>VZDJ01000116.1:25048909-25668234 GCA_008694505.1 Cyanoderma ruficeps | reverse complement strand
TTGGGTTTTTTTTTGGTTTGGTTTGGTTTGGCTTGGTTTTTTTCCCCCTAAGCCAAATAATGATAAAGCAGAAATACATAAAATATTTGTTTGTCTGTCAATATTAAATCTCGTGCTCTGGCCTTTGCAGACTGAACTGTGCATTTGTGGTTTGGTGTGTTTGCAAACCTGAGGCCACACTAAGGAAAACTGAGCAAACACAAGCTGAGATTTTTGGCCTTGCTAGGAAGTCATCAGGTCCTTCTTCTCATCTCCTACATGAGAAAAGAATGAGAACTGGTAAAACAAAATCTCCAAAAAGTTTTGTGTTTTCCTGCTTGGGTAGAGCTGAGGGGATACGAACTTGTATAGAAGTTAAAGCAGTCATTTAAAAGTATGGTTACACAAAAATAATCCCACAATAAGTCAAGTCCTCAAATAATTCATACCTTCAGACAGCCAATGTGAATTCAGGAAAGAGGGAAAGGGGAGAATGAAAAGGGGAAAAATGAGGTGGAAGGTCTTGAAGGGAAAGGAAACAACCGCGAGGAATTAAAAGTAGAGAAAAAGTCTGAGAAATAAGGGGTGTTGAGATAAAGATCTCCCTGCTGTCCACATCCAGGATACGTGGCTGAATCCCAAGGCTCTGATAGCCAATAAAAGTGCTGGATGCACAGAAATCCCTGCACCTTCCCACGCCAGTTTGGGTCTGTCACTACTGCCTGTGGAGCAAACACGACCATAAAAAGGGAAAAGTTCATTTTATTCTGCTTCGATTATTTTATTTCGTTTCAATTCTCTTATTTCCAACCAAAGTAGTTTTACTCTTTACACATTTCTTCCCATGCCAGTGGCCTTGCTTCCAACCTTTTGACTTTGGCAAGAAGCAGCCTAAGTCAATAAAAAAGAGCTCCAAGTGTCGTGCACAATAAAGACTTGGGTACAGACTTCCAAATGACTGTAAAGAAAATTTTACTGAAAAGCAGGCAAAGAACTCATATCTAGAAATCAAATCTCTGCTTGTAAAAGTCAGAGGTTAAATTCTTTTATTAAAAAAAGCTCTTACATGTATCTTTCAGACATGCCCTATCCTTGCTTAAATATTTGAGGGTAGGGAAATCACTGGGATAGGCAAGAACATTTCCATAGATGTATGTTAGAATTCAACAGTACAAAATTAAATTACTTCCCTCTTCTAAATGACATTTCTAATTTTCACTTCTCAAGTATTATGGGCTCTAATACAACTTTTGAAAGGCAAAAGGAAAAGTAAAATAACAGGAACAAAAGACACGTCCCAGTGTGTATTTATTTTACTTTGTAATTCATGTCAGTCCAATTGTGCTGCAGGGTATTTAGTTTATGCAATGCTGAAGTTTGAAAACTACACCCAGAATTGTTTTTGGATCATATTCTGAAGATATATAACACAGGAATGATTGATTTATTTGCATGTTCTGAGGTTTTGTATTTTGTGCCTAAATTCTGATGCAGGAAGGCTTTAAAAATCATATTCATAACAAAGGGAGAGAAACATCTTTATCTAACTTCCCTTTTCTAATGTGAAGACTAAATTTTAAAAAGTAGGCATTGACTCTTAGATTGTCAAAACAGAAAACCCTTTCTTGACTTCCACATGTTGAAGGGAAAGATTTGAAGCTGCTTTCCTAATTGCCCAAAGCAGATCCATAAAATGGCTGCTCCTCTTGGGCAGCGGCTGCTTTCACAATCCCATTAATTTTACTGTGTGAAGTGCTGGTCTTCAGAGAGATGGAGTCCATGACTTCATATTTTGTGGCCCCCTCAATGGATACGTTTAATTCTACAGCTTCTGCTCTGAAAGAATGACGTGTTGGGATGTTCATTGGGTTTCCCTTTGCTGGGATTTGTGAACAAACCTCCACCACCTCTCCCAAAAACACAGGGAATTTTGGCCACCTTGCAGAGCTGGGATCTTGCTGAATTCCAGACCACAGAAGGCTTTTCCTGTTGTGCCCCAATGCAGTGAATATTCTGGTTTGGGGTGGCCTTTCTTTCAGCTGTGCTCTGCCAGGGCTCATTCTGTGGGTTGCCTGTGGCACTCGTGCTCCTGACTCCCTTTGGAGATTTCCAGCATGGAAAATACTTCTTCAGAGCTCTCCAAGCACAGGGATCACTTGCCTTTTACCTCCTGCTCATCCTGTGGGATAAATATCAAAATCACCCACTCTTGGGTGGCAGCCCAGAGATTTTTGGTATGTTTCCCTCTCAGGAACCCTGATGTTGTCACAGCTGAGTGACAGCAGTCGGGGGGAATTGGTCCCATCAGGAGGGACTGGGGGCTGAAAGCTCTGCACCAACTCCTCTGGCTATCAATGGGGAATGGGAGAGAGATCTCCCAGGATTTTGGGTCACAGTCCCAAGCAGAAGTGGGGAAAGGAGGTTTTTTGAAGAGCCACAGCCTGTGTGCAAGGAGGAGAAGTGCTGCAGAAGGTGCTGCAGGAGCCCTGGGGCTGCAGTGCCCCTGCACAACTTTCACCCCATGGCAAGAAGCAGTTCTGGAGGGCACAGGCAGTGGAAAAGCTCCTGTGGAAAGGACTCTCAGCCTTCAGTGGAGCCTGGCTCCATGTCCCCTGGGGCCTGTGTGACAACAGGAGCAGAGGAGCACACCTGGCTGGGCTCAGGCTGGGACTTGCCCTTGTGCCCCGAGACCTGCCAGCCACACAAACCAAACCTCAGCTCGTTTGCAGGATTGTAAAACCAAATCCCTGTTTCGTTGTTTCGGGCAATTTGCTGTCTGTGCCACCTGTCACTCAGACAAGGGCACATTCCTGTGACACCCAGCCCCACTGCTCCAGGGAGCAGAAGCTTGGTCATGCATTTTGTGGAACACAAAAGTAACAATTCCACAATCAGCACTCCTCAAAAACGTAGACCGGCTTTTTTTGTTCCTTTCCCAGCCAAACGTCCCTTTAGAGTTAATTCACAACCAAGTGGGATCTACCCTTCACCACTAACAGGGCTCATTTTGTTCCTCTGAGGTTCAATATCCCCAACAGGCTCATTTCTGCTGTTTTAATTTCATGGTAAGACAGGGATGTTTCCCTAATATCATTTTTCTAGATCAGATTTGATTTCACTAAAATACATAACTTCACTAGGTGGATAACTCAGGACACACGTCTAAAAGGCAGCTGAATCAGGAGGAGTTACATCAAGGATTCTTCTTTCATAGAGAAGAAGAAAAATATCACAGAAAGGGACAAAGAAAATCATAAGAAAGCTCCAGCTCTGGACATGAATTTATTTCCATAATGAACATGCCCCAGATTTTGTGTTCACTTCCAGTTGTGGTTTAAAATTCTGAGAATTTGTTGCTGCCCACCTGCATAAATGTAGGTTATCTGGTATGGAAACTTAAGACCTAATTCATATTCTCACACTCCCATATTTTTTTTTTTTGCTGTGAAACCCCGTAAGTCGTGAGGGGGAAACTTACCTATGGACATTAGCTTTCATCTCCTACAGTCCAAAGAAAGGGAAATATAGAGTGGGATCTGACCCAAGGAAAAATGCTTTTCTTTCTGAACTACCAAAATGCATCATTTAAATCCATAGTCTCAATCTAGTCCATCCAGATGGTGGTCCTACAGCTCTTACCAATGGCAAAATATTCTATTTATCTTTCCAATATTTGCCTTTTAAACTAATTCTGGAATGTATGTGCATGAAACAGATCTTCATTAAAAATTGCATCTTTGAAATCAAAGCTTCAATTTGACCATAACACTGATATAAAAAAATTACCACTGAAGAGCTGCTTTTTTAACACATTAAAAACAAAATAATAGCTGAGAAACACTACTGAGCCTCAACCAGTGATAGAAAAAAGCATGGAATCTCACTGATTTTATACTGATCTATCCAGTGGCAGAATGATGGATTTAGTTTGACTCGTGCCATTTTAGCCCCAGGAATAACAAAACAAAAAAAGCTTCTATGTTTTAGACAGTTTGGCTTCATTGTGCTATCAGCACTGTTTCCCTTATGGCCAAAGAAATGTCAGTATTAAAAATAATTACAAGTGTTAAAAAAACTCCATAACCCAAATTAGTGGATGCACTATGTCATCTACAGAAAGAAGAACTGGGTGTGTTGTGTACTGTGCTCAAGGCTAACTAAATTCCTTAGCTTTAGATACTTTGGCATTAATTACCTGTAATTATTTTTGTCCTTTCATTAAGATTTATGTTGATCTGAATCATCACAAAAAAACTTAATTAAATCAGCTATTTCCTTTTCTTTTAGTCCCGTCCAATGATGAGTTTGTTCTCATTGTGTTTATATTTGGACATTAATCTTTTCAATGTTTGTGAAAATCTCTAGAGAAGAGGGATTCAGGTGAAACACAGGGAAGGGAATGAAAGCACCTCACTGATCTCTGAGAGATTTTCTGCACTCAGGTCACAAGATTTTCCAAAGTATTTTTACAGTATTTACCAAAGTGATGGCTGTTGTCAGTCCAGGGTTATCTGTCGTGGTTGTAAAGGGAATTTTCACAACAAAAAATTCTCCCTTTCTGTGATTTTTTCCCCCCATGTCTGTATGTGTACATATAAAAACACATTTTAAATTCACCCCTGTGCTTCACTTTCAAAAAGAACACTTGCTCTCTGTCAGTTCCTGTTGTAGCTCTGTCTTCAAAGCTCCAGAGGATTTATTCACTTCCTCTGCCAGTGAATATGGAGAAACTCCATCAAAACCCAGGGAGTCACACCTGTGTAAAACTGGTTCCAACATTGCACCTATTGTGTGTTCAGAAGTCAAATGTACACATTTTCAAAATCCCAAGGAAGTGAAATATTTGCTTTAAAAATGGATGTGAGAGAGGTCATGGCAATGTCTGAGAGATCCTAGGCCTGAGTTTTTCCCTGCTCTTTTTAACTCCTCCTAAATAATCCATGAAAATCAGGATGTAACAAGAACTCTTTTAGCCACAGTCAGGGAAAAAGGCTTTGGAAAACAAGAACCAAGAGTGATGTTTGCAATCTACAACTTAGTCTTGTTAAAAAGGACAGGAGGGGCACGGGTAGCCAGAAAATGGTAATGCCTTCAGGTGGGAGTGTGGGAATTGTCGCCCAAATTAAAGCCTTCCTCATAATCATGAAATGATTTAGTAATTTTTAAGGCACACTCCTCAAACTTAGTGATTTGCACTTAAATTGAGGCGCCCCTTGCAGCAGAATTGCGTCTGCTAATTACAGATCCTCACAGTTCTGGTGCCTTCCTGTGCCTCATTCCCACAAAAACGCCGCGTGCTTTTCCACCCCTGTTCTTTGCATATGCAAAATCTGCTTAAATTCCAATCAACCCCTCAGCAAACGCCCTTTTAGTCCTGAATCCTGCCCGAAGGGAAAGAGGGGATGTGCCCTGCAGAGCTGTGTGCAGGCAGGGCTAAGGACAAACCCTGCAGTGCTGCTGCAGCATCACCAGGCACGTGGAATCCAGCAGCAATACGCATGGAATAGATATATGTGTTTTTCACCCACACAGTGGAGCAAAAGTGGGTTATTTAACAGAAAAAACAACCAATCCACAAAGCAGTTTTGTGGAAGAAAGCAGATACTCTCTAATTTCAAAACATTTGCAATTCTGGTAGGTGTCTTACATATGTAGGTGGAGGAGCATAAAACATTTACTGGGTTTTCTGATAATTTCCCCTGCTAATATCTAAGGAAAAACAAAGTGAATTTTAGCATCTCATGCTGCATCTTTTAAAAGCTCTTCACAGGTGTATTTCTTAACAGCATGAAAACACTTTCTTAATTCCTTTAATTGCTTGAAATTGTCTGTGAAAGTAATTGGTGAGCAAATTGTTTTAGCTGGCAATCAATGTCATGCAGCCAAACCAACAGATTGTAGGGGCAAATAAAAAAATTCAATTCAAACAAGCAGGAATGAGAGGTTTTGTGCTGCTCACGTATTTTTTATTAAAAGAAACTACCTGACGGTGCACTGGAGGGGAGTGGGGTTTACAGAGGATGACAGGAAAATGTCTGTTCTAGCCCCAACCCTCCATCTATTCTAAAGTCTGAACTTGTTCCAAATTTCCAGTCCTGTTTAATTTGTATGTTTCATGCTACAAAGGGATGGAGTGAGCAGTGAACACTCATAAGGACAAGAATGTCTGTTTTATGAGAACTGCTCTCCAAAATTCCCTGTTTCCTTTAAAAAAAAAAACCCAACCCAAAACCTGCATTAGAGTTGTTTCCCTTTTTTGTTGGTGGTTAACAGCGCACTTCACGTTAAACGCAAAGGGAAGAGATCTCTGCACTGGGAGCTGGAACCTGACCTGATGGAGATCAATGTTCAGGTGACCAACATCTGTCTGCATCAGCTGAGAGCTGGGAGCAGCGCTGTAAACTGAATAGTGCATGCTGAATATTAAATGAGTTTTCTGCCTCTGTTGGGGCTGGGCAGAACACGGGGATGGTTTTCCACTGCTAACTCTGACTCCTGCGTTTGTCCTTCCCGGCAGATTGGATTGACTGAGACAGTGGGGTGAGCTCAGCCCCCTGGTACAGCCCTGTAATACAATTTCTTGTGTCACTGCCAATGTATAATCTTGTGGGTAATTATAGCTCAAGAGCATTTTACTTAAGGAAGCCATAATTAGTGCTGTGATGTTTAAATAAGGTTTGAAGGCTTTATTCACAGCTAGTAGCTGATGATCAGTGCAACCTCTAGAAGTCACAGGGATCTGAGGCATGGATAGATTCCTTTTTCCTGGTCCATGTCCAAACAAGAGGGAAAAAAAAAAAAAAGAAAGACAATATAATTCAAGCTTTGACACTGACAGGAGAAAGAGGGGAGGGAGAGAATTGCAAATACACCTCAGGAACGTGTCCTGTTGTTGGATTGCCTAAAGGACAAAAAAAAAAAAGCTTATTCTTGTCCAATTAGGGCTTCCTTTAAGTGGCTCAGACCCTGACCTGCAGGAAAACCATCTTCCCAAACCAGGTGTGTGCATGTGCAGTTTTATCACCCATTATAAATATTCCCTTTCCCTGCCTACTTCCTACCATTTAGAAAGTGGATATATATTATCTTAGACTGCATTATTATCTAAAGATCAAGAAACCTCCTTTCCAATGGCACATTAGACGTGATTCATTGCTTGAGCTTTCAATTTGTTTAGTGTTGAGCTAAGCCTGTCTCAGCCTATGCCAATCCCTCAGCTGCTTTATAGGACAGGCAAAAGGGCAAAGGCACTTCCATTTCCTCCATTTATCTTAGAACCCAGTGACTGCAACCAGCATCTTGCAGGCCTACCTATTACATAGCAAAAATAAGGTTTTAGTCCAAAAGTAGTTTTGGTGAAGACAAGCAGAAATATTAGGAGGAAATTAAATAAGAGAGGTGGGGACCAGGGCAAAGCAGAAGGCTTCCTAAACACAGCTCCAAAGCTCAGAGGATGGTTGGAGTGAGATTTCTTTTAATCAGACAACCTCTCAAGAGCTAAGCTTTTCTCTGTCTCTATTAGATTTGTACTGTGGGTCCACACTAACAACACAACCAACTGCTTCTCCAGGTGAAGTTATTGGAAAAATTACCTTCCTTGCTACGTGCCAACACACGAGTTGAAGGATTTAGGCTTTGTTTTTCCTGTCACAAGTGAAGACATCACCAAAGGAAGCAAGTCATTTCTCCTGCCTCAGCATTCAGCAGTTTTTGCCTTGCAAACAAAGCAAACTGAACCTGGGTCTTGGGTGGATGAAAAGTTCCCATCAAAAAAGACATTCACAGAGGTATAGGAGTGGGCCAGGGATTTATTGATTTTATCATCCTGTTGCTGCAGAAGCACAGCAGCTGCTTCAGAGGAAAGGACAGGAAGCCTTACAGGAGGCAATTATGGAATAACTTGCTGACAGGAAAGAATTCTTACTAGCCCCCGTTAATTAGAGGTTATCTTATGTCCTGGAAGCATGAAGACTTACATCCTTTCCAAAAAGATTGTCATGCTATTTATCATCTCTGATATTCACTAGCTTGTAAACTGCATCTCAAACCGCATATTTCTTGATTCAGCTTAATGGCACAAAATGAACAGTGTTTATTGACAATGAAGACTAAAACTCTTCTGTATAAATCATACTAAATTTTTCATTATATCACAAATTATTGCTAAGGATAACAAAACTGACTCATATGGCACTAAAAAACAAACAGAGGTTTGAGGATTTCCCTCATGAATTCAGCAGAACATAGTCCCATTTTACAACCATGAATTGTAACAAACAAGATGATTTTTCCTGCTTTAAAAGTCTGCTATTAATTATTAGCTGGATCAAGCTTCTCTCCACTTATCTGATCCTATGACAAATGCTTTTGGGAAATTTCCATCTCTGTATTTATGCCTGTCCCTCTCTGACACACAATGCTGGGACTCTGACTTAGGCTCATGTCTGAGTAACAGAAATACAAACTAGAGGACTACAACCCTGGGGCTGCAGAGTGTAAGGGTGATGAGAACCACCCAGCCAATGTCCCTAAAATATTTAAATATAACCAAATGTCACCCAAAGCAATTAAACCCAAAGCTTGCTGTCCCCCCGTGCCAGACCCAAAAGCTCCTGCTGTTTGTCCCAATGGTGTCTAAGGCAGCACCAAACTGTCCAGGAATGGTCATGGATAGCCCAGGATTCAGCCGTGCAGGGACTTCCAGATCAATTCTGTACTTGCCTTTTGCCATCCTGCTTTCAGGTGAAGGGGTTTGGGGCAAGGAAAGAGGCACAGAGAGCTCTGCATCTCCCTTCCTCTCCCCTTATTCCCCAGTGGGATGTGTGTCAGCTGGTTTCTTGCCATTTTTTTGGCTGGTGACACTCCTGCAGCCACTGGATTTGTCTGAGGCTGGAGCAGCCCTGACCTGCCCTGGGCTGGAAGGAGCTCCTGGCTCCCCTCTGCCTTGCCTAAGAAGCCACCAACAAGATTCGGTGTCACTTAGGAGACCCTTTATATCAAAAAGGAACCGATTCAGCCTCATATACGTTGAGAGCTGTCAAACTGTGTCTCAAATCAAAGACCCTTTTTACATCACTTGTCGTGCACATCAACAGCTGCCCTTTCAAAGTGTGCAAACATTGCCTTTGTTCCTGTGACAGACACCGTCCTGCCCACACCTCCCAACGCTCCTGGGATGGGTTCTGTGGTTTTTATTTTTTTTTTTAATTCTGCTGGAACTTCCTGACACATCTTTAACTAAAGAGAAACCCAAGAGGAGCTCAGCTTTCACCTGTCACGTGCTATGTGCATACAGCCTCCCCTTCTCTGTTGCTCTCCATCAGAGCCTTTGTCTTGGGTTGCAATATGTAACCAAAAATGTGTATTCTATTTTCCATCTGTTGAAACTGCTTGGGGAGGTGTTTGTTTTTTTTTTTCTTTATGTCTTGTATAACCCATTCCTCATAACTCCAGGGGGGATCTTCTGTTCATGGGCCATTGAGGCTCACAGCATGACTGAAAAAATTACATCCTCCTACTGGGAGATGCTCTGCCCAGTGGGAGGAGCCAACCATTCCTACCTAGATAAAAACTGAGATGCAGAACACCATGCAGCCTGCTTTTCCACTGGATTCTTAGAGGAGGACTGGACCCTTCTCACCACCTCTGGACCTTTATACAGGATCATCTCTATTCCAACAGAACCACATCTGTTACTCCAGGAAGATTTATTTGGACTGCTTCCAACACCCTGACCAACAGGGTGTCAAGTCATATTCTAGCTCTGTCAGGGTTTCTAGGATTTTTGTTTGGTTGATTGTTTGCTTGTTTTTTGTACTACTACATTTGCATTTTTAATATGTCTAGTAAAGAACTGTTATTCCTATTCTCATATCTTTGCCTGAAAGCCCCAGATTGCAAAATTATAATAATTTTGAGGGAGGGGATTTAGATTCTCCATTCCAGCTTTTCGTGGCAGACACCTGTCTTTCTAAACCAAAACAGCCTTTCATCATCTCTAGGCTTTCTCACATTTACATTTATGTCCATCTGCTTCCCTGGGAAGTGCCATTGTCCTTTGTAACTGCAGCCCCCTTGTTTTGACCATCAAGCCAGTGCATAACTCTGGCTGCTCTTGGGAAGTGCATCCTTTGGCCTCAGGAAGAGATCTCCTCATCTGTGTTCCCTTCCTCCAAGGATGCCTTTGGCATCACTGCCTTTACTGCAACAGCTGTTGGGCTCACAGGGCTCAACCGTGTCCTCCATCTGCTGACCCAGTGATGGAAAACAGCTCTAGTTTGGGAAAAAAATGATGGATGGAGTGGAGAGATGGGAGCTTTTTCCATGTGACCCCAAAGCCTCAGAGTTCAAACAGGTTTGGCAAACACTGGGCACTCTGCAGCAAGAAAACCCCCTAAATGAGTAGGCAGGGAATGTCAGATGGAAGAAGCTCAAGCAAAACTGGAGTCCACACTCGACACAATGGTTGCACAGATATTGTTCCGAATTACACAGCTGAGATTTGCACACTCCCCGAAACTCCCCAGTGCAAATAAACGGCAAGACTGTGCTACTTGTGAGCATAAATATGCACAGCACTTAAAAATAGCCAAAGCAACCACCACAGATACACAAGGAATTAAGTAACAGCAAATAATCAGAGAGCAACAGCCACTGTGGAAAATCAATATTACTTGAAGATAGGAATCATTCAAATGTGGTTCTTCTCAAACTTACATCAGATTGCTATTGCTGGTACCAGAGCCCAGTGATTTCATTCATGCAATGTGTTTTTACATATCTAAAAGCACAGGAAGAAATCTTTCCCCCACAGAACCCAACCCAGGACTGGCCATTGCTTTGCATAGAATTAAATATGTACCCACAGGATTTTCTTTCCTGTTCTGGCCTGCTCTTCAGGCATGAAATGCAGAGAGGCTCAGAAAACAGCCCCTTTATCTTTGCTATCAATGAGGAGTCAGTCTTGTAGGAATTTGGTGGTTTAAGGTTACTGGGGACAGAGAGGTTTTAGGGGACTGCCCTCAAACTGCTCGCAGCACCACTGGACTATTTTTGCTGAAACTCTGTTCTGAGGTTTTTGAAAGTGTGTCTTCATACTAAAGATACCAATAGGTACTTCCCAGAGAAATATTTGTGTTCATGGCCTGACTTGAAATAGAGTCCAAGCGAAGTTGGTTTCCAGTGAGGCTCTGCCTGGCTCATTTTGGTTTCCATGAAACACAAAGAGCTCGAGACCAGCCAGGGTGATTCAGATCCTCATCTGGTGCCAGATGCCAGCAGTGTCCTGGCACTCCGTCCTCCCATTCAACCACATTTCCTCTTAAGCACAAAATTCTGCATTTTTCTGATTTGTTCAATTTCCAGCATGAGAAGGCCATGGTTGTTACTTCCTACATGTTGCATTATGATAGCGAACATAACCTGGGTGTTGTTTGAGCTGTGCTCCTTTCTTTGTTGTTTTCCCTCTAGCTGAAACCTGTACCTCTTTAAATTCAACTATTCTTTTCTTCATATAAATAACAACAAGATTCGGCCCAATTAACATTCTTTGTCTTATCCAGAAGTTAAGGATCCAGTTTAATTTTCCATATTTCCGTACCCTAGTTGTAGGTTTTAACATTATCATTTAACAGCATCAGCGAGGAGCTCTTTTGTGAGGACAAAAAAAGGACTTTTGATTATTTTAGCAATCATTTCAGTGCCTGCTTTTATTTGACCATTATCAGCTTCCATCCAGAAAGTTTATTTCTGCGTGGTTAAATACACAAACACGCGCCCACACACTTATCTCTGTACTCACACACATCCACACAAATAAACGTTTCCAAATATTTCTGAGTGGTGGTGAACTCCTGTCTCTGAGAAAGAGGCTCCATGTCCTCGTCAGAGGAATTATGAGCCAGCAAGAGCAGTGGCATTGACTATCAGACACTGGGTACCAGGGGCTGTTGTGAGGAGAGCAGCAATCCAGAGCTGCGAGGGTTTGCAGTCTGGTTATTGGTCACGACTTAGAACGAGGAGATATGGTCCTAGTCTCACCTAGCATGAACAGAAAAGCCCTAATGATCTATTTTTAAAAATACCCTTTTTTTTCCCTCTGATTAATTTTTGATAGACATTTGTGATGGTTCTGGCTTCTTTTTCTGCTAAGGTTGGGATTAATACATAGGAGTCACAGTTTCGTGTTTGGACTCGGTGTTTATTATTTCTTATCTATTTACAGACTCAGGAGCTGTGAGCTCTAACTAGCAAATTAGAAAACGAAGGTAAAATGGAGTACCTCTAACTCTTTCCAAGGTTATTTTAGTGCTAATCACCCAATAACAAGGTGACACTTATATTATTCATACTTTTGACCCAATAATGACCACCCAAGGCCTGCAATGCAGACATTTTTCACCCAGTTGCAGAAAAACACCCAAACCCACAAAGAAGAAGGAAGGAGAAGGTGAAGAAGAAGGACTCAGACAACTCCCAAAGTCCTCCATCTTACCCCATGTATTACTATATACTAAAATCTCGAATCTAGGCTTTTTACCCAGTGAGATCACGCAACACTATTCAACCTACACACCCACAACCCCAGTGCCATCACTCAATTTTGGAAGTCTGGTCCACGGCCTCAAGTGAAATGTAGTGCTTTCTTGATGGTCAGTGCCCTTTAGTACAGAAAGCCCGAAATTTTCAGCCTCCAGGGTTCCGACAAACAGTGGCAGCCCCCACACTTTTTTTATGATGTATAATCGTGTCCTAGACATCATCTGGGAGCATTTGCTTCCTGGAGGTCTCCTGGGGACCTTTGGGGACTCAGTGGAGTGGGTGACCTGCCAGGCTGCTTGGCAGGGTCAGGGCTCAGGCAATTCTGGGTTTGCAGGAAGCCTCAAAACCAGGGGAAACTTTAAAGCCTGGAAGTGGCAGCCACATGTAGCTGAGAGGTCTCTGAGGTGAGGCAATAAATGATTGGTGGTTTCCATGATCTCACCTTTTGACTTAGCTGCCCTGTTTAGCCTCTGTGACTGTTTACATGGAGCTGGCCCTTAGAAACTCAGTGTGAGGCAAGAGGTATGTGCTGTGAATAAAACCTGGGGTTTGTGTATTTTTTGACGTTTTTGAGGTTCTAACTGGACTTCCTCTCCTCTGTTTCATCCAGCAGACTACAGCTGGGAAAGCTAAAGCCACCAGTTATGATGTCTAAAAAGGGAAGTGCATTTGCCCTTCACCTGCTAACTCTCTGGTTTTTAGAGACGTCTTTTTACTGACTTTAGACAGAGGTTGATTCATTAGAAAAACTCTTCTAAGCAATGAATAAGAAGCATTAACATTGTTTTTCTATTTTTGCTAAAACTCCCAAGTATATATTTGGAGTATTCCACACTCAAAATGTTGGTGGACTAAACCATGAATCTGAAATTTTCAAGTCTCACATAGGTTCCCGCCAGTGGAGTTTTCCATCCCTGCTTCTGCTCCGAAACTGAGCCTTAACAGCATTAGGACTGGTTCTTATCTCAGCCCTAAGCCTATTTGGCTTCATAGGATTCCCTGCCTGTCAGTTCCAGGTAGATTTGCTAAAAACTTATCCATTTTTACAGAATTAAAAAGGCTTCATTTCATGTGCAATCAGATATAAAAACAGGCCAGTTGAAAGCAGTGGAATGTCACTCTGTCATTCCAAGTGAAAGTGCTGGCACTTTCCTCAGGAATGCAATGACTCAAGTCCCCAAATAAATAACAACAATAGCAAACCCAGGACAGCTAAATTCCAAAGCAGTGCTTCAAAACTTGTATTTAAATCGCTGCCTGCAGTGTAAGGGATAATTCTTTTTCCTTTGGTTGAGGTGAGTCAACCCTTTACCTCCCACAGACGAGCTCTAAACCCCAGCCACTGAAATGTGTGGTGGGAGATTTCTCATGTTAAAGGTATTTCACTTTGCATGGAACAACCAAATAACCCCTGGACAACTGAGAGGATCTGAAAATTAGGCTTTAGCCTGTGTTTGGGTATATTAACCTTGCTCCTCAGAGGGATATTGGATGTCCCATACAGCACAGACTGGCAGGTAGGCCGCACGTGTTGCCAACAAGGGAAGGTGCTTTTGTATTTATTGCCACAAGCTCCATACTGGGCTTTTTAATTGACTGAGTAGGAAAACCTGCTTGGAGGAAAGCTGGGAGTGAGTGATGTGCCCCAGCCAGCTTGTCTTTAGACAGGAGCTGGTTCTGGCTGCAGCAGCTGCAGGGGAGCTGACCCCAGCCCTCAGCCCCGAGGTTCCAGTGCTTCCTGCCAACCACCTGGCTCATTTTGGCTCCGGTTTGAGGCCACCAGCCCTGCCCCATTCCCACTGCAGCCCACGCCCTGGTCCCACCCTGTGTGGCCCTTCCATCAGTCTCTGGCCACCTCTGATGCCATCCTGGTGTGAAAGCATCCCACAGCTGCACATCCAGGGAGCTGTCGAGCCAGGTCTCATCTGTACTGGTGTGACAACAGCCTCACCCTGTACATGTGAGGGCTGGGACACTTTACAGGCCCCTGGGTTATCCTTTGGGCTGCTGAGGAGACCTGGCTGTGCTGCCATGCAAGAGATCTCTTCTTTTTGGGAAGAAAGTTGCTGTGACTGCCAGACTCAGTGTGGAGGTTTTATGCACTGGGCACAGTCTGAAGCTAAGCCACATTGCCAGACTGGGCAAAACCTTTTCAAAAGGCCTCACCCTCTGAATCTCAGATGGACTGAAGGGTACAGATATGCTCTATTTGCCTTAGGGCACACAGAAGGAGCGTGAACCAGGCAACATCAAACCACTCAGAGCTCAGTGGTGTCAACATGGATTACACATTTTAGAATATCTCTTTTTTTCTCCCTGTGAATGATTCTTGAACTTTCTTGACAAATTAAGGCTTCCCCAGTTTACTTTCAGGCTCTTTAGTCAAATGTTGATTCTGTTCTCACGCCTGACTGAATGCCACGGTAATGTTAAAGGTTGACCTAAAAATTAGATGTATAAACGAGGATCTTGGGCCTTCCCAAACACATTTGTGCTGTGCCCACCAGCCTGACAGAAAATTGGCAAAGGTTTTGACCAGCCCAGCCCTCTGATTGCCTGTTTTCCTCCAGAATTTTAAACCACCCTTGCTCTTAACACACTTTGTGCCTAAAGCCCTGTGGGAACCCCACAATTTCACTGCCCAGGGCAGCACTGCTGAACGCAAGGCTCATCTAAAGGTTCTCTCTCTAACTTTTCTGGCCTGGGCTCATCCATACAGTTGCCCACACATTCGCTAATGTGAGCAGCTGCTTTGCAAATATCTTTGAGAGGGAAGGTTGGTGCTGTATTTCAAAAGTTCACAAATCAAGCTGCACTGAAAGGCCTCTTTAACCTCAGCCTTAAGCATCCTCAGCATATCATTAGGAAGATTAGCAGAGCCTTTAGTACCCAACTGAATTTCCTTATGTACGGCAAGGCCTGGAAGATCAAAGGAAACATTACTTCAAATAGCCTGTGACTTATCTTGTGCTTACCCTAGCACCGCTGGCCTCTCAATCATCATATTTTCTTCCAGTAGGGATTGCTTTTAAAGACAACAGTTTATCCTCCAAGATCCTTGTTTTGACCCTTTCATCTTTCCCAATGTTCCTTACTGAGACGTGCAATGAAAAGAAGCAACAAACCAAAGAGCTGGTAGATAAAAATGTGTTCAAATTAAGAAAATAGTTGCAACTCATAATTACTACTTGGTTCTGCTAATGAAGTGACTAAGAATCTGAGAAAAATCATGTTTATTCTTTATAGATTTGCCTGGAACTTGGCAGAAACTCTTCACAAACACTGAGGTCAATGATATTTGGCCTTCTTTGACATTTTCCAAGTGGGTTGTGAATGACTACACAGTGCTCAGGGGTCAGTCCCTGTTCTGCAGCCACATGTGGGTGTGTTTGGACCTTTCCACCCACACAGAGACCCCAGCTCAGGGTGTTCCAGCTGCAGGCCCACCCACATGGACTGACTGCAAGCAGAGGTGTCTGATTCATTAGCACACCTCTTATAATACTGTATTATTCATCAGTTTAAGGTATTAATCACTTTCTATTTAAATTTCCTTCAGGGGCTTGTTATTTATTCTGTAGGTGTGTTTTAGCATGCTGTAATATGAAATCCACTTTCATTTAATCAACTTAAAATATTTCCAGGTTTATTACTTACATGTAGATCCAAATTGAGATATATAGGCAATAACCAAGGAACATGGATTTGCAAATAAGATGTTTGACCTTTACCTTTTATCAAAATTACAGGACTGGTAACTCCTGTGTAAACGAGTCATCTGAAGAATTAAAAATCGGGTACATAACTGTTACTCCACCATATCTATTTCAGCTAAGCATCAGCTGCCATTTCCATTCTAAATCTCATTTTCATGGGTATATAATTTGATGTTTTCAATTATATGGGGCTTAAACTTCCGTTAGTACTCTTAACTTCACAAATAAGCATGGCAATTCGAAGTTAAATGACTGTGCTTCAAAAGGTGTCAATTAACAGTAAAGGGATAAGATTTGTGTTCTAAGGATTGCGTGCAAATGGTGAAAAGGAACCTTATAAAATTATGGTTTAGATTGGTTTGCTGTGGATTTAATCGCTGTGGCATTTAACAGCATTTTAAACTAAGTCTTTTGTTACTTCCATTCCAGTTCTTTTCAAAATAACTTTCAAACACCTCACACTTTTAACAGCTGGGAGATAAATCATCTAACAGATATCATCAATCTCCCATCCTCAGACCAACAGGGTATGTAAACAACCTGATGCTAATTATCTGCAGTTAAAATCAGTATCAGACAAGGAAACATGGAGTTTTCACAGAGTGATCCAGAATACTTTGAGTCAGAACCAGAGATATTTTAAAAAATATGAGCACTGTGATCATAAATTTTATGTCACTTAACTCAGAGATAGCTGCCTTCTAACCCTGATGGGCAGAGAAATGTGCCCTTCACATTCTGCTGTCAAGTAGGTATTAAATTTGTCAAAACTCCAGTCACGTACCAAAAACTAGAAGGAAAATCATTGGGGCCTATTGTTTTTCAAGAAGAAAAGTTCCAGTTACTAGATTTCATTTGCCGTCCTTGCCATCTAAGGTCAAGGTCTTCCTACAGTAATGTCAATTTTCTCACCAGTTCTCCTGATTCGTTTTGTAATCTGTTGGCATCATTTTGCCTGAAGATAAGGGAGGAAAACTAGAAAAATTTGGTGTCTTGGATCCAATAACCATCCCTTTTCAAGCCAGAACTTAATGGTCTGGGATCTCTGAATATTGTGCCAGGTTTTCTGGCTGCAGTGGAACAAGAATGATTAGATCCCCTTTACTCCATTTAGTGCTGAGCCCTTCTCCTAAGGTTTGCCTGTATTTGTTTGATGTATTTGGAGTGGAGGGGGAAACTTCTGTCCCAAAAGTCTCCGAAGTTCATCCTAAGAAGAGCCTGGGACTTTCTCCAAGCCCTGTGGTGCAGAGTGGGGAACGAGACGAGCGCTGCTGGCACACAGCTCTGAGCCTTCCTCTGCAGTGGAGGCAAGAGAGCCCTGTGGTGGGCTCCAATCATATATCATTAGCATTCATAAACCTGATTTCCTGCCAACAACAGCCGCTCAGCACTGAAAAATCAGAATTTCACAGTGGATTGCCATGCAAGTTGAAATAAATCCCCGAGGCGGAGCACCGCACGCTCTGTCCTGAAGCACGGCAAGCAGCCCCCAGGAAGTCTGCTAAAGGAGTCACTGAGCACTCTGCCTTTAGTGGTCTCTTTTTAGACACATAAAGTCTCTTTTTTTAATCTGTCTTTGTGTGTATCTATATGTAAATACGTGTATATGAGAAATAGAAAAGTGCCTTGAGGATATAATTCCCTACCAACGATAGCTATTATTAGACAGAAATATGAGACTGTTCCACCTCTGTACCATCTGTGTTAAAAAGCAGCTTCAAGGCTCTGGCAGCACTAAAAAAGCTGGCAGAGCACTTTTCTTATCTCTGCTGCCTGCAAAGAGAAAATTAGTAAAGGCTCCCTGATACTGAGCAATTGAATGTGTTTACCAAAAGGGACCATCAGTGACACAGAATTCTGCTCTGGACTCTGTAAAAAAAGATTGTATAAACATCTGCCTTATCATTTACTGTACATCTCTCCCATGCACTTATTTTTTATAAGTATCTTAAAATACCCAGCATGTTCTTGCCATTGTATTTTTAAGAGTATTTTGAGCAGATAAGCAATTTCCTTACTGATGTCTACATTCTGCTGAGTCAAATATTTGCACTCAATTCAAAAGTAATAATGAAAGTTTGACGTTTTAAGTTTTCACTTTTGTTTTTTTCTTCCAGAGTCACAAAACAAGAAGCAATTTCCCCAAATAAACCTTTTCTACAAGGCGTCTTTGGTCAGAGTGCTTTGTAAACACAACTGGTAGTGTGAAGCAGCACAGGGCTGAGTTTCAGGCTTCCAAATACACAATAAAATTAAATAGTTGATTGGGAAGATGGATGAATTTCAGAAGATGTAAGAGCCAAGAATGCCTTCTGCCTTCACTGAGACTGGTAACATATGTTTTATCTTGTAGCCCAACACAGAACCAGTCTAAGGAAATACGCTCACAAAATAATTTGGTATTAGAATTATAAGATTCTGATGGTTATTCATGGGTGTGAGACCAGCCTTTCATCCCACTGTGAATTATTCTTTGAAACCAGCATTAAATCACACATTCAGAGTCAAAGCCCTCTCACTCAGGCAGCTCTGGGCTGGTGTGATTTGTTTCCACTCCATAGGTTGTCCATGTATTTAAATGCAGTTGTAACACTGCAGAGCTGATCTCACCAAACTCAGTGTGCTCTAATTCATTTTTGTGGGGGTTGTCTCCTTTAGATCACAGTGAAAGGCACATTTTGGTGTGTAACTGTGGCTGGAAGCCAAGGTTGGACATGAAACTTATTTTTTTATCCTTATATTCTTATCTATTTATTTGTTCTGGCGGTAACAGCTATGAATTGTTCAGTGTATGCCAAAGCCGTGGTACTTTATTTTGTCCTTTCATTAGACACAATTTTTGCTTTTACAAGGTGTGTCTCTCAACCTGCATCTCCATGATGCAATCCATGAGGATAACGTTAAGGGGTAAGCCTGGGTGCTCTTTTGGACTGCCCAGCCTGTGAGCCCAGGGAGGGCACCCGGATCAATCACCAAAGTGAAAACAGAGGTGTGAGTTTGCTCTGCAGGGGTGGCAGGTGCACTGCAGGACTACAAAGGGGACCTGCTCCTTTTGGGAACCTGCCACAAACACAACAGCTGAGGCAGGAAGGGCTGTAGTGAGCTCATGTTTATTTTAATATTGTTTGTTTCTCTGCTCAAACAACTCCCTGGATTATTTTGACCTCATTCCAAAGAAGAGTTTGTGTGCAAACAGCACCTGCACGGTGGAGCACACCACGAGCTGCTGCTGCCACTGTGTTACTTTCTTATCATTCATAATGTGAAAATGAATGTGGCTGCCTGCACAGCCAGCTCATGGCCTGCCAGGCTCTGCAGATGGCAGACACATGTGTGCACAACATCCACCTTTTATAGCTCTGATCAATAAAGTGAAGGATTTCCCACCTCTGATGCTGTCCTGGTAAAAATCGTCTCTCTTTAGTTGATGGTTAATCTCTGTCCCTGTAATTTGTCAGATGATACTGTCTTTAAATATTTGGATTTCATTTTGACATTGTTGAGCAGTTGGCCTACCTGTTGGATTTTCCTAGAGCCAACATTTTCTTGGTGTTATCCAGTGCTTTGATTTATTAGCTCCCCTCCTTAGCGAAGAATTAACTTTGATCTTCTCTCCTCTGCTCTTGTGTTTGTGGTGAAAGCATCTTCTCCAATGCAATTCCTTATTTTCTGGCTTTATGGGAAAAGTCAGAGGTTAAAATCAGCCCTTCCAGGGGTGCAGAGCCACCTCACCTGAGCTGTGCACCTCTGAAGGTGGGAGCAAACCTGCATTTCACACCATGCCTTGGGTTTGGGGCCACTGTGTGGTGTTTCACCTGGTTTATCATTATCTGAACATTCATGCATCCCCATGGCTGGATTAACACAAACCCATTTTTTAAACTATCCTAGTTCTGAACAGGCAAATGGTTGAACCTCCTCAGGGGTTGAAGAAGGAGAAATTTGAAACCTCTCAGACAGCAAAATATGCAAAGGTCAGTCCTGTTTTCTTTGAACAGGCTAACTTGTATTTTTGATCAAATACTTTCAAATTTTTTTAATCTCTTTTGGCTCTTGAAAAACAATCCCCATAAAATTGCAACTTCAGGCATTAAAAATAAAATCTGTGCCTATTTACTTATTTGTTCAAGCATCTATTCAGGTGTCAAATACAGAAGAGGGGCTTTTTACATCCCCTTCTGTCCACAAGAGTCGTACCAATCATTCAGACTTCAACAGATAGCAGCTTCCACAGGTTTAGTTAAATAAAAATGTAAAGGAGGTGATCCCACAGAAAGGCTGCCTACCTCAGTCCAGTCTGGTGGCATCCAAGGGCAAAGAGCAGGAACAGAACAGGCACAGACGATTTCCCCTCTCAAACTCTCCCAGCTTCTCACCACTCTCAGCCTCAGATGTGGTTTCCGTGACTGAACAACCCTCTGTGGATTTCCATTCCATGGACTCGTCCAATTTCCTCTTAAACCTTCAGCATCCAGAATCTCATCCCTCATGACTTCACAGACCTTGCCACTGCCCTTGGCAGCTGCTTCTCTCCTGGGACAGTCCTTGGTGGTTTGGTGGCTTCCCAATGAGTGACACCCTTCAAATCATTGCCCGTTTCATAAAGGAGAGATGTCACAGGTGACCACAGCAGAAGACCAGACAGCAATTTTCCCATGGGAATTGTTGTGTTGTAATAATGTTATTTATAAATGACATTTAAATATTTATTATAAAAACATTTAAATATTCATGAATAACATTATTTATATCATTTATTATTACATTGTTAACATTATTTATATTATCAATAATGTAATGTGCTGGGAATGGGATATATATGATCGTTTTATGTGGGTGTGAGCAACTCATGAAAATCCCACTTTATCACATTTTCTAGCTCCTTCAGGATATAATGATTAGACTGTAAGTTTTGGATTTTAAATTGCCATCACATGAATGCCTCAGCCATCAGAGGAATGGCGCATTTTAGTATGTACAGTGTTTACAGGATGGAGAATAGTTCTGGAAAATGTGGTTTTTTTTTCAATGCAAATGTCTTCAGGGCTTTCTGGTTATTGAACCTAATCAGGAGTAATTTCCAGAGAATATTTTTACCATGGTTCTGATAAAAGCTTGCAAGGAGTGCCACCAGAATAAATGCATGCAGGAACAAATAAATTAATCACAGTGTGAGTTGTTGGAGGAGATAATGGTTCTCCCTCCTTGACCACGGGCCATTCTGGAGAGGTATGGAGCATCCGACTGCCCAAATGCTCATTTACACTTCACAGGACCATTAGTTACACAACTAAATGCTATGTTTATAGTTTTACTCCGGACTCTGAATATCATAATTCTACTCCCTGGTTTAAAGATGGAACTAAAGTCAAATTCCCATTTTGCGATCAGGTCCTTCTACATTTTAAAAAAATTAAAAATGGACAGATCAAGGTGCCTGATCACGATTAATACATTTGCTCTCGTTCCATCTGTTTTCGGCTCTCTGCAAGCAACATTTTCTGCTTAAAAAGTAAACGCAATAAAGAAAATAAAGTCAGGAGGAAGGAAATGTGTAGATCTTTGTCAGCTTTGCATTACCACAGTAAATGCAATGTGATATTTCCAGCATCCACTAGAACAGCATCGTTTTTGCTGCTGACAGTGTGATTACTCTTTTTTTATGGGAGAAAAACAGGAACCTTTCCCTCTGTTAAGATCTCATTTTCTTAATCTCATTCACTGGCTGGTACCAGACTTCTCAAATTGGACATTTTTCTTCCCAAGCCATGCATGGATGTACATCCTGATCCTACTGTTAAACTTAATGGAAAAAAAATTTTGACCCGACCATGTCAGCACGTTTTTATGAGCAAAACCCCAGAGTCTCTTATTCGAACTCTTGGTAGCTTATGGGGTTTATATGCAGCTTTGGTGAGAGCTTTTATATAAGTGAATGTGTTTTAAACCAGTATTTGTCAGAATTCTATATTATTACATTTTTCCAATTCTGTTGATTTATGTGTAATCTTCTCATTTCCTCCCTCAGCCCTGTAAAAATGATCCTCACTGCTGTGCTGCTCATACGGCAGAAACTGGCCAACTTTTCTTCAGGATGGCTGTTTGACTCTATCCTGACAGTGTCCACATGCCAAAAAATCCCCTCACTAATTATTTCTGTCTCCTAAATCTTCTTTCCCTGCATTTCCCACTCCACAGAAACTCTTTTTTGACCTATATATGTGCTCTGTTTTAACAGTTTATTCCTATACTGGACTGGCTGCTCTCAACCTTGTATACATTTTCTTTTCTTATATATATGTATAAAAAAACCCAGTATATAATAGTATAACAAACTGCAGGTAACAAATACACAGGCCTGTTAAAATTATTCCAGACTGCCAACCCTCGTTCATGTTTTTTTTTGTGGGAAAATTCAAATGGAGCTCTCCATCCCCATGGAAATCGTTGCTCTAAATCTGTTGCACAGTTTGAGTCTATGAAACCAACTTGTTGCAATAAATTAACAGCTGAAATAAACTTATGTAGGCCCCTGTTCCCAATAATATGTATAAATGAAAGTGCATTTTCATGTTAAAATTTAAATTCTGCAGATTTTTTAAACCCATTCTTTCAAAGTTACTGTTTTCCAAAAGCTTGGCTCCACCAGTTATAAATTCTTTATTTGAGTTATAATCACAGAATCATAGAATTGTTTGGGTTGGAAAGGACCTTAAGAATCTTCTTGTTTCAACACCCCTGCCGTGGGAGGGTTTGCCTTATAAAATATATTCTTTTTTTTTATAAAGAGTCCAAGTTTCATTGCATTTTTCTAGTTTTCTCATTTCAAAACAAACAAACAAAAAAAATCCTTACCAAAGCAGCTCCCAAAATCCAGTAGGTGTTAGTGAAATAGCAGAACTCCTCCAAGTATGGTGAACCATCAATTTTTAAAATAACTGGGTTTTTTTTCTACAGCTCTGTCTATTACATTTACTATAATAAAATACATTTATTTTATATGAATAAATTATTTATTTGAATCCTTTCATTCCAGTTCTTTTCCAGGAGCAGGATTCTACATTCCCAGGGAACATGAGTGCCTCACAGGCAGTAAATGCTCCCTGTGTAAGTCCTTGGGTCACTCTGGCCCCTGCCCCAAAGTGCTCAGAATGAAAAACTGCACAATATTTAACCCCAGTGCCACATTTTGGTGTATTCAGGACCCTAAATGTGCAGCCCCATGGGCTGAGGTGACCTCCACTGGCTGAGGGACACCTTTCAAGGCACAGGTGTCACTGAACAGAGGTTTGGCAGCTCATCCGTGGGCAAAGTCTTTATTTTCTCATTTCACACCCACCTGGGGTCCTGGAGGGCAGAACTTTATTCACACTTTATCTGGGGCAGAACTTTATTCACACTTTATCTGGGACTCTCTGGGTCACAATCTGCTCCTGCAACACAACCTCTCCCTCCCCAGGTGTGTTGTGGCTTTTCCTCTGGTTGTCACTTTGCAGTCTGGCTGGAAAAGGGCCTGGAGCCCCTTAATGAACTTGGTTTGGGCTTCCTGTCTCCTCTGTCACCAAATGACTAATTACTAATTTCCAGCTATGAATAATTTACATTACATCCTCCTTCTTAACCTCAGGGGTGTTTCCTTGGATTTATGTGCTTTGGATTTCTGCAGACATCTTCACGCTGCTGCGAAGGCTCCGTTGAACACCTGCCTGAAATGAAGAGCAGTTTTGCAAGCAGTATTTTTAAATATTTTACATCTGTCATGAAAATGAAGAAGTTTATCTCCGAGTTCTCTGCTAAATCTAATGTTGTTCTTATTCTTATATAGCAGTCTTTAAAATTCTGGTTTCCCAAACAGCTACACAGCTGCACTTCCCACAGGCTTTTCCTTGCCTTGTCCTTCAGTCCTCCCCCAAAAACCTCTTTGCAGAGCCTGGATTATGATTATTGCAGTCGATGTTCTGGCTGCTACCAGCCGACCTGGTTATCCCATTATGCTTTTTATCACCATCCTTTCTGGTGATCTGGGCTGCCTACGAGTGCCCAAGGGGATGCTTTTCCCAAACCTGCAATTATCCTCCTTGTGCCACTTCAACAGCCAGGACTGAGCTTCTGGAAAGCCTTTGATTAGTCAAATTTAGAGCCCATGGCTCTGTGCTGTTGATCTCTCCCCCCTGTCTGACCTAAATTCCATTGTACACCTGCCATGCTGCGTTTGCTTAAATCTGGAACAAATTCTGGATCTTGATGTTCTGCCAGTCTGGGGTTTTAGCTCGGGGAGGTGGCTGGGCACGGGGATTTGTCTCTGCACTGACTTGTGGACCTGCCCCAGGACTGCTGTGCTCCTGCCTCTGACTCAAAAAGCTCCAGGGATGGGGAGCACACCCCGGGGTGCAGCCTCTGCCCAGAGCCCCTCACTCCTCCTGCCGCTTCCAGCTGCTGCTTTGGGCTGCCATTCCCTGCCCAGGAAAGTCTGAGTGCATAAAACCCGTTCAGTTGTGGATGAAAAAAAACCCCAAAAAAACAAACCAACACCATGGAACAAACACCTTCTGTAGAAGTCGTATTTCAGAAAAAGTGTAGCTCGAAGTTAAAAGAGGTTTCTTGGAGAAATGTGGTCACTGGCTCCACATTCACTTCCCTTCTGGAAGGGATGAATGTATTTATATCCTTTTTTTCTAATACATGATGTAATCCATGGCTTTTTCTGACAAATAATAACATCAACATCATTCTATAACATACAAATAATAACATAAGCATAAATCTGCAGTTGGGGATATAAAGTAGGGTGCCACAGTTCTTGCCACCTTCAGATGAATATTAACCTTTACTTTTATAATTAAAACTGATCTATCCTTAAGGAAATTGGTCAGAAACCTGACATATACCCAAAATCAGTGAACACTAGAACATTCAGATCCAAAGAACTTGGTCAGAGCCACAGCTGAAATATGACTGGAAAAGTCCACAGCATCCACCAGTCCTGTCCAGGTCAGCATGACACAGTTTTCCTCTAAAACAGAATCTCTTGGCATGTCCTTGGAGCTCTACCACAGCTGAGCATGGATCAGCACTCCCAAACAAGGCAGAGCTCTACTCTGCATTTTCACAAAACCTCAGGACCAAAAGAATGGGCCAGTTCATAAAGTGGAAATGATTCTCCACACCTGGACACCCATGCGAAAGGTGGAGCGTCCTATTCATGGAAAAAGGCCCCTAAATCATGCCAAAATCTCATTTGGGAGTCTAAATCCTTGAGTGGGTCTGACCAACGTGATATGATCCATCTGAGAGATCTAGAATTTAAAGCCTTCTATTCTTGGAATACCTAAACTCCACCAATTTCCCCCTTTCTGGTAAGAAATATCCAGATTCTCCCCAATATGAGATTTTATTTTTATAAAATCTACTGAAAGGTGCAAAGTGGAACAGTCTAATTAAAATCAGGACAATGGGAAGAGTTTGAAAGTAACCAGAAACTTTCATGCCTCAAATTGCATGAAACACATATTAATTATCACTGCAACATAAGTTCAAACAGTGGTGCAGCCAGAAAGAAAAGTATTGATGGATAAAATTGAGAAGGTTGGGGCAGATAATAAAATAAATTATTTGTGTCTGTGTGTCACCAGTAGTTTTTCAGGTGACTGTAAATATAAAATGCTTCCTTGTGTTTCATGAAGGTTTGCATTATATTCAAAAGTACTTCTTGATATTGCAGGTGGCACTGGAGACTGGAATTCAATCTTCAGCGTCTCCATTTGAAATTTTCACTGTTGTCAGGAATAACGAGACAAGGAAGTGAATTCTTTCCAGTTGTTTGTTATTCGGGCAGGGAATTTGCCTGTGACATGTGTGCACAGTGCAAAGCTCCCCTGGGGTGTGACTGTCCTGTTAATGCTACCATTAATAATAATGTAAATAAGCTGTCAGCTCAATTCTTAAGTAATTCTGCCCTAAATCTTAGCTTTGATCCCTTCACATTTCAAAGGCAATACATTGATGAGACATTTTAAATGGTCTCACTTAGGATATGCCATCTGAGCTTTTAGCAGGTGAAATGTTGGAGGTGTCTGGATCCCATCTCCTTTCCACAAAGTCACAGGCATTGGGGTAAAGCACAGGGAGAAGAGGAACCTCTGGGATTAAACTGAGGTGGTGAAATGGTCGACATTAGGAAATAGGGGTGAAAATTGCCCCATTGTTAGATTTACTCTGGTAAATAATACGGGTTTAAACCATTTGGCTACTGTTTTGATACTCAGCCATGAGGCTGATTAAATTGGTATTTTCTTTAGGGTCAGATTTAATTTCATGTCTCTTGTCCTCATGACCAAGCCAGGAGTGGTATTGGTTAGTCTGGTACCTTTTACCACTAACAAAATCTCCATACTGAGCTATACACTGTTTTTTTCTCAGCAGAAAATTCTCACAAAGCTTGGTTTTCATCCTGAAAATTTGAAAATTTCAAAACAGCTTTCAAGTCCATTAAAAAAAAATCATCAGCTAAGTTACTATAACATTTTTAAACTCCAGCTAGGGCACAAAGAGTCTAGACTGGACATAAGATCTGGCTCAATCATTTGGTTAATTTGAGGGATGCCTTAAGTTTGAGCTTTCATGTTTTCAGATTCTGTGCTGCCCAGGGGTGCAGTTCTGAGCCTCATATTAAGTGTCAGTAGGTAGACAAAACAAATCTTTTTCCTGCAAGTACCAAGGACAACTTTCAGGCCCAAAAGCACAAACAAGGGTGGCTGAAGAAAGAAAACAAGAAGGATGGGACCTCACAAACTGGAGCTGTAATTGGACAATTAAACCCCAATATGCAAATGGACCAAAACTTACAAAAATGTAAGATCTCATGACCAGTCATCCATTTTGTGACCATTTTGGGTCCACCTTGGGTGCACCCCTGGTCAGGTCCTTGTCCTGCTCAAGGTGTATCCTAGAGGCTTTTCAATAAATATCTACTTTATTCTCTAGCTCTGTCCAGTCTCTGTTTCAGGTCAGCCTCCCAAGGCATCACTAGCATAATTTAAATAATTACAGTCCCTCCATTTGGGACTGCGTTTTCCAGAGCAGCACTGCACATTCCTGCTGATGGCTGTGAGCAGGGTTTGACAGAATTTCTCCCTGATCCCCCAGCGCAGGAGCACAGCAGTACTCATGGACAGCACCATGGCTTGGAACCAAAGTTCTACCACGGGCTGTCTTTTAGACCTTTACAATCGGTCCTGAAGGATTTTTGGCAAGATCTCCAGGAGATGGAGGCACATGCTGAGGTTTGCAAAGGGGGTGAAGGGGTTATAGATACCTCATGGGCAGCTGGTGCTTGCAGCTCTGTATTTTTTCCTTTGGCAACCCCAGAAAAAACTGATTTCTGCTAACTGAGATGGAGAAGCAGGGCCTCCACATCGCTGGTGTCTTTCCAGTCAAGTCCCCAACTCCTCTGGGGCTTTTTAGCATTGTAGCCTTGGAGACAACTAGAAAAAAATCAATTACTGAATCAATGCCAAGCGGAAAAACGAGACAAAGACCCTTCCAAGAGCGCAAAAAACCGAGATGAGACTGAAAAAAACAAACAAGAAGAATGGTAGTCCTACTTCATTCTGAAGTGGAGCTCCCATAAAATAAATGCTGATGGGTTTGCTTTCCAAGTGGAACATGGGACAGGGTGAGTGAGGGAGGTTGCGAAAGAAAAATCATTTGTACATTAAATATCTGGAGGGAGCACTTTCAGTCATGTTGGAAACTCCAATTTTTCCAAAGCATCCTGCGGCAGACTGCACAAATGCCTAGCAAAGAGTAAAGGTGTCTTGGATCAGGCAGCACCCAATATGTTTATGCAGCCCTGATGGGAAGAGACATGTTTATTCAAGCTGCTTGCCAAAATTATATGTGCTGGAGGCTGCTAAGGAAGGGAAAGAATTTATTATTTGTAACAGTGCAATGTTATATATATGTATAAGAAAACCCACCTAAGTAAAATGGATTCTAAGTAATTTCAAGCTGGGCTTTCACAAACTGGAGAAGGAGCAGGGGAGAGGAAAAAACAGGGTGAGGGACAGGAAAATGCTTTGGGTTGGGTTCTGGCCTCACAGAAGCTCCACAGTGAGTCAGTGTGAGCAGGAATTGGGCACCAGAGTGTGTTGTACCCCACAGAGGTGACACCACTGTCCCAACACCTCCAGTACCTCCATCCTTAATTGCCTGTCTGGCAATAGGGGCCAGCAAGCCAGCCTAGCCGAGCTCCAAGTGTTTTTCCTCGGGGTGAATCCCCTGAATCAACAAACCTGCAAGTTTGTAGGCATTGTGGAAAATAATATCTACATTATTGCATTCCTCTAACGGAATACCATCTCTATAATGCCATGACTCTGAGATGGCGGCGTCTCATCACTCAGTTGAAAAAATAAATAACCAAAAACTCCACGACCTTGGCTGTTTGAAAACTTGCAGAGCAATCCTTCTAGATCCTGCAGTGATTCTGAAAAGCACATTTTCTAGCCAAAGCCTACTTGCTCTTAACTTTGGAGCTGTATCTCCTTGCTGGATTGAGCTGGATCTCACTATTGAAATGTAACTCATGTGCAAGAGCCTCGTATAATCTGCCTCAAGGAATTATTACTGCACTTAAAGCAAATTGTTTTGCAAGCACTGGGTTTCTGTTTTGTAATAAATCCAGGCTTTCTTTGTCTTGCTTTATTTTGCTTCAGTGAACAACATCCACTCATTGTCTTTTCTTCCCGAGATGTTTGAATAATTATTGTTTTCAAAGCAAGAGGTTTTTCTTGAATAAGTGTAAATAGTTGTATAAATCTGCATACCTCAAAACACACACACAAAGAAAGACAGGGAGATGAGACAGCAAAGAGAAAATGAGGAAAGCGGATTAAAGGATAAAAAGAGTCAAAATAGAATCTTTCTGTTTGAGCCACTGCAGCTCTTCCACTTGCATTTGTGATATTTTCAAGGAGGTTGAGATCCTGGTTCTCAAAAAGAACTTGGGAAGATCCAGTTTATGCAGCAGATGATTTTGTGGACACACATCCTGCATCCCTGTCTCCCTCACTTGGCTACAGCCAGAGGCAAGCACAGAAGTAGGGTCCTGCAGAGTCAGCTGAGTCTGCCTTATTTTTTAATCAAATGTGGGAATTCCCTTAGGTACTGTTTTAACTTGAAAAAAAAATTTCAAATTTTTAACAGGGCAATTTCTGCCATTTTCTTATCAAGCCAAACAACAAAGTGGGGAGTGGGGTGAAGAAATTTTCCTCTATCCCAGCCAACACAAGGACAGGGTTTGGCTACTTCTGTTTTGCCCCTTTCCTAGAAATTCTCTTGCAGGGTGATCCTAAACTCTCTGCCCATACCCCAGGGGACTGGATCCTCACCAGCCCCATCCACCTGCATGGGAAAGCAGCAACCATGAAGGCAAAAGAGCTTTGGCTGCTGTTCCCTGGCAGGAGGCTGTGAGTCCCATGGAAATGTCCATTCAGCAGGGATCAGCAGGGGGAAGGAGGAAGGATTTTGGTGCAGGCTGTGTCCAGATGTGCAGCTGCAGTGTGGGGAATACCTTGCTTCACACAGCACAGTTTGCACTTTTATCGTGTGGAAGCTGAATTCTTTGGGGTTTTTCTTAGGCAAACAATTGTTGTGCTATTCTTGAACCAGCACTTCCTCCCTCTGGAAAAGCCCAGGCACCTCAGCTTCCATTCTTGTGATCCAACTCCTGGCTCCCCTGCTCAAGCATTTGTTTGATATTGTAACTCAGGAAAAATATAAAATGCAATAAAATCTTCAAATTACTTAATAGAGTGGATCTTGAAGTTTTAGAGGCAGAGATCTTGGGTGCCCTTTACTCTGTAACTTCACTGAAACACTTTGTAACTGAAGAAGTTTAAAAACAAATCAATCAAAGGATTAAATTTTCCATGATTTAAGCATAGTTTTAAAGAACATTTAGCACTTATTAGCTTTGTGCTTTGTATTAAATGCATTAGCTGTTGCCAATATTATTTAATCTGTATCTGCATTAACTTGCATTTACCATCTGTTCCTTACACAGAACCTCTGTAATAGGTGATGTTTAACATTAGATTAATGAAGAAAAAGGGGCCGGCAATCACATTTTGTGGAAAACTGTTGTCTCAGCTCTCTTTTTGGGGTCATTTACAGCAGGTGGGCAATGGCAAGGGATTTTGTGATGGTGCCTCAGCAAAGCAGGCCATGGCCAGGCCCTGTGGAAGGTCACCCTCTGAGCCCGACAGGATTATCTGCTGGGAAAAATTGGTCCTATTTCCAATGCAGGGAAAATTCAGCAGAATAAGGCACACTGGAATAAGGAAATTTTGTCCTGCAAGGGACAATTCCATTGGTAAGTCAGTGTTTTCAGGTGAGCTGTTTATTAAGATTTCTCAGTTTGAAGTAGCTGTTTTGGGAAGGGTTTAGCAGAGAAGTCAGTGTGTCATTTGGAAGCCCAAGAGGTTTTTACCAAACAGGACAACCCCAAACTCAGGACCTCTGAATCTGTGGCTGCTTCCAAGGAATTCTGCCTTAGGGGTGCACTCCCAAGTGCACAGATGGGAGTCCTTTGAGGACTAAATGTCACATTCAAAGGGAAAAGCCTGGTTCATGCAATGTTTGGAAAATTTCTTCCGTGCCTCCTAGAGAACACACAAACAAAAAGAAAGTAAAAACATACAAAAGAATATTCCAAGAAAATGTTGCAATGAAAGGAAAACGGCAGAGAACTTCCTCTGTTTGGGTCAGTAAACACAAAGAAAATCTCTTACAAACAAACTGCTTTCAGTAAGGGTACGAGTGAAGTTCAGAGCACAGGTCATGAGATCCTGGGCTGGAACTTCCATTTTGGAGGGAATTACTGGCAGAAATTCCTCCCAGCCCTGGTGGAGGCTGTGTGTGCTGTATGGCCAGGTCTGACTGATTGTAGGACCAACACACACCACCCCAGTGTCTGCTGGCTGCAGCTCCTCCAGGAGAAAACAAGCTCAGGGTAGAAGCTGTAACTCTTCAGGGATAAATAGGAAATATCTGCTGGTTTAGATATTTTTCATGCTACACAGACACTGCTGTGCGCAGTGACCACTCAAACCCTGACACCAGAGCATCAGCTGGGCCTGGTGGCCATTGTGCAATCAGCTGAGGGTCACTGCCCCGTGTCCAGCATTGTCCAGCATTGTCCAGAATTGCCCAGCATTGTCCAGCCTGTCCAGCCTGTCCAGCCTGTTCAGCATTTTCCAGAATTGTCCAGCATTTTCCAGCATTTTCCAGAATTGTCCAGCATGTCCAGCAGCCTCAGCAGGAGGTTCAGCACAGCTGCAGAGGTCCAGTCCATCTGGGAGCTCTTGCTTTATGCCCAGGGTATTTCCCCCTGTGTTTAATATCATCTAATTCACTGATTTAACCGTGGAGCTCTAGCCAAGATTACATAATTATTAAACACTCTGTTCTGGAATTCCTTGTAGTGGGACCTAGCAAAGAAATGGAGTTTTCTCCCGACCTTTTATGGGTGGATTTTGCTGTGAGTGATGTGTGTGAGCAAGTGTCTGTGCCCACAGTGCTGGCTGTGTGCTGGCTGAATGATCACAGCCATTAAAATGCAGACATTTCCCCCCTGAAATACCTGCAGAGAAAGATATTCTGTATTTATGGGTCCAACTGAAAAATGCAAAATAGAGATTTAGACTCGAATTTAAGCAGCATCTCTCAGTGCCTTCTTTGTGAGCTTGTGGGCGTTTGCAATACAAAGGTGTCTGAAGAATTACTTCATTTTTTTGAATGTTTAGCTGGAGGTGCTTTGTTTTTGCCAGTCATTTTTTGAGTCACGTAGCTGTGACCACACCAATGTCCTGTTTCTTCATCAAGGCTGGTGTTTCACTGTGGCTCTTGAAACAGAAGGCTGAAAATCAGGGAGCACACAACAAATGTCCAAATAGGGAATTAACCTGCTAAAAATGCCCAGAATTGCTTATTTTAATTTCTCTCTATATATATATATTTATTTTTTTTTAAAGTCATTTAGGGAAGATCCAAACCCCAAACCTATCAACAGGAAGATACAAAGGGCCTTTTGAACCTGGAACTTTCAAAATCATCATATTTTACTACATAGAATGAAATCCTTGAGTGCTTATTTTCTTACTGTTTGGGCTTTGTCTGCTTATTTTTTTTTAAGTTTTTAAAACCACAATTGTCAGTGTGATCCTTCCCTTCAGTTTCCAGGGGGGAGTACCACGGGCATGGGGAGCTCTTGCTCCTGAACAAGATCTATGAAAATAATGAACTCTGCAAAGAGTTGCTTTAGAAAGTGTTTCTAATGGTTAGTTTCAACTCCTGAGCCTGCTAGCCAAGAACATGGAGGGTTTTTTAAGTCAGTGGAAATATATCTAATTTTAACAGATGAAATAAATGGAGCTAGGCGTGTAATAATCTGTATAAATGCAGCAGAGATGGTCCAGCAGAAATTACCTAATGAGCATCAGCTTGGCTGCTCCAGCTACAGACTGAAAACAAACATTCTGCATGAGTAACAGGCCCTCAGGAAATGCCCAAACCCAAAATTTCAGGCATCAATCTCCAGTGCAGAAAATTTAATCTTTTTATTTCCTAGCACCGATGCTACTCGGGACTCCTCGTATGAGTGTCAAGGACCCAGCCAGCCTCGTTTTTCACTGTCCTGAAAGCAAGTGAGGAAAGCCATGAGAGCACTTCCAGATGTTAAATGAACCCTCCACATCTCACACATTCAGGGATTTCTTTTTGAGACCACTTACTGAGGTTTGGAAAGGGCACAGGGTATCATGTTATTAAAATTAAGGGAGGAGCATTTTCTTTTTGCAACAAATTGAAGACATTACTTGGCTGTTTTTTGCAATCACTATTGACATCTGTCCTCCAAATAGGAAGTAGCTCTATGTACAGGCAGCAGAAAGGTGCAACAAACCAGGGAAAATACGGAAAACAAACCCTCATCTGCTTAGTTACCCAGAACCAGGGTCCTGCTGAGGGACAAAGGCTTCTCTGGCAAGGGTCAAGTGGCCAGGAGCTGTGATGGTCACTCTGTGAGACGGTTCCATGCCATGACCATGGCTATCCCAAGCAGTTTCTGCCTCCTGGAGCTGGTGACCTGACAATAAAGTCATCTACAGGTCCTGATCTATAAATTATCCTCGTTATGTGCTGAAAGCAGCTGCGTTGTTTATGCACATCTCAGTTCTGCTCGACGGGAGCAAAGGTTGGTGAGGGTGCTCACAGTGAGATCAGTAAATCAGAGAGATCAGTAAATCAAAGCCTCGCATGCAGCAGGTTGAGGATGCTGAAGCAGAGCTTTAGTTCCCTTCTTTCTCTCTTTTTTACCCATGGAAACTTCCATAAAAATATCCTTCTGTCATCCCATCTGGGTCCAAGTCCAATTTCTCAGCTTCAGCAGTTGCACAGCCTTCATGGAAGAAGCAGGAGTCTCTCCTGAAACTTTAGATAATTTGTGACCTTTTGGAAGCTCTGAAGCAAACCAGAACACAAGGATAGAAATCTACCATTCTAGCTATTAATAACTCTGAAAAAAAATTAAATTGTGCTGAAGAAAAACGACAACACCTGTTCTTACCTTCCAGGTGCTTGGAACAATATTGTTGCTGAGCTTCAGGGACCAAGGGGACAAATTATTTCTGCCTGATGCAGTTAGATACAGAACCTCCAGGGCTTCGAAAAGCTGCACAAAAACATGAAAGGGAGAGGAAGTAAATAATTTTTAAGGAAATAAAATCGAACAGGCCACCTTTATCCTTTTCCACTCAAACAAGAGAGCATACATGTGAGCCCAGTTGGTTATTTTACACAGATCATTACAAGTGGAGGTGATTTTTCAGCCAGGTATTAATCTTGTTTAGGAGACAGAAATCAACATTATGTACTGGATACAGCCTGTGGACCTTTATTTTGTAGACTTGTTCGTGTAAAAGGGCAGCTGGTACTGGGAAGGGCACTGCAGCACTCAAAGGAATCTTCTCAAAAGTTGCCAAGTCAAGCCAATCAGACTTACAGAATTCACAGAATTATAAAGATTTTTATAAAGAATTATAAAGGTCGATTATAAAGAAAGGAATTTTATCACCTATTTTTATTCTGTTGACCTGTGACAGCAGTGTGTGATCAGCACACATGAAAACTGTCTCTGACCTGTAAGGTTTTTACCAAGTGTGAAAGAAATCCTTCAGCTGAGCCACGAGAGCCCTTTTTGAAGGGGAGAAGTTACTTTCTCATCAGCGTGGTGGGAATTTGGCATACTGCTCCCCTGAACAATATGAAAAATCTCAACCTGAGACTCACTCAGCTATAAATCTAACGGCACCCAAATATTTCCCATGGTGGAAAGCCCTGGAGATCCCAGCAAGAACAGCAGCAGATGAAGCAGAAGGACCATCACCTTAACCAGTCGATGACGTGAAAAGTTAATTAATACACCGCTTTAATCAAGAGAAGTTTTGCACCACGTAGTGGTGTGCACAGAAAAGCTGTGAGCTTTCCCTTCTGCACAGCGAAAACAGCCCTGGAATTAAACAGATAGGCCCAGGCTCCTTGCCACAGTAAATCTCTCCTAAATCCTTTCACCCCACTCCAAGGGTGGGAGTGGGAGGTGCAGGACAGGGGAGGGTTAGCCAAGACTTCCATTGCTCCTGAGGGAACTGGGGTTGCTACAGCTGCTAAAACGAGCAGCAGGATTTATGCTGCATGTTTGGAATAGCACTGGTGTTAAGCAATATATACTTCTTAACTTATATATATATATATTTTTTTTTTACTCTAGTGCATATGGCATGGCTATACCATTTCTGGAGTAAGGGAAAAAACCCAACCACACTTTAGCTGTTTCAGATAAATTCATGCAAAATTTCTGCACTGTGTCCCACTGAATTTACAGTTAATTCATGTTAGTTAATGTTAGCTGTGTCTGAGGTTTCTGGCTGATCTCTTGTTTACCCTTTTGATAACAATGCCAGGCACTTCCTAAAGTTGCACTGCATCCAGTAAGGAGTCGATGGGAATTTGCTGATTTACACCAGCTGTGACTTCATGAAGGCATTTAGTGGAAATATTACGTGTTTCTTGTAGTGGAAAAAATAATCTCAGTGCTGAAGATGGTTTATTATTCAGCAACCTGTCAGCGTACAGAAAAACATGATGTCTTGTTTCTCTTTACACTTTTAAGAAACTACAGGTGACTTCAGGGGCAAAAAGTTCCTCAGTCCCTCCAAGAAAAGCCATGGGAGTCAGCTGGTATGTTCTGCCTAGAAATGTTTTTAAAATAATGGATTAAGTGATACAGAATCCGTAGGTGAATTCCTGTTATGAAGTTATAGCTGTCTTTATGTAATTCAGGTTATTTATACCACGTTTAATATAGCCACGGTTTTGATCACTGTTATTTTAACATATTTATTTAAAAATTGAAGAATGTCTTGGGTTGCCTGCCAGCTGTATCACAGCCACATCAGTTATCGTGCAAGAGATCAGTCATTCAAATTCAGTGCATGACAAAGTGTAGGGAAAAGAAATATTCCCACAAATGCAAACATTATGAGGAAAGTGCCTTATGTATGTTGTGAGCCACAGAGTCAGCTGGCTGTTTTAACTGAGATACCCACTGCTCCCCCCATGTTTATAAATAGAATTATGAGGGGTGTGTTACATGTTCTAAACTACCCCGAGAACACAAATATTCCACAATTCGTGTGTTCATTTGCATACCCTGAGAGAATACAATGCCAACATTTTGGAAGCCTGTGAAATCCCATATTGTCTCGATGGAAACAATTATGGGGAAAGCAAAGCAAGAGCAGAACTGACTTCCAGAGCCGTGGGTGACACCAGAAGCCCCAGAGCTCCACCACGCACCAGAGCTCCCACCTCGCTCACCCAACTCCCTCAGGAAGGGCTTTTGTGTGTGAAAAATGAACCTGTGCCTTGGTTCCTGTGGCAGCTCAGCTTGGTTTCAGTGTGATACTGCTGGGGAGTCACCCTTCGGGCTGATCAGGGGAGACAGGAATAAATAGTGAGGGAGAAAGAGGCGACACAATCCAATTAGTCAGGCGGGAGGTGATGTCAAAGGCAAGTCTCAATAACAGAGAGATTATTAACAGTGATGGTGTCAGCCCAAGATAAATACACTCAGCCTAACACCAGACATGCAAATACTCTCAGTCTGGCTCTAGACATGCTAATTGAAGCCCGTGTTGAGGAGTCACTGTGAGGAAATGCTGGGCACACGATGCCCAGGGGAACCAGCCAGAGCCTCTCACTGGGACTGGGGCACTCCCAGAGCAGATCGTGGCAAAGCCAACACGATTTCCCTGTCTCAACAGCCCTGAGGGGATCACTCAAGGCATGGCCAGGAGCTGACCAGCCTGGGAATGGTCACCCTGCATAAATCAGAGCAGGAGTCACAAGGCTGTGGTTTGTCTAGAAATAGCACAGAGGCACAGAATGACCTGGGCTGGAAGAGACCTTTAATCCCACCCAGTGTCACACCCTGCCAAGGCCAGGGACATTTTCCATGATCCCAGGGTGCTCCAAACCCTGCCCAGCCTGCCCTTGGACACTGCCAGGGATCCAGGGGCAGCCACAGCTTCTCTGGGCACCCTGTGCCAGGGCCTGCCCACCCTCCCAGGGAGGAATTCCAGTGACACCAAGCACAAGTTTGGATTACAGGAATACAGAAAGCTGAGAACACTGCCAGCTCTGCTGGATCCACTGATATAACCCGTGGGTATCTATTTTTCTTTCATTGCTCCTTGAAGCTTGTTTATCCTCTATTTGACAAAATTTAATCAACTGACATAATCACCATCAACCAAACACCTAAATATTTTAGGAAGATTTCACAATTCTCCTTTTTTTGCTGAGCTCTAAGAATTCTATTTCTGCTGCACTGGGCTTGAACACCAACGTCTGGAATTCTTGGTCTTTTCCATAAATAATTATCACCAAAAAACAAAGAAACAAAAAAACCCCCAAACCCACAATAAAAACCCCAAAACAGAGTGTTAGGAGTCTCTTTTAGAAATACTGTGTATTTGAAAAACATCAACCTACTCAGAGTAATAAGGTTCCCTTTCTGTGTAATGTAGATGTTGTTGTTCAAAATTATATATAAAACCAGTTGAAGGCCTAATGAACTTACATAACCGGCTTTGGTAAATTAGTGTTGAAAAGGACATTTACAAGATTGAGACAACATTAAAAAAACAGGTTGAGATCATTCAAGATCCTTTAGATCCTGTCTAAAATGTAGGAACTTTGTGAGTTTGGAAAACAGAAAAGAAATCGATACCTAACTAGCAAAGCTCAGGTGAACAACAATCTAAAATCAGTGTAATGGTTTCATAAAAGCCACACTTCTGGCAGTTTAATTTATGTTCATTTCTATTCTTTGGGGATCCTGTGTTATTCTGCCATTTTTAGTTCCATCTCTCCCAACAACACTGTGGACACAGCTACCTATCCTATGATGGCAGGAAAATCTAGAAAATTCTTTTTTTAAGTAATATCTTTAATTCAGTCAGTGTTCTGGGTGGGAGAGTTAGAATTGATAGCTGATTTTGTCTTGTTTTGTCAATAAATGATGCAGCCTTTGTTTCTGAAGGCATAATCTTTTTAATTAAAAAAATCTAATAACACAGAGGTGCTCTAGATTATGTCACTTATTTGTAGGGAGTTTTATTCTTTGTAATTTTTATGCAATACTAAGAAAAGATACCAAAAATCTGTTCCCAGGTTCCATTTTCTCTTTAAAAAACAATCTAAGACAAAGTGAACCCTTTCTTCTTGACAGAATTTTTCATGGATGTCATCTCCCCCGACCAGACAAAGAGGATTCTTTCCAGTTCTTCTGAACAGAGGTTCTCTTTGTTTCAGGGATGTCTCCATTTTACTATTTATATCTGTTTTAGAGTTCCAAGCAAATATCAGCATGCCACGTAAATTAAGAAGATTAAATAGGGGCAGCACTAAAAAAAGCAAGCCAGGCTTAACCCCAGTGTAAAGGATGAATTAAGCACAGTGACATCAAACAGGAGCAGGAAACTTGGAGAAGCAGTAGGTGATTACTGCCTCTTAATTTATGAGTAGGATTAGAGTGCAAACGCTTGAAGAGGCACACAGAATAGAAAAGGTGCTTTTCTCTGCAGAGTGCTCATGCAAAATGTAAGACAAGGGCATCCTCTGCCTCCCCATCCCACTGCAAACACTCAGCCCTAAAGCTTCTGGGGCTCTAAAACCCATTTTCTCCATGACACAGTCATGGGAAATTCAGCCCTCCCAATAAATCACATCAGGCTTCCCTTTGTGTTCCCTTGTTACTCTCTTTAATATTAACTTCAGCTGGAATATTAACCCGGAACATCAAGGACACAACCTGTGCTCCATCACCCCAGAGCTGACAAAGCTGCACTGGGAGCTGGGCCTGGCTGATGCTGGGCCTGGGGGATTTTCCTCTGGGCTGTTGGAGCTGCAACCAGTGATGGATGGGATGGGATGGGATGGGATGGGATGGGATGGGATGGGATGGGATGGGATGGGATGGGATGGGATGGGGTGACCTGGCCTCCTCCCAGCCTGTCTGAGCAGCTGTGGCCCCTCTGACATTTCTGGGTTTAAATATGTAATGTGCAATTTCCTCTCCCAAAAAAGATTACAGCATGAATGAGGGCAGAACGATTGTTTAAAGACAGGGCATATTTGTGATGTTTTCACAGGATCACAGAATTCATGAAATTCACAGAATGACCAGGTTGGAAGAGACCTCCAAGATCATCAAGTCCAACCCAGTCCTAACACCTCAACTAAACCATAGCACTGAGTGCCACATCCAGTCTTTTCTTGAACATCCAGAGATGGTGACTCCACCACCTCCCTGGGCAGACTATTTGAGTACTTTATCATCCTTTCTGTAAAAAACTTCTTCCTAGTACCCAACCTACATTTCCCTCGGCGCAGTTTGAGTCTGTGTCCTCCCGTTCTGTCAGTTGCTGCCTGGAGAAAGAGACCAACCCTCATTTGACCAGAGTCACCTTTCAGGAAGTTGTAGAGAGTGATAAGGTCACTTTTGAGACACACCAGAGCACCAGGGATTTGAGATTATCACTACAGAACCAAGGTTTTCCAAAGAGCCCACCACGAGAACTGCTGCAAGGAGCAGCCACAGCTCTATCACTGAGAGGACATGTGCACATCTTTTATTAAGTCTATTTTTATTTTTTTTTAGTGAATAAATATCCACTTTTGAGGCAAAAGCTGTCTCTTGAAACTTTCTGAACTAGTAGGTCCTGAAGTAAACCTTCTGGTGACTGCTAGCACAAAGTTGTAAAGGCAGAAGGTACAACATGTTGGCATCTCTGTGGCTCTAGTTGGCTCCAAACTAAACTTTCTCATATGAGAAAATGAAAAGTGTCACACAAATCCTTTGCCTTGATCAAAAATGATGATAGCTGCTTTACTTCTCTTCTGGCAATGTGTTATATTGTATTAAAACCACATTTTTACCTATTAACTGCAAAGGACATTATTTTATTTTGGTTTTCTTTCTTTTGGATTATCCTTATTGAAGCTTCTGGGGGTACCTCAAGAAACAAAGGAAAATTGATTTTTTTTCCATTTTTTCTTGTAATCCTCCAGTTTTCACCAACACATTTTCACCAACAGATCCCAAAACTGAAATGTTTTGTTTGACAACACCAAATTCATGCATTCTGAGGAACTACTGCACATACCTTACTCTTGTCTCAGCATGCCTGGAACAGTATATGTAAAAATATCCTTAAAACAGGGGAAAGTCACATCAAGAGGGGAAAAAAAAAAGCGGGGGGAGGAGACAGAGGTGACATATTAGAAGTGAAAAATGCTACTAAAAAGAAATATATCTTTTCTTGGCACAAATAAGAGGCTTCTTCTTCATTGCCAAAGTCAAGTCAGATTACTTTTTGGAGTTATGCAAACCTCAAAGTTTTGCCTGGAGGAGATCCTGAGAGAGAATTTGAGGAAGGCTCATTTCAATTCCTGCTATTTGATCCACAAAGGAGAAACACTGCTGGCATCAGCTCAGCACACCCCGGGATGCTCTTGGCCTGTCCTCCTTGAAAGAAAAGGATTGCTGGTGGGGAAGAGGCAACTGAGTGATCCCAGTGAGGGTTCCAGTGAGCCCAGCCACAGCACCAGCCTTCACCAGCAGTGAAAAAGAAAAAAAGCCACGCTGAAATAGCTGGCTATTTTGCATCAGTGTTGCTGTCATCTGTATTTTTCTTATTATTGTTCCGTCTCTCGTCGCTAATCAGGATCCTTTCATGCATTTGATAACAAACATTATCAGTTCAACTTAACAGGCCCACCAGTTTCTGTGCAAAAATACCCAAAACCTAGCAGTGACCTTTTCTTACCTAAGTGCACGTCCTAGTGCCAGCAGGACGGGCCTTTGACTGCGGCGGGATGTGTTTTGTTTGTTTGACATTCCAGCACTTGCCTGTGTGACACGGGGAAGATGGAAACGATGCTTTTGGCACCCGCATACCTGGATCGTGCTACAGCTTGCCGGGAGGGAGGGAACAAAGCCCGACCCTGCGGGGACATCCTGTAGTAATGGCCCCATTAATCCAAACGGAGCAATCGCTCACCCGTCAGACTGAAAGAATTTAGGCAACATTTTAAACAGCTTCTCTGCTTGTCTGTGGCATAATGAGCACGAATCTGCCATTTTCGAGTCTCCTAAACCGAGACAGCGTGAGAGCAGCCCCTACACCCGAGGATTGTGTTAACACAACTTTGCTGCTCCTGAAGCAAAGCGGATTTCCCCTGAGCGCGTCCCCTGAAACATTTTCTCCTCCCTGACAGAGCAGGTCACGTCACTCCTTGAGAACAATTTGCAAAGTCTAAAGAGACAAAGGAATTGTTTAATACCCTTACTTATATTTCTTTTTTATTATGCTTTTAGAATTATTATCCTTTTCTTATTTGCCTTTTCAGCGGTGAGCAGCACCAGCTGGAACGTTGCCCATGGTCACATCATCCCAGGAGCAACAGCAGGACAAGAACAATGTCCCATTACTGCTGGAACATTTGCTTTGCCCCTGCCAGCTGAAAGGTTACCCCTTGGACTGAGAATTCCAAGAATTCCATGTTTCACAGGATGCAGACACATGATTCTTCACACCTCTGCTTTCTGCAGCATGAAGAAAGGGGAGAGGCTACCTGAGAGAGCCAACTTTGAGAAGAAAGATTCTCTGGCTCCTGTAGGACACTGAAAATACTTGAGCAGATCACAAAAGGTGACCTGAATCCATGTCCCAGAATGGGAGACAGGCATTAACCCTGCCTTTTCTTTCTTACAACGAAATATCAGCATAGACCTACAAAAGCCATTTTCTCAAGTCAAAAGAAAACTTCAAATGATTAAACATTTGATCTAATTTTTAAGCCTATCAAAATCCCAGGGTTCATAAATGTCTCCTCAGCCTCAGATCATCTCTTTAGGCTTTTAAATTTTATATTTTTGACATTATTCAAATAAAGGGAGGTTGGTTGGGGTTTTTTTCTGAGAAAACACAGGAAAGACAGTAGAAGCTCGATGACGTGTGTTCAGTGTTCTTCTGAGAAAAGCAAACTTGTAAAAATTGCTTCGTGGGACAACCTATTTATTACCCTGCAATTATTATTCAATCCAGCTTATCCAGTCCAGCTCTGAAAGGATGGGTTTGGCTCCTGATTGTCACTGTGAGCTAAATAAAGGTAAAGCCTGATCTTTTCTGGGTCATACTCTCTGAAAAGATCTTATAAAGAGAATGTTGAAAAGTCTCACCCGCAGCAGGACAGCCAGAACCCCATTTACCTTCCACTTCTGCAGGGCTGAGAAAGCCCCCTGAAGAGCACCAATGGTTATTTAGAGACCAAAGGAAATAGATCTGAGTAGATACAGGAAACAGATTAAAATATCTCTTGATTGTGCCAGGGGAGATTTAGACTGGATATTAGGAAAAATCTCTTCATGGGAAGGGTTGTCCAGCCCTGGCACAGCTGCCCAGGGCACTGGTGGAATCACCACCCATGGAGGGATTTAAAAGCCCTGTAGATGTGGCCCTTGGGGACACGGATTTGTGGTGGCCTTGGCAGTGCTGGGGCACTGATTGCACTCAATGATCCTACAAACATTTCCTACTCTTTCCACCAGGTGTTTGTTTGAGTCCATAAAGATTCAGAGCAGCTTCAGCCAGCTCAGGGCAGGGACGTATATCTTTGCACATCCCAGAAACTTTGTTGTTGGGGGCCATGGCTTTACACTGTGTTTGTGGGCAGACAGAACCCAACACCACACCTAGCCCAGATCCTCTGCAGCTGTTTTTTCCCCTCAGAATTACTCCCACACCAATCATGGCTACAGAGCCTCCAGTTCCACAGAATCACAGAATCACAGAATGTGTAGGTTGGAAGAGACCTTCAAGATCATCGAGTCCAGTCCAGCCCTAACACCTCACCTGGATCGTGGTGTCAAGTGCCACATCCAGTCTCTGACCAGTTCACTCAGGGGATCAAGGGGAAAGAGAGGCCGGGTAAAATATTATTCAAATCCGTGCTGGATCCTGCAGGCAGAGTCCAAAAAAACCTCCTGACAAAACCAACACCCTCTGTGGTCTGAGACCTCCACAGCTCTGAGCTGTGCTCCTGCCACTGCAGCCCACTGCTGGGATGGCTTTTATAGGGATGCAGTGACATTAACAACCAGCACTGTGTGTAACCATGGCATTTTCCTAAGCCGTTACAGATGGAGAGGAATAAAATCAAACCTTCTCCCAGCACTGAACCCCCTTTGTGGGCACAGGGCTCCCTCAGTGTGAGGCTATTCATTTTAATTTACTGTGCTCTTGGCCGTGTTGGTGAGGATCAGGACACCCAGGGAGAAGGGGCTGTTTTCCTTTAATTTCTACCCAAGCCTTGGGCTGCAGCAGAAGCTCCCCTGCCTGGCCAAGTGTGCTGTTCCTCATGGCAGCTCATCAGCTGGGAAGGTGTCAACCATGCTACAACCCAGCAGCAAGTTTATAAGGAAATGTAGAGGGAATAAGAAATTAAAAGACCTAATCTGGAAGAAATGTGTGCTTTACTCCTGTTACTGAAACACTGGAGACAGGCCAAAACACAGAAGAAAGAATAATATGACCTCTAGAAAATTTGGAATAACTGTAGAAGCTAGATCTATTTAAGCTTCCAAAGGTGACCTGCCACTATTTTGACCCTAATATAGAGTGAAACGTACAAAAAAAAATTATACTAGAGGGTTTTTAAAATAAAACACATTAAACAAAGACAGAGTAAAACACTGGAAGCTGAAGCCACATAAATTCAAAGTGGAAAATGGGTGTTGACTTTTCCTCGGTAGCAGTCAGTCACTGCAAGAACTTCTCATTCATGGTTTCCCCATCACTTAAAATTTTTAAAGAAAAGCGGATGTCTTTCTAAAACATATCCTTTTGTGGAATAATGCAGTCTGCCCTGGATTACATAGGGACTCAAATATTCCCTTCTGGCCTTAATCTAGGAATGGTTATATTCTTGTTCTAGAAAGTTACTTGTTCCTGTGGAGCAAGTTTGTCTCCCCCCGCCTCGAGGTGATCTTTTCGAGACATCAAATGAAACTAGACAAGGTATGTTTGACAAAAATGTGCTGTCAGCTTGACATCTGTGAATCACAGCTGCACCTGAGGGGCTCTTGGCAAGCAAACCTTGAGGCCTTGGAGCACCCCAGGTACACCCATGGGTGCAGGTGTGCCACCCTGGGCTGCTCTGGAGGGGACAGCTCCCACCTTTGGCCCTTTTCCTAATCCCGGGGAGGTGATTTTCACTCACACTACAGTGACTGCTCTGTGCCCATCTCATTTGCACAAATAAAACGTGACCCATAAACAAATAGGTGCATTTCTTCCCTGCCTTACAGATGTTGCGACAGCTTTGCAGGTGGGCTTTGGACTCCTGTTGGGTCCCATGCACCAAAGCCTTGCAGGTGTTTCCCACATCTTTGTGGTCTCTCCTTTGGAAAAGCATCTTGCCCACTGCTTAAAAAACACAGGTCCTGGCACTGCTGGTTGTTTGCCTTGACTTTAACTGCCCACCCACGCCGAGGCAGAGGTGTTTTATGGTGTTTAGAAAGGCTGTGGGTGCAATGCGAGGCTTTGAACAGCCAACCTTCCCTCCAGAGCAGGAGGGGTGGCAGGGAAAGGTGACCCAGGGATGTGGTGGGGTTTTCCACCTCTCCAGGAGCTCTGCTGTGATGGTTGGCACTGCCTGCTCTCCCCCCTCGGCCTCCCAGCAGACAACTGCACAAACCCCAGCCTGTCTCCAGCTGATTGCACTTCAAAGTGCAACCCCAGCATTACACACAGCAGCTTATTAAGCACCTCACCATACCTAAAATTAAGGCAAATGAAAGAAAATTTCCTAAAACGCTTCTGCGGTCACAGGCTGTGTAGTTGGCATGAATTGGGTCAAGTTTCCTAGGCTATGAGTCTGTACTTCCTAGAACCTTTTGGAAAAGCTTGGATTTGTTTTCATTTTGCTCCCGTAATAATTACTGATTACCCCACGAAGAGGTAAAAATAAAAGAAGCAAGGAAAGCAGGGCATAGGAAAACAGACCCAAAATATTTCCAGTAGATGGAGGCTGTACCTGAATTTTTTTCTGAATTCTTATTGTGATCTAATAGCTAAGCTGGACTTTCAAAGTATTCTGGAAATCAGAGGGTTATATTAGACAGTGCTAATCTACTTTAATTAAAACTAATTTTAATTTAATCTCTGTTAATTTTATTATAGGAGCAGCATAAGGTTGTTTTTTTTCCTTCAAAATATGGTTTAGAAGCCGCTGGGAGTTATTTGGGTGCTGCTTTCCAAACCCTGGGCTTTGACTTTTAAACATCGTCATTCACTTGCCAAATTCTAGCCCATTCCTTTAGAAGCAGAGCCCAAACCAGACAGGGCCTCACTCACACCTAATTGCTTTTGGAAAATAAACATTTTACTTCATATTTCCAACGCTCTGCCTGACAACTCTGGGTCCTGTGGTAGGTCCTGTGCTTCTCCTGCATGGAGAGAAATTAAGGAGGGCTCGAAAACCAGACCCAACACCAGCCACAAAAGGGTGGGGAGAGCTGCTGCTACCCAGTTCTGCCTCTTTGCCTAAGCTGGGCAATCAGTTTGGCAGAGGATCCCAAAATTTCAGCAGTTAGTGGTTCATGCAACAAACCCTTCCTCTGCTGGGAAGCTTAAAAAGCTCTTTTTCAAGGAAAAGATTTTGTTCTGGAAACAGCACCGGCAACTGTGGAGGTACCAGAGTGCTCCTGACCTTCAGCAATTCTCTACACTTTCCACAGGACAGCAATCTGCACTTTTTTTTTTTTTTCCTGCTTGCCTGCTAGAAAGAATCAAGTCTTTATCTTTTTGGTACAATAGATGCCTTGAAGTGAGCACCTTTGTAGCCAAATGCTCTTACAGAGCAGGTTCCTGCTATTCTGTGCAGAAATTCTGTGTAAATTGCTTCCAGTTGGGTGAATTCTAAAGCAGCATTGGGATCTCAGAATGAGGAATTTCAATGCACTGATGTGTTATGCATAGGAGCCTTAAGTTTCTTGGTTTTTTTATGATTCCCAGCACTGTAGTGGTGATAATAGAAGTTTCAGAAGAGCAGCTCTAAGCAGACAAAAATCCTCCCAGTCATAATGGATTGGTCAAGGAGCTGCCTCAGACTAATGAGTCTACTCCATATTCCTGAAATTAGGCTGCTAACTAAATATATTCCCTTAATTACATTATTGATCTGAAAGGTAAAGTTTTAGTATTTCGTGCCTCCTCAGATGATATCCTGCTTAATTTTTCTTAATGAATCCCTCCCCCCAAAAAACAGGAATGCATATTGATAGATTAATGAATAACACTATTTTTCAATCTCTCTCGTTCATCTTTTCCCCCTGGATACCTTGGTCTTCATACCACAGGTACTCAGACAACTTTCATCTTTCTTATATTTTCTTCTTTTTTTTCTTTTACCTCAGGCATAGTAGGTGTTTTAATGACAAGACACACTGTCCTAGCCCCTTATTTAAAAGCCTGAAAAATGTATTTTCACTCACAAAGCACAGGACAACTGCATTTGAAATATTTTCCCTTAAACAAACCCAGAACATTCCACTATGTTTTGCATCCCTATTAATGAAATTCTGGATGGGAAGGGAGAAAGGTTGAGCTAGGAACAGGGGATCTGTACTGAAGAAAGTGGGAGATGGAAAAGGAATGAAACAAAAATGTAGAAACATTAGAGGTTTGCAGTAAAGATACAGTAGATAAGAGGGGGGAGAAATACAAGAAACTTCTTTAATATGTTAAAATACATAAAAATATTTATATAAAAAACATACAGAGCTATTGGATGGCTCATAAGTCAGCACCTATGTTGAAATTTTGGTAAAAACTATATTACTTAAATAATAGAGAAACTCTATTTTCTAATTCTAATGTAAGTATCCCAGATGGAACTTCATGCTCAGGTCTGAGAAACTCTGACTCTGGTTATGTAGAGATAAAGAACAACAAAACTGAAATGTGGGTTTGTGACATCATTTGAAAGTTGTTGGCTTGAAATAAATTAGTTCCATGAAATGTCACCTCAGACAACTTTGTTCTTTTTTAAATTTGGCTTAAATTTCATTGAAGTCTTTGGTACAGACACCAGATTTGGCTCTCAGATGCTAAACCTATAAGTGAAATACTTTCAAAATAAGTTTTTGAAACGGCTGGGACAGAAAAAGATGACCTGTACTCAGAAAGTACAAAACCAAACAGAACTGTTATCATGGGTAGAATCCTTTCTCTTTTCCCAGGGTGGTTTCAATTTGTTCTCTCCATAGCATCACTGCCTGGTCACTCAAATAATGCCATCATTGAAAACCAAATAATTAACAGACCCAAGCCCACTGGTCTCTGAAAACCCTTTAACTTCCTGAAGAATACATTTCTCCCTGCAGAATGATGCTGCACTTGTGTTTCATTGGAATTAGAGCAACACTTTGCATTTCCCAGCTTCAGGGAAACGCTGGCAGGACCTGCAGCCTCTCACCCTCCCACCAGCTCTGGCCTCAGCGAATTCTTGCTGCTGTCTTGTCTCCAGGGAAAGCCTTAGATGTGCAGGCTTATCTCGGTGATTTAAACCCGGCTACCTAAGGATGTGATGGATTTCCTTTGCTTGCAGCCTCCCAGGCAGGAGCTGATGGATATCTCAGGGACACGTTACAGCTCAGACAGAGAGAGGTGCCTGCTGCAGAAATTACAGGGTCAGCCTCCCAGGCCTGTGTTGTGTGGGAGGTCAGGCAAGGTGAGCTGGCACTCCAAACCCCGGCATCTGCACTGTAAATCTCAAAGATGTCTGCACAGGGATGACAGGCGCAAGGAATTTAATGGAAAGCGCTTACTTTTTCTTTTTTTTTTGTCTGAGCTGTAACCCAAGGCTTTGCCTTTCCACCGCATCGTTTTGAAAGGAAATTAATTTCCCTGCTCACTGGTTTTACTGAAAATTATTTAAAGCGATTTTTCAGCTACCACTTAGCTGAGCATAAAAACTTAACGCCAAAGCTCTCTCATTTCAACACTTCCCTCCAGAGGAGCTCCACCTGAAACAAAATTAATTTCTCTACCTTTCAACTCAGGACTCCCAATTCAGCTTTAATTGTAGCTCTAGGGGAGAGGATTTCCCTCTCTTTTCTCTTCATATTTCTTGTGCCATGCTTCTTAGGTCCCAACATCTTCTGAGCACCGGGCGAGGACAGCCTGTGCCACATTTAACTTCTGCAAAAGATTCTGTGGAGGAAGAGCAGGCACAGAGGAGGCCGGACCTTGCTGTGGGGTCATTTCTGGACTTGGGGAAGCTCAAAAAGAGAAGGCAACAACTCCAGGAAAACAAGTCTCCAGCTTTGTAACAAAACCAGCCAAGGAAGTGCCAGGTTGTCACGACATGGAAACAGCTGGAAAAGAGTAAAAGAAGTGACACTTGCAGTATGGAGAAAAGAGGTCATTCCAAACACAGTGCTGGGGGGGAAATTGGAGTCCTGTAACTCTAAACAGGAATGGAACCAGGCTGGTTACCTGCAAAAACACAGCCTGGAGAGCTGAGAGCTGAGCAAGCCTCGGTGGGGTGGCAGCAGCTGCCCAGATTTCTGAGCACTGGGCCTTTATGAGCTGAGCACTTTAACGAGCATGTTTTCTTTAGTGTTTATTTTCACAGAGTCAGACTGAGCTCATGTTCCAAGAATGAAACCCTGGCATGGAAGTGGCATATCTGCCAGTTAAAGTCAACAGTTGATGTGCAGAGAGCAAACAGGATTTCATGTTGTGGTAAAAGTTGAGTTACTGTTTGCTCTAATTCTGTTTTCTTTGTGTCAGACATGTTTAGCGTAAATAGTAAAAGAATTCCATTTTTGCTTGGAAAAAAAAAAAAGACTAAAATACCCTAATAACCCTAATTCTACAAGTTGAAGAATTGTCTTCCTGCTAATGAATAGCTTGAAATGAATATGATGTCTTCCTGCTAATGAATAGCTTGAAATGTCCTCTACAAAAGGTATCCTAATAAAAGACCCTAGTGATTTGAACTGTTAAGGAGAGGAAGAACACACTTAACTTTGGATGAACAGAATGAAAATCCTGCCTGACATAAACACAGGCAAGGGCAGATTAAGTTCTCACACCAAGCAGGTTCAGCAGTGTCTAAATCTCCCCAACAATAGAACCCCTGCCCGGTGTGAGCAGCCCAGCTCATCCCCGTGCTGCTCACATGGATAATCACAGGAGATCACATTTCCACCCATGATTTCCCAGCTTTGGGAAGGACTGGGCACTCTGGGCTCCCACTGCTCAGAAGTGAGCTCAGAACCAGCAGGGTTCAGTCTGAGGCCCAAAAATGCAGTGATTAATGACACCCACCACTGGCACAGCCCTTCTGAGACACCTGTGACACGTCCCACCCTGGCAGAGAAATGGAATTGTTGACCCAACAGCCCTTTCCACCCCCAGCTTCTGGGGTTTCATGGATTGTCAGTCACACCTAGGGCTGATATGGCTATAAAACCCCAGCCAGGCAGGAAAGCTGGCAGGGCAGCTCTGTGGTTTTAGGCTTAGTTGTGTCTGAAAGACTGAAAGGAGGTAGAAGGCTTCAGGATTGGTGTTGACAGTCGCTTTCAAATATAGGCAAAGACGTAATCCAGTTATGCAGACAACAAACTCACCTGGAGTTTGGAGGCTGTAGGACAGATGCAGCTGAAAAAAAAAACAACAAAGGAAAAGGGAAAAAGGAAAATAAACCAAATTCCCTCTAAACATCACCTGTGTGGAGGAGAGACTGACGCAAAGGTGTTCAAAAGGTTGGCAAAGACTTCTCTGTGCTGCAGGAAGTCCCTAAAACAAGGCAGGGGAGCTCAGGCAGGCTCTGTACCCACTGCTGGCTCTCAGTTCAATGGAAGCAATTGAACATGGGTCATCCACACCCCCTACCTGGCCACTGTGACCCTGACGCTGGGGCAGAGCTCCCTCTTTAGAGCTTGTTTCTGCATGAGGAACCTTCTTTGTTACAAGCACAGTAAGTCTAATAAAGCAATAAAAATATGTATGAATCAGAGAGACAGAAGTGGTTTAATTTTCCCCTCCAAAACCCTGTAATGGGAGAAGGAAATGCTGCAAAGCGGGTTTTCAAATCATCCACCAATACCCTAAACCTGGGACTGCCCTTCATCTCACTGCAGAATCATCAAGCAGCTTTGTTATGTTGTATTTATGTGGCACGGCGCCTGTATTTGTTTTAAATTGTGCTCTAAACAAGGGCCATTCAAACTGCAGAGCTGGAAAGCAGCGCTGCTGAGGCTCTTTGAATGACATTTCAGACCAGGTCCCTCTCCACCACCTTCTCCTGTTGGGAAAGGGTGTTCAGAGCTGACATGGCTTTCCCAGGTGTTTCCTACAGGGACAGAGTGTGGAGTGAGCAGTTAATCACGAGTGCATTGGAGTGGCCCGGGGTCCTTGGGTGAAAGCTGTTACAGACATTGAAAAAGTGTTTAATAATCAGAGCCCCATGTCCTGAGTGCAGGCTGGGTTCACAGGAGTTCACACACCCCTGAAGAGCTTCAGGCCAAAACGTAAGGAGGAGCTGCAACTTCGGGGGCTGCACCTTGCTGGGACTCCCTCCCAGGAAAGCCCATGGAAAGTGTGGCCAAACTGCCCTTGGAGTGACCCAGGAAACGCTCTGGAGAGGCAAACAGATCTCAGCAGGTGCCCAGGGAAACACTCCTGCACATCACCACCCAGGGATCTCCATCCAGGGGCACCCAGCTCCAGATTTTCATTCTGCACATACAAAGTTAGAGTTGCTCACAGGTCAGAAATAAAAGACTTTTTATCACAATTAACTCACTTATAAATAATTATTTTTGAGAATCCATGTAACAACCACCCTCATGAGAAATCAGATTAGGGGCTTCCAACACTCTGGAAATGCACTGGCAAGGCAAAATGCCCTTTTGTGCCTCATTTGCATTGTGCTCTCATTAAAGGGATCTGGACCTATGAACTGGCATTTTTCCACTGGAGGAGGAGTGAGGATGAGGAGTTTGTTACCCTCTCTCTCCTAATCTGAGGAGGGAACAAATTCAGCAAGTCCTTCTCACAATTACAGATTGGGTTTGGGGTGGAAGGGACCTTAAAACCCATCAGTCCCATGCCCTGCAATGGGCAGGGACACCTTCCACTGTCCCAGGCTGCTCCAAGCCCTGTCCAGCCTGGCCTTGGACATTCCAGGGATCCAGGGGCAGCCACAGCTTCTCTGGGCACCCTGTGCCAGGGCCTGCCCACCCTCCCAGGAAACAACTCCTTCCTAATATCTAACCTAAACTTACTCTCAGCCTACACCTTCTCTCCAGTCCTGGTCTGCCCCCACTGCTCTCTCCTGAGGGTGGAGGTTCCCTGCTGCCCTAACCCCAACCCCAACCCTCCTCCTCCTGTTTTAAAGGCTGTTGAGTGTTACTTGCATGCATTTTTTGAAGTGTGTGATAAACTCTTTCCCACCTGCTGCCCACAGGTTCCACATCCCTGCAGACAAACTCCTCCACACCACTCTGAACCGTGCCATGGCACTGGGCTTGCTGAGATATTGTTGGGTTTTTTTTCCTACATAAACCTATTAAGTATTAAGAGAAGTTAATCATTAGCTGGCTGGCTGGGCATTAAGACAGAATCCCTCCTTTGTCTCTCAGAGTTATTAAATGCCTTCTGCTTTGAAATGCCACATAAAAGTGATAGATGCCCTTTTCCTTAAAAGCCAGGCTTCCAGTCAAGCTATGCCTGATATTAGCTCAGCCACAAAGAGCCCTCCTTGTTTAAATATAGCAGCAGGAGGCAGATAAGGCTCAGTCAGGCCCTGCTGTGCCAGGGCTGCCCTGATAAGGAGCTGCAGGGACAGGGGAGTGTTCCCTGGGCACCATCAGGGGGGAGTTACAGCTGGAGACCAGGGGCAGCATGAAAAGTGGTTGAGCTGAGGGCAGAGATGCCAATGGTCAGGGGCATTTGTGATCAGGGGGTGGAAGGCTCTTGGCACATTGAGAGATGGTTTAGAGGGGAAGCTGCTGCTTCAAATCGCTTCAGAAAGAGGAAACCCCACCTGTGTAGACTGAAAAAGGGGCGTGTGTACCCATGTGTGGGGTTTACCCCTCTAGCTGGGTTTATCCTTCCAGCTGGGTTTATCCTTCCAGTTGGGTTTAACCTTCTAGCTGGATTTATTCTTCCAGCTGGGTTTATCCTTCCAGCTGGGTTTATCCTTCCTGTTGGGTTTAACTTTCTATTCAACATCTGTGTTCAGAGAGCCTCAGGACTGCTTTCAGAAGCACTGCCATCTCCTCAAAAAACACACAGAGTCCTAAACAAGAAATGAGTGAGCAGGGAGGCAGAAAATCAGGCCTGAGCGAAAGAGCAAGCAAATCCCCTTCCCAAATCACTAGGAAAAAAAAAAGAAGTTTCTCCCCAGAGGAATGATAAACTATATTTTTTGCCTAGCAGCTTTTACAAGGTGAAAGTGTTGCTCAGGAGAATAAATGGCTGCTTTGTGTGGCCCCCCTGGAACCAGGAGGCAGTCAAGTCTGGGCTCAGCTAATGTATAATCTATATTTACATGTCAAAATCCCCCCTTATTTAGGTTCTTGATTTACAGCCCCTAGTTTTCATAAAAGTCACTCATTCCTAGTGAAAGAACGCAGAGCAGATTTATAGGATCTGCATTATGCCTTAAATCTTAATAGCATTTTTAAAGCATTTTTATGACTCGTCCTAAGTAATGTTTTCCCTCTATTTTTTTCAAGGCATTACTGTGTAAAACAAATACAAATCCTCACCTCAAAAACAAGATCATTTCGACCAGCCCTGCTGGCATCAACCCTGCTGCAAAGCCAAGCCTCGTCAGTAATGTCCTTATAAGCCTCTGTTTTCAAGCATTCATAGCTTGAATGTGAAATGTGCTTTTCACCAAGGTTTGCCTGATAAGATCTCAACCTGCATGGGCAGTGAATTTGTTTTCACCATCACAGTCAAAATAAAACAAATCTCTGGAGGCTGCTGTGAGGTGGATGAAGGCAAAGGGTCTGATTCTGCTCCTTCTCCCCCACGCCAGGCTGCTCTTTGCTTTGATAAATCTGTTTGAAATATATGTCAGCTCAGGTTCATCCCAATCCAGAGCAGAAATATCCCAAGTCCATTAATCACAGACACAAAAATGCTGCCTGGGCTCGTGTGTTTGCACCCACGGATGGGCCCAGCACTGCAAAGTTGGTTCTTAACCAGCTCTCTCAGCAACTCTTGACCTTTAGACAGATATTTAATTATCAAAGAAATCAAGAGTTCAGTGGTGTGCCCCAAAGTTTTGTAGGGGATGAGTTTCTTGAGCATTTTTTTAGGGAACCAAGCACCAGGAGCTAATATGATTTGGGGGAGAGCTCAGAGCCCCCTCCAGTCCCCAAAGGGGCTCCAGGAGAGCTGGAGAGGGACTTGGGAAAAGGGGATGGAGAGACAGGACAGGGGGAGTTGGATTTAAACTGGAACAGGAGAGGGAGGGATGGGACATTGGGAAGGAATTGTTCCCTGGCAGGGTGGGCAGGCCCTGGCACAGGGTGCCCAGAGCAGCTGTGGCTGCCCCTGGATCCCTGGAATGTCCAAGGCCAGGCTGGAACAACCTGGGACAGTGGGAGGTGTCCCTGCCCTTGGCAGGGGGTGGCACAGGGTGGGATTTAAAGTCCCTCCCATCCAAACCATTCTGGATTCTGTGACTTCACCTGACAGAACCAACAACGATTGGGACCAAACAAGTGTCCCCAAAGTCTCCTTGACCACAAGCCAAGAGTTTCTTTAGGGAATATATTCTAACCTCTGGTGACTTAACCTGAAAGTGTCCAAAGGAAATGGAAAATATCTGTTGTGCCCTGGGTTATTGCAAGCTAGAGTAAGTATACATCAAATGCTATCAATGGAGAAAGAAAAATAAGTTGGGAACAGCAAATATTTCCAGTAAATTATAAATATACTTTAGGATATCTTGAATAACATTTCAAAGAACTCAGAATATTCTCCCAATATATCAAGTATTTACTCTGGATCCAGTCTTGCAACCTCTAGTCATGTGAGAGTCTCATCCATAGTAACTGGGTTTTGAAGGTAAAGGCCACTCAGTTGAGTACACAGTTTTAAAGCCTGCTGTGATTCCCTTAAATGCTTTAAAATTAAAAATTTCCATTTACAATAGCATTGGATATGAGAAACAGATTTTAAAGCATCAGTCTCCATTCCAAGCTGGTCAAAATTTACAGATAAAAATCAATCATAAATGCAACTATTACCCTGGTAACAGATATTTCAACAGACTTTGTGGGAGTGCATGAAATTGTGTGTAAACAACAATTAAATTCCCTATGTACCATGCATAGAAAAATACCATTAAAATAAACCATCACATTGTGACAATTTATATTAAAAATACCTTCTCCTCAGGGAATTTATTAAGTAGCCATAAAGTCTAACCTAATGGCTGGTAGGTACTGAAAACCTAATCATATTTTGGATACCTACATACCACTTTTAAATCCCCCAAAGAGGTCAGCACCAACAAGCAAATAAACCCCAAATTCCTGCCTCCCACATTCCCACTGACAAATAAACTCTGATATATTTGCATACAAACAGTTAAGCATATTCCAAGAGAAGCATAAATAAAGAAAGAAAAAAGAAAACCCTGAGGACTTATCAACAGAGCTGCAATTGCTCCCAGACATCCAGCGTTAATAATACACACCTGCTTTAACAGGTACCGACTTGAGCTGGGATTATACAACATTCAGAGCTCTTGGCTTTGGTCAGCCATGGTTAAACAGATGCTGAAAAGGGAATATGTGAAGAAGAGTGGTGCTGGAACATCCTGAGACTCTGTGCCAAACGCTTGAGCTCTCCAGGCTGCTCCTCCAGACCTTCATTTTGCAGCTCTTCAGCAATTTCCAGTGATTAAAGTTAAAACCTGCAGTTTCTGTCCTTTGCTGCATCTTTGTGGCGAATAAGAAACAACCAGGAAACCTGCCCTGTGTTCCCTGTGCAGGGCAGGCAGTGGGGGCCCACACCAGTCAGAATTCCTTCTGCTGTCTTCCTAAAAGTGCCCAACAGATCTTATATCAGTTGGATAAAGACAGAGAGATCTCTTATATCAGTTGGATTTCTTGTATCAGTTGGAACAGCTCCATTGGGACGGGCTGGATAAATACTCTTCCAAAACAGAGCGGTCAAGTGACAAAGTTTTGCCCCCAAAACCCAAAGCTGTACATTCCTGCCTCTTCACAGAAAGAGAATTGCTTTAAAGGCCACCACTGGTCACATTTTCTCCTGATTTCCAGTATCTAGAGTCAAGGGCCTGACAGAAATCCCTCCCAGAGAAGGTCAGGGGAGCAGGCTGCCCAAGAGGTGTGAACCTCCATCCTTTGACGTTTCCAAGACCAGCCCTGCACAACCCAGTGTGATCCCAGAGCTGACCCTCTCAGAGCAGAAGGTTGGAGAAGAGTTCTCCTGGCATCCCATCCAGCCTGAATGGCCCTGATTGCTGAGAAATCATTCTCCCTCTCTCCCCTGTACTCCTTCTGCCCCCAAAATCAAGCCTTCTCTAGGAATATTTTCATTTGTGCCTTAATATATTCTTCAGGAAATCTGCTGACACTGAATTAAAAGCTGAGTTTGAGAGGGAATTACATCTTTGTGAGCACTGTCAGCTATCTCACACTTTCACTGTTATTTCATTACTTTCACAATCCTTTTCCCCCCCACCCCGAGTGAGAGCTGCCAGCTCCAGCTTCCAAGTGACCATTGTAATGAAACACTTGATTTTCAGATGTTCATTGAAACAGGAAGTTTTTACACCCTCTGAACTTTCCAATAGCTCAGGAGCACAGTTTTCCCCTCTTGACAGGAGTTTCTAACAGCTCAGATGTGTGATCTGTGTGGAGGAGTTTCTGGCTGAGCACGTTGGGATACCTGGATGCCAAATGAAAGGCAACATCTCTTTAGATAAACTAGAGAATATCAATTATACAGGCAGTGAAAATACATTTTTCAGACATAAAACTAGAGTGTAAGAGGCCATGAGATGCCAGTCAACCTTCTGCCCTTGGACAATCAATCTGTGCTGCTCCCAGTAAACCTGCACCTCGGTTTCTATAAAAAATAAAACTTCTGTGGTATAAATTCCAAAATCTCCCTTAGAAATTTTGAATTCAAGAGGCAAGAACGCAACAACATGCTCTGATGGTTTTAGTTGTTGCTGTTGTTATTTGAAATACGCCTTTTTTTTTTTTCCCCCCTCTGTTTTCTATTGTTTGCCTGTGCACTATGCAATGGGAGCTTGGACACCACCTGACCTCGTGCTAAATGTGATTTCAACAGTGCCTCAGTGCCTGTGCCCCTGGGGAAAGCTGTCCCTGCCAGCCTGGCAGCTGTGCCCTGAAGGATTGAGCCTCTTGACCACTCAGAGCTGAACACTCATCTGGCAGGAGGCAATCAGCACGGACAAGCAGGGGCAGGCAATGGGCCTCCGACACGGAACCTGTCAGAGCACGAGTTACTGCTGCTCTGGGACAGCATGAGCTCACACATTCCTCTCTTGAAAGCTTCTTTTTATTAAGTGTACACCGTGGATTCCTCGGAGCTAGCACTCCCTTTCTGGCTCCGTCCCACCTGGAGTGGGAATCAACCACTTCAGAGGAAGCTTTGCTGGGGATGATGAGGGAGGTATTGGCTAATCCCTCGTGCTCCCAACCTTCACCTGCTGGCCCAGGGCTGGCTCCGAGGCTGGGGATGTGCTGGCCCTGCTGCAGGAGCCCAGGCTGGCATTGCAAAGGTCTCCTGAGAGGTTCTGAGTCAGCAGAGGCACAGCAGGGCTCCAGCCTGAGTCACCAGCACAGCTCCAGAGAGGCTCTGAGTCAGGGAGGGATTCTGGGCTGGGAGTGACAGACAGCGGGAATTCATCCTGCAAGAGCTTGGAGGGGAAAAGCAGGTGGTGGATGCAAGGGCAAAGCCAATATTGATCAGAGCTTTAACAGCTTTGGTGGCCCATGCTCACTGTGGGGCTCACAGGGACCCCCAGGCTTCCTGACTCGGCTCTGACATCCTCACCCACCCAGTTCCATCAGAGACACGACAGCTTTAGCTGCAAGACCTGGTTTTTTGGAATCAGATGCTAAAGGAAAGCTACAGGAAAAGGTGGAGAGGGACTTTTTACAAGAGAGTGTAGTGACAGAACGAGGGGAAATGGCTTCAGACTGAAAGGGAGTAGGTTGAGATGGAATATTAGCAAAAAAATTCTTCCTTGTGAGGGTGGGGAGGGCCTGGCACAGGGTGCCCAGAGAAGCTGTGGCTGCCCCTGGATCCCTGGAAGTGTCCAAGGCCAGTTTAAATCAGGCTTGGAACAATCTAGATTTTAAACTTGAGCTCAAAACATTACCAAAGTAAAATTATAAGGAGCAACAATCCCCAATCAACTCAGTTCTATAGAGACCATCCAATTGTAGTATGTTCTACTCACAATTTTTTTTTGTATGAATACAATTCCACAGAGAAAAATGGAACTTAATGGAGGAAACCATTTCCAGTTTAGAGCAAGGTGTTTTACTAAATGCAGCCTTTGCATTTAATCAATATTAAAATAACTGTTGCTAACCTGTTGTGCATTTGTGCATGCCTGAATTAGTGAAGATGAACAGAATTTAACTGTCTGCATTTAAACAGAAGTCTCAAAGGCTTGAGAGGGATTTTTAACAGCAAATCTGACCCTGATTCAAAACCATATGCACCAAAAAACTTCCCAGGCCCCATTTGACCCACATACCTGAAAGTTTTCACCAGAAAATCATTCTGCTGCTTATACACCATAAAATTTTGGTGAATTTTGTGTATTTTTTTAGCCAGAGTTGAGCCAGATGACACTGGAAGGATCAGGGCCAGCACAGTGGGCAGTGATTAAGGGTGTAAGCAGGGGAATGGAGCTACATCCCCTGTGCCCACAGCGTGTGGGAGCAGGAATTTGGGTGCTGGGTGCTCCCGGCAGTGGGAGATGCTGTTGGGATCACCCTACCCAGGGGCCAGAGCTGCTCCTGATGCCTTCGGTTTGAGCTTTCATATTTTCAGATTCTGTGCTGCCCAGGGGTGCAGTTCTGAGCTCACAGTCAGTGTCACTCAGCTCTGCACACAGCAGGGACACAAAACAAATCATTTTCCTGCTGGAGACCAAGGACAACTTTGAGGCCCAAAAGCACAAACAAGGGTGGGCTGAAGGGAGGAACAAGAACGATGGGACCTCACTACCTGGAGGTGGAATTGGACAATTAAACCCCAATATGCAAATGGACCAAAACTTATAAAAATATAAGATCTCATGACCGGTCAGCCATTTTGTGACCATTTTGGATCCACCCTGGGTGTAGCCCTGGCCAGGCTCCTGTCCTGCCCTAGGTGGATCCTGGATGCCTTTCAATAAATCCCTACTTTATTCTCCAGCTCTGTCCAGTCTCTGTTTCAGCTCAGCCTTCCCAAGGCATCACTCCCACCTGGTTTTGGCCAACAGAAAATTCCTCAGCTCCACTCAGGATGGATGGCTACAAGCTGAAGCCAGGCCAATCCTGTCTGCAGAGGCAGCACGCAGGTTTTTAGCAGGAATTGTAATTTTAAATGAGATTCTAAATCTGGGGAGGGCGTCTGAGGGACGACCTCCTGCCTGACCAGGAACAGGAGCAGACGTGGGATCGTGTGGCACCTTGGGAGACAGGCTGGCTTTTCCACCTCAGGAATTCATGCATATCAAACATGAACTTCATTTTTATCCTCTCCCACTGTCCAGAGATGTCAGAAATCAGTATAATTGCACAGACTGTCAAGACTCCCTGGGAATTATGTGTATTTTCTCTCTTTCTCTCTCACACAGAACCCATCTTCCCTCTGAATAATTACTGCCAGAGCTGAATCAGAGCCTGCCAACACTGCAGAAAAGAATCCAACCCTTTTCTACAAACTTTCAAAACAAATATGACTTCACTTTGCTGAATTAATTTTTTTTCTTCTTAATTTTTTTACATCCACTGTCATTTGATTCTCTTTGAATAAGGTGAATGAGGCGTGGTACTCAGGGAATCTTCGGGCAGACCCTCGGCTGGTGTACAACTGGCTTCAGCAAAGCACTGCTCAGTTACATCCTGAAGATGCCTCACAGTGAGTGTGAAAAGCTCTCTTGGAGATTATTCACCTCATGTGAATGCCCCTGGTTCCCACCAGCCATGTCATTTTAAGGATTTTGGCTGGTAAGTCAGAGGACAGACAATAGGATGGGACAGAGCCCAAGCAATTAACTCTTCACTTGGTTTTATTACTGAATCCTGAGCTGGGCTCCCACAGGGAACCTGTAACATGCCAGCCAAAGGGAACAAAAAAAAGGGCAAAACTTTAAATAATTAGAAGTTTGGAAGATGAAATGAAACAGCAGCCTATGATTTGCACGCAGAAACTTTAAGAAAAACCCAACAAAACAAAATAAAACCCCAAAAGACATTAATTGAAACCTTTAATCCTAGCAAAGTATTCATTCTGAGATAATTACTGCCATAAAACCCTCCGACACTGACAAGAGAACTGTCTTCAGAAGTTCCATACGTAAGCAGCTTGGAACTTGAGAGAGGAGCTGGCAAGGATGGAATCCTGCAGAGATGTGAAAAGGAGGGAAGATTTTGGAGGGAACTGAGCCTTCCAGTGTTAGGTCATTCCTCCGTGAAAACATGTTTTCATCTATAAGAGACTGAAAGAGGAAAAGGATGGGGAAGATTTGCCAGCAAAAAGCCAGTTCGTCCTACAAATTAGAAACCAGTGGGTAAAAAAAAAATAATAAATTAGTAGTAAGAAACTGGACCTTGAAAGGCATTTGGGACAAATGTCAGCAATACAAGGTGATTAAAACTGAAATCCCACAATTCCTTACTCATTGTTCATGAAGTGCAGCAATCCAAAAACCTCCTTCTGGGGTTCCTCTGCTCTTCCCAATTACAAACCTTCCTGAGATGCACTAAATTAAGGTTGTCACTGTCCCCTGCTCCAGCCCTGCTCCTTTTGGCACCTCCCCAAAGATGACAGTGACCCTTGGAGCCCAGCAGCGTTCAGTCCCTGCCCCACAGTCCTTGGGTTTGGTTTGTGCTCCTGGGAAATGACACCTGATTTAACAGAGACAAGGCTGGCTGAGACCTTCAGTCACCTTCTCACCCTCTGTGCACTGGCTAAGAAGCTTTAGACTGACAGATAAATAATCTTGCCAAGATTCCAAAGCCTCTTTTTCCTCTCCAGGAATATCGTCACCAGCCTCCCAAAAGTGGTGTCCATCAGTCCTGCCTGTTGGGAAATTTCCCTGTCCTGGGAAAACGCTCCGGTCCACCCCGATGGTTCTTTCCTACTGATTAATTATTCCTACATAAGTTCAGATAAAAATGGCTTTGGCATCTTTTCCCTGAACATTCCATATGGCAAAGGGACTCAACTCAACTCAGCAACTCATTTTTGTCGATCTGTTTTTTAAATGTTTTTAACAGTTGCATAGTTAAACATGTCTATAAGAAATGAAAATTTGAAACAAAACTATTTGGGTGTTTTTTCCCTTTTTTTCTCATGGAGTGTGATTTTGTACTTTAGAAGTCACAGAAATACTTGATATCCAGAGGGGGAGTTCCCCAGGGCAATGCAGGAACAGTTTTCCCTCTGCTGCTCCAACACAGGACACGCTTGGCAATTTCTGTGTGTGCATTAGATCTGCTCCCAGCACTCTCTAGGGAGAAAAACTCCCCTTTACCCTCAATAATTAAGAGGCACAAATCCTTCAGCACAAAAATAAACTCAACCAGACTTAACCACAACCAAATTCTGAAGCAAACCCCATCTTTCTGGCATTAGATGCAAAAAAAAAAAAAGCTTTAAATCACACTTCTTAATGCATTTATCAAGCATTCCCCTTTTGCCAAATCAGAACAGATTTCAAGTGAGGTGTGACCTTTAATGACAACACGAGCTCCCACTTTTATAAGAAAACTGAGCACCCTCAATGCCCTTCTTTCCTTTCCTGTAGCTATTTGTAGCTGATGCTAAAATCCATATCTGAGCTCATTCCTGCTCGGTGCTGCCTGGGAGCTGCCAGGGCTGAAAACAGGGAAAGAAAAGAAAGAATCCTTCAGGACTGAAAATAGGGAAAGAAAATCCCGGCCCTTTCGGCTGAGGGGATTTCGCTGTGCGAGATTTCACCGTTCCCGACCCTCTCCATTCGCTGATCTCTGCTGCCCTCTCCTGCAGCAGCTGGAAGCTGAATAACCGAGTTATTCCGTGAGATCATTCGGTATTAAAACTGCTGTGGTGAGGTGTTTTAATCTCCGAGGGGATGGGGAAGGAATTTTAGGAGTAGGGAAAATTGAAGCTGGAAAATTGAAGTGCTCATGGCAGGGTATTGAGCACAGCAAGGGGAAAAATAATGGTAATTACAATAATGCTAATAAAATGATAATAATGATAAGGCTGATAGTGATAACAGTAATTAAAATAAAAATAGTAGGAACTATGGTAATAAATTAAATAATAATATAATCATTAAAGTTGGAAAAGACACCCAAGATTAACAAATCCAGTTTTTGACTTAATCCCACCACGCCCACTAATCCAGATTGTCCCCAAGTGCCACATCCATTGGTTTTTCGAGCACTTTCAGGGATTGTGGCTCCACCACTGCCCTGAGGAGCCCGTTCCAGTGCTTAACCACCCTTTTAGTGAAGAAATCTTTCTTAATATCCGACCTGAGCCTCCCCTGGCCCAGCCTGAGGCCGTTCCCTCTCTCCTGTCCCTGTTCCCTGGGGGCAGAGCCTGACCCCCCCCTGGCTGTCCCCTCCTGGCAGGGACTTGTGCAGAGCCACAAGGTCCCCCCTGAACCTCCTTTTCTCCAGGCTGAGCCCCTTTCCCAGCTCCCTCACCCACTCTTCCTGGGATTTACACCCCTGAACTCATTGAAGATATTATCACAAAGCTCTGGAGTTTCACAGAAACAAAAATGTTTCAAAAGTTCATCAAACAAGAAAATGTTGGAGAAATGGGAAAGAGGGAAAAGACGGGCTTTGCAAATAATCTTGTGGCCGAGGAATTCGCCTGCAAAGCAGTCGGGAAGGATGAACAGATGATTTCAGTTCAGTTCAAAGAATGTGCCTTGGCCTTTTTGATGAGATGGTTGTGGCATAAAATAAGAATAAACTCCCTCCACACTGGCTTGGTCATATGGGAGAAAAAGCTGCCACCAGAAACCATCACATCCAGGTGATCTCTGACAAATTCCCTCCCTGCTCTCATTCCATATTAGCCAGGCTGCTTTTCCCTGCATTAATCTGCCTTTCAGCTGCCTTTTAATCAAAGCCAGCCTTAACTTTGCAGTGGAAAAAGAAAGCAGATGCTGAGATAAACCACAGAGCAGAACTGGAAGAAAAAGTCAGAAAGAAAAGGCCCCTTGGCTTGATAAGGATTTAAGAACTATTTTTCTAGAGGGAAGGGAAAAAGAAAATGCTCCATTTTTTTTTCCAGCTTGGAAAAATGGCTTTGCCTGCTTTCTTTTCCCAAAGGTAGCAAGTGTGGGCTGGTTTGTAGAATATTTTGCATATGCCAGTTCCTATTTAGTAGTGCAACATAGAAAAGGCAAAAAATCAATGCTGACAATTTGGAAATCAATCTTCAGATTGTGGAAATGAAATTTTTGTGCTGTCAGCAATTAAGGAACGAGCAAACAAGTCCTCCAAACAAGCCAACAAGTACTTCAAATCAATTTTCTGGGGAGGGATTGTGTGCAAACACCCAGAGATTGAGATCCAGTATTGCCATTACTGTAGGTGCCAGTTAAAATTCCAGATGCAAGAAATTATTGAAGTAGAACACAGTAGGAAAGAAAAGACTCAGATATTTGAGGGGAGGAAGGGAGGGATTTGTGTTGGTTTTTTTTGGTTGGTTGGTTGGTTTTTTGGTGTTGTTTGTTTTTTGTGGGTTGTTTTTGTGGGGTTGTTTTTTAATTTTTGTATTTGTTAATAAATGTCCTGGTGAACCCAAGGCAATTTTCTTCCACAAAAGAAAAGTGGTTGGTTACCAAAGACACTGAGCAAAAAGTTCATTTAAGAGTCAGGAATATAGGACCAAAAGCTGGTCTTGAAAAAATGACACCTGCAGCAGCAACCTCGCTGGTTTTTCCTTTGCACAAGCAAATGCTGGAGCTGAAGCAACACAAAAGAATTATCCAGTAAATCCAGAAAAGACACACAGAGCTCTGGAGAAACTCAAAACTTTCTGAAATAGCTGGTCCTGCACTTTACATAAAACACCAGATGAACTTATAAAGCATTACTAGAGACAGAAACCAAAAAGGCAAAAAAGTGGTTCTTGTATCAAATTCACAAACAATGCTGGAAAAAATATTTCCAGCGGGTCACCAAATGACACCATTATTCATGAGCCTGTGGTTGGATTCCAAAAGCAGGGGGGGAAAAAGATTTACTCTGTAGGGCCATAAATATGAAACCAGTTTGAAAAAACGACCACACACATAAAAAAAAAAAAAAAAAGCAGAAAGATGACTCTTTTTTTTGCAACTGAAATTTGCTGCCTGTATCTTTGTATTAGTTACAGCAAGTGAAATAAAAGCCAGACAAGTCTAATATAACTCTATTATCTCCTGGGTGAAAAGCAATAACGCTTCATTTTTTTTCCCAAACCACCTGTTGGCACCTGCTTTGCCCAATGGATAACACCATCACTCAATAAACCTCTGGAAAGCAGCCACAGAGCCAGGGTTTGCCAGGGGGAGCCTTCCTGACCTGCAGCCGCCCTTTGCTGAATGAAGTTGCCGTGACAATGACACGGAAAAAAAAAAATAAAATAAAAAAAAAGTATTTTCAACTTGGGGATCTGATTTCCAGAAAGAAAACCTTTAAGCTGGGCCAAGAAAGTCACACTGGAGAAGTATTTAACAGCCTTGCCTTCACCACCTGCCGAGTTTGGTCTGACAGGAACTTTGGCTTTCCCAGCAGCATCTGCTCATGAGCTGTTCCCATCATCCACAATTCCTCCTTTGAACGCTCCATCTGCAGGGAAGGAGGAGAAAACAGGAGGGTGGAGGGGGAAGTTTAACCTATGAACAATTTCAGTGGTTAGCATGGAAATAAACTTAGCCTCACCTAATTGTAATTGTTTCTCTGGGATTTTCAAGACTGAAATAAACTCACCACTTGCCTTCCGTGACTGCATTTTAAATGTGCTGCTCCCCTCTTTTGGGGATCCACACTTCTCCTTTTCTTCCAAATTGTTACAACCAAGCCAGAAAGCCGTTTTAAATCTCAAAACAGAAAAGCCTCACACTAATAGCAAGTTAAACGCAAAGAAATTCCAGAATTTATAAAAAAACCCCAACAACTAAAATCTAGATGCTCTATTTCAGCTACATTCCCATGTTTTCTGGTTTTGTTCTGCCAGAGCAGACGGAATCAGATGGATGGAGGTGCCAGTTGGAATCCCTTAAAGTGTGCCTATTTCTTCCACCTGGATGTTAAATTTTACCTTTTCCTGTATTTCCCCCTTTAATTGGTCATTCCACACCCAACTCATTACAACTTAATTTGTCCAGATGGGCTGAGGAGGCAGGAGAACAAGAGAGAAGAGGGCAGAGTTCTCTATCACAGGAGGCTGGGAGCTTTCTGATAATCGATTCTTTAGAACAGGCTGTGTTTATGCAACTCCCATTTGTTGCTGTTAAAAATTGCAGGAAATCACTTCAATTGTCGATTAAGTTGTGAGGATGCACTTTGGTAAGAGGCATGATTCACTACTCATAATAAACACTGGTCAGAAACCAGGCATGTTTCAAGAGGTGGACCGTGTCTTTTGATTAAAGGAGCAAAATATGAGAGAGAGGAAAGCACTTTGTACATGGATAGCAAAATTTGGGTGTATTTTCTGCCAAGGGAAGAAATCTGAATCCTTAGGGAAGGCAAGATTCAGATCTGCAAAGGGAGTTCGTACTGTCCTTCCACAGAAAAGAACTTCAATTCCACCAGTCTGCTTCCAAAAGATCTAATTTCATGTTTTTAGGGTGTTTCTTTTCCCCTGGAATCACCAGGAGTGGACAAAATGCACTTTGCCTGTGAGATCCCAGCTACACGAAGCAACGACAACACGCCATTAACTGGTACAAGGGGGTGTGAAGTTGGAAAAGAATTGAAATCAGCTTGGGAAATGAACAGATATTGACTTTGCAATTTAATCTTTCGGTACTCCAGCCTTTGGAGAGGTGAGAACACAGCTCTGCTGAAGCCCTCTGTGCACACACTGTATTAAAGCTGTCACTTCTAAGCAAAACGCTTTTGCCTTGAGTATCTGCAAACACCTCAGCAGCATCCACCTCCTGCTTTTGTTTTTGCCATTCTCCCATTCCTGCAGAGCCTTTTGATAAGGCTTCTTAATAAAAATCAGGATGGCGAAAGGACTAACTCTTTCCTCATCCTTATTTTCCCCTCATTCTTATCCTTCCCCTTCCTCATCTTCAGCGTTCAAGTAGAAACTGAACAACTGACTATCAGAATTCCCAACTCAAAAATACCAGTGGGTCACTATCAGCCTCATTAAAGAATTTTATGCCCCTGCTTGGATCTATGGGTATAAGGTTTTTTTACCCTGAATTCATTAGTGAATGGTTCACATAAATATCAAAGTTGTGATGAATTATTCTAAGAATTAATAAATAAGGATTAAAAAACCCCAAACCCTACTCTTTTGTAAGCTATTATTGTTCTCCTTCTCCTCAGCAATTAAATTTTTAGTGGAACTTTTAGAATAAAATTTTGGGCAGCAGGTGATCAACCAAACCAAATCCATTCCCCATTGAAGAATTTGTGAATTGTCCTCATTTTCTGTCTCCAGAGTCAGCCGCCCCAAAAATGATCTCTCAGATTATTTGCTCAGACACTGAACACCAACACTCCGGGCCAGGTTTCTTGATGTATAATGAATGCCTCTCTCTGGCTGCAGTGTCTCTAAACTGGCAGACTGCATTTTAATGAAAGCAAATGATAAATAATTTGCAGTATAGCACTAATCATTTTTACACTGCAATCAAGTGTTTAGTGTTGTCATTTTCCCTAATTATTCCCCTTGAGCCAATTCTATGTGTATGTGTGTATATAAACACATCCGCACACCATTAAACGGAATTTTTTGAGAAGTACTTCAGAAACTGACCCAAGTTAGGCAATTTTAGACACTGTTGGTCAATATGTTTAATTTACAGGCTGCCTTTATTGTCAAACACATCATGATCCAATTAAAACTCTAATTAGGGCCTGCCTGTACTGAAGCTAAGCTGAAAGACCATTTTCTAGACTTTTCACTGACAGAATAAGTAAATTCACTATCATAAAACTGAAATAGTTTGGATTTTTTTAAAGAACCGCATCAGGAACTGAAAAGAAACAAGCTGATTTTTAAAATTCAGCTCTGCCAAGAGAGTCCCATGACAATATTCACCGTCAGCTTCCCTCGGGTCGTAGAAGCACCAGTGGAACGTGAGCACACAGATGTGGAGAGAAACTGCCCGTGGGACTGACTGAGCTCCAGAGATGGGACACATTTCAGATGCTGCACTGAACTGAAGACAATTTATGCATCCCTGCAGACTCAATCTTATGCCCTTTTTTTTTTTTTTTGGTTTGTTGTTGATCACGGAAAGCCAAAATTATTCAAACAAGGAGAGTGGTAACCAGCACTAGTTGTGCTGCAGGATTTTCTCCAAGTCGAAGTTCCTTATCTGGGCTACTTAAATGCCCAGAAACTTCCTTATTTCCAAAGGTCCTGGCTTCTTGAAAAAGAATATTTAAACAGTTACTGAATACTCTGCTCTCACACATCCCAGTTAATTAATGGTTAATTAAATGGCTGGTGTTCAAAGACAAATGCACGAAGAATCTCTGTGTATTGACCTGCAAACACACTTTTACCATTTCCTCATTTCCATGGCTGGTCAAACACAGGTCCCAGAGTTAAGACTTCACTGCTGACAGAAGCATCAAACTGCAGATTATAAACTGCAGTACTCACAGTGCTTTGAGGAAGGAATTCTCAAAGGGGTTTGAAGGAGTTAAAATCATATTTATTTCAAAAATTCATTCATTCACTTTCTAGGCTGTGAGAACAGAAAGGGGAGGGGGTTTCTTTCATCACTTATTTCTGTGCTTTTCAAAACTCAGGATGTGCAGACCGTGTCCTGCTCTAATTTAACCCACACAAATTTTATGTTTGCTGCTAAAGCCTGGGAATTAATACTGCTCAAACACAAAGTTTCATTAGAACTAATATGGAAAATGTGACTCAGATGTACAAAGGATAATCACTTCCTCTATTAAAGCCAGCCCTGAGCATCGTTCCTGTCCAGAAGGCAAAATGACAACAGTTGCACAAGCAGCACTCAATTCCAGGGCAACAGATGATGGGTTAGTGTTAAATCAAGACACACAGAGATTTTAAAAATATTTTTTATTATTGTAATGAGACTGCAATATTATCTAAATAAACTTTTCAATCACTGTTACACTCTATTTTCCTCAGGAAGGTTCCAGTTGGGAATGCCACAAAGTATCCTGCAACCCGCACACTTAGGAGTTCATAGAAACATTCAGTATTAAAAGGCTTTTGCAATATGTTGGTTTTTTTAACAAAAACTCATCAGAGTTATAAATCCAAGTGTACACTGAAGTAGATTTATTTCAGAGGCCCAGTGACAAACAGGCTCTGTCAAAGAGCAGCTCTGGGTGTGCTCACACCCACTCTGTGGGAGCCTTGTCCACAAGGGCAGCTGCAAAAGCAAGAGTAGGGATTGAGCAGAGTTGTAGCAGTCAGTGTGAGCCAGAATTTAGGCCAACTGCTAATTACAGTTAATTTTGCTTAATTCTGTTGCTCACGTAATACTTAAGGCGAATTTCCTTGTATATTCAATTTCCTTGTATACTCATTTTCCTTGTATACTCATTTTCCCAAGCTAAAGCAACAACATAAGCAGAGTTCACAGCACGCTGAACAAAAGGGATTTTATGGTTATTTATGTAAGATGTGGCAAGAACAAATACTCCACATTGTGTTATAACTCCTACTTTTCTGCTTAGAATGATGAAACTCCTTTTCAGTTTGTATGCAAAAAGATTTGAACAATCCACCCTTTCCAATTTTATCAGAAATACTATTCAAGATTTGAACCAAAAGTTTTCTGGAGCTGGAGATGTCCCAAAGCTGATGGGAGTTCTCAATACATATCCACAAATCCTTGAACAAAAGGAGAATCCATTGCACCATTACTGCAAGTAGACAACACAAAAATGACATTCAAATGAGAGACATTTTATAGGATTCTTTTCACGACAGCAAACTCAACTTCAGTAGCTCCAACAAGCTGGGAAAAAACGAGAACTTGGGTTTTTAGCCTCAACGCCAGAGTCTTCAGTTTGCAAGGGCAATGGACCATCAGCATCCACAACCCAGCTGCAAAATTCCTCCTCAGTCATACACAGAAAAGACACATCTCACATTAGAAACAACAACACAAACAAGTACTGAAATACTGGCAAAAAAATCAGAAAAGAGGTTTTTGGTGGCATCCTTGTGTATGTGGACCATAAGATATGTCATCAGGAGAATCATCTCATGAAAAAGCCACTGTTCTGGTTTTGCACAATGCTCTTTTCACCTTCTGTTAACCAGACATTCAATAACAAAACAGTGAGTGGGGACAGCACCAGCAGTGTCCTGATCCTGCTGCTCTGGAGGGAAAACCTTCTGCCATCCTTTGACAGGTAGAATTCAGTCCCCAGGGTGTGCAGGGAGCGCACATTGAAAATAAAATGGAATATGACAATCCCTTAATTGAAAAAAACTGATGTTTCATGGATTTCTGGAATGTTAGGAGAGCAGCATTTTAAAGTGAACCTGTTAAAGATTCCATTCCAGGCAGTTATGGAAATGACATTACAGTGAATTGATTTAAAATAACAGTAATTTTAAACAAGAAATTGGACTGAAAAAACCATGTTGTTCCAGGAAAGAACTGTGTGCTTTGTGACTTCTGTTTATTTTCAAATATATTTATATCTTTACAGTACAGGCTCAATCATTTTTACATATAAATACAACAGCATTGAAGTCCTATTAAGATTTGATTTTTAGAAGTAAATGGACCAGACTTTTTCACAGGTATGGAACTCTTTCAGAACGTTTTAAAACTTAATTCTTGCTACAGTTGAAAAAGTGGAAATATTATTGTATAATTTTATCATAAGCTTCTTTCTTCTCTTGTGAAAGCGAAGACAAATTTAACAAAAGGCCAACACCACAGTTCTTAGTCCTGACTTTGAACACGTTTAACAGCATTTGCTCAAATCACAAAGATCAGCTATTACAGTGATTCAAGAGAAAAATGTATTTTCATCACAGGGGAATCCCAGTCTGCCACTGAACCTCACAAACACGGAATCCTCACTCCTGGGTCACCTCCTCCTTTGGCTGTTTGAGCTCAGTCAGAAGCTCCTTCCCACTTTCTCCTGCTTTTGAGGCAAAGAGAGCAGCTCCCTCCTTAAAGCCCAGGAGCTTCAGGCTCCTGGCATAATCTGCATACACAGCATGGATCAGTTTATGTAAATGAAGCATTAAGGAAAACACAAATTCATAGCAAAATGAAACTCAGAATCCTTTTTCCTCCCCTTCTCACTCCCTGGTTCTCCCCAGGTGAAAATGCTGAACATTGCTACCAATTGTGCTAATCCATTATTTGTCAGCACAAATAAGAAAAAAAAGTTGCTTTAAATCGTCCTTTTGAACTCATATTAGTATTAATAAATATGCAGAGTGCTGTAAACCCAACATCTCAGATATGCTAAAGTACCTACCATGATACAATGGCAAAAATCACAACAGAAATTTTAATGTCACAAAGATTTTTTTCATGAATTAGACCAGAAGTTATCTACGTGACTTATCAGTGACATTTTTAATTTACAGGCTGATGACTCCATAGAACAGGATCAGGTGTTATTTACATATGCATTATTATTTATAGTATATAACCCAAAAGTTTGTGCAACTGCTCAGCTTTCCAGAACACCAGGTCAGATGTGAAGATTTAGCGAGCAAAGACAGGATTTCAGAAAAAAGGATATTTGTATCATCATTAACTTCAAATGCCCCGTACTTCAGACAAGCTTCTACAAATAAAGCTGCTCTATCAAAGTACCTCATACTGTTAAATGGAAAAAAAAAAACAAAAAAGAGAATAATTTGTTAGGATACAAACCAGAAAAGTATTGCAAGACAGCACACCAAAATACTTGCAGAAAGGCTTTCTAAATCTTTTTAATATCTCCCCTTGCACTCAAGAACTGACACTTGCTATAAATTTTTCTGAAAGATCAGGCCTGAAGTTATTCAGAAAAAATCACAGATACTATAAATCATTACTGCTTGGTCCATGGGTGCAATCTTCAAGCCTGCAGTAAAATGAAATGCCAGTTGGTTAAAATCAATTAAAGAAAAACATGCTAAAATAGAAACAGACGGCAGAAATAAGGCGGACAAGAGAAAACACGGGTTGTGCTGTTCCACCTTTACCTGTGCAACATCTCTGCAACTTTTGTGAAGCAGCCAAGAGACAGGAGCACAAGGATGGCCTTGGATTTCTGGTTGACCTGCGGGGAGCAGAGGTGGTCGACCCAGCGCCGCAGCACGTCCGCGCACTCCTCTGAGCTGAGCCGCACCTGCAGACGGTGAATGGTTCACACAAACCACTATGGGCAGAGCCTCAGCCCGTCCCCAGCTGCCACACACACACTCTGCCCTGCTGCATTCTCCTCAGGGCAGCAGCAAAAGCATCTGAAACCATCCTTTTCTAACAAAAAGTGCCCATATTCCTTGGATTGATATAAGGAAAATCGGAGATATCTGGGTATAAAAATACTTCGCTTGGGTCGCTCCGTTTTCACATGTGATTAATGTCATTTTTAGCCCAAGCTGTTCTAAAGTTTTTCTAAATCAAGAAGCAACTCTTCATCCTTTACTGAAGACTTAAGGACAAAAAAAAAAATCTTTATTTTTCTGAAAAGCAGCATTCACTCGTTTAGAAAATCTAAGTACAACTTTTTCCATTCTTTCTTCAGGAAATGTAACAAAAACTTTACTTAAGAGACACTGAAAAATCCTTATTAACTCCTGCCCATTTATAATGTGGAGAATTAATGCTGTGTCTGGGTAGTTTTGCTGTAATTATGCCTGCACACCAGAACAGAAGGTGATACAAATTTATGTGGGTGGTGGTAATTCTGAAATCAGCCCACACATGACATAGAGCTCAGCACAAAGTCACTGCCCAGTTACTCATCCACATCCAGGAATGCTTTTTTCTAGTTTATTACCAACTTTATACTGCTGCAGCTAAATGGACCTTCCCAAACTGCTGAAAAATTAAGAAATTGAGTATTCCAAGGCTTTTGAGGCCCCAATCCTGTGATGTGGACAAGGAGGACAGACTTGTGTGGTCAGAAGGCTGAAGAATCTGCCAGCGCTGACTGAATGGACTGGCTTCTAGTAGCTGAACTGTATTTCTAATTGATGTTTCAGTAATTTAGAGACCTTCAGCACCCTCCTCAGCCTTCCTAAACCCAGATGTTAAGCAGGTGGCTGGTGTCAGCAGCCTGGGAAGTGAGGGATTGCACACCTTGGCCAGCCAGGCTGCACGGTTCCACTCGCCGTAGGTCTGCAGGTAGCGACAGGCGTCCGCGGCCTTGTCAATCAGACACAGCAGCTGCACCCCCTCTGCAAGACAAAAATGCCCTCCAGTCAGGAAATCCAGGGAAAAAAGAGCAAAAGAGTTGCCATCTAAGTGTGGAAAAGGATCTCCATATCCTCAGCACATGAAGTTGTTGAGACTGCTCTCAATATAACCTAGGTGCCAGTTATTGCATCTTCATTCTGGGCTGCAGAGGCCACACAAAGCTCTCATTTATCTTTGTTCTCAGCACAAATGTAAGGGTTCACAGGACTTCTCATCATAAAGACAGAATGATCTTTGTAAATTAAAGAAATAGATTTCATAGGTAGTTTTTTAATTTAATGTTGTCCACAGTGCAACTATTAACACTCTACAGAATGGAAAGTAGTTTTTCCAGGCAAGTGAAGACTTTTAACTTTCTTGGCATGTCTGAGTATTTCAGTGATATAATTGAAATATTTCAGTTATGTTTCAGCTCTTGCATTAAGCAAGATTAACCTGTACTTGTAAGAAAACACATATTATGAAAAAAGTTCTGAACTGAAAAGGAGACTAAATCCGTATTTCATGTTTTGTAACAGGACACCAAATTTCAGTTAATTCTTTAATTAGAAAAGTGAAAAATATACATTATGTGCTCAGCTTCTTTTTTGTGCAAACAGTGCTAAGAGATTTACTCCAGAAGTAAGTTTTCCAATGAAAACAAATCAAGACAAGCTGGATTTTGTAACTCAGTTACTGATCATTTTTGTGTTAACTACTCTGTGTAGTGTCTACTACAGCACATACAACATGTAAGATCTATCCCAGAAGGATTCACTCCTATCTCCACTCAAAAATGATGAGAATTATCAGTTGACAAGCAAAGAGGAAGAGATATTTCACCTGCAAGCTTTCCATTGGCTATCATGTTGGTTGCTACCAGTTTAATGGTGCTTTGGGATGGCCCTGACGAGGTGACAGTTGTGACCAGGCAAGCTTTGAGGGAATCACAGTAATAATGTGCATTCTCTGAACTGGTTTCTAGCAGTAGTTGCACTGCTCTGTCAGTCTGACAAGAGAGAAAAAAAAAATGCAACTTTGACCACAACATATTAACTTTGTGTAAAAGCTGTTCTATTTTTACCCTTTTATAAGACACGGAACAAATAACAATGAAAGTTATTCTGAAACAGGCTACAAAAATATCTCCCCATCTAGTAATGACTGAGATTCCATTTCAATGGGACATTTGCAATAAGGACAACATTGAAAACCCATCGTGAATTTAACACAAGAATGCAAAAACTCTACACTGGGTTCATACAAATAGAAAATAACAAACAAAGTTAGAAAGAGCTTTCCTTGAACAGGCTAAGTACACAAAATAGACAGGGAAGAAGAATAAAAAACTCAAATATTACCCACAAACCTGGCCCAAGAGAAGAAGTTGATCAGCACATTTCCTGGTATGATCATATGTTGATCTCTTCACTTCCTGGAGATTTACCCTTTCCAGCTGGAATTTCTGGACAAAGAAGGAAAAATATTTTAAACGTAAGCCTACCCTAAGAAATAAAACCAGGCATTTAAAAGATATGTAAATATCTTGCCAGTTTTTGGAACAGCCTCTATTTTTAAGTACCAAGAATGTTTTAATCCAGACTGGTATGTTACCAGTAAAAGTGAAATATGTACAAGGAAGTGAGCGTTTATTGTGCTGATGACATTCCTATCAAATTTGGGGTTGAATTCTTTTTTGACATACCTGGAAGTAAGAATTTTCACACAGTATGTCATAGCATATATCCAGAGGATTAACCAAGTGCTCCTGAAGGATGGCTGTGTCTGGTTTTGCAGGCTTTTCCTGGCATAAGCTGTGCAAATAGTGGGCAGCAATAGTCCAGAAATGCAGCTCAGATTCGTCCCCATACAGTCTGAGGAGATACAAAGCAGGATGTGAAACAGCTTTGCCTTTTTTCATACTCCCCATAAAAACATGATCTATTTCACTTTCTCAAGGACTGTGCATTCCTGTGGACAACACAAATACTTTGAGAGAATATTACAGAATGACATTCAGCAAGGCTAAGCTACAACAGCAGTTAAACTCCAGGAATGTTCAGCATAGAAATAGGTGGAAATCGATATTTATTATTATTTTACACTTAGTCACTGATATTTCCCTTCAACCACAAGTTACTAAGTTTGAAAACCATCTCTGAATACAGACAGACTAAAATTGGCTCAGTTTAGGCAGAGGGACCACACAGAATGAATACACTTGAAGTAAACCCCAGGCCCTCCCCTGTTTGTACAGAACCATTGTCAAGTTCTAAATGACATTTTGGGGCATGAACAACTAAATGTAATGCGGCTGCCAGAACTGCAGTTATAAAAGTGCCATCAAGACTGAGGGAAGCTCCTTGTATCCAGCAAGCAAATAAAACTGTTTCAGTGAGGTAACATTTCCATTTTGGTACTAAAACCACTCTACTAGATGGGTAACAAAAGAGTTTAGGGACTGTGCTAAGTTAAAGGACAACTGGGTGAGTTCCTAAATTCAGCTTCTTCCTATGCATTAATAACACCAAGATTTTCCTAAGGAAACATTTCCTATGTTTATCTGAATCTCTGCTACCTGGCAACCAGGAGACATCTCTGCAGGAGAGTAAAATCTGGATCAAGCAGAAGTTTCTTAATGTCACTGCAAAAGAGAAAGTGTTAAAGAATCTGTAAAAATGCTGGGCAGGATTTTTTGGTTGGTTGGTTTTGAAGACAAATAGGATACATCACACACAAACTGAAAAGATCAACCCCCAAAATACACAGTTTCTTTTCTGAAATGAAAAAAAAATGCATCTATGAAAATAATTACAAGGGGAATTACATAAAATTTGAAGTATAACTGATCTCCAGAAGGAAATACAGTGAGTCCATCAGGATCTCTTTATCCTTGCAATATAGAGAACCACCACCAGGGTGTATGCAAAGCTGCCAATTAGTCTGCAGTAATTCTACTAATTAAAATATTAATTCAGCTTCAAATAATCTCGCAGCTATGTAGTGTCATGGCAGAAGGGATGCACATGCACGAATTCAGGTTTTCCATTTCTGTTTCAGGCTGGATAAAAATAAGCTGTTACTTTTTCCATCCTACTAAATGAAAGGACAAAAGTAAAATGGACAGAATTGTCTGTTTACTAGCTTTAACTATCATTTTCAAAGTTTAAATTCAATGCCAAAATCTGTTTTCTGTGTAAATAGAGCAATGTGCATCAAAATTACTCTGGAATTTTATCTTCAACAAAGGACTTTTGGAATCATCTTTTTTTCCCTCAGAGCTCAAATATCCTAACAAACCTTGGAGTGTTTAAGTAGCAGTGTCCAATGCAGTCTGGATCAGGATAAAGAACCCCTAAATCCCTGAGAAGTACTGCTGAAAACATTCCAAATGCTCACAGGTCAGCTGCAAATCATTTACCTCTCAGTACTTTTAAAGAACCAAGTTTAAAATTTCATAAAAATGACATGAAAATTACATAAAAATTACTTTTTTAAAAATAAAAACTGTCATTACTCAAGCGTATCTTTAGAGAGGTGAAAAGAATTCTTTCTTCATTAATTGTCAATTGCCACAAACTTCAGATTTTTTGCCATCTCAGAATTTCATAGCTTACACAAGTAATAAGAAGAAGATTCTTACTTGGACAATGAATTCAACTGCTCTTGAAGAAGGTTTTTAATATTTTCGTTCTCTGGATAATCACTGGATAAAAAAAAAAAAGGGAAAATTGAGGTTTTCTACATTATCAAAAGGACAGAATTATCTGAAATGGAAGAGCACTACTCGTAGGAGAAAAAACACAAGCACATACACGGAAACAATCTTTCACATTCTTTTGGTAAACCATTCATGCAGGATTCTTTATCCAGTTACCAGCTCCAAAACAGCAGTGAAAGACTTGAGTTTGCTTCCACTGAACCTCAGAGCCAGGGCCAATCTTTCTTTTCCCATTTTTCTTCTTTTCATTAACCTTAAAATTAATAAAAATGGCAATGCCTAGAGCATTGTTGTGTGACATGAGCCAATCCAGGACACAGAAATGTGCTCCTCTGATAATGTGAATGTGGCTCCCCAAGAGTACAGACTATGAGGGTATCAGAATATCACTTGCAGTTACACTTTAGGAACAACTCTGGCAGCTGCATTAACTTCTAGAACAAAAAGAACATAGTTTTTCTCAGAAGTAATATAATGCCATAAAAATATTGTCAGGACTTAAAGCAGAATGCAGCTTTTAATAGCCAAGTGCTACTGAAAGCCAGAAGAAATACCTGACCTTAGAGCCTTATCTACTTATTACTTTTAGCAATAAATAGTGAACTCATTATATTTTTGACTGTCCCCAAGAGCAAGGAAACAGTTATTTGCACAGGAAGTCTAATAAGAGATGCAGGCTTTAAAAAATAATAATATGTTGTACACAGATATATGTTTGTTCTTACATGTTCATAATATCTAGGGAATATTTCTCATCCCACGGTTGATGCAGCAGGAATGCTTTTAAAGTTAATGAAGCCCTTGGAACAAGCAGGTAGGGACACCAGACAGGTTCTGAAACAAAAGGAAAAGTATTCATTGTCCAGAGGGTCGTGGGCAGTAATGCTGTGTTCACTGAAAATGTACCACAGAAAATATCCCCACCAGAAAATGTAACACAGAAAATATCCCCACCAGAAAATGTAACACAGAAAATGCACCACAGAAAATGCACCACAGAAAATGCACCACAGAAAATGTACCTCCAGAAAATGCTCCACAGGAAATGCACCACAGGAAATGGGCACCAGAAAATGTACCACAGAAAATGTCCACCCAAAAAAATGTACACCAGAAAATGTCCCAGCTTGTTTACAAGCACCAGGAAAATCATAAATAAAAGTCTTTTCACACACCCAGCACAGGCTGCTGGACATAAAAGCTGATCAAGTAAAAACATTTCATAGAAGGTACAGGGCTATCAAACCATGCTCAAATGAGAATTTCAGGATATTTCATAGTGAATTTAGCCCCAGACTCCTGGAATGCATTACAGTGGCTTTGGCAGAGCTGTGTACACTGATTATTGCCACTACATGGGCATGGTGCAAAGTAAGTAAAGCTATGCCAAATAGATCATAAAGCATGTTTAGTTTTGCTTTGTCCCCTTAATTCCTACAGTACAAGGCAAGGATTAAACCCCATCATCAGGAAAGGATGGTGGGAAGTTTAGTAAAATAAAGATTCTCCATTAAGTGCTGTCACACAGATGTAGAAGTCAGTAAGTCTGTTCTCAGCACAAGGTGTGGGTGGCAGGCAGTAAATGCTGCCCAGTGACTGAGGAGTAAAACAACTACCAAACCCAGCTCCATTATTAAACATTCACAACTCCCTGTACTCCGTGTGCACTGAGTGATGTAGGGCTCCTGTAAATGTGTTTTGGTAATTAAAACATTAGCACAGAGCAGAGGCAGAAGGACAGCTCAATCACAGGCTGGCACAGGCTCATTTCAGTGTGCTCGGCTTTACAACATTCATTTTTATAACTTAATATCGCAGAACACTCATCTGATAGCAGAAATGGCTGTGATATATTACATGTTTCCTCAAATCAACCACAGCTCCCCACACCACAGTTTATTACATATGTCTTAGAATCTATGGGGGTTTAAGGAAATCTAATGTTTTAAGGAAATTGTATGAGTAAAGGTGGGATTGACTCAAAAGGCAACAACAAGAAGAGTTATTTGGAACACCAGTAATAATAAGTACAAAAAAATGTAGCTTAGTTAACTAGTTCAGTATTTAAATTCCCTGCTTAAACATATGGCTAAAAAGGCAAATTGCACTGATATTGCTACTTTAAAAGCCAGTTTGAAAAGCAATGAATCGGTCTACAAAAACCTGGAAAAAATCAGAAAATACATTTTCACGCATCAAGAAATGTTTCAAAATCATGTAATCAGTACCAGTGATGCAGGTACTGATACCTAATTGAGGTGCCAATGCTTTTTAAGTCAATTTGCTAGATATCTGTACAAAAAGCTCTTTATTTTGTTCATTTCTATTTCACTTAAGATATTAAGAAGCACATGTTATTTAGGAGATTAAACTTGTATTAAAAAACCCATGCATATGGCCTAAGCATAAAAAAATTACATGTATCTATGAAAAGCAGTAGAAAGGCATCAAAAAGAGAGACAATTCCTGTCACTTGATGGACACAAAAGAAGGACACTCACACTGTCCAGTTGTGAGATGAGAAAGAAGGTTTATTTTGGGTTCAGGGTTTAAATTGGGTTTGGACTTTGACCAGCAATTGGGAGATGAGGTTGACACCTCTCTGACCCCACTGGTCAAGCCAGAAGTCCGTCAATTTGTCCTTCCCACAAGAAGGAATGCATGATTTACAAAACATCGTTCTTTGTTTATGCTACAATGCCTGAGAAACTCCAGTGCAGAAACGTAAAACATCAGAAGGCTGAAAAATCAGGGGGACAAATTCCCTGTTCCAACAGAAGCGCTGAGCTCCACTTTCCAAACAGGAGTGCAGAAGCATCGGGCAGTGGACAGCACAAAAGCCATGAGCATACCGATTAAATCCTGCTCATCCATCCTGAAACATGAGGCTTTCATGGATAAGTCCAGCACTCGGATGCATCCATCATCTGATGCCAGCACCACTTTGTCTGACGTGCACCAGTCCACATCCAAGATCCGGAAATTCACATTTCTCCCACTTCTCAAACTGCTCATCATTTGTACCTGGAGGAGTTCAGTTATTTGTTATTTTTAGCAGCCTCTCCATCACCCCGTGTGAGGCTGTGTCACACACCCAGGAGGCAAAGCACGAAATTCAGGATGAAAGGTGAAATTAGCCATGAATCATTTCAATAATGGTCTTTTCTGGAGAGCAGGGAATTTAGAAACCTTGGAGTAGGTCACACAGTTGCCCTGGAACAATACTGTTTCCCAATTTAGAGCTGAGAAAAAACCCCTTTGAGCAGAGTGTACAGCTGCCTTTTTGTTATCTTTTCTAACAAGACAGGATTAGATGTATAATAGAACTGAGAATATAAAATATTACTACAGATACTCTGAAAGACTTTCGACTGAAAATACGAATTTAATTTAAAATGCTTTCATGTAGGAAACTCCTCTATCCTAGAAAAAAAAGAGGGAACAGCCACAGGAGGTGTATCTTGTGGCATCAAAACTATCCAAATGTGGCTCAAGGAGAGCCTCATTGGGTTATACCCTACTCTGCTTATGTAATTCACAGAAGTTGTTCATATCTGCTGTCCATTCTTATCATCAGTGGAGTTTCACATTGCACTAATTAAGTGTCTGAGTTTGGAGCTGGTGCTGATTACAAAGTGAACAGGAAAAGAATTAAAAAGCCTGTTTCATACCCTGATACCCTGCACTTATTCCAGGGGCTAAGTTAAACCAGTGCAATTATATTTCCCTCCCCATAGTACTCTAATCCCCTGAAAGACCTACAAAGCAAACCCCAGAAGCTCGGTGAACATAACCACAGTTTCTGAGTAAGAAGAGAAGCAAGACACTATCAATGAACAAGTGTCTGGTTTTCTGGTATTCCCTACCAAATTAAACCTACTGATCATACACAGAGGAAACCTGCAGTGAAAGCAATCTCCTGTCCACAAATTAAAGTCTCAGACTGGGGACTCCCCTTTAAATTTTCAAGGTCTGCCTCAAAACCTTTACAAGAAGATGGCAAAGAAGATCTCAGACATTCTCAGCTTTAAGAGTGGAAGACACTTCTCACTGCTGGCAGCTCAGAGATGCTTTATAGGGAGTAAAATCTTCGGAGAAAAGCAATATGACTTCATCACACAACTGCCAGTAAGAAATCCTGACTCAGTAAAACTTCATCCCTCACTCATCGTGATTTTCAGAGGTGAGGTGTGGGCTTTAAGAGAAGTGCCTGTCAAACCCACAGCCACTTACCTCTTTTGAATCCCAAATTTCTGCCCCATCGTTGTACATTGCGAGAAGTTTTTGATTCCCTTTCCCTGGGGCAAACCGAATTTTTTTCACCCAGCTCCGGTGAGTAGGAATCCCCCTGAGGAAACACAAGATCAGGATCTTCATCATCTACACCCACCTACACCCATCATCTCCACCATCCTATACCCAACGTTGTAGGAAATTGAATCATTCCCAGGAACTTTTCACATCCTGCTATTGCACAGACTGAGGAGCAGAACAATCTCTCTGTAAATGCACACACAAATGGATGTCCAAATGAATCCACAATCATGTCCACAAATGAATTTATTAAACTAAAATGATGAAATGCTTGGAATAAACACTACAATACTTAATGTTTTACCAGAAGCCATTGCAGATTTAATGTAAAAAAAGATAACTAGCTGGTTTAAAAACCTTGATTAAATGTTAATTTTTCTGAAAAAGCAAGAGATTAAATGTAGGGCACTGTGACACAGTAGAGATTTTCTGAATTTTTACACCAAAATACTTGCATTTTCCCCTACAGTGAAGAATAAAAATGAGGAAGGATGAAAACATTCCACATTCTAATACTCACCATCTCATGTTTGACAGACTTAAGTTTGCATTCATACCTGGATACTCTAGCTTTCAAATCCCAGAAGTTTAAGTTTCCATCAACATCTCCAAGAACCAGGATATCTCCTTTCCAGGCAATACAAGTAATGCTCCCCATACTTCCCTGAAAATATTTAAGAAGCAGAAAAATATCTCGTGATTGATAGACTCAAACATATGAATAAATATTTCAACATTGGTATTCATTAAAAAAAACAACTATACAACATGATAGACCAAACTTTACTTAGTTAAAACAGGAAAAAATAATAAGACTGTTAAATAAGTCTGAAATAAGACTGTGAAAATAGAATTGCTATCAGTTTTTAAGTTGGAATTCATATTTCAGATTTCAAAGTACTATATTACTGACCACAAAACTTATCCCTGATTTTTTTCCAGCAATCAAAGCTAAGCAAAAAATGAAAGCATCAATGATATAGAAAAATTGGAACTCACGTCTGGAGGAATCCTTGCACTGTCTTTTACTGAGTTTCCCTCTACTGTGAGATGATAAACCTGCCCATCAGCACCTGTAAACACAAAGTGCTCCCTGGCAGAGATGTTCTGGCTCAGCTCCGATTTACTTTCAGCTTCCTGCAACAAGCTTTAAAAAGGACATCATGAGACACAATGATTTCGTTCTCGAAATCAGAATTGCAAGACAAATCCTACCTAATGCACAGAAACATCTCAAAAAAAAAAAAAGCATATATCCTTCTAAACATTTATTTAACAGTTAACTACTTATTAGTTCCATTCTTGTGGAAATGTTGAAGGGCAAGTAACAGTTTTAACAGTTTTAAGTAAAGAACCAGGTAACCAGTGGACTGCCACAGACACACCTGAGAGGAACAGGGACATCAAAGTACACCAGAGTCCCACATATAAAAACGAAAGGGAGGCCCATAAAGTTGTTTTGCTTCCTCTGTACTCAAGAATCAGTTCCAGAATATTCTTTTCATTAGAAAACAATGGCAGATGGTGGGAAAAGAAGAACTGCTGTAGCACAGGACTCCACCAGGAGGAGGGATGGAGGGATGGATACCTGATCACAGAGGACTCCACACTGCTGACTTCAGTGTCTGACACCACAGTCTGCCGGGCCATGGCCTCCCTGGCTGCCAACTGCTTCTTCCTCAGGCTTTTCAAGTTATGGGAAGGGGACCACTCCTGTGGAAAATGGCCCAGGAAAAATGGAAAAGACAAAGGTTTATTCCCTGAACTTACTGGGGCTTTATAATGGTTTCCAAGAAGGCTGCTTTCTGTAATACCTCCCTCCATCACCCAAAGGGCAGAGCAGATTTCCTTACCAAAACCTCCTTTTTTCCTGCCTCCATCTGATGACAAATGAAATGTTAAAGCACTTATCTGTATATGCTACAGCAACACTTGCTGCAAAATTGTTTAAAGATTTTATACTATTTCAATGTATTACATTTATTAAAAAGTAACAGAATTTGTTCCTTACCAAAGCAGTGGCTGTAGGGAAGTTTTTAGACATTTCTCTGAGCAGAGTGCAAGTTCTGACATCCCAGATCTCCAGTGGTTTGTCTTTAAATACCACAGCCAGATACTGCCTGAAATAAATGAGAATTTACTCCAGCAAGAGTCCTTTGAGCATTTTACTTCACACCAGCACTCTGGAGGCCCTCAAGAGTTAGCAGAGCAAATCAAAACCCCCTCTGAAGCTCGTGATCCCCTTGAGTTACTGAGGAGCAAAAGAATGTCTGAAAAAGAGTTCTCTTCAAAGCTTACAGAATTATAAATTTCTGCCAGGTGGTTCTGCACAGTTACTGTGGAGGAGACAAGGGAATAATTCAGAGAGCAGCAGCACCTCTGATCTCACCATGTTCAGCCTGAGCTGACAGCACAAAATACCAGGAAAACACACAAGATTGCAGGCTGGACAGAGTTTTTTCCCTCCTGCAGATGCATGCCACTCCTTAATCCAGGGATAAATGAGCATAAAATCATCTCACACTAAACCACTGGTCAGTCACATCTTCACACTGCTCATCTGCGGAGCTGGATGAGTGTGAACACCCTTAATCTACCACTTTCCACATTTAACTTGAAAATGGAGAGGCCATGCAGCAGTTTGTCCTCTGAGGCACTGCATTCATCTCTCTGCAAGTGAAACTCCTTTCTTGTCTCACTCAACACTCTCCAGCCTCTTCATCTAAGCCCATGACTGTTCTTAATTTTCAATGCAGTATTAAGAACATTGTATGGTTGAACTCTTCCAAATTCTCTGGAACTCCTACATACAAAAATATTCCTGTGCAAGTTAGAAGACATTAATTTTTCTCCTCTCTCCACCATAAAGCAGCAGCTTTGAAGATTTAGAGACAATGCCCTATTAAATTCAACACCACTTTAATTTCATTTATCCAAGAAAGTGAAGTAATTTTCCAGAGGACTACAATGATTATTTTTGATCCAAGGAAATCAGGGCCTCCTGTCACAGGCCTGAGCTCAAAACAACAAGGACTTGAAAAGAAACAATTTGGTCATTTATCAGCTGAATTTTCAAACAACTACATCTCACATCTGGTTTTCCAGCAGACAATTATTACAAAGGTGTGAAATACTTAGAAAAGCTAGATAAATATGAATAATCATCCAGTCTTTAATGCCAAACTTTCTAGCTTAAAGTAAGGGTTAAGTTATGGAAAAGAGAATTAACTTAGAATCTAAGTTGAAAAAAGCAGTTCAGCACTTTCCTTCTCCTTGATATTATCAAAAAGCCTGTTCAGTAAACACAATTCCTGTCAGAAATAAAATATTAGTTACTGATTTTGCAATGTGAGTGGACCCTGAAGTGACAAAGTCAGCCACAGACCCATTCACAGCCTTTTCACTCGGAATTCATATTTTGAAGCATTTCCCCTTGATGCTGTTGAATATTTTTTTCTATACACTCTGAAGTGGTTTTTCTCTCAGAATGGCTATGACGTTATGAGGATTGTTGTGCAGTACAGGACATTTCTAAACTTCCCAAGGCTGATGCACTTACTTCAAGTGAGACACCTTTATCATTTCGATGGCTGGCTCGTCGTTGCCTCGCTCCCCACGGAACGCAACGCTCCTGCCTGGAGCACACGACAGGGGCACAACAGAAACAGTCAACAAACCAAACAGAAATTGAGAAACAGCTAAGAAATTGTTCTGTTTGTAAACAAACCAGGTTACAAACCAACCCAGAACACCTGCAAATCACCTGTCATCTCTAACGTTACTCTTGTCACTGTCAAAGTGTTACTGCATCTCATTTTGCTGCATTTCAGAGTTTACATGAAATATATTGTAAACTCTACTGTCAAATCTGACTCCTGACTCACTTCCACAGCACAGCAACTCAAATGGATGCAACAGGATTACATAAATTAAAGAGAGAGTTTTCAAAGAGTTATTATTTTCCACTCAAAGCCACTGAGAGATTCCCTCCATTCCCCAAGGAAGGAAATTCATTAATAGATTTCAAGTTTGATAAGAGAAATTAACTGTGCCGTGAACTGTGATAGTATTTCATGGTGTAATTCTACACTAATCGGAACCATTTTCTCTTCCTTTTCAGCTAAAATAGTAAATCTTAAAGAGTTTATAATCTCATCCCCAAGAAAAAATTCATCCACTTACAGGAAGTGCTGCAGAATTCTAGGTGTTAGAGATATCACTGAAATAAATAATGACCTACAAACAGCATCTTCTATGCAAGTTTCATTCTCCTGAGCTTCCAAGGGCAATTCCAGCTATAAACTTTAGCTCCTCTTGTAGCTCACTGCTAAATTATCTACACCAGCCACATGAATAAATCTAGTTATCAAGAACATGAGTTAGAGCTCTCCTGTCAGAGGTTACTGGAATTCTTTCTCCTCCATTTTCAATATCTTATCCATTTTCTTTCATGTTTTTGCTCAGAAATGTGCATGTGAATTTTGTCAAAGTGAATCTGAACCAGCAGAGTCTTCCTAGACCTAAAATAGAACGTTGGGCTGCGAAGTGAGGAAGAAGCAAAAATCAAACAGTTAAATTGCTGTGCCTTTCTTGAAAGCTTCAAAAGAGGAAATGTACCATTTTTAAGCAAACCAAACGCTAAGGTCTCAGATATTCACATTTACTCAAACCTTGGTTGCCTGCAGAAATTCTGAACCTTTTATGACTCCTGTCTATAAATGTTCTATACTGATTCACAAGCTGAGTGAAAAATCAGATTCCCATTTTACAGGAGAATAATTTCCCAATGCATGTATCTTTTCTGTTTTGATTTTGAACAGTTGAACAGAAGACATTACATGAAAAAACTTCACAATAATATTATGCTGAAAGAATAACCTGTCTGTGCAGCACCCTGGAAATACAACCAGGTTTTTTCATAAGCATTAAAAAACCTCATTTAAAAAAAAAAATCACTTTACATAAAGCAATTCAGAACTAGGCACGTGCTACAAGATTCAGGCTCTTCCATTAGAATTTAAATGGCTCCAGCTTTTCATATTCAAAAATAATTTAAAATTATTGAAGTGCTTCCTGTTCTGGGCTGTCTAATCTCCCCAGTTATATCTCCTTATATAGTGCAAATACTGAGTTCACTACAAATTTATTTGTCATCCATTATGAGGCCAAAATAGTTGAAGAAAACCACATGTAACCTGTTAATTTTTCTATTAACAGTAGCTTTTAACAGTTATTTACTTTTTAACCTTCCCAATTCTTTATAAAAGTATCTGATTTTACTGTTTTAAATCCCTTTTACACTCATTCACACTGAAGTTCTGCCCATCCTGTCGCTGGAACAAACCCCAACAAATAGTTCAACGCTATTCCAGGTGCACACCAAACAGTGGGTGCACGCTATGACAAAACACATTTGGAAATATGGAAATATCTGTATTTTGTGAACAAAATCCACCACTAATACCCTGTGTGGCTGCTTCTAAACCCCCTGCTGACACTAATTGTTCTTTTAATAAGTGCAAGATGTTTTTGCAAAGGTGTCGGTTCAGGTCTGTCTGTAGAGCACCAGACCAAACACCTCCTGTGGCTTCACAGAGAAGAGCAGAAACAGTTAAAGCTCCTCTATTATATTATTTTGTCACGACAACAGAAGGAAATAATAATAATAATAAAAAGAGTAGTCAGAATTTGTCACTCCCCAGCAAATCTGTCAGCTCCTGGAGCAGATTTCTCAGGAAACACAAACCTGTTGGAAGGTCCACCAGCTGCAGCTCATTCCTGACCAGCCCCAGATTGTTGGGTGTTGATGTGGCAAAGGAAATGAACCCGCTCAAGCTTATCCACTCAATTCCCCTGGGATCAGAAGGAAATACATGGAGCATATTAGTCAAAAAATTTGGATTGCTAGAAGTCTGAAGGTTTTTTTGGGTTTTTTTCATGTATATTCTTAAAAGTCCAGCACAGATGTAATTTTCTACACTTTTTGGAAACACCATATTTAAGCATAAAAAGAAGCTACACATTAACAACTATGGTGTGAATATAAAGTTAGTGAATTAAATTTAAGAGCAGCTTTCTTTTCAGACATTATTAGCTCTACTTTGGTTAAAATAAAAACTTCAGGTAAAAACACAGTTAACTTTTGCCAAAAGCCCTCACAGATACTCAGCACTAGAGTGAACTGAAAGCCCTGCTCTGATCAAATCAGGGATTACTATCAAACAACTCCAATTTCCCAGCACACAGGAAAATACTCATGTGGGTGCCAGTGTGGGGAGACTTAATTCTTTCAGTCCAGAGAGAGGAGATATAAAGATGACATAAAAAGTGAGGCCCTGAAGAGATTTCACAAAAGCACCAGAAACCTGGTCTTTTTGTTGTTGGTTTTTGTTCTTTTAGATCGCACCAAAGCAACTCCCAAGCAAATCAGCCCTGCAAGGATGTGAAGTTCCAGTGCTCAGAACATATTGGCAGCACAGATGGACTCTCAGCCAATTCCTGAAATACACCACAGGGCAAAAGGGACAGAAAATGGCACTGGGTGGGATTGTCCCTAAACAAGACCCTTCTCCAGCCTCATTTCCCACACATACCTGGTGCCTTGCAAAAATCGCTTTATCTGTGAAATAAATCAAGGAGCTCTTCTAAAGAAAATTGAGCTCTGATAAGCACATGTGCTCAACTTCATTTTAACACAGATAAAAGGATTTAAGGTTTCCTCAAAGCCTTTAAACACAGATTACTTAAGAACTGTTCCCAGGACAAGTATTCTGTTACATCAACTGTGTGCTTTGCAAGAATATTTGTGCAGTATGAGAAAGACAAATACGTGTATTTATGATTTACTGTCAGTAAATCCAACTCACACTGCATTAAGTAGAAGTTTCCTAAATACAATGTGCATGGGTGAAACCAAAAAGCACTTCCATAATACTTTGCACACACAATTTATGGCCATATTTTTATTATTTTAGTTCAAGCTTTAAAAATACGGGAAGCTTTATTCCTCAAAGAAAAGTTAAAAATTTAGGGCCCAGTCTTTTCCCCAGCAGGACCTATGGAAGTTCAACCATTAATTTCAATCAAAATGAGAAGTATTCAATTATTAATTGAAACATTTCAGGCATGATTGAATAGAAATCTGCAACTGCAGTAATGGGTGACATTGCAAGTCTCCAAAGGGTCGTAAATCCTGTGAGCTTTCTGAAATGGAAGAAATGTGAATTTTGACACCTTTTCATTTATCTGTTACTCAGCTATGTATTTTGAGAAAAGTCCACTTCTAATGCATTGTTATTGCTGGTAGTTAGTCACAATTCTCCTTCAAAGACCTGAAGCATTTTCTCCACATCTTTCATCAGCTCAGATTTACCAGGGCAAGCCTTTTTTCTCTGCTACTGCCCGGCCATCTGTCAATACCAATGAACATCTACAGAAACCCCAGACACTCAAAATCAAAAAGAAACCTTAGCTCAGCTAACTGCTTGCACCTGAAACAACAGAACTTTTGTCACCGTCATACACAGAAATTGAGAATCTGAAGACAAATTTTAATGATGGAAACAAGTGACGTCTTCCCTGTTGAAATAGCAAATATTTCCTCATAAAAATCATCTTTGCCTACCAGAATGAAGGGTTACATTCAGCTGCCAACCATTTTTCAGACTGAACCCACTCTTTTAAGATGTAACTTTTAGAGATTCTATACATTCAACTTGTCTCAGTTACTTCAGGAGTGAGACTCGGTTGTTTTGATTAATGTTTCCAATGCAAACAAATCACGAAGTGCACTGAAGTGGATAAAAACACAAATTACATTTCTAGTTGGGAAAAGATTGTTGTGACTTTATGACACGGCAGCTGCTACTTAAATTTAAGGGTTGTAAGAAAAGGAGGAAGGCAAAACGGGAAATTAAACCATATGTGCTCCCAAAGTGGTGGCAGATATTTTTCATTCTAATTTCTCTATTGAAGGAAAGTTTTTTTTTAAAGAGGCGATGAATGTTTGCAAAGCAGCTTCCCAAAGAGCAGTCAGCTGAAATTCAAATGCTGAAACAGCCTCAATTCAACTGCTAAAATTTGGATGTAATGTAGCAATTTTCAAGTCGTGCCTGCAGGCCATAGACATTCTTGTTACACACAGTGAGATTTTAATTTTAAAAATAAAAGCTGCTGCAGCCTTGAACTTGCTGAGCTTCAGTGAAAAAGAATGAGCAGCACTGCTCCAGTCACAGCTATTTTGTTATCAGAATAAGCAAAAGCAGCACTGAGAGCTGCAAATGTGCCACTGAACTGAAAACTGCACTGCAGGCTTTTTGGTTTTTTGCATGTCTCAAATCTATTCTTCTCTGCACTGAAGATGTTTTATTATCTCCTGTATTGCCTACTGTCCACATGTATCTGACTTGGTTATTTCATGGTTTCTATTAGTAATAAGAATGATTTGTGTTTCTCTCTGTCTTGAAGGAATCCTGATCTCCTGCTCCCAGTTTCTGCCAGGCCAAAATCCTCTCCTTGATTTTCCCCCTCACTTACACTCCTGGCAGTGGCCTGACTGATTTTCCCTCTTTGTGTGCTTTAAGCATTTCTGCTGCTTCTTGCCTCAATCTCCCTATAAAAATAAAATTTAACTCAGCAGAAAAGTATTTCCTTCCATAATTCTAAACAAATAGTGAAAGTTAAGCAATGATCATAAATAAAATGAATATTCAAGGTTACCCACAAGTACAAACTGTCTTAAAAGGAAGGACAGAAAGGCAATTCTTCCTCCTTCTAGTCACAATGGAATTTCAAAGTTTAAATAAAAACCAACAAAAAACTAACCAAGCAAATAAAATCAGCATGTGACTACATATGTAGAACACTTTAATCTCAAAAAAACCAAAAAAGCCCCCAAAGAAATCATAATTGTTAACTCCCAAACAACTCAGCGGCCACTGATTTAGAACACTTGATTTGTAAAGGAAAATTGCCTTGCTTTTATTACATTCTCTTCCTAAATACAGAGAATTCTGCTGGCCTTGAGGTACAATTTCAGAGTATTCTCAGTTACACTAAAATAATGATGGCCCTGGAGGTGTTACGTCAGATAAAATGGAGACAGAGGCGTTATTCAATCCGTGCACATTTTAGAGGTAAAATCACAATTCCCAGTGAAAGAAAAACTTTTGCACTCCATGAAAATCAATTAAAAAAAAAGAAAAGGATCTCCATGCCTTAATCTAAATCGCTCGAAGCATTCCCTTGACCTTGTAAAAATTACGTACAAAACGATTCAGAAAATTGAAGAAACTGTAACAAATATTTAAAAGATTTACCCTGATGACAGCTTATGGCTAAACAGAATTCACAAACATTTTATATGAATTCTAAGAAGACTTGTTGAGGACTAGAAAGTCAATATATTCTTAAAGTTTCTCCAAAGCTGTAAACCCTTTACAAATTGAAAAGCCCAAACTAACAATACTTCTAGTAAGGCACAAAGTTTTTTTTTCAAAATTGTCTTTACTTCCTCCTCCCTCTCCATCTTACTTCCTTTTTTGACACGTGAAATGTGAGTAGGGCTTTTCATTCTGAGTGCTATAATCAAACAAAGGACTCTCCTCTTCTGCTGTATAATAGAAAGTTAAAATGAAAATAATTTCATGCCTAGTCAATGGTATGAAACCAAGAGATTCAAATGGTTTAGAAGAGACAGGGGAATTTCATTCTTACAGTGCTGAGCAACCACACCCCAAACATAAAGAAAGTCACTCCATTTTGGTGGTAGATTCCAAGCAGGTTTCCATGATGAACTCTCAGAGCTGCCTGTTCTCAGTCACCTGGACTTAACTTTTTGCAGAATGCACAGGAAAGATGAGGGCTTCATGACACAATTCTGATACAATTTTTTTACTAATATTTGTACTAGAAATAAGTATTTTATTTTCATGCCTACCTGGAGATATATATCAAATCTACCTGGAAATATGTACTCAGCAAGCACCACCTTGACTATTTGTGCCATCAGTTATCCAAAAAGTTCTGCTGTTGTGTGCCCACAAACACAGAACAAAAGCTTTAAAACTTACTCTGCTCCTTCTTAGGATGGATAAATACCTATATTCAGTCTTTAAAAAATTATCTTTACTTCCCTTAGGACTAGAACTGTCTCAACAGCAATTTCAGCCCCAAGGGGACAAAGTAAATAAACCCTGACACACCAACCAGCATTATTTCCAAGGACTCAATCCCAATAGTAATAAAATAAATAAAGTTTCTTGTTCTAAAAAGACTTCTCTGTCCTGCAGTGCACTGAAGAGACTGGAAGCAGTTGATTTGCATCCCAGGCATAGGCAGGCCCAGCAGGCACAGATGCAACTCCCATATTTCCCTCAATGTAATTTTCAGGCCAGTTTTGTCAGGGTGTTCCAGCTCTCACCCAGCAAAGGCACAGTCAGGGTAGAGAACTCAACAGGCAATTCCCCTGATTTCATCAACAGCAAGGCCAGACACCCACACTGCTGGGTAACACCACTCAGATGTTGCAGCATTTGGATCCCACAAGGATTAGAGCAGGAAGGAAAAGGAAAATCTTACTTGACTTCACAGGAATGGATGCTTAACTCTTTGTGGAGGAGTCCACTTGTAAGGTGAAACACCAGGACAGAGCCATTGCTTGTTCCTATAAAAATTGATTAAAAAAATATAGGAATACATTTTATTCTTTTCTTCCATGCTTTAGTGAAAATGCAAGATTTACAGCCATTTCTCTCTCTCTTATTTTTAGATACCTGTAACTCTTATATTTTACAATTTTACAAAAACTATGTTAATTTCTAGCACTTAAATCCCCAATATTAAACTCTCTGCAGCCACTGATATCCACTTAGATCAAGACACTTTCCCAAACCTTTTTGTAGAGGCTGTAGAAAATCTGATTATTCTTCTTACATTTCCACAACACTCCCACCCAGGTGAAGAAGAAAGGAATGTTTCTTTCTTGCTTTGATTACAGGAGATGAGTAAATGCCTCAAGGAAATGTTTTACCTGTTATCCCCCAATAATGCCAGGGGAGAATTCTGGGTATATTTTATGGAATCATTAAAGCAATTCTGCTTTCTCATCCTGAAATAATGAGTTCTTTCCAATTAGAAATCAGTAACTTAGTAACTTTGAGCTTCAATTACATCAAAAACCTTCTGAAACACTGAAACTTACAATTTTCCATTAGACACTTCTTTATATTTATATTGACTCTATGAAATACAACAATGGATACCTAAAGAGCCATTCAGGCATGTTAAGTTTAAAAAGACCTTGCTGTAAATGCACTTTACACCTGTTTGTTTTCCAATCTTTATATTTCACCTTTTTTAACAGTTGCAGCTCATGGAAAACCACAAGTTACATTTTAGCAGCATCACATCATGTCATGATGGACTGCTTATGGTTTAGAGCACAAGTCTGAAAGAGGATGCCAAAAAATCAGCTTTAAATAGGGAAAATTCTGAGTTAATCCATCAGGTGCTCACTGGCAACTATTCTAATAGCTAGATGAGTTTCACTACATCTGTGGTAAAACAGAATAGATTCATCCAGAAAAAAATAATGTGCTGCGAGTGTAATTTTAGAAATTCACATCAGAGCAAAAATAAAGTCTTTGTAAAGTTCATCTACTTGTTCTAAGAATGCAGGGCTGTAGAAGCCCTGTAGCAGATTTTCTGAGAGAAGGAGGGCACGATCTGTATTTGGAATGAGATATTGAAGTACCCAGCTGAGGCCTGCCTGGCTGAGGCTGGGCCTTGAAGGCCCCGAGGCCTTGAAGCTGTTGCACAGGTAAAATCACTTGTGGCGCAGCAAAAATTAAATGTTAAAGTAGTAATGTGAGATAGTGTGTTTTCTAAAAGTCACTAAGAGCAATTATTAGTGAGCATGTTTTAGCCACCTTAAGAGTAAGTTAAATAATGTGTGTTTGCATTTCTCCTGTGCTGTATGCCAATAAAAATGGCGCTCTGACTATAAACTATATAAACTGTATATAACCTGCCATCTTAAGCAAAATAAACAGAGAATGTGTGATTAACCATATTAGTCGAACATATATTACTCTCAACTCAACCTCTCTTTATTTTAAAAGTTCCCTGCTTCAAAGTCCCTATTTCCTGACATTCAGAATGAAGTGAAAGCAACATGTAAAATGCTGAGTGTATCACCAGACCAATATCACAGTATGATAAATAAAAACCTGCTACTATACTGCATTTTTCAGGTAGCATTGCTTAAACCCAAGGCAGGAAGAAAGAACCCAAAGACTCCCGGAACCAAACCAACACAAGGCTCACCATCTGCAATAAATGACACAGGATCAACACCTAGATTTTTCTTTTCTGTACTAGCAACTATATTTGAATTTAATACAGAATCTCTTCTTTCCAGAGCAATGGATAAGGTGCTGAAGGCGCTCACCCACGGCAAGGATGGGCTCATACTGTTTGATGTTTTTGGTTGTGAGGGGCGGGCACATGCGGATGGCGAACGGGGGCAGAGGCAGCCCTGACAGGAGTCCTGTCAGCAGGAATTTGAGGTGCACTTCCTGCAGGAATGAATTCCTGAACTCTTCTCCAGCGTTTGCACCTTGCCCTGCTTAAAAATGAAAGCTCTTGTTAGTAGGAGGTTTTAGTTGGAGGCGTTATAAAAAGTTTTCAGACAGAAATTTATATAATAAAAATTATGAACAATGCATAAGACACATTTCTCCCTCTTGAGCTTTTTTGAAGACTGGTTGCTGTCTAGATTTCACAAAGAGGGGATGTGTCAGATAAACTGGCTTCTAAGATTAGTAACAAAAAAAGTCAAAGTGTTTTGTCCAAATTCCATTTTAAAACACGTTTTTTTCTCAAAGAAAATGAACTTGGAACATTGGTCCTCAACAAAAAATCCTCAAGAGGATTCATTTGATAATTTCTTTAGCAAAGAGGAATTCTTCTAGTTCAGAGTTCATATTAGAAAATAATTTTAACAAACACCTTAAGCTCTTAAGTAAGGCGAGATGTACAATGATTCAAAGCCACAAGAAATTAGCAGCAGTAGTATCAATGGAAGAAATTCTTACCAATCATGTTGTCTAATGACAGGTCTGGGAGTTTATTCTGGAATGCTCCGACAGGGATTCCGCAGAAGGAGACTGGGGAATACAGAGGTGATGCACTGGAACTGCTGCAAAAGGAATGGGAACAAGTTCCTCATGCAGGCACCATCTCCATCCCCAAGGGACTCAAACAGCCCCTGAAGGGACTCAAACAGCCCCTGAAGGGACTCAAACAGCCCCTGAAGGGACTCAAACAGCTCCTGCAGCCCTGGCAGCCCTTGGTGTCCTGCTGGGCTGGGGCACCCCTGTGTCATCAGCAAAAACAGAGACCTACCTGCCTCTTACAATATTCCCTTTTTCCTGACAGATATCAATGTTTTAGAAATAACTCTTAAGAACAGAAGTAAAAACCAAGAACATTTGGATTCCAAACAGATTTCCTGGGTATGCAGCACAAGGAATCCATCAGTGGTTTTGGGAACACTCAGAATAAAAACACTCAATCTCTGATGAGAAACAAGAGGATCTACGTTGAAAATCTGCTACTATTGACATTTAAAATAATTCTATTTCTTTTATGGCAGCAAGTTATTTATTTTATTCCACAGTACTTTAAAGGGTTATTGCAGCAGAACCTTAATACACTGACTGTATCACTTCACACAGTATTTTGAGAGGCTGCTCCAAATCTAAAATTCTAAAGGCCCTGTGTATAACAACTTTATTTATACCTCCATATCCCAGTCACCTGCTGTGCAGCTTCATATTGCTCAGTGTCAAATGCAGCAGAAAGTCATTCCCCTACTAAAAGTGTAGATCTTTACAGGCTCATTTGGTCCTTACATATGACTCTAAATGAGGGATTCATTCCTAAGGAAAATTATGTAGTCTGAAGAAAGCCAAATGAGAGGAAAATGCTCCCCCAAAATAAGGTGAATAGTCATTCTAGCTTTTGCTTTCTTAGTCCAGACAGTCAGGATGGAACTGCCTTTAAAGAAAGAAAGAAAAAAAAAAGGAGTAAATACAATTCCTGCACTTCCCCAAAGAAAGGGAACTGATCTATGTGCATGACACAGTTTGTTCCTCCTTCACTCACACACATGCAGAGCACAGGAAACACTCCCATGCACAGAAGGATCACTGTTGCCTTTAAAATACAACGAAACACTGAACACCACTTGGAAAAAATAAAGCAACTCAGGTAAGAAAAGTAAATCTCATTACCTGTTCCTCACATTCCTGCCAGAAATGCTGGATTTTAGCTCCCAGATCATCACCCTGCCATCACTGACTATGAGAGCTGCAGCATTCTCGTTCACTGGGCAGCACACCATGCTGAAGGGCCGCACTGTTTTGGTCACCCTGATGGCATCACACTGACTTCTTAAATCATAAACCAGCTCCTGAACTGGCTCTGGATCTGGAACACCAACCCCCACAGAGAACACAGAGTGAAAAACATGGGGTGTGAGCAATCAGCAGAGGGAAATGTGAAGCATGACTGAGCACTGGGACTCAAATCCATGTGCTTCCTGGGCAACAATTAGGAAAAGCAATCAAAAACAACACACTCTTGATCTTGCTGAACACAACAAAGCTCTGGAAAGTGCTCCAAAATGTGACTTTGTTTTTTTAATATATTATTCCATATGAATCCTGCAAAACCTAAAACAATAACTGTTTCATAGCTGGGCATAACCTGCATGTGCTGTCCACGACCCAAAACTCCAGGTTTACTGGTAAACTTGGAAGCCAGCAATGTAACTCACCAGAAATTAGCAAACTGCCCAAACCAAAATGAACAAACAAAACTCTGTTTTCCCTTTTTTGAAGTCGGGACTCCACTATTAGATTTAAAAGACCATTCTTAGTAACATTTCATGAGACAAAAGTTTAATAATTCAGATTTTAATCTAAATTTAAGCCCATATATTAAGTCTAAAATAAATTTTTCCAATTGACCAAATTGCTTCCAAAATCTCCTGTTTGCCTAAAAAACGTTCTTCTTAAAGACAAAAAAAACACACTAATATTTTATTTAAAACATTATCCTATATGTGACTGTTAAGTCACTTACTAATTTAAGTATTGTTTAGCAATAAAAGGATATTCAGTAGATTAACATAATCTGTTTCACACTTAATATTAGCAAATTCAAAAACTTTTTGAATTCGTTTGGGGGAAACGCATAAATTAAATAATAATTTAATAATAATAATAACAAAATAAAACCGTAAATTTATATGTACATTTAAATTCAACGTGTAAGAGACAAAACACTAGAAGAGAAAACACTAGATTCACCATCCTGTACGAGGCATGATGGTTATAATTGGTGTTAAATTATTAATTAAAATGCATCAAAGCTCATTTCTGGACATTTCTGGTGCCAAACTCACCTGGCTCCTCATTGGGAGTTGCAGTGATGCTGCAGTTGGATCTGCGAACCCTCAATGTGATACAGCCATTTTCATGTAGGCAAAACAAGCCATCCCTCTGAAAACAAGGGATTACCTGGGCAGAGAGATGGCTGTTAGACTGCACACCCAAAATCTGACCCTTTGCAAAGGACACTTGCAAGGGAGCTCACAATTCCTGATGTTTAAACAAATCATTAAAAACGTTATCATTCAGGCAGCACTTCCATGAATTTCTACAGCTACAGGATTTGTGACTGAGGAAGTCAATTAATTTGTAAAAATAACTGGAAGGGTTTTGATTGAATTGTTGCAATGATAAAACCCAACCAAATCTTGCTCACCTGTATGAAAGGCACCCCTGTCCTTTCAATGGCAATCACACCCACTGTCTGATTCACTTCCAAGTCAAGGATCAGAATTTCCCTGGGATACAGTAAGAGCATGTAGTTTCTTTTGGAAGGCAAATATGACAACTGAAGACAGTCGTTGAGTGTTACAGATTCAGCACTGTAAAATCAGACATGAACTTTTATCAGGTTGTGTCAATTAAGAGATCAAGTTCAAAATAAAATTAAGTTTCATTTTTCCTGCAACTGCATTTTTTCAAGTAAGCTCTATTTTGATCACAAGGCAACTGCAGATTTCCATTTCTCTGTCAGAGCAGTGCAAAGCACCACTGACTTCCAAAAACCCATTCTGTTGACTTTTGTCGAAATAAGATTACAGAGTAATTTTAAAAATTGCACTTCAAATGGAACAAGTGTAATTCTTGCACATCCCAAATCCAAAGCAATTCACTTAGGAACAGCACTGGCTGCCCTGACATTTCCTGGCATTCATGGGAAATTACTCTTATGAACACTGCTTACTTCAATTTTTATACTCTTGTCTACCTTACAGCCTTTCACCTAAGTCCATTGATAAAATCAGGTATACAAAGCATTATCTGAGAAGAAATATTTGCAACCTACCTTGGCTTTTCATTACTGATTAAGATTTTTACTTTATCAAGAGCCTTTTTGGCCCCTGTAGCAGCAGCCAGCTTGTTGTGAGAAGGACTGGAATGGGGACTGGAGATGTAAACTTTCTTCCCTGAGCTGGCAGGAGCTTTGGAAGGGGAGAAGTCAGAGATGAACACTATTCCTTCACTGGTGAGCACTGGACCAAGAAAGAAAAATAGCATGATTCAGTCTGCAATTTGACTGTGGCAGTTCATTTTAATGACATTTTGGTGAGGAGAAATGTTAATAACTTTGGTAATACTGTATCAGATGGAAAACTCACAATTCTAGACAATCAGCACTTTCTGACTGAAAGAGCAGCAGATGGTCCATTTAAAATCAATTAATATCCAAAAACCTCAACTTTTCAAAATTAAGTTTATATTAAAAACTACTGTATTACTGGCAGAAGCTCAGTTATTCTCTCTCACCAACTGTTTTTCTTTAAGATTCACAATGCAAACAGAAGACAGAACACACACTGACTGTATCACCACTTTTTGTTCTCATGCAGAGCATTGCTCAAATAATCATTAATTCACATTATTTATGTTACAGCACAAAGCTGAGCTGTACAGCTCAAGTGTCTATAGAAGGTTGACTGATAAGGCAGATAAAAAATCTCTGAACTACAAAGGCTGACAACTGCACTGTCTCGTTGCAGATCAGGAGTGATGCTGAATTCAAGAATAAAATGGTGACACTCCTATTTCTCTCAGTTTCTTTTTGCTAAAATTAATAAATCTGCACTACAACCCCCTTGACATCTGAATTGCTTCTGGTACTGATCTCTCACTGAGTCTCCTAAAAACCTTTCTGTTGAAAATAACATTTACTCCTGGTCTGCTTATCTCCCTGGCTTCTCCCTCAGCACCCAACCCTTTACAGCCTTTTACATTTCACTGGGCTCTCTATCCTTGGCTTTCCCCAGCTCCCTCTGCACACTCCACACTTCCTTTTGTAAAGTCTCAAACGTTTCTTTTCAGATCTCTAACTTCTCCACTCAAGTCTGTTTTCCCCCCTCCCACACAACAGCACCTTCTGAAATAAGATTCCACACTGGCCAAAGGTTCCCTGTCTTTGCTTTCCAACTTCTTATTGGCATTTCTGATATTATTCTCTCCAATCCATTACTTTTAATTTCAACGTTTACATTCCAGTTTAACAATTTTCCTGGTCACACACACCTAGGCCCCACTGTTTTATAAATATACAATGTATATGTATATACATATTTATACAATATAAACTTACAGGCTAAATGTGAGGGATCAAAGGGGTCAAACGAAAAAGACAGGATATTTTCAGCATAACTTTTCTTCCAAAGTTTGGTGCCTGTGTCTGCATTCCACAGTACAATATAATTTGGTGGGTGAACTGCAAGCAGTAAATCTCTGGAAGCATCTTGATTCCACAGCCACTGCATGTCTGTCAAAAGAAATAAGGAATAAAATTAGTATTTGGGATGGTATCAGTTTGGACCTGGACACAAATGTCTTCTTCAGTCTAAAACCTTTTGTTCACTCTTAAGTTCAAGAGTAAAATGAAACTGAGTGTAACACTCAGCTCTTTCAGAGCTGGAAAGAGCTTTCCCTGCTTTCACAGAAAATAAAAGGCTTCATTTGGTCTGAAAAACTGTAGAAATCTTCAAATGGCATGGTCAGAACTCCTTTAAACCTTCAGTGAATCAGTGTCAGGAGTAAATAAAACCCAATTTATAATGCACACACAAACAGAAAGTAATAAAATTAAAATGAACTGTAGTCAATAAACAAATTTTCATTGGCCCAGTATCAGACTTAAAATGTTGCATTTTCTTTCACAGGATTTATAAAACAGAATAGTAACAAAAACCAAACAACCTAATTTCATAAGGGGACTTTTATATAATAGATTTTAAAAGTCCACCAGGTATAACATAAGCATCATCACAAGTTTTTAAAATAGCTGAAATGCCTCCAAAAACCCCAACTCCAGTTGAAGAGCAAAAAGATGTGCTTGACATAGTAAATGTTATTATTTCAATCAATAACATTCATAAAAGTAGATTCTACCTTTTTGTCACAACGCCTTGGAAAACATCACCACAACAAATTAAACCTCACACCATTCCTCTGGGGGACAGTAAATCTTCCATTTACTCATAAAATGAACAAGCAAACATAGAGAGTGCTGGTAATCCCAACAGGAAAATTCCCTGTCAGAACTGAGCACCGTTTATAAAAGGCAGGTGATGGATTTGTACACAACGCTCCATAAAATAAATCTCATCTAAACATGGGATTTAGGAGGGAAAAGGCAGTGTCATTACCTTGGATGGGCTTTGAGTGCTCCTGGATCTCACAGCGAGCTGTTCCTGTTGCCACATCCCACACAATGATTTTCCCCGTGGCGTCAGCAGACGCCAAACGTAAGGAATACGGAGAGCCAATGTTGTGGTGGTAATTTTCCTTAGCCCATTTCACCTGAAAACACAGATGGGAATTGGTTAAAGGACACAAATATAGAGCACAGACACCACAGTTCATGTTTTTCAGATAATGAACTCAATAAGAAAAGCACAGTCACAGTTAATGCCAACAGCACCTGTAACATACCTTCAAGGCACCATCGCTTGTGTAAATTTAAGGTAGGTGAGCACTGTGCTGCATGACTGCATGGCTGATATTCTCAAACTGCACAAACAAAAACCCTTCCTCCTGGAGGTAACTGCAACAATGTACACCATGGATATAGAGAATTTACTCAAATATTTAGAGAAAAGCAAATGGTAATGTTTAAGGTTCTGTGGGCACCCACAAACCTAAACCCACTGACTTCTAATCAATGAAAGCTGAAAAGTTATCATTCCATTTTTACACACATGTAATTTTCCTAATCTGACAAATACGTTGTGGTATTGGTGAAGAAGAAAGGCCAGTCTTTAATCTACGTGTTATCTCATAACAAAACTAAACCAAGTTCCTGCTGATGGAACATTTGTTATCTTTTTGGTTATTTTCAGCACGTTGCCACCACTGATTTCCAGGTGCCGCTTTCCAGTTTGGGATTTCAAGCAGCACAGTGTGTAAACTGGCAATACTTATGAGAAATCTGTGTCTTGAAATCTGAAACGCTCTGTCTACAACTCCTCCCAGATTCCAAGGGGATGGATAACACTGACTTCTTCCTTATCTATCCCACATGGAGCTACTTTTTGCTATCTGCTTTTAAGGTGAACTTCTGCCCCAGCAGAGACTGCAGACACTGGCAGAATAAAGAGACATTCTTGCTAAGCAATGGGAATTCACCTGCTACAAGAATTCCGCCCTGTGTGCTGTCACTGCCTGTCACAGAAAGGGTGAGGCAAACACAGGACTTTCAGCAGATACTGAAAACGTGACATTTAAAAGCTCAGACAGGACTATCATTAGGCACCACTAACTTTGCACCATGAGCCAGATTTCCAGCAGCCTTCAGAGCCCTGCTGGCACCTTTGTGCTGCCCCCCTCAGAGGTGGGAGCAGGATGTGTCTCACAAACCAGCTGAATAAATTAAACAAACGTGACACGTGCACAGCACACAATCTCCAGCTATAAACTCGAAGCATGTTTCTACCAGAATCACTAAGAATTCTTGAGAGACTCTCCTCTACCTACAAATCTCATTTTTGCAATTCCTGCCTCCCTGCTGTTCAAGAAAGAACTGCCCCTGAGGATATCTGCAGGTGGCTGTGCAACTGTAATTGTAAAAATCTGCAGAAGTATTTATTTCTCAGTCAAATGTATATTACTCCAAAGCAAATTCCAAGTCTGGAAAACATCCTTTCTCAAGGGAGGAGTTGTCACCGAGTTCAGAACAATAAAAAAGGAGATCTTTACATGACCAGCCCCAACCAGAGCCCACATGCTGCTCCCACACCATGAACCTCTTTCCTCTCTGCAGTCACATCTATCCAACAAGTCCCCACACAGGACCTGACCTTTTAAAAGAAATTATTTTCTAGCAGTATTAGCCACTGTTTACCCTGACTTCAAAATACAGCAGCACTGGTCAGAAACAGGAATCAGAGGTGACTTTTTTTAAATTTTCACAATCCATACCACCTCATTTATAAAGCCTCACTATCGCTGTTTATTAATGCATCAGAAAGGACAAAAAGGTCAGGTCAATCCTCTCATTCTTCTGAGGAATCAAAAAACTTCTCTTATAATTAGATTTGCTTCTGTAAAAGCACGTTTTCAGTACTCTTTGTAAAGGTAAAATCAGATATAATCCATACAAACCCATCTGGACAGATGGACAACTAACACGGATCCATTTTCAGTGCAGCTTTTACCTATTCCAGACATAATTACAACAGCCAAAGGAGAGGATGTATTTAAAGGAAAATAGCAAAATGAACTGCAAAAGGATTATGAAACAACTGCTTTTTAATTTGTTTTCTTCATAGCAGATGTGGTGTGGTTTGGAATCTTTGTGAAGTGAAGCACAGGTTTTTGGGGAGAAGATCCTCAGTGGACTGAGTTTGCTGGTGTGAGCCTCTACTCCGAAGAGTTTAAGCCTGACTTACAGAGCAGATTTCTTACAGATTCACTCCAGCTTATTTGTGCTCTTAGCATTTATAAACTCTTAAAAAAAAAACAGTTTAGGAATTGAAAATTTATTAGGAATGTAATGCTATCTGCAATGATCATGGCCTCATAACCACTTCTTATATAATGCTCACTTCTTCACAGTAGAAGAGAATTTTTTTTTCATTCTCCCACCTCATAAATTAGCAGTTTTCTTACAGTCTACTTCTGTTCATAAAGGTTCAGGTAGTGGCTTTGAAAACTTAACTTATAAATTATTGGTCTTCAGCACTTCTTCTCCTGTTGAAATAATGTAACTTCTCAAAACTACTGAATGTAACCAAACTTATTACAATGCAGTCTCTGCATGGACCAAAAACTAATTTTGCTACAATTTGTTACATAAGCTAAGTGAAAATACTAAATCTTAAGTGAATCTGTCATTGCCCACAATCAAAGAAATGATGAATCAAAGAAACACATCCTGTTCCACCCCCCACCCAAAGTCAAACTCTGCAATTTCAAGTCAAGAACCTTCAAAGGAAAGTACAGGTACCCTGCACTTAAACTAAAATTTTAGCCATTTTATATCACTAAAATACATGTTCAGTTTTGTCTGCTATTATTCCTTTTCTAAGTAAGGAAAGAAGAAAAAGGTTAAAAGTAACTTTCTAGACAAATGGTGCACTTCCACAACAGGGAGGATCAGAAAAGGCAGCAGCAAAGAGCTCCATCTGGTATTTTGTAATGTTCATTTGAAATCCTCTCATGTTAACAGCTTTCCTAGAAACATATTTATGTTCTGTAATATTAAATGCTTTGAGATATCCTATCTTTTATATTCTATATTTTCTAGAAAGATATACCATCAACCTCAACTCAAGTTTCAGCATGTACGATTCAACTTAGCTGCAAAAGAGATCACATAAATTACATGTATTTTTACATCAGATTTCACGTGCAAATCATGTGGAACATCATGTGAAGTATTTCCTGTGATTTAGGATAAATACTCGACCAGAACCAAGTAACACACCATAAACCAGGTCACATCTCACCTTGACAACACTGGCTTTGTGTCTCTCCAAAACCTGCAGGGTCTGAGCAGAGTTGGCATCCACCACGAGCACCAGGGAATGGCATCCATAGGCAATCAAACCCTGCCAGCCCCTGGAAGAGCACAGAGCACCATCAAGAAGTAAAACAGAACAAAAGCTCTTCACATCAGGAATGAGAGATGTTTTGGTAAGTTGAATGCATGCTACTAGACACCGTATTTGACGTTTATCAGATGGTAAATAGTATTTAGTAATGTAAAAGCATTATAAAATAATATTGCACTGTCTGCTGGAAGCCTAAGCCACTACAAAGCATCTCTTTGTGTCCACCTCAGAATCTCCTTCTGTAAATTTAAAACATCACATAGGAATTCATGAACAGCATTCCCAAATTGTAGATGTAAGAACAAAGGCAAGAAATACACTGCCAATGACATAATCAATTGCCTATCTATTTTCTTTATTCATTTCCTTATTTATCGACAAAAAAGGAGCATGTAAACAATGATCACAGTTACAGTGAAAAATCTTCTGAGGCCTGCCTGACTTCAGAAGTTAAGCACAGAATCACAGAAGTGTTTGGGATGGAAGGGACCTTAAAGCTCATCCAGTGCCACTTCTGCCATGGGCCTCCACTGTCCCAGGCGGCTCCAAGCCCTGCCCAACCTGGCCTTGGGACACTTCCAGGGATCCAGGGGCAGCCACAGCTTCTCTGGGCATCCTGTGCCAGGGCCTGCCCACCCTCCCTGGGAAGAATTTCTTCCTGATCTCCTGATCTAATCTCAATCTACTCTGCTTCAATGGGCACCCGTGTGTCACTGCCGGAGGGGCTGGGCCACGGTCGCCCCTGGGCTCTGTCCCTGCCCAGAGCCGGACAGCAGCAGCTCCCGGGCTCCCCGCCCGGATCCATCGCTCTCCCAGCCCCGATTCCCGGCGCTGCTCGGGGGCTCCCGGCCTAAGCCCGACCGGGGACCCGCCGCCCGCGGCCCGGCCCTCACCAATCCGCCGCGCCCCGGTTGGGCGGGCTCAGGGCGCCCGTCAGGGTCCGCGCCGGCAGCTTGATGTTGACGGTGAAGCGCTGCATGGCGAGGCCGGCGGGGAGCGGAGCCCGGCGGGGAGCGGAGCCCAGCGGGGCCGGCGCCGAGCCCGCGGCCCTGCCGGCACCGCCCCGCAGGAAGCGCCGCCTCGGCGCCGCCGCCGCTCGCAGCTCGGCCGGGGCCCCGAGGCCCGGGAACGGCAGTTCCGCCCTGCCCCGGCCGGGTTGAGAGGTGTCAGCAGCCACAGGCGGATTTCAGAACGGTTCGGGTTGGCAGAGACCTCCAGAGATCATCCCCGGCAGCGTCACCCCGGGCAGGTGGCGCAGGAAGGCGTCCAGGTTGGGTTTGGGTTGTCTCCGGAGAGGGAGGCTCCGCGCCCTCCCTGTTCAGCTGTTCCAGCGCTCTGTCACCCTCAGTGTGAAGTTCTTCCTCATACTGAGGTGTCCTTATCCTGTCGCTAGCACTGGAGACTCTGGCACCATGCTCCGACACCCCTTAGAGATATTTATATGAATTGGTGAGATCCACTCTCTGTCTTCTGTAGCCTGAACACTCCCTCAAGTCTCTCCTCATCAGAGAGATGGTCCAGACCCTCGTCACCTCTGTGGCCCTGCTGGATCGTCTCAGCAGCTTCGTGGCTTGCACTGAGAAACCCAGGACTTGTCACAGAAGGGACCCTGCAGAGCTGCCACCCATGGCCAGGGACACGGTGCTGCTGCTTGGTTATGCATCCGTGGCTGGGATGGGGAAGGAGCCGTGAGATGTCGGAGATTCCAGCTCCAGGGAAGCTTGTGCTTCTTGTCAGGCTGCAGCCTGGGACACCTCACTGGGAAAAGGTCTCCCTGTCCCATCTCCAGGTGCTTGGATGCTGCAGGACAGCCAGAACATTTGTTCTGTTTGTTTCTATTGTGCGACTTTTATTGCACAATAGAAACAGAAGCTCTTCTTGGCAGTTTTCCATAGTGATTTCTGCTCCTAAGTACCTCCTCAGTGACAAAACACAGAGACAGACCTCTTTGGTGCCCTCGGTAGCAGCGCGTGTTGCACCACAAGGCACCTGCCCGTCCTCCAAGTGTCCCCAAGCTGTCACACACACCAGCAAAGCCACCAGGGATGACACATCCCTGGACATTTGCACTGGAGCACACCAGGCTGCAGAGCGTTGAGGTTGGACTCAATAATCTCAAAGCTCTTTTCCAACCCGACAGTCTGAGTCTGTGAAGCTTCTAAACCAATTTTCTGTGCTACGGCATTAATAAGATGACAAGAATTATGTACTTGCAAGCTCATTGTTTAACACACACGGGCTGTTGGGGTGTTTGTTTCTCTTTGAAACAATAATTGTTTGTTTGTTGTATTTTGTGGAGAAAAAGATGCCACTAGATGGCCAGAGATGGCAAGGATGTGGTGCCAGCTGCTCACTCTTACATTGCTGCAGTGTCACTTTGTCACACACAATGTGGATCCTCTTTTTCCCTCTTTTCATTCTAATCACAATTGAATTTGTGCGAGGGGGGAACTCAAGAAACAACCTGCAGCTGATGCCTTTGCCCACTGTCTTCTAAAGAAATCTGCTCCTGAAGCACAGTACATCACTCACTGCCACTTCCAGGTCACTGTAACTTTCAACTTCTTTCTTGAAACTGTCTCATCCCAAAAGATCTCTCTTTACTCTTAAAACTGAAAAATACCTCTTTGGAGAAGTAAAGAGCTTTTTTGTTCCCTTTTCTTTGTCATTATTTGAGGACTACGTGATCTGGAGATCAATTTTGTAAGAGCCTGAGCAGCTCCTAGCTTCATTAATTTCAGTTATTTTTGCTAATGATGTTTTTTTTTACTCTGTGTCCTTGGGAAACATGCTGCTGCTCATGTTTTTGGAGGAATTTGGTTATTCTCTTGCTTTGTTGGATTTGGGCTTTGTGAGAAGGGCCTTTTGGAACTTTCATTGCACAATAGAAACGGAAGATCTCCTTGACAGTTTTCCATCCGTTTTCTTGACATCAGAAAACCAAGCAATAAATGAAATGCCTAAAGGAAATAGATACTTTAAGGTAGTTGATAAGCACAGATACCAGAAGAAGGGGAGCAAAGGAGGAAATGAGGGCTGTGCCACCAAATTGGTTGAAAGAAAAATAAGAATCTGAGTGGTTTTCAGGGTCAGATGGGGTGAAAATCAGGGTGCGTGAGCCAGGTGAATACATACTGAAGGTTGATCAGAAGGATAGGGAGGAGATGAGGAGAAGGTTTTTGAACAATGATAAGGATCATTGGAAGAGCTGAAAGGAATGGAAATGTGATCTGTCAGAAGGAAAGCACTGTGTCCACTGGATGAACTTCTAATTCCACTTCTGATCCACAGCAACTCACCAGCACTGAGTGCTCCAGACTGATGCACAGCAAGTGGATGGGAACTCAAGATGCTCAGAGATGTTAACTTCCTTTTTCAGGGTGGTTAGCTGAATGTCCTCTTTCACATCTTATTGTTAATTTAAACCACTGCCAAGCAAGAATACAAAATACCTCAAGGCACTTTGTTCTCTCACTCTTCTGTAAATATAATGATACATTTTTGGCTGATACAGAAAAAGCAAATACCAAGCTTTCAGCTGTTTAACTGTGCAGTCAGTAATGCCATTAAAACCACCTAAACCTCTCAAGTATCCAAGATGTGATACCCTGTGGGAGAGACTTCATTCCCGACAGCTCCAATAGTCCTCACTAAGGACATACAGAGAATAAAGTTCAGGGTGATCAAAAAAAACCCTCATTTAAATAAAGTAATGATTAAATAAATAGTGAGAAGTATGATTTTACATAGCTTTTGGCTCATGACTATAAATGATTTTTCTGTGAGTTTGAACAAGAGAAAGTGGGACCAAAGCCTCCCTTTTAGGTTTCTCCTTTACATAGTCATTATTGCAGGAATATTCCTGTGAAAGCTTCTGGGACGTCTGTGATTTGCATGGCCTTAAGTTAGAGCTGCAGGAGCTCCTGGGATCCACTGGTGCACTTTGGATCCACTTTGCATTCCTTTATACCAACCCCAGTTTGGGGTGGGGGTGTGTAAGCAGCCCACACATTCGATGGGGCAGGGTTCTATTTGCATTACAAACGATGCTGCTCGTGCCTTGGTGCTGACATTTCTGCTCCGTGCATTTAAAGCTCCTTCAGTTTTCTGCAGGTTAAATGTCCCTGGTTGGAAGGGGGGTGGCTCAAAACTGGTGCCATCCTCTGCTATCAGAGGTTTTGCAAAGAGCAAGAGAATTGCACAGTTGAGTTTTGCCTCACACTTTGGGTTTTTTCCCTTTTTCTTTGCGAAGGGAATGTATCTAAAGTCAAGATTCATTTAATCACAGTCTAACTTCATAATCCCAGCAGGGATCTTTTTTTACTTCATGTTGTATTTTCAGAAAAAGATTAAATAAAAAGTATTGATGAAGGAGATTCTATTTCTGGGGCATCAGAGTTCTGCTAAATTTAACACAAAAATAAAACCAATATATGAATTTCAGAGTGTGGAACATTTAGCTTCGAGAACTCTATCAGCTTGATGCAAAACCAGATGGCTTTAATCAAAGACTCAAACACTTGGCTCCCGACACTTTCCAAATCCTTTCAACTGAAAAGTTTAAAATTATCCAGAAACTTTCCCTCCAAGTGAGCGTGGTCTTATCCCGTGGTCTCATCCCATTCCACTGAACCTGCTGGACATGTAAATGTAAATTCTCAAAGGTTGTGGCTCCTTGCAGCCTTTGTTTTTGACCACGTTTCACCACAGGAAAAAAAGTTCTCAAATGCTGTTGTAGTTTTTTCTGAAAATATTTTCCTTCCCCTTTATATATTTCTCTTCTTCTAAGGATCCAAAAGGATGGTGAAGTGTAGGATTATTTAATTCACATCTTAAACTCTGTGAATTAAATAATGGTGCCAGTTTTGTGCCATTTCTTTCTAATTTCATCCTAGCCCCACAAGTTTCCATGTCTGCTGTAGCACAATCACTGAGGAGCCCTGGCCCTCACATTTCTTTCTGGTCCTTTCTTTGAGTATTCCTGCAGATGAACATTTACCCACCTCTTTGAAATACATTACTGTAACTGAGGGAAAAATCTCTGGAGAAATACGACAGGAAAAAAAAAAGACAGAGGTCTGAAAGATGTGTGATCCCTCACAGACACAAAGAGGGAATGAGAATGCCAATCCCAGATATCCAGGACCAGTTTGATTGATTTGGACCTCAAAATTTGGGGATTTTCCTTGGAAGAGAAATCAGAATTTGCACTAGTAGAACCCTGAGGTTTTTTAGTGGTGAGTATTCCTGGAGTTCAGGCACTGGCTCTTGCTTTAGGGAAGCATGGAGGGATCACAGCCAGGCACTGTGATCCAACAAATGGGTTAAAGGGGAGAACCTTGAAGTGTTTCAGAGCTGTGGAAATATCCTAGCAACCTGAGACAGCATTTGTTTATTATTTCATTAGGTACCAATAAAGGATTTTTTGGTTTTGGGGGGTTGCTTTGTAGCTAATGAGTAATTTATCAGCATCAGTGCATTATGCTGTAAGATACAGGATGAGAGCAAGAGTGAAGTTGGGATTTGAAATCTGCGTGAAACAATGCAGGATACTCAGCACTGATGAATCAATCAGTGCTCCTGACAACATCAGGTTGCATGACATAAATTTTTAAAGAGGAAGAAGTCTCTAAGAAGACAGGCTTCCTGATAAAACAATGGAAAATGAAGCAAAAACTGATTTTAAGAGCCGTCTGCAGCTCCACGACTACAACTAATGAAAGCGTGAACACAGTAATTTAGTGAGTTTGATTAAGTGCATATTGAGAAATAGAAGTGTCCTGGTGTATATTGCATATTAAACGGATGGAAAAAGTTTTAATCCATGTTATTAATGTTTTCGGGTTGTGCAGGGTTTTATAAACTAAATTAAAAAATTGAAATGTCCAGAAACCATGGTAACCATGTATATCCAGTAAAGTTATTAGTTTCTGCACATTATATAACCTACACATTAATATTTAAGCTTGGATGCTGCCCAGGAATAATTCTTATGAGAGCATAAACCTTAATTATTTAATGATGTATAATATTTTCATTAAATGTTCTCACATTTTTTTGGGAAAATCTGTCTTAGGACTTGTTTGTATCCAATGTCCAATGGAATTTGGGAGTCAAAGTGTGGCCCTGCCTCAAGGCTCTGGATGGAAGACACACATGGAAAATAAATGTGTAGAATTCAGTGTGTAGCAGTACGATCTGCATGTGGGAAGTAAAAAAAAAACAGCCTGGCACATCAGCCACTGGAACCACAATTCCTTCACCAGTGCCTCTCCTCCACAAAAAGAGGAGGGAATTCTGTGTTCTCATGGGTGATGATGCAGTGAAACTTTGAGTCTCTTATAAGCTCAAGGGACACTGAAGATACTGAAATCCTGGTTTGATAAAACACTATAAAGTATCAAATAAAATGCTCAGGTGACCTGTGAAAGACAAAATCCCGGTGTAGGTGCAATGAGTATTAGCAGGCTGACAGTGACATTGAAGTGAGGTTTTGTTCACCACCTTTGCTGCTCCTCCAAGTGCTCCTGAGCTGTGTCAGTTGTTCCTGTGGCTGCCCACAGGATTAATCCACTTTCCCTGCCCAGGTGATGGATGTGTTCCCACAGTCCCCCTGAGAGGCAGAAACTGCTTCAGGTAGTTGTTTCTGAGAAGGTATCCTATGTTCAGTGTTTAAAGAAGCTTTATAATCACTCTTTCACTAATAAAATATATTTTAAGAGTATCACTGAAGATACTGAAATCCTGGTTTGATAAAACACTATAAAATATCAAATAAAATGCTCAGGTGACCTGTGAGAGACAAAATCCCGGTGTAGGTGCAAGGAGCATTAGCAGGCTGACAGTGACATTGAAGTGAGGTTTTGTTCACCACCTTTGCTGCTCCTCCAAATGCTCCTGAGCTGTGTCAGTTGTTCCTGCGGCCGCCCAGGTGATGGATGTGTTCCCACAGTCCCCCTGAGAGGCAGAAACTGCTTCGGGTAGTTGTTTCTGAGAAGGTATCCTATGTTCAGTGTTTAAAGAAGCTTTATAATCACTCTTTTTCACTAATAAAATATATTTTAAGAGTGTTACGCAATGGTTTTGCCCTGGGATTTGGGTTCTTTGGTGGATTTTATTGCTCTTTTTTTGTAAAGCATCCTGAGAAATGCTCTGATCCCTTTGATATGCTTATATATAATAGGTGGAGGGCCTGAGTCTAGCAGGTAAACAGGAGCAAAAATTAGAAGTTCCAAGAAAATTCCATAATTATGATGCACAAAGCTTGCTTTCCATCTCAGCACAGTGATGACCTGTGACTTCCCTCTAGCTGTGCATGATTTCCTTTTCCTCTGGAGTAATTATAAATTGATCACAGGCAGGAAGAAAAGATGCAGTCTTTGGAACACAAGGCTTAATTGCACCACAGTTCCCAGACAACTTGATTTGGGATTTTCCACTTTTCCAGCTTAAATAAAAGAAAGAGCGATCACAGAGGGACCAGCCTTTAAGAAGCAGGGTATCGTGCAGCAGTCTGGCAGAACAAAATTATCATCTATTGCAATCTGTGTGGTGGCAACAGAAAAAAAGCACACAAATTTTGTGTCAGAGAGCAATTCCACACAGCTGCTGGAATCCAAAAATTAAATAAAAATATTTTAAAAATCAGCTGCTGGAGCTGGTTCACTGATGATGTTTCGAAGATTGTGGCTCTTGCTGACAGCAATTAAAGTCTGGGAAAGACAGGAAAGAGAAAAATCTGTGGTCAGTGCACTGGAGGGAGAACACAGGAGCCTGTTCTTCAAGGCTGCTTCCTGCCAGTGCTGCTTTTCACACTTTAAACTGTTTCTCAGGGGCCATTGAGTTACAGAAAGGAATCAAATGAGTCTTAATACTTTTTTCAGATTTCAGGTTTTAAAGAGCTTATGTAAATATTTCCCGTAAGTACAATAAATATTTGATCTGACTTTGAAACAGTGCTGAAAAAGCAAGTTTTATGGCCACTGATAAAGGCAATGTAGAGGTAAAAATCCTCATAGGGCACATCACTTTTGACATATTAAGTGTCCTGTCCTTAAAAGTATCTGCAGGGTAGGAAATGACTTGGCTGAAATATTGACTCTATTAAGAGACAAATACAATGTATCCATATATATGAAAATCATCCTCAGAGGAGCCCATTAAAAAAAAATTATCTTCTAGCAAAGATCAGAACCAACCATGAATAAAATGTATTTCTTTACAGCCCTGTCTGAGATGTAAATGTTGGTTTATGTTCTGTGGCATTAGCAGTATCCATCTGACCGTGGGGTTTCAGTAGACTGAGGGCTTTCAGAATTGGAGAAAACACTTTTCTAGGACTGCCAGTGGTTTTGATGGACGCTGGGAGAAGAATATTTATTGAACTCTGTCNCAAAGAAGATGAAGAAGAAGATGAAGAGGAAGACAAAGAAGAAGAAGAAGAGGAGGAGGAGGGAGTGGTTTTCCAGGTTTATATATCATTATTAAAAGCGCAGGATCTGCTGTCAGCAAAGTTCCCACCTTCAAAACTCCAGCAAGTGAAAGCAGGTGGCTGCTTGTGGCAGCAATGGAGAGAAATTGAAGAGATGAAGGAGCACAAGACAACCATGAAGATCCCCATGAACCTGATGAACACGGCTCAGAGCTCAGCTGCTGCCAACCAGGGCGAATAGTCCGTGGTAAACACGATTTTCACAGGCTGAGTGTTCAGTTATTCTCTAAATGCTTCCCTCCTTTCATTTCCCATCCCCCTGCTAACTGGTTCTTCCAGCAGTTCTGGAAGTTTTGCTATGAGGAGGAGCTGATATTCAGTTTTAATACAAATTAAACAGCCACTTTTTTGACTGACAAGAGCAACATTTCTAAAATGGTGAGTCCAAAGCACCTTTCCCCTGCTTATCAATTCTGTTCCATCTTCATTCCTATATTTTCATGTTCCTTCTCTTTGTCTCTCTTTGCTGCATTTTGCTCATGGGGGGGAATAGAGATGTTTTTCATATAGTGGATTATTGTAGATGAGTTTTCCATAATGAAACAGTTCTCAAGCTCACTATTCTCCACAGAATTTTAAATAAAATATCCCTGATTTGATGACAGAATGATCAATCCAAATCAGATCCCAGACATGAAAGCTTCAGAGCAGAAAACATAAAAAATAATTAAATATTTAGCACGAGTTATACAATATTAAAACCGAAAGAGACTCAGAGTCAGAGGAATGCTCTTTACAAAGCATTCTTCATTTTGGCACAAGAGAAATGCTTAACCTATTAACAAAAATATTCCTCAAATACAACCACAAGTTCCTAACTTCCCAACTTTTTGTAAAGGCAGCTTTAAAATATGAATACATACTACTTAAAACTTCTGACTTGCACTTTTGATAATGAAACTTTTTTAAACCAAGTAGAACATGTGACAGCCCTTGCAGGGCTCTTTTCAGCCTAGTGGGAGCCCCGATCCTCCTGTTCCCAGCACCTTCCTTCCCTCTGCAGGAAAGGAGGAGAAACCTTCCAGAAACAGAGAGTGCAGCACCTCAATTCATCCTCCTCTTACTTGGCCTGGATGTAAGAACCTTTTGCACACCCTGCAGATGTAAAACTGTTGAGCACACGATGTGAGCTGTAGAAATTAGACATAAATCCGAAAGGTTTTCTATTTGGGAAAATTGTCTTCCAGAGGATTTTTAAGTCCCCTAAATTTCCACGGGTTAGAAATGCTGATTGGCCTGTAAAAGTTGACAAATTGGATGGATGCAGGTGATTTGCCTGGCCAACAGTCATTGTTTTTTGCATGTTTTTAAGGGAAAAAGGCAGTTTTGGAATGTAATCTTGTAGTTCATAATACTTTGTAGTCCTTTGTAAAGTAATTTAAACACAAGTAATCTCAAGGGCTTGTTTCTTGCAGGATATTGACAAACATGACTAATCCACTGTACCGTGATTTACTAAGGGCAAAGTGCTCCTTTGGAGATTAAAAAAACAACAAAACAAACCCAAAACAACACCACCAAAACACACAAAAAAATTAGTACTTTTTCCCCTTTAAAAGATACCACCTTTCATCTGTTTTCATTTTCCATGTTTTAAAACCTTTGAAGGACTGGTTATGTGACTTTCAGGCAAGTATTTTTTACAACAGGTAAAGACTATTTGACTTTGAAGACTGAATATTTGCATTGTTCTAGCCTTCTTTGTATTCTTATTTATGCATTGATTGTTGGGGAGTAATTTAAAAATTATTGTAGCAGGATTAGAAATTACACAAGGAAAGTGGCAGAGAGGAATAAGGAGAGAATCAAGTAGAAACCTGATTACTTCAGGTATTACTGTTGGGATTGTATAATTAAGTGCATTCCTCATTTCATTACAAAATTCACTGAGAAGTACAACTGAATTATTTTTCAGCCAGAAACCTTTTTTTCTTTTTTAATTCCAATTTCCATATTGATCTCCTCAGTCCTCAGAAGGGTTTCGGGGGAAAAATGAGTTCTTGCATCTTTGATTAGGTTGAAAACAATCCGATTTGTGATTTTTTCCGTATCTCTTCAGTTCAGTGAGCCACTGTGTGAGACACAACAAGATTCAGCAATGGGCAGCACTGTCGGCTTGCAGACAGATCACAAAACCCTGGCAAATTTGTAGGGGTAGGAAATGATGGGTTTGTTCACAAATAGTCCTGAAGTAAGAATAGATAAACTGGGCTACCCAAATATTTTGCTTTTCACTTATAAAAAGAAAGAAAGCATTGACTGGTCCAAACTCAGTGGTCCCCTAAATGCCAAGAAGGTTTTTTCCTCTGATTAATGAAGATTCCTCACAAGATATGACTGCAGTGGTAATTAATCCTGCTAAGTGTTTGCTGCTGATACCCATCAGCGTTAATGGCCTGGCAAAAGCATTCACACCAAGGGGTCAACCATGACAGCTTCTTTGGAAAGGAAAAGTTTATCTTGTTATAACTGAAATAACAATGTTTACCGTGTTGTGGGGCACTGAACATTCCTCCCCGTGCAACTCCTCAAAGGAAAAATTGCCACATTACAGCTTATTTTGCTGTAGGAAAAACTGTGTCGCGGGAAGATGAAGAAGCTCATCCAGGTCACCCAAGGAACTGGTGGCACAGCAAGGAAAAGTGTGAGTTTGTTATGTCCCAGGCTGATGCTCTGTGATCCTCAAATAAAAGGATCCACAAACAGCAGCAGGCTTCACGGTAAAGCCTCCTCATTAACTGCTACAGCCTGGATCTCACATCAACCCTGCTTTGAAAATCAGTGTTCGGCTGTGAATAACCCGTGTTTCCCATGGAAGTGCTTGTAACGCTGAAACCACTTACAGCTACTGGGATACAAAGCACATCTGTCAAAAGAAAATCCTCATTAATAAAGGATGAGGATTCTGGCTCTTCTACAAAGCCTTAATGTGGCAACCAAACCCTTCTCGCTGCTTTGTGATAATTTTGCTTTGGAGAAGAACGAAGGTTTCTAACATGGGCTCACGTCAGTGCAGTTACTGCGAGGAGGAATTTGGCCCTGCCTTTCCTCTCTTAACAGCAGTGAAGAAAACAGGTGCAGTGAGAAGAAATAGTGGCAAAAGGCCCCTGGAAGCAGAGCAGATGTTCCAGGTCTGCTGGTGTTTGCACATCTGGTGGAAGAGGCTCTGCACAGGCTGGGATGTGGATGCTCTGGCCCATCCCTCTCTCAGTGAACAGGAATGGTTCCTGGAAGCAGCATTTGATTTGTTTGCTCCTGGCTCACCAAAACACAAGCCTGCATGTTAATATTTATCCTGTTAATTAGCATCAGATTGCTACTCTGCTCCAAAAGTAAAACAGCAGCAGATCAATTATTTCGGTGAAGAATTGTTGCCTTTTCAGACAAAGCTTCCAGATTTTCGCAACAGCCACTGGTGTAAAACGAGAGGCATTTGCATTTTTAATTTCCCCTCGCCATGACTGATTTTAATTAACAAAAATTACAGTGGCAATGATTGGCACGGAGAGATGCTGAAACTAATTACTGAGATGGCATGAGTTAAGATTTAAAATGTTGATTTGATTTTGGAAAAAAATAAACCCAAAATAAATAAAAATCAGCTCTAGAGCCCTTACAAAGATTTCAGATGGCACCAGTGAGCTGACCTGTCTCTGACAGGGAAGGGGATTTTGTCAGCATATTTGCATGCAGAGCTTTCCCAAAGGCAGTTTCTCAAACATTTGTTATTCCTCTCCGTCTCTTCGATGGAACAATTGAGCCCCCTTGTAGCTTTTCTGGATTTACATGTTTTGATCCATTTGGTCACTGTAGGGATGTGTTTTCAAAGCTGTCTCGAAGCACACAAAGACTTTGGGTTGTACCTCCTGCAGTCCTCAAAGGCAATGGCATCTCATAATTAACAAACAGCTCTGAGAATATGAAAAATGTATTCCCACAATTTCATGGTTGAGAAAAAAAAAGATTTAGACATTAGCTCGACTTGGGTTCTGTTATGTTTTATTGCTCTTGGGTTTTTTATATGGTAGGTCTTCTAAAAGTCAAAGAATAATGAAAGAAATATCAGAAACTGGGAGAAAAGCAGAAATGGAAAGAACAAGAAGAGAGAAAGGACTAGAGGATGAAATTTCAGCCCCATCTAGTAGTGATAAATCAAAGGTTTCTAAAAGCCTGTGGTGAATATGTCTGTTTTTCCCTGCTGTTTTACACTTGTCAGCAAGAGGCTGACCATTTATCTGTGTAATTGGTGGAAATTATTTGGGAAAAAAATCCAGTTTTGTGGACTATAAAATGTACACAAATGTGTAACTATTTCTTAATATCTTAGAGCTGAAACTTTTGGTTACTACAAGTCTCTTCCTTCTGTTGAGTTTCAGTCCATGTTCTGCTTCTATATTTCACAACACATGCTTCACATATTTTATGTTAATGAGTTTTATTTAGTTTTCTCTGTTTTGTAGGTAGCATTTTTAGTAAAGTTCCTTTTAACTTAGGCTTTCAAATAGCTGCTGTTTAAAAAGCAAACAGCAGTTTCACCAAATTGCTCCTGTTCCTCCCCCAGGTTTGAAGTCCAAGATGGATGATGGGATCTGCTCTGTCTCCTTCTCAAGTCACAGGGACTCAGTTCCCTCAGGCTGGAGATCAAATATGCTCAAATGAGAAAAATGGAGACTCCAGATTTCATTTTGAATGCAAACTAAACATCTCTCAGCAAATCAGAAGAGAGCTTTCTTTGAAATGGTGGGGAAATTGCCAGCATGGGCTTCAGGGCATGAATTATTTCAGGCAGCCTCGTTCTAATATTGTCCAAAGCACCAAATTCTCCAGACCCTAAAGTGTGCAAGAGATAAAATTGTAGGAAGAAAGGCCTGTTCTCTCACCAAAAATGATCAGGCAGAGGAAAAAAACCAGCAGCTCCCTGCAAGATCTTTATTAATATTACTCTTGTAATAATAATGCACATGATGGCTGTTTTCAGCCAGAGAGGATTTGATGAGCTGATGTTTACACGGTGTAAAATGATGCTGCTCTGCTGAAATGAATGCAGCTCAGCTCTGCTGAGTCATGTGAGCTGTAAATCAGCTGGTTGTTGTGAAAGTGGAGAAAAGGAACGATGGTGGCATTTCAGCGGATGGAATTTCCTCAGATTTTAGGGATGCCAGGTTTAAGATTCCAGTATGGGGAAAAAGTGAAACTCAGCCTTTCCTGAGCACAGCCCCTTGTCGACTTGACATCTCCCACATTTGGTAAACCCCTTCAAACCCTTCCCTTGGAGCAGGAAGCAGAGAGAAAGGTGCTGCCCCAGACTCCAATACCCTTTACAATGTATTTCCCCAGCACATTTTCATTTCAGGAAGGGGCTGCAAATGCCTCACTTTGCCAGGCAAGCAGCACTTTTGGGATGGAGACAGCCTTGAAGCAGAGGTGTTTTCAACCTTCTCAGTTACTCCACTTAGGCACCACTGGAGAACCACAAGAAATCCTGAGCTTCCTTGTTGCTTGGGCTGCTGTCTTCACACATTTGGGGGTCACCACATGTTGCAGGCCGCAGCTGGGCGTGTCCCAATTTCAGGAACACCGAAATGAAACTCACACCTGGGCTGGTTTAGAAAACTCCTCCTTTAATTCAATTTGACTCCAGTATTTATAGATATGTACAGAGGTCGCCACCTCTTCAACCTGGATGGTGGACATCACCATCAACCATTTCGTCTCTCAGAGGAGAAGTATGTAAACATTCTAAGAATAGATATTGTTTTCATGAAGCTGCATGAGAAAGTTCTACAGAAAGACAAAAAGACAGAAAACTCAGGGCAACACTTCCTAAGCTTGTCTATCTTTAAAAACACACATCTTTTTACCTGGAAAGCAAACCCCTTTCAAGGGCATTTCCTCAACCAGACATTTTCTCCCCTGCATCCTCTCCTTTGCAGGCAGAGCTCAGGGTGCTACTGAATATACAGCCAACCCTCTGACTTCCTTTAAATAAAAACCTGAATTTCCCAGTGTTGTGAGACACAGCAGAGATTTCTACCGTTCACCCCCTGACTGGACCAGAATAAAAACTCTCCTTTTGTTTTCCAAGTGTTCCCAAACATCCTTATTTTCCCTAGAAGAATCCCCTGAGCACTCATGCTTGTCTTGCCATTTCTTAAGCACCTGCAATGAGGACAACCATCAGCTGGATCACATTTTTAGATGAGCTTCAGGGAAACCCTGATGTTTTCTCTAAATTATAGATTAGTTTATTGAATTTTCCTTCTTTACTGGCTTTCTTAGGGATAGAGGTGTGCTCACAGTGCAGACACTGCCCTTATCTTCACTCACGTCGTGTAAAATTCTTTAAATTTCACCACAGAGTTGGAAATCGTGTCTGTCTGGAAAATTTAGTTGAAACATCCCAGTTTTCTTCCAAGAACCTGGTTCTCTCCTCAGACTGCTGAAATTGGATTGCACCGAGGAATAAATCATAGGAGGTGCTAAGAACTGCCAACAGTCAGCACATAAACCTTACAAAACCCTTCTCTTACAGATAAAGGTCTGAACATCCTCCAAAACAACAAATAAAACCAAGATTCTTACTGCAGATTTTTGAACATCTTGGAAAACTGTTTCAATTTCAAGATTCCTGGAGAAGTTTTGCACTGCATTTACATTTATTACTATACCTGAGGAGTAGTTGCTCCCAAGTTGCCCTCAATAGAAATCCACTCAGACACATTGTTGGTAGAATACAAAATTTTGGTTAAGGAGCTAAGTTGGCCTTAATTTCAGTACACGGCTGTACAGCTCACTGAGGTTGTTTTAATATTGCAAGTAGAAATTCAGCTGGTGCACAATGCTGTCGTTGTGATTTTCAAACAAATTCAGGCATAAAGTTTATAACAGCAGATTAATTTCTAGTCCGTGTAATTTTCTGAACTAAAAAGGAGAGGATGGAACTGTTCAGAACTGCTGCTTTTCATTCCAACACAGTCTCCTGCAGGACCATGACTTTGTCCAGCTCAGCCCAGGCAGGGATTGCCCAAGCAAACCTTGCCGGGGAGGTTGACCACGGTCATGCTGATGCTTGTGCTGGCACAGGGTGCAGCCAGGTGAGCTTGTTCCTCTGTTACCTTTTCCTCCACCCTTTGCTGCCAGTTCAGAGCAGCTGTCTAAGTGCTGGAATCCACACCTGGTTCCCCACTCCAAATGACCTGATTTTCCCTCAGATTAGAAGATGCTGATTTGCTTAATGCCTTCGGGAAACAGACTGTCCTGTCTAAATACACACAATTTATAAGTCTTCAATGCACAAGCCTGAGAAATGTTGGCTTCCTTCCTTGGCTGAAAACTGGGTTAATGAGGAGAAACATCTGCCAGTCTGGAGATTCAATGGTCCTGGCCGTGTGGCCAGCATCTCAGCAAAGTAATAAAATCCAACAACTTAAATTAGGAAGAACACTAGGAATAATAGTTATATACTTATGACAAGACTGTTGAGAAACATCGTCTCTTTTTATTTCTGAGCTGAGCTGCTAAAAGTCTCAGGACATGATTTGTGTGCTGCACTGAGGGCAGGAGACACTGGAAAGGCAATGGTCCAGGGAACAGTGGCTGCACACAATCCCCTACTCAAGGCCTGTGCAAACAGGGAATGGAAGAGGGAGAGATGATGCTGATGAATTATTCATGAAAAATAATGCACATTCTACACAGGGGTGGGCATATGAAACCCTCGTCTCCATTTCCTCTCCTGCAAACAGCTCAAGGAGCAGTTCTCTCAACTGAGGACNGCAGCTCTCTCAACTGAGGACTCCAGAGCTCAGCATTTTGTTCTGTATGGGGTGAGCAGCGATGTCCAAACAGGTTGGTAAGTTCTCTAGAAATGCTTCATAACCTCCACGAAAAGAACACTTGTACATCCCAAAGCAGCACACAGTTCTTTATTAGATTGTTGGTTGAAGTTTTGCAGCCTGTTCCTCCTGAAAGATGCTGCACTGACCATCTGGCAGTGACCTTGAGAGCTGCTCTGCCCTGTCCAGGCACAGATCTGTGCTGGAAGCACTGGTGGAGATGGGAGAAGGCTTCTGTTCAATCTCGAGCTAAGGACATTCTCTGAGTGTCAGTCTTTGGGTAAACAATCATCAGAGGTTCAGTTTTTAGATGGTGACTCAGAGTAATTTACATATAAAGGGAGTAGGAATTTCAAATCTTTGATTTTGTTCCATGGTGTCCAATGAGTCCTAAATGAAAGCCCAGGTAACTTATGTCCTGAAAACTTCTGTAAATGCTTCTAAAAGGTAGACTGACCTCCATGTAGGACATCATCCAAAAGCATGAATCCAAAACCATAAACCCCTTTGCAGAAGGGCCAGCATCAGAAAAAAGACCAACAGGTGAAAATATAATTCAAAATCTTGGCTTAAACCCATGAGTCATGCACATTGTCTTAAGCTTTTATGCATCATGATTTCATCTCAGTTTGAATATTCAACAGAGGTCTGTTTTGAAAATCAAAGAGCAGATTTTGATTGCTGAAACAATTCAGAGTAAAACTGAGTTGAAACCTTTTTTTAATTTTTATTTTATTTTATTCTAGTGGCTAGGCAGAAATTCATGGGGAAGGCTGGGAAGTGGGGGGGATTTCCTGCAGCTGACACTGCTTTATAAAATCTGCCTCGGGGCTCTTTGTGGAGCCTGAAATGGTATCAGACATGCAGGAGCTGCTCAGTGTTTTCCAGGGATCCTGCACCAGTGCCACTCTGTGCCATCAACAACTGGAGCAAGCATTAACCAGTTCATTGGGAGTACCCTTTGTTTAAATAATGAAAGGAACTCTTACATCCACAGAAAAGGTCCCAAGCAGTGAGTAATTAAAAGCACGTTTTCCACTATGAATCTTAACCTCCCTATTATAAAATGTAGTCAGATTGAATTTAATTCTTTGATAAAAATGTACAGTGTTGTTAGAAAGATGCTAAATCTTCAGTTTGCAGGATTGGTTAGGAGGTTTGTTTTCTTTTTTTATCTGATACAGCTGCTGTTGAAACAAATTGTAATCCCAAGGGGTTTCAAAGTGAAAAAAAATAATTAAAAATTAACATAATAATTTCACCAGAGGGCTGTCATAGTTTGGATGTTTATTCCTTTTCTATTAAATTTCCTCCTTATCAGGGACATGATACACACACCTCCCTGAAATGTGGAAAGAGAAAGGGGTAACATTGCCAGAACAGTAAATCATTCCTGACAGGAAGTTTTTTATCTTGATGCTATGGGCAAAACTGGGGGTAGTGGGAAACAAACACCCACGTGGGTAACATTAAACCTATTTTCCACCACCACGAAGACACTTACAAAGCTTGGTCACAAGGATCGTGACTTTGGCAGCATTTTAATTGCATCTGTTATCTGTGGGCGTGGGCAGCCCAGCGAAGCTCATCTGAGAGCTGCACAGATGTGTCTTCATTAACCGATGGCATTAAGCTAATGACAAAATAATGATCTGTGCACGACTAATGTTTTTACTGTAATGTAATAACCCGTGAAGAGTGTGTTTTGGATTGCTTTGGTATTTCCTTTTAAATAATTCCTAAAACTGATTTTTCACGAGGCTGTTTTCTTCTCCCAGGATGTTCCAAGAGAGGAAACAGCACGGCAGGTGGCCTTTGCAGCATGCAGTCAGCTGTGCTTTGTTCAAGGGTTGCCTGTGATGACATTTATGGTTGGGAACCTCATCCATTTTTCAGGCTTGAAGGGACCTTCCCACAGCAGTCAAGCCTGGACTTTTACAAGCTGCACTGGAACTGCGGCCTGTGAGAAGCTGAGTGTCAGCAGTTTCATGAGTGATGAGAACCAGGGCGACACAGAGCTCTGACGGCATCGTGGGGCCGTGGACGGTTCTGGAAAAGTCAGAGTGCACCCCAGAAACATGAGACATTCACACGATTAAACCTCTCAGCTTTGCCCAGAGGCTAAAGCTGAAGTCTTCCCTGACTCCCTTTGCTGTCTAGGAAGGCCAAGAAGGGAGGCAAAAAGCAAGGACTGAGATAAAACCTTCACTTCCAGCTGGGCAGGGAGTGACCTCCTCGTTTTCAGTGTCTGCACATCCCCCAGCTACCAAGCTCTAAATGCTTGTTCTCTGCCAAAACTTTTCTGATCCTCCTAATCTCCCATCTCTTCCTTACCCGACCACACACACTGTCCTGTCACTGTACTGCCTTCCATCGTTTTGTCACCCCACTTAGCAGGCCAGTCTGGCCCAGGCTCAATCTTTTCACACACCCAAGTCTGACTTGCTGCAGGCTCAGCTCCTTGCAGGGTAATTTTCTATAAAATACTTAATTTACTAACTTAGGTAGAGCTCCTTCCCTTGGATGCCCTGCCTGTGAGATGTAGAAAAGGGTTAATTATTAGAGCTGGACAGAATAAAACAAATAAAATGTTTTCTGTGATGAAGGCACACGAAACAGTGAATTGTTCATACATCCTTCACAAGACTCGCCACACGCTGCATGCAGCAAATAATTAAAAACACTTAAAAGCAGTAGCTGCATTTTTTAGGTGGCCTAAAGTCCTTTGCATGTATTCACTGTTGGAAAAGAGTCCTTGATTGCACGAATTAACCTCCATTCTAAGAAGTCACTGAATGATTCAGACGTGAAAATGCCGGGGTGGTTCAACAAGGCAACAAACAAATGGTTTAGGACACTCAGGGGCATTCAAGCACCACGAGGCTGTTTTAGCTCTCACTCAGGCTCTCTTGCCTCAGGGTGCTCAGTGAGCCAGAGGATGCTCTCAGCTGCCACATGGCAAAGTTTTAAACCCTAAAACCCTACACTTCAGCCAAGTACAACAGATTGTAGCCACCCACTCCTAAGGGTAGTTTCTCTAATTACATGCCGGAGAAAAAGGTAAGAATGACACAGAATTTGTTGGCAGATATTTATTCCTGCTTGTAGGAAATCTAAGTCCAGTCGGAAGAATTTCCATACAGTAATAAACTCCATATTGGTGTTTTCATATGCTCATTACCCAAACATACTGTTTGCAAAGATGATTTATTGCAAACCAGCATTTCCTTATCCTTGTTATTTGTGGTGTGGTTTGTTGTTAGCCACACTTAAGTGAAACATCTGCTCACACCACTCTGCTGCATCTCTTACAGAAACAATAACTTTTCCAGGCACAGCCAGAGCAAATGGGATCTCACTCCCTTTGCTTCGAATCACTGGGGTGATGAGGAACATGAACTATTTTACATTTTGTCTTGAGTGAGTCATAAATAATGAATCCTCTAGCCCAGGGTCACTGAATGTCACTAGTTCAGTTTTCACCTATAGCATGATGGCACACCCAAATTTTTCGTCCTGTGTATTCTCTCTCTCTCTCTCACCACCATCAAAAATTCACTTTTTGCTTTAATAATTGCAGTCATCCTTCTATGTAGAATTCTGCTTTTTTCACAGAGATTTTTCTCCACGGTTTGGTTGTGGCTGACTGGATATTCAGGGCCTTTTTCCTCAAGACTCCTTGTTAATCCCTAAAGGCATTCTCTAGTTTCCTTTCATCTCCTACCACTTCTTTGATGTTGGGGGCTCTTTTCTTTATCTCTCTTGGAGCTTACAGGCCAAATTTTCAGAATTAAAGCTGAAACTGCAAAGGGCAGAATGGAACAAAGAAATACATTGTTAACTTGGACCGTGCTGGAGCATAAAATAAAATGTAACATCTCAGCCAAGCAAAAGTGCACCGCAGAACAGGAGAACAGAAAATAGCTCAAGTAGCTGAAATCAGACATTTCTCTAAACTCTGAGTTTTCTTGTCTGTGAGCCACACAAAGTATGAGCTGCCTCAATGCTTTTTTTGAAATAGCCCCTCTATAGTGTAATACAGCTAAAGGACAGTTATACACTCCTTGTTATTGATCAGAAGCCATAAAAAAAAAAAACCCCGAAAATCTCCGGAGCAGAGGTGTGGAAGAAATGAAATACCACAAATAAAAGACACACAGGAGATGTGCAGAAAAACCTGGAGAACTCCCTGGAGCAGCAGCAGCTGTAGGAGGCACCTCCTGATGTTTGCCCTTCACTCCCCATGTTTTGAAATGTTCCCAAAAAGTCTCCTTTTTATACAGCCTGGAAAGCTGTATTTATAGCTGTTCTCAGAGAAGCTGATTACTTTTCAGACTCCATGATAAATTGCTTCAGTTAATATATATTTTTTTTCACAAGAATTACAGTCTTCAATTTAATAGAGTTATAAAAGCATAAGTTGAACTCTCCTGATTTCATTGTAAAGCAGGGAGATTTGGAAAGATTTAATAACTGATAATCTGCTTGGCACAGAGAATGTGAATGTTCTTCAGATGTGCATTTCTGAGCACGCAGGGACTGCAAAGCAGTCTTATAAAAACATTGAAAAGAATGATGAACTAGACAAAGAAAAATATAGATTATGGGATCTTGATAAGCTCAGTATTACACTTTGCAATAGGATGATCATCCTAAAATGAGATGCTATAACAAAATCAATGCTCACTGCTCTGTTTGCAAGGGTTTAATAGGGAGAAGTAAAATCTGTGAAGATCCTGACCAGCCCTTAGCAACATCCCTGTGACTGTAATAAATTACATAAAGGCATTCAGGCAGTAAATTACTTGGAGATTGTTACAGATCCAACTTCTCCAGAGTGTCTCTTGCATTAGCATGTAACCTCACAGAGATATCTCTAATAGATGTCACTGGACCGTGAGTCTGGCCTTCCTAGGTCTGACTTTCTCCAGGCCTGGCTTTATTTCCTGCAGTTTTACAGGGCTAGCAACCAGCACAATTCTTTGTATCCACACTGATGTCTTTCCTCTCTCGGGCCAATTATTCAAATCATTAATTGTTAGCACTTAATGAAATGCCTTGGTTCCAAACTCATCATGAGTCGATATTGTTTGTCAGCCAGGTGAGCACTCAATGCATTCTCTAATTAACAAATTAACCTCTGCTGCCATTCTGCTGTTAGCTCCAGCTCAGCCTATGAGTGTTTACAGACATTATTTTGTACAGAAGAATGTGTTGTTCAAGGAACAGGTTTCACTGGAAGTTGCTCTTTACAGGTCTGTCCATGCAGCCCAACAAACCGAGTTGCTCCACAGGCTCACTCCTCACCTGAGCTGAAATGATAATGTCGAAAAAAAACTTGTAAAAAACTGAGCAGTCACCATAGAAAGTTTTCTTCTTTTCTAGGGGACGTTCTTCCACTCTTACTAATTTTCTGGACTATTTACTCTACATCAACCCCTCTGAAATGGGAAATGTTGATGCATTGCAGCCTAAGCCGGGGAGAATTGGTTCAACAAAAGGTCAGGCTCAAAGGGTACCTGTCAGCTTTCAGTGAGTGATACCATTAGTGGCCTTTTTCAGAGAGGCTAAATGGCATCAGTGATGCTGCCAATCTGTAATTTTAACAGAACAATCTAAAATCACCTGTAGGGATTCTTTTGATTTATTTATTTCTTGATTTTTTTAAGTGTTTCCCCACCCCCTCCCTCTGCTCACTTGCTTCCTGACCTTGGAGAAATTAGCACTGACTGTATCTTTATTTTCTCTCCTTTTAAGAATGTGGTAATACTTATCCAAATGCTGCCTTAACTTCCAGACAAAAGCCCTGAAGAGCAGATATCATAAGGACAGGAATATTAAAAAGTAGTCACAAGGCAATATAGAAGCTACATTTTCACCACTGACACAGAAGATTAAGTTGCTGAAATACTTGCTAGAGAGTAATAGAACAATAATCCTAGAAGAAATTGCTGTTCAGAAGAGTTTCACAGAACTGACTAGCATGGAGGACTTCCAGCTCCTACTACATTTCATTACATTTCAGAACCAGCCAAAATTCCTGCAAGTTAAGTTCCCTAAATGTTGAGTTTGAAGATGTTTTCAGTAATTTTCATTGAAGTTGTCAAAGAGAAGAAAAAAAAAAACAAACCCAAGCAAGGCACCATAGATCTTCATGTTTACCTGACTGTAAATGGACTTTTTGTGCAATTTCAGCCCTGTTACATTCAACAGAACACTGAACCTCCCGGTGGGATGCACATTTTTCCATCCTGACTAGAACCAGGAATCTTGGGCACCAGCTCTACAGTGATGAGAGCTGCCAGGTTTGCTCTCCTGTACACACCCAGGGGGGCTGAATTTGAACCAGCAATGCAGGAGGTGTCAGGAGGATTGAGGACAGAGGTTGGCAGGCAGAGAGCCACAAGTTCAGCATCTCACCAGTTTCAGAGCTGGGCTCAGCTGTGGGCTCAGCGGGGAATGTCTGTGGCACTTTGTCCATCATAACAATCTGACCACGTCAGTAAAGACACAACCATGTCACAGTTTAAACAGCAGTGAAGGATGAGCTGATTGATGCCCCAGGGACATAAAATAAAGAGAAAAGCCACTCCACCTTGTTCTTTCTCATCACACAGAAATGTTCACACGAGGCAACTGAGGAAAGATAAATTGCACAGCCTGAATTGGTATTTATGGAGCAGGTAGAGCACTCCAAAGGAAGAATCTCATAATGGAATTTCAAGGGAAAAAAACAAAACAAACAAATCAATCAAGCAGTATCAGAACTTTTATCAGATTTCAATACATTGAATGGAAGCCAAATTAATAATAATGTAATCACTTCTTAGAGATCAGACCAAAACTTTTTCTTTGATTTTATGGTGTCAAGTCCACATCTGGATCATTAAATTCCCTTTGTTACACATCAAACCACCCTTGTTTATCAGTCTGATTTTACAGCAGCCAGGAGAAACCTGGATTTACCTCCAAGACAGGCTGTTCTTTTTATAATTAAGACCAAGACACTGAATGGTTTCTTCTCCTGCACTCTGCACCTGCAATGTTTTGCTCCAGGCTGTTGGCTGGCAGATCCTCACTGTTTTACAAACACAGGACAACTGTCATTTTTGCCCACAGTTTCCACACTTTGTTTTTCCCTTTTTTTTTTTTTCTGCCCCCCAGGATAATTTAGAGCCTTAATCTCAGGAATGGCCTGAACCAGATGTCACACAAGTGTCTCCCTTTGATTTTCTCAGCTTTGAGGTGGAGCTTTAGATTCTGAGGATACCAAAATAACTTTAGATAGGGAATACTCATTCCTTGTTAGGAAGCATAAACAGAAGGACAGGAGGTAGGAAAAAAGGAGGTGGAATTCAAAATAATCTTTAGGAATTTTTTAGTTACTGAATGCTGTTTCCACCTAAGACGACCATGATGCAAAATGAAAAAATATTGGAGTTACCCAAGTGCATTCAAAAGAGATAAGTTAGACAAAACAAAATTAATCACATGAGGAAAAAAAAATAAAGAAAAAGGACAAAAGGGACATCCTAGAGTAAGAAGGTGAGAGAAATAAAAGCTACATGGACAAAAACATCCTTACTAGAGTGCAGAGAGAAAAACGGAAGGCATCTAGACTGGATGCCTGGAAACAAAAGTTCTCATTAAAGAATGAAAAGGAAATACCTGGAAAGAAAAACAGCTGTGCAAAGAAGATCAAAACCACAAGAGAAATCCATATATTTGAAAGATTGTGAAGAAATGATGAAACAAAGTGTACACAAGGCCAAAAATTCCTGGAGGGCAAAATGAGACCAAAAAGAGAATTTTAAAGGAAACCAACAAGAAGTGCTCAAAAAGAGGAAAGAATATCAAAAACCTGGATAAGGAGGACAGAGTGTGTTACACTATATTTTATAGAAGGATGGAACTAATTTACCACTTTGACACTCTTCAGACTAAGTGAGAAAACTTGAAATTAAACTCAATAGGAAAATTAAGTTTAATAGGAAGCCTGATGATGAACTCTCGTTCTACAAAGACATAATTTCTCCTATTTTATTTCTTTTCACATGTTTCCCCTTTCCATTACCTTGAAATCAACTCTCTGATAATCCCATTTAGCAAAACTTGCATTTCTTGCCTGCCTCCCAGCTCCCCTTGCTCTGGCTGTCACTTTAGTGCCTGCAATAAAGTGTGTGCGTGATCTTATTTTCAAATTAATGCGTGGAGTCACTGTAATTAAGCAATAAATGAGAGAATAAATAAAAAGGAAAAACAAGTCTCAGCTTTCAGTGGTGCTAATAAGAGACAAGGTACTACAGTGGTGTTATTCCAAAATCAGACAGTGTTGAGAGCAAAAATCCCATGCAATTGGTTGTGATTACCACACAAACTGCCAAGGACATAAGAAAATAATATGCCTGCAGATTTAAAAAAAAAACAACCCTATTTCATTAATTTTAATATATTTAACTACTATGTTTGCTTATTTAAAATATGCTTCTGCTAGTCACTTCCATTCTTCAAGAAAATGACTTTAAAAAATGGGAACAGTCTGTTCTTTCACAGAGCAGACAGAGGTATTAAACCTGAAATAAAAAGCTGTAGAAGTACCGAGACATGGAGGAAATTGTGTTTTAATTAGCAGCCATTGATCATTAACAGCCAGTTCCTGACACGGGGAAGATTTTCAGGATACCTGGAATTTAAACATGCTGATGTCTGATGGAAGCCCAAATTGACATGAGCAGCTGTAGACATGCTCTGCTGAGGGTTTTTATAATCAGGTGCACACAGATTCAGAACTGAAAATATAATTATTTGATGACTCATTTACTTGTTAAAATTAATAGCAGAAGAATGCACGAGTTGCTTTATGGCTGCAACATCCAGTGCATCTAAAAAGAGACATAAAGCAGAGCCACATTTTTTGTTCATGCTTGCAGAGCAGCCTGTCAGAAGGTGTTTGCCACCTTCACAGCCCTCAGACACACACACCCTCTGCAAGGAGAGGTTTCCAACAACTGAATAATGGGAGTGATTAGCAACACACCCAAAAATAACCCACAGATGGGTGTAGACTCATTATGAATAAGGTTTCTGGGTTTAAGTTTATTTTATATATATATATATATATATATATNCTAAACTGATGGATTTGCCTGAAGTATTGTTCATAGGCAGTATAAGTTAATTGACTGCTTATCAGGAAAATCTAAGAGATTTGGGGGAATTTAATTTCAGGGTTAAAGCTCCCAGTCTCTCCTGAATTCCTGAATCTCCTGCAGGCATCTGTTCAAAAAAGTAAAGGAGACAATCCATTAAGATGCATGAGCAGCATTTTGGTATATTTATTCTCTAGGTGTCGCAGGTTTTCCTGTGGTGGCTCATTTCCTCCAGGAGAATTCTCCTCTGCACTTCAGAGATTCCAGCTCATCTCCAGCTCAATGTTCACAGCTCACGTGGGGTGGAACAGGAGTTCAGCTAGAGAGTGGTTTTAGCAGAGTGTGGTTCTGTAATCTGAACTGTCTCCACAATTTAAATTGGATAAGAAGCAGTGTTTCCTCTGTACTATAACCCCACTCTCCCTGAGGGGATTAATCAATACCCCCTGCCTGAATTTTGGGCATCAGCACCACATGGAGATTTTGGGAGGTGGGGCCACAAGGGTTACCTCTGGCCTTCACTCCCAGGTAGCCCCATGAGAAGGATGCCAGGACAGGCATTTTCCAGAATTCCCATAAAACTCCTTTCTCTGATCCAGCTCCAGCCTCTCCCTTGCTCTGCTTCAGGGAGTTCACACACAGCAAAGTAAAATTTAATCATTTCCCATCACTGCTGTCCCTCAGTTCCCTGGCCTTGGCAAGCCAATAACTCATTCTGAGTTAACTTTGATATTTTAATTGCATTTGGAAGATTTCCCTTCCAGTGAGCTGACAGTGGCAGTCAAGCCATTCCAGTGGCCAATTAATGCATTTACTTGTCCCTTGTCATTATGCAGTAAAATATGCTTTTCAGAGGAAGGCACATTTGTCTGGGTGTCTGGGAATCACTGACAAAGAGCTTTTCCCTTTCTGGACAGCACGGAACAAGCCAAATTCAGAATTTCGTACACAGCGCTCGTAACCACCCCAGAGATCTTCAGAATATTATTTGTCATTGAATTTCTACGGCTCGTTTTCTCCCAGATGCAGCTTCTCTTAATGACGAGGAGCTTTCACTTGAAACAAAGCGAGAGCTTCAGTTTTTAGGTACAAACGTGGTTTGTGACAACCGCGGGAAGGCAGCGCTGGGGCTGTGCATGGATGGGATCCCAGAGCACAACAGCAAGGGAAAAACGCTTGGGACAAAGCCCCAGCTCATTCCATCGGTGTGTGTTTGAATGGCCAGCCACAGATCACTGCCTGGGGCTGGGGCACCATCATTCTGTAACCCTCTGACAGGGACGCTTTGGAATTTTATCACCTTCCCCGTGGAAAGTAGTTAAAGTGGGTGAAAAACTTTGGCGCTGCAGCGATTCAAGGCTTTTCTCTTCCCGCTCTTTTGGTTGGAAAGGGAACTTTTGCTGCAGCTCTAAGGACAGTCAGGGATTTTACAGCCCTTCCTCCAGAGCTGCTGTGGGCATTCCTGGCTGCTGGAGGAACTCCCACAGCTGAGGACTGGGAGGGTTTCCATTGCCCTGGGGAGCAGCACTGCGGCAGGGAAGGAAAGCTGTCCTGACATCCCCTCCTCCTGTCCTGCCCATCAATCTCCTACCACCCTTGCCCATCTTAGGCAATGTTATTAGAAAACTTAATACAAAAGAACCTTTTGGCCAGTTGAAGAGGTCAAAAACCAGAACAGAATAATCTTTCTTTTGTTGTTTTTAATACTTTACCACATTTTCCATTCACCTGGCTGTCCTAAAATACATTAATTTTTGCACATTACATTTTCTAATCGGGGTCTCTCTGCACAGATATCAGGATGTTGTTTCCACCCAGCAGCCAATTCAAACTAGTTGTTTGTCTGGCAAAAAAAATTAAAGAGTTTTCCAGAAGGTACTAGAAGGAAACAATTAACAGATGATCTTCCGTGACTGCTCTTGACAACGTTGTACACTTCATTATTGTTTGTCATCTCTTGTCCTCAGTACAAAAGCAGACAAAGATTTTCCCAGGGGGTAAATCATTGTCAATATGTGCTGCCACGGCTGACAGGTTCAAATTAGTGGTTGATGGGAATTACCATAAAACTTGGCATCTTTCCTCTTTGCCACCGAAAATGAAATTTAATTGATGAAAGCGGCAGCAGGTGGAATTAAAGCTTGTCTGCTTAACACTCTAGTGATAGATAGCAGAGATTTTGGAAATTAATTCTGAGTTTAGAGAGTAGCTGGTGTGAAAGAACAGATCAGAGCAGCAATTGGGGAACTTGGGTAATGGAAGGGTCCAGTGTGTTAACTGAAGAGATGGGTATGAGACATGGAAGGTGAAGAAGAGATTATGGCATGAAAAAAATATGGAAAAGAAAATTTAACATTCAAATGGTGAAGTACAAGGAAGGGAAAGTTGGTTTCAATAAAAATGAAAGGTTTTTTATCTGAACTATTCGTATCCTTTTGGTTTACAAGCAGATGTTGGTCAGTGTTTTTCACTGGCTTGTTTTTTATTTCACAAATAAAAAATTCCTCTGTCTTGAAAGCAGGAGGAAAAGTGCTTGGAAATCTGTGTTCATTTCCCTGCCCTGCTGTGAGGTTTTTCTGTGCCCTTCAGCCAGATACTTGTGCAAACATTTTCAAATAGAGTTGTCCTACCTAGACCATGACTCAGATGCTCTGTTGAGCACCCAAAATCTACAGCAATAGAGACACCAGTAGCAAGAAAAATAAAACTCATTAAACCTGGAAAACCACTGAAGAAATCTACTTTTCTGAGCTATCTGTTAATAAAGATTAGCTGTAGAGCTGTAAATGAACAGACCTGAATCTTCCATTTATTAAGATTCTTTACTTTGTGTAGTTGTTAAATCCTGAAGTTTTCCTGAATTTATGCTTATGAGCTGAACAATAAAACTCCAAAAGGAGTTTAAATAGGATTACCCGGGCTAAATCTCAGGCTTTAATACTCAGCACTTTCTTGATCCACGTAGAACACTGCCTGTTGATAATGCAGGGCAGATGGTACACAAACCCCCAGCCTCCAAAAAAATCGTGTTAGCACAGCTTCATTTGAGAGGCTGGAAGTGTTTGGTCTGCATTTTAATACCATAAAACTTAATCTGTTTAACATGGCTAGGAGAACAATATTTTCCACTCTGAATTCAGAGTAACTTTCCATGGCAGACACTGGGGAAAAGGTTTAAATAAGTCATGAAGAATTGGTCTTTTCTTTTTTCCCTCTAACTTCTTGCATTTTCCTATTCCACCAGGAACCTCTGCTACAGTGTTCCCAGGTCTAGGCGGGCAAATCATACACACGTTTTCACCATCCACTGATTATTTTGTTGGTTCTCAGCTTGGGAACAAGATTGGCATCACTTGCTCTGTGCAAGGGGGTCCTGGAGGATTTGTGGGAATCTGAGCCACAACCAGCTCTTACACCTGATCTATTGACAAGTGCAGCAGAAGGAATGTGTAACAATAAACCTTTTGTGTTTATTTCTTCTAAAGGTATCAAATTATCATTCAGTGAATGTACTTATTAGAGAATATGTATAATTCTCTGCATAATTTTGTCAATTAAATGAACATCCTGGTCCCTCCCTCCCTTCCTCCCTTCCNTTTCAGTTTGTTATGTTTAGAAATAACGTAACAAAGTCACATTACCTGCATTTTCCAGCCATTCCAGTAGGGTTATTAGATAACAGGCAGGAAGGCAGAAACTTCCCAATGAGAAAGGAAATGGGAATGTCTGGTAGGACAACACTGGAAATCAGCAGCAGAAGGACCCTGGTGAAAAGGCCTACTTCAAAAGGGAAGCAGGTACATGAGGGCACAGAGCACCATTTTCCATCATTTTCCATCTTTCATCCCAGTATTTTATTTGTGCTGACCTACTTTCCATTACAAAGATTTCAGATGCTTCTGTTGCTAAAATGCCTCTGTAACTCACAATAAAGAGCTTGGGGCAGCAGTCAGTGTTAGATTTACATTTGTAAACCCCCTTCTAAAATGTTACTTTTTAAGGCCCAGGATGTCAGTTTGGCAAGTTTCACCCTTCTAAAAGGGCATGAGAAATGAAAACAGGATGGAGATCTCTTTTTACCTCCCTTGTGGGTTTATTTTTTAACTCCCAAGCAATGGCCAATCCAGCCATCATCTCTTGCCTGTCAGGATTGGAGCTGCCCAACTCTCCCCTGCCAGTGGCTCTGGCCACACCATTACCAGCAGAAATTATTAAATGCTCCCCTAACTGATACTTGGCCTCACACCAGAGGAATTCTTATGCCAAATCATGTGTAACACTCCTAATATTAGATTTAACTTTATTTTGCTTCTAATTAAATAGGTTAGCCATTAAGTCAAATGATGGAAGCCAATTCTTCTCTCAGCCCAGTATTTCTCCATTTCTTCATTTAATCTGTTATCTGTGCTAATATTTTGATTAGAACCAAAACAAGTATGTAATAGCTATTATTACACGTTCTGCTATAATTATTCCTGGCTGCCACAGCCAGGATTTGGGATTCTGGTGCCCAAGATTCTGTGTGCTCTACACAGATGGGATAATTTCTGTGCAACCCCCTGAAACCACAGCTTCGTGTGGAGCAAAAAACACACAGAAGAGCTTGGACTATCCAATAGGGTGCAAAATCAGGGTGTCAGTTCTGAAAACCCTACAGGGAGAAAAGGTCCAGAAAGGGTGAGGGAAAAAAAAGGAAGAAAATGCAAAGCAAATTGAAACAATTAATGTGCTGCTTTCTGACCAGGCTGAGCTGGCTGATGGCTCAGGGGCTGTGCAGGAGGTTGGGATCTCTGCCAAGGCACTGTTCAGCCACACAATTATTCTTCACATCCAAACCAACAGCAGCTCTGAGCCCACACATTTCCACTAAAATGTGCAAAGCAATCCTTTGAACCTGCCCAGTGTCTCAGCTCCGTGGCCTCACCTGCACTGCAGGAAAATACACTCAGAGCTTGACTTGTTTGTTAATCAAATAATGCTGCCCCCATTGAGCTGGATTGTTTCTATTTCAGTATAATGGTTTCATTTTGATCTTTCCCCCATTTAGGACAATTTTACAGCTCTAGCTTTCATTGCTTTTCATTCCCTGAACACTTTCCTTTGCCTAGTGAGTGGAAATTATCTCAGCATCCTCTAATGCCCGTGTTCTTCCAGCAACACTCATTTAGAGGGTACACAAACACTTCCACACGTTGATATTTTGAAATCTGGAGGTAATTACATTAATTTCTATTCAAACAGCCTTATCAAGAGTAAAGCAAGAGGAGGCTGGATTTCCTGGTGTAGCACCTGAAGGTGAGTGTTAAAGACAGAAGGAGACAACTTTTTTTTTATTGTTATTTCTCTCTTCAGATGTCCTCTGAATACTAAAACAAGCAGAAAAATGCAATAACTTTTATTGCACTAACTGGTGTAATCCAAAAATAAACTGATATATCCAAAAGAAACATTCTTAGACTCGTGACACCGAGCGCAATGGCAAGGGAGTTGCAGAAAACAGGTCCAGGAGTAAAAAACCCCACAAAAATAAACCCCCCAAATCCCACCCCCAAAGCCAAGTAGAGTATTTCCTGGTTCTGATGAATCTCAGACAAATCTGTCACCCACTTGAGCTCACAAGTGACCAACATCCTTACTGGGCTCAGTGAAAATTAAGATTTTTAAGCACACATTAAATAGTAACAGTTACACAGATACCACATTTCCAGAACTTGAAACATCCACGCACAAGCCAAAAATTAAGGTTCAATTTACCCAAACCTTTCAAACCCTGGAGGTGTGAAACATCTGCAACCACATATTAAATCTGCTCCAAGGAAAAAAATATGCAGATAAACTAAAATAATTTTAAAAGATGCCTAACTAGGGCTAGTTTTCCAAGCAGAAAATTAAATCTGCCATTGCTTTCTCAGGATTCTTAGAAGAGTTTCATTCCCCATTGAGGAAGCTCATGTTTCCATTTTGGTTTTTCCCTGGTTTGTCCCACAGCTTCTGATCTTATCAAACTCCACCATGTTCAGCATCTGCTGAATTGGTTGCTGAATGTGATCCAACAAGCAACCCAAAACTTCAAGGATAAAGCAGAATTTCTTGATTTGAAGAAAATAGAGAAAGGGGGCATGGGGGAGAGAACTGTTGGGAAAATGCAGAGTGAGCTTATTTCTTCATAAAAAGGAAGCATAAAATAAAAGAAAGGAAGAAGGAAAGAAAATATTTCTCTTTTTTCTGCTCAGTTCTTACATGACTCACAAGTATAACATTTAAAAATTAATAACCAGCTTATAAAATTGAATTCCCTTTGCCCCAACAGAACTTTTCTTGCCCCCAGAAAATTTACAAGATTCTATAAAAGCAGTGGCAGGAAGGCAGCGTTCTTAAGCTGGCATCAACATATGCAATGCTAAAACCAGTGAGATTTATTTTTCCTTCTTGGTGCAGGAAAGAAAAGTTGTTTTTTTTCACACAGATGCAGAGCTCAGTAGAAAGACAAATCCCATCCCTGTTGCTTTCAGATCATGTATATGTGGAATTAAAATGAGCTTACTCTTTTTCTACTGCTGCTTCAAAGTTGTATTGTTAGACACAGCCACCAAGGAAGCAAGAGGGTGAGCTACTCTGCTGGTTTCAAAATAAGCAACATTACTAAAACCATTCAAAAGAACGCAATTAAAAATAAAATAAAAGAGACCCAAATCTAAAATGTTCTAATTAAAGGAAATAAAACATTTATTAAAAAAAAAAACAAAACACCAAAAAACACCACACACGAAAACCTCCCAAACAAATCATAAAACAGAAAAATAAATAGAGCTAAGAACTGTGTGAGTCATGTCCTTGAAGAGCTTTTCCTAACCCTGCTCCGGGTGCTCTTTGGCACAGGTGGGTTCCCTTTGGTCTCAGCTGCCCCATTTTTGGAGCAGCCGCTCCCTGCGCTGCTGTTCCACATCAAAAATGTGCCTCTGCTCTGGGGCTTTGGGCTTGTGGCTGAAATTCTGCTCTGGCTGCAGCAGGGAACACTCACACTCGCTGTGGGGGTGTCCAGAGAACCAGAGACAGTCCTAGAAATTCTGACAAAGCCATGGAGCTTTAGACGTGTCTGGATCACCACGAGGAGTTCACTTGATACTGGGACTAGGTTTAATTTAGTTAATATTTGTAGTGCTAGTGTGAATGTGTAGTGGTCTTACAACCACCTTTGTGGCTGTTTACTGACACACTGTGATTTTACCGATGGAAATGTCTTGGTCAGTGCACCTCCCTAGAGAGAAACGAGTCTGACATCAACTGGAATTAACCTTGAAGGGGATTTTCTAGAAAGCCTTCCACTAAACAGAGTCCAATTTTCACCTCCATTTAAAAGAAAAAAAACAAAAAAACCCCCAAAAAACCCCCCAACCAACCAAACAAAAATACCCCAAACAAAGAACCAAGCACTGTCTGGTTGTCCCATGTACGTGTCATGTGCTTAACCCGTGTATGGCTCCTCCAGGGCACGGGCAGCATCTCCAGAAAGCTTCTGTGTTTAACAAATATCCCCCCTCAGCCAGTGCTCTCTGATCCAATTTCCCTCTTGACTCTCTGCCTCTGTGAAAGTTGAGTTTTCCAGGATGTGGTTTTGTCTCTGAGCTCCCCATCCCTCCAATCCACACCTGGGTGTGCAATAAACCCTCAGGGTGCAGAGGGAAGGCACACAGCTCCCTGTGACATCCCATCCCATCAGCTCTGCCGGATCTTTACATACCCGGAGTACTCAGCACACATTCATGGACTCCTTGCAGCTCATTAAGGCTCTGGGATTCCCTCGGAACCCAGAAAAAAATGTTTTGAAATATCCACTTTCCCTCTTCTCTGCCAGAATAGTTTGCAGCAGCTTTCTCAGCTTTCCACGCAATTCCCCTGCTCTATCAGAGTCAAATTTTGCTACAAGCTGTGGTTTCAGGCTAAAAGAGCCTCCTCTCCCTTCTGTATCAGGTATGGAAAAATCCAAAATCCAAATCCATAAACAGATATTTTTATACCAGTGGTAGTTTGAAAAAGAATAATTGGGGGAAGGGGGGAAATGTCTTCTGAGAGGATTGTTTTGCCATTATATTTATTTGTTTCCCATCTCTTTTGTAGCCTGAGATGACAGTCCCCTGCTGGCAGTACTCTTCTCTTAATATTTGTTTTGTTACTGCTTCTCACACCACTTTCAGAATATTCCAGTTTTCCTCCTGATGATGTTCTCTGGTTCCCACTTGTGCAGTCTGGTCTCCGTCAGCCACCTCACTAGCGGATCTTAAACCATTCCAGCAATTCTTCCATATCTATTTGTTCCTGCTTTTGCCCTCTGCAGGTACCTCCAGAGTTGTCCCATTTTGTTTCTTTTGAGTTAAATGACTCTCCTCAGTTCTTGTGTCATATTCAAGAAAACACTCTGCTGCATTTTCCTCTGGCTTGCAGGAGGAAGGGAATTAAACAACTTCTCATCATCACTGGTTTATTCTTAGAGCAGTGACAAATTAACACTGATTGCACCAGTGCAACCCCTTCTGATCTTCTGGAGTTTGAAGCCAGTGAATCTCCATTCCCTCTGAAATAAAAAAAAATACAGATTCCTGGGGAATACAGTCAGGGCTGTCCTGTCTGGCTTCCTGCAGGGATAATAAACCTTTGGCAGGTGCTCCTGTGGAAGCCACGTTGCTCCAGCATCCCCCAGGTGAGATTTGGCTTTGGAGACATGGTGTCTGCAGCTTGGCTGCTTCACACAGCCCCAGACTGGCACCAGAAACCTCTTTCAGTGACAGAGACAGTGAATTATTTCCGTTTGCAAAAGAAAAGCAGTGAGAAGCTGGGTTGGGGAGATCCTGTCCTAAAACCAGGTGTGCTGGGGTGGGGGTGAATTATTCAGCAGCCCACGGGTGTTTCAGACCTGGTGGCTCAGATGTGGCTCCACCTTGAGCTGAGCTTGGAGATTTCAAACAGGAGCTGTAGGTCAAGAAAATGAAACAATTCCACATCTAAGCACATGCTGAAGTTAAATGTTTGTCTCGAAATTCAGTGCAGCTATTGCATCAAGCTCAGATCTGGTACAGCCATGAACCGAAGCCACATCTGTTTGAAAAACTCAGGAGTAAAAAATTATGCCCCAGAAACACATCACTTGTTTGGCAACAATCTTATTTAAATAGAAATAAGTTCAAAGACAAAACGTGGCCCACATCCAAAATTTAGATATAATTATTTCAATGGTCCAGATGTTTGAGAGGTCTCAAGGAAAAAATATAGGAAATATAGGAAATATTCTAAATTTTCCCACCTGATATAAGGATTTTCTTTTTTTTTTTCTTTTTTTTTTTTTTTTAACATTTTGTTTGGGCATGAAAGTGAAGAAAAACTACCCTAAAATTTTGGAGGGATTTACACTGCCGTTGACAGCGCAGGAAAAATGGCATTTTCAAAATCGACCTTGAAATAGGAAAGCTGAGAGCCAACTCATCTAATTCCAGCCCACATTTATTTCACCACGTTTGTCAGAATAAGAAGTTAATTTTTCTCTCGGTGGTTGAGAAAACGTCCCAGGTAATCAGCAAATCAGAGAGCTCTGTCAGGGAGAAACCCTGAGCTCCTCATATTAAACCAGACCAGGCATTTCTGAAGCCCAAGAGCAACGCAGACTGAACACTTGGAAAGGAGAATTTGCTGTTTGGGATTGACTTGTCAATGGTGAGGGGGATGTAATTTTGAGAGAAAATCGATGCAGAGAGATGGCAGTGGAGCTGAACAGTAAACAGTTGGTAAATGAATGCCTGCATGGTCTGTGCCCGAAAGCTCCTTGGTATTTTGGGGGTTTTTTTTTCCCTAGGAAATCAGACTGCATTTATTTTTAATTTGAATCCTGATTTCCTCAGGTGCCACTCACGGCTGAATAAAAAATCCAGCCTGAAAGCAAAACTACCAGCACGTGTTATAGGCAGTCAATCTGACTGGTGGATTCTTCACTGGGTTCTTACATGTTAATGCCAAGGAATTTTCACTGTAATGTTTTATTACACAGTAAGCACAATTATAGCAGCGTTCCCCCCTGGATTCAACAGAAGTTACTAAAAATATTGTGGTTTTTTTGCAAAGTCTCACAAATTATGCATCGCTTTTCAGAAGATTAAAAATTATCTTGAAGCAGGAACCTGGTAGTCGCTAAATTAACATGGGGAGGGAAATGGAATTAACATGAAATTAACATGAAAAGGAAAATGTGAGGCACGAAAGAGGGCAGAGAAAACTGTCGTTGTTAGGGCGGACATGAGACACAGAGTGACACGGTAAAATCTTCAGAAGGCTCTTTATTATGGCCCCATGCTGTCTTTTATATAGTTTTTACAAACCTTGAGGGCAACTTCTAATTGGTCAATAGCTTTCTTGTTAATTATTCTATTGGGTAGTAAAAGGAATTTTACTTGTCCATCAAATCTCTCTATTCTTGGGTTGTTTACATGTTTTCTTTACTGATTCTCATGGGACAAATCCCTTGTGCACTTATTTTTCACCCTCAGGATAGATGGTTGTGTTAAAGGAACTTCTCATTCTCAAAACAGCTTCATGTGGGAATTTACAAATTGTTTGTTAGCTGCGCTGAAAAGAAATGACAGGCTAGCTTTTCTCCCTATTCCTACAGAAAACAAAAAGAAAAAAGAATCACCAAACCCTCCTTGCAAACTTCAGCAGAGAGAGATGGTTACTATCCTTCAATGCCAAATTCAAATCAGCAGTGTGAGCCAGAAACCTCCCTCGGCTTGTCCCAGCCCTGGTTCCTTGCCAAGCCATAATTAACAAAGATTTTCACACTGCACAAACCACATCATCTCCCAACCCTGCCTGCCCAGAACCTCCCAGAGCTTCCCAGCCAGGCCAGCACATCTCCAGGAGCTCCTGCTGGGCTCTCCTTGCACCTTGGCCAGCCCGAGCATCCCTGAGCTGTTCTGTTGGATCTAATCACCACACTGAGATGGGCATTCACACATTTTTTCATTTCATTATCAGTCTCAGTGAAGGTAGAGACTTAAAAGATGTTAAAACTCACACCATCACAATCAGGAGCCAAAGTTCTCTTTGTTGCAAGGCTTTTTAAAAGCTTTTTAGCCAATAGGTTAATGCTAAAAGCTTACAAGTGTCTACTTAAGCCAATCACTGAACACTACAGGCTCACCTTACAGTACGCAGCAGTTGCTTGTTCTATTTTTTTTTTTTTTGCAGCTCAAAAACTTTCAATTCTCCAAATATTCCAAGGCCTAAAATTCAACTCTGTTCCAAACCTCTGTCTTGTAAGCTTATTGCAATGCTGTCAAAGTCCTCTGCTTTCCCAGGTCCCACACTGTTCAAAGTGTCTGTTCACAAACACGGGAACACAAACGTGTCCGTGGGACAGGGGCAAGCAGCAGAAGGTTTTTGTTTATTGGGGTACACAGGACAGAGAGCACTACAGATTTAATTGGCATAACCAGTTTGATAATCAAGATGCCTTGGCAAAAGCAAACAGAGCTTTGAAGATTACAAGAAGATTAGATCAATCTCTGCAAGCAAGAGGTGTTGGAAAATGTATAAGTTTGTCTGTGTGATGTTTAACCTAATCATTGTGGTAAGAAATTATTAGCCTTCCTAGAATGATATATAAGCATTTGGGAATCACAGTAAAAAAGGAATTCTGACCACCAGTCAGCCTTCCCATCTCTGTCTCAGTCATTGATAGTTGCTGGGCTGTTTTCCTCTGGGGAGGTGCTGGGGGTTTGTCATTGTTTTCCTTCCTCCTTGTTGGTGATGCTGAGGCAAAGTTCAGGATGTTTTGTTAATTATAAAGTAGTGATGTTATCATTTGCTGCAGAACTGCCCAGACTGAGCTGGTTTCCTCAAACAGACAAAATAGAGGGGAAAAAAAACATTTCAATGCAGAGAGTAAAGCAAAAAGGGGCATTTCCTGGAGGAGGTGGTTTGATGCAGGGATTTTAATCCCATATTTAACATACTTCATCTATTCTACTCCCCTCATACAGTGTCACAGACCAATTTGTGCACTGAGTTCAAGAGCAGCTTGAGGGAAACAGAGTCTGCCTTTTAGGAGATCTACCTTGTTGCCTTGCAAGTTGGGGGGGTTTTTTTCTTTTTCTTTTTATTTTTCTNTTTTTTTTCTGCCTGAAGGCAGCATCTATTTATCCAAATATGTAATAATAGAGTGGCAGGAGTTTAGAACAAGCAGGCAAGGAATGTTCTATGTGTGCTTTGCAGCTGTGGAACTCATCTAACTTGTTGGCTTTTGAGATCAGGCAAATGTATCCTGATCCATGGTTGGGATCCCTAGGGTTCAGCACTGTACATAATCATTATTCACACTAATATAAGATGTTCTTTAGCTGCACATTCAGCTTCTCCTCTCTGTGAGGCAGCCTAGAACCTGGACACAACCTTATGATTGGTAATAATTAGCTCTGAATTTCATGAGAAATGTCAGTGGCTGAAAGGAGGACCACTGGGAACTTCCATATCCTGAGCCAGAAGGAGGCATTTGGGCATTTTATTAAGGATTGTAATTCAGCTGAATGACTCTGGCTTTATGGCTTTACATTTCTTCTCTCAGTGGCAGATATTCAGTTTTGAATGATTCCAGAATATTCAATCATTTGGTTTTATGTTTATAAAGCCCAACATCAAGAGAACATGGGCACCCTGATATATTATTGTAGGCTCAGGAAAAGAATTGGCATGATAACACCTTCTTGTTATAGAAATACATAACAATGGACACACAGTGGGATAGACAAAGTAATGATTTGATATTGCTGTGTTGATTAAAAAAAAAACAACAACCCAAAGCCAAAGATTTAGATGACTGCTTTTATTATGAGAGATAAAAGTAAATTCCTCAAAGGAACTCATGAATGTAGGAAAACTGCTATGGCCCTTTGAACAATGAAAGACCCCCATGTTTGGCACAATTTTATATAACTTCATCTTTTCAAATAACGATTCTGTGATTCCATTATAAGGAGGGGGAAACAGCGTTATTTATAAAATATTTTATGTTTCATGTTCATTTCGTTCTGTGGTCATCAGGGTTGGAGCTATGTACATTCAAATGTTTGCTATCAGATAAAGTTCACAGAAGGATAATATTTTGGGAGGTTATGGAATTGCTCAACTGAACTGTGTTTGAGCTCAAAATGGTGTCTCCCAGCTGAGTCCTATTTTAAAACAAAGTATATTTTCAGATATAATCATTCTGTCATGTCAGACAGCAAGACAGTCCTATTTAGGCTTTCATAGATAGTATTTAGTTTGCATTGTTCACCTTTCCTATTAAAATATAGACCCTGTTTCCAGAATAAACAGTCGGCCTTCTTTCCTTTTTATTATTGATCATAACTTTTGACACCACAGTATATTAAACCAATGACATTTTGCCCTTCAGTTTTCTCGTTGGCACAAGAATGAAAATGATGATAAAAACTATGGAAAAGAGCCTGGCTGTGAGAATTCAAAAGAGCTCACTCTCATTTGAATAAACAGCACAAAACCTACTCAGAAGAGGAAAATGAGAATATTTAAGGGTTAAATGATTCTTCTGATTACCCTGACTACAGAAAGTTGATACAGTTCAGCCATACTGAACACACTGTCTCACTCATCATGAAACTTTAAATAAAAGGAAAATACAGATTATTTTCTTTTCATTCCCCATTTAATAACTCAAAAGAAAGGTTTCAATAAAATCTTCGATGTTCAGCTCCAACAGGTTGAATATGTATTCAGGTGGAAGCAGTCAAGGAGAGTTTCACCCTTAAACTGCATTCTCATAAACCCTATTTGATCCTGAAAGAAATGCGGTGATAGTGGACACTGACAGTAAAATCTCTAACAGTAATAAAATGGGTAATTTGATGTTTTTTCTTTTGACTGCTACAAGATATTTGGGAAATATAATACAAGACTAGCTCAAACTGCTTAGAGTAGCTGGCTAGCAGTGAAAGCTGAATAACTTTTTCTTGCACGTTTGTTTTCTCCTCTATTTTGGTCTGCTTCTCAGGCAGAGGCATTTCAAAATAAGTTTTTGTTACACAAGGGGTGAAAAAAGAGCATTAACATATTCAATTTCCCAGAAATGTCTGTTGTAGCAGTAAAAGCAGATGGCACCAGGAGCTAATGAGCATCAACTCTTCTTGGAGTACGTCTAATGAGAACAGGTTGGGTTTGATGAAGATAATGACTGTCGAAAATTCATCAATTTTTGTGCCACAAAAAGAAATGGCAGCAAACATTTCCCGTGGCGTGTAATCCTTGCATCCAGGCAGAAAGTTAATTTAATTGTGTTTCAAGGGTTGATCTTGTAAAATGTCTCAGAACTGAGTTCTTGATGAAGAAACTAAAGTCACTCAAAACTTTTTTCAGGAGCTGGCAACACACACACAACCAACTAAAGGAGCTGGGTTTGGTCAAAGGCATTGCTGAAAATCTGCAGTGCCAAGAGCTCTTTTTGATCTAACAGCTGGACATTATTGTTGATTCTTTCTGAAAGACCTACCCTGGGTTAACTTCTGCCCTGGAACTGCTACATTTATGCTGAAAATTCAGGACAGGGCTGTAGATGCTATGGCCAGGGATGGGAGTGATTTCCAGTGATCTGAATTTCAGTCTGTTTGTATTTACATATCTCTTTTTGCCCTATGTGGAGCTGAGACTTAACAGTCCATTACCCTGTGGTTCTGAGGGCACGAAGGGTTGGTAAGGCAGGACAATAAAACATTTCCACACCTGCACCTTGTACCAAATAGCTGTGAAAATTTCTGCCTGGGAGTCTTGTAGGAATTTCCGCAGGACCCTGATTAAATCATTCCTATTTGAAGAACACTTTGCTATGCTTATGATTTTTAAGGCTTTCACTTATCTTTTCCATTATTTTCCTACATTCAGCTCAAAGGGAGCTTGGATTTTTCAGGCTTGACATCTCTCTCTCCCTCTCTCTCTGCCCTGTTGTAGGTGCAGTCGCCTCCTCTTTGCTTTTTGCTGTGAAATTCCACGATAAAACCCGTGAAGGCAGCCCCACGCTCATCTCACTTTCATCATTTTGCCATTCTGTGGGATTTCCAGGTGTCCCCTTTACAACATGCTCCCTAAAGGCTCCAGGAAGAAGTGGACGTAAAAGCCATTGATAACAAATATAGACATTAAGAGTTTTCCCACAAAATGGTATTCATGTTTCTTCTGCAAATGTTAAAAAGCAGACACCTGGAGAAAAGAGATAACACAAATATTCTCTGGAAGAGCTTTCTTCCTCCAAGCGCTTTTGAGAATTTGCAATTCACATCCAAGCTGAGCAGACTTGCAAATTCCTTGTCTGTGGACGTGGGCATTAAAGCCTGGGTGAATATGGACATCAGGAACTCATCTCAGGTTGATAAACCCGCTGTCTCCAAAGAAAGCTAAAAGGCAATCGCACCACACTACCTCCAAAATGGCCCAATAATGTTGAAGTGACAACATTTAACAGGATTTGGCAGTTAAGATGTAGAAACAAGCCCTGGATATTCTGGGGGAGGTCCAGCTTCAGCTCCACAACCCCAAATAATTCACTGTTACACTGAGTGTTTGTGCAATCAATGAAACTTCATGAATTAAGTTCAATTGTTTCTCAGAGAGCAGGAAAATGAAGTACAAGTCTAACTGACTGCAAATAAAATATTGACAATTTTTTACATATGCCCAAAATCTAAGGAGCATTTAATGAAGGAGTTGGTCTTCGTGCCTCACAAAACTATACAAATATTATTTATGACAGCAATGTTTAAAAGCAACTCAAAATTTAGAACACCTGTAACCTGAGATTTTGGGTTGAAACCAATGAAGATAGACTTTCAAACTATTGCCCAAGATGGCCTTTTAAATACCAAATAACTAATATATTTGCCAAAGGAATAAGCTCAATAAAAGTAAGAAAACTTGTTAAAAAAATTACTGAATGCTAATGTAGGGTGACATTTACTAGGATTAGAGCTATTGCAATGGTGAACCCAGACCTGATACTCAGGAATTGAGTTTTGTCAATATGAACAGAAAAGAGAGGAAAGAAAGAAGCTTGAAAACGTGGAGCCACTTGAGCATTGGTATGAATATATTAAAGAATGCCAATGAATTTTCTCCAGCTGAAGCACACTCATTTCCATATCACTTACTGGAGATGATTGCTTAACATTTTAGTTAATATTCAATGTTAATTAGATAGACTGGCAGGAGAGACATGGCTCAACTTCTTCTGCCTCTTCTCTCTCTTTATTAAACCAACTTTGGCCTCAGGACAGCAAAGGATTCTGCTACTTAACATTAGTATTATTAAATATATTAAGCATCAGCTCAGCAAAGAGACTGTGAATTTTCAAGTGGTTTTATGTTAAGTTTTCTCAGCTTCCTCTTCAGTAGTGAAAGTTATTCCTTTATATTCAGTACAACTTTGCTGGGGAGAGGAGCATCCATCAGGTCGACATCCAAGGTGCCAGAAAGATTCAGCCAGAAAAAGTTCTTTGATTTAGACATTTTGGCCCCCCTGCTTTGAATTTTTTCTCTTTTTACTTGCTTAAAAATCTTTGTATAAGCCATAAAATACTCCACTGATCCCTAGGCTTACACAAGTCTGCTTCTTTTTGTAATTTCTAACAGCTGCAACCTCTCTGCAGCAGCACTCCTAGATTTAATTAACCTGACAAAAGAGCCCTCTCCCTCCAGAAGAAGAGTTTTTATTCACTGAAGAAGACTCAAATATTAGGACAGACCTGTGAATCAGGAAGGCTGAAGTTTGCTGGCAGATGTTCATATCCACAGACAATAAGGAAAGCACTTTATTTGCCAGGACCTGGAGTTTAAGCTCATGTACAATGTGGTATAGAGGATCTGAGCAAAAAAAAGATGACTCCACTAGGATGGGACTAGGCTTCTGTAGCCTCGCAGGGGTCATTGGAATATGATATGGTTGGCCGAGATTTTTGATTTCCAGAATTCTGGAAAGAATTCTGAAAGTGAAAAAGAACACTTCACACAGGGAGCCTGCTGCAGGCACTCCCTGGATATTGCTGGTCCATTTGCTCCTTCTCTGGATACACCCAGTTTTCTTTCTCCCTGAAGTAACATGGGAAAGCCAACTCGAATTTCCCAAAAATTCTCTGATACAAGGTTTTTCTGTGCTGACACCACTCTGCCACACAAGCATGGCTGCAACAGCAGCATACAGACGAGGTCTGGCTGAGGGTTTGTCTGCTCCAGCCCCTGCCAGGGTAACTTTGATCTGTGAAGGCAATAAAGCACATTAACAGGAGCAGGCATGTAGCAGTAAATGGGGAATGACAGCATCTTCCCTCTCACTGCAGAGTTCCCTTGATTATGATCCCTCTGATCCCTTTCTCTTCCCTCTTGTCTAACAAAAATCTACAGCTGGAAGGTTCAACGTGTTTATCACCAGAACTTCTAAACTTCAGCTCTCTGGAGCCACAGACGGAAAAAATCCTGACTAACCCTCCAAATCCCAGCTCCAGGGTGCAGGCAGTGCCCCTCAGCAGTGTGGGCTCTGTCAGGGGGGAGCTGCCAAGTCCCACTGCAGAAGCAGCAGCTCCAACACCATCTGTCTGTGGGCCAGGCACAGCTCATGGGCCCTCCTGGCAGGGCTGGACTAAAACATCAGAAGTTTTGCAGCCCTTCAGCTTCAGGCTTGGGATTTCCTACCTGTCCTTGTGCCCTGGTGTTCAGGTGAGGATCCCTTGCTTTTGTCCTGCTTCAATCCTGCCTGGATATGCTCAGGGTGAGGAGATGCCTTCCCTTGCAAAAATAACTTTGTTATGCTTAAAGGGAAGCTGTTCTAGACTTCTCCCATAAATCAAGTTTCCTATTCCTGCTCCTGTCCCAACTCACATTGATCTTCCTTTGCCAATTGTGTGCCCAGTTTTACACAGGGACTGTGTGGAGTGACTCAGCTGAGCTGGGAGTGAAAGAGGCTCTGGATGGTGGAGAAAATCTGTCAGGGCAGGGCCTTGTGCACAGGGAAACCTCACCTGACCTCCAAGGGAGTCCCTTTAATACCAGGAGGGACTGGGAGGATTTACAGTGATGGAAATTTAAAATTTATGATCCAGTTTCTTCTATAAATTAACATTGGATCTTTGCCTACGGATAACAGATGCATTTATAAAGACATAGAAAATAGAAAAGGAGCTGTTTGAGAGCAGTAATTCAAGGAAATCCTTAGGGAAAAAAAAAGAGATTTTTTAGAAAAACTATTTTCACCAGTGGTTTGGTGGGGCCTTTTTTTGATCGCATTAAAAGTTCTGAGAGAAACAAAGTTTTAAAAACCCATCTCCCAAAGCCATTCCCAATGATCACAGAAGAGCAGGAAGTTCACCAAGAATAAAATGACTACTGATAGTTTAATTTAACACCGTCACCTCCCACTACCCAGGCTTTCCTTGCCAGGGCTCATTCCTTCCCCAGCACAGACTTTACAAGCAGGGGTGAATAGACACAGGATTTATAAGCTGTAGAAGGCAGCCTTGAAATCCTTTTCCTGTCTGAGCTGCAGCTGTGCTGCTCCTTTGCTGATGCAGAAGTGGCCACGGGCTCTCTGTGCTGGCCACAGGGATGTGTCTGCATCATGCTGATGCCAGCACAGCAGGGCCTCCGTACCATGGGCTTCTCCATTTCCAGCTCAGCTGGCTCCCCAGAATAATTATGTGCTTGAAGTGGATTAGAGAATTTCTATAGTGAGACCGCCAGGGGTAAATGCAAAACTCTGTAGGCACACCTACCTCAGTCATAAATGAGAAATGTCAACTGTTCTTTGCCCTGCTCTGACAGATGGGGACTGCTACATGGCAAAATCAGAGCAAAAAACATGTTGCTTTGCTTTGTTTTAACCATGGCTATGGTTTTTTTCTTTCCCCTTTTTTTTCCTATTAAATTTCTTTCTTTAAGATTAAAACCGGAATTATTTTAACCTGAAAAGGACATTTCCATTTTCATCCTTTGCAGAAGGCGTTGTCTGCACCGGGCCTGAATTCACAACAAATGCTTGTCCCTCTGAAATCACATTATCCAATAATAATCTGCTCATTAAAATGACTTTGCTGTGTGTTTTATTCACTGCCTCAGGCCTTTCTGCCCCATGTTGAAGGAGTGCTGGGAAAGGACTCCACGAGGATACCAAGCTCTAAACAGGATCTCACAGCCCAATGAGAAATACACCACAATCCCAGAGATCTCAGTGTTTTCTTGAAATGCAGCATCTTCCCTCCCCAGTCTGGATTTTCCTGTAGCACTGATGTGTTTGGGTTTATCACCCTCCTGGGCCAGTTGGTGTGGACTCAGCTGAGTGCAGACTGTTCCAAACTGGCAACTCCATGGTCTGCACCACCTGCTTTGGGAACAGGCTAAAAATAAGGTGTTCAGGTCTGGAGTCAGCTTCTAATTAGAAGCAATCTTCCTCCAGCAGTTGAAATCAGGGAGGACAGAGAGTACTGAATTAACTGTAAAAAAGTGTTTTAAATCCAGTTTTTCAAAACTGTCTGCATTGTGGTTTCTTCCTTTGGCTTCAATTGAGGTATTTTATATTGTACTAGTTAAAAATTTTATATTCCACTAGTTAAAAATGTGGACCCCTGAGTCTAAAAGAAACTCAAAGTTTCTACCTGGGCACCATCTCAAGATCGAGTTCATGCTTAACAAAAACCCAGTGAAGCACTAAGGTTTTGAGCTGGTTTGGAAAAGATATTCAGAAAGAAGATTAAGGTTCTGATGGAGCTTTTCACAAGGCGATAGTGTAATCATGAAAAGCACAGAGTCAAGACATAAAATCACTCCAGATGTGACAGTGTGAAAGGCCAGAATTTGGTAATGAAAACAGAGATTGCACATGTAATGGAAGCTCATCAGTCACAGAGGGAGAAGTGGCACCCTAATCGAAAATATTCAAGGCTCTCCAGTGGAGTCCAGAAATAATGCACACACCAGGGAGGATGGAGAGTAAAGGAGGGGCGGCTGTCACACCCTGTCTTGGTTTGGAAAGACAAGTGTCTGCCAGGGAAAGCAGGAGCCTCCCTTGGAATGGAGAATGTAAACCCTCTCCCTCTGAATTATTGTAACTTTGAAATCAAGGGGCTTTCAGGCAAAGATATGGGAATAGGGACAAGTCCTTTACTAGAAATTATTAAAAATTAAAAATGTTGTAGTACAACAAAAGCTAACAAACAAAACCACTGACAGAGTCAGAACACGACCTGACCCCCTGTTGGTCAGGGTGGTGGTGTCAGTCCAATCCAGTCCTCCTGCAGTGACAGTTCTGTCTCTGTTGGAGTAGAGATGATCCTGAAGAAGGGTCCAGTGGTGGTGAAACAGGTCCAGTCTCCCACTGGGAATCCAGTGCAAACAGGCCATGCTGGTGTTCTGAATCCCAGCTTTGATCCAGGTGGGAATGCTGGGCTCCTCCCCCGGGTGGAGCATCTCCCCGTGGGATGATGGAATTGTATCAGCCCTGCAGTGAGCCTCGATGGCCCATGGACAGCAGATATCCCCTGGAGGGAGGGTGGGATGGAAGAGCTAAAGAACACTGCCCCACCTGGTTTGAGCAGCTGCCCATTAACAGAAGGTCCCCCCTGGAGTTATGAGGAATGGGTTATACAAGAGATAAAGAGAAAACACCTCCCCAACAGGTTCCAACAGACGGCAACAGAACACACACTTCTGGTTACATCCTGCATTGCAACCCAAGACACCCCACACTTGTTTTCAGTGCTGGGAGAGGAGGAAACACACACGGGGGGAGCAGAAATGGTGGGGAGAAGAGGTGGGGGAGCAGTGGGAAGAAGGAGCTGAGGGCACACTTTGGTCTGGAAAATGTTCCCTGATGTGCCTCAGCCAAGCACAGCACGGCCTCACTCACCTGTCAGCAGCAAACACAGGTAAAGGACAAGCATCTGCATAAAGGTGTAAAAACAAAACTCTCTACCATTCTAGAGCACTCCTTCACGAATAATCCCTTTGATTAAGAAAGCTATCATTATAGTGAGGAACTTTGCCATTTTAGCGATTTATTCAGGGGTTTCCTAAGGTCAAAATGCACCATTTTCTTTTTGCCTTTTATTTCTCATGCAAAAGAAATTCTTTTGGTGCTCCATTTCCTGGACTTTGCTAACCTATTCCCATTATCTTACACTTATTGTCTTTCCTACCTTTGCTGGAGGGTTCACAGTCACTTTGAAATCTGCCTTAGCAAGCAAAAGTTCTCTGTGCACTGAATTTCCTGGTTGAAAACCGGGCTGTATTTTGTGGAGAAGGGAAAGACACCCCAAATCTGGGAGCAGCATCTTGCTCCACGTGGCTCCATGAGATCAAGCCAGGATGGATGGAGCCCTGAGTGACCTGGCCTGGTGGGTGACATCCCTGCCTGTGGCAGGAGGGTTGGAATGAAAGGAATTCCCTCTAGCCCAAGACTTTCCATGATTCTGTGATCCCATGACTTGCCCTTTGCCCCTGGCTATGGGCCATTCCAGCAGTGGGCTGCCCACAGAGCCCTGGGATGTTTCCTGATGTCTGCCAAGGAGAAATAGACACTTGGGAGCACATCCTCACTTTTAACTCCCCAATGACTCTCCCAGTGTGTTGCAAATACTGTGATTAATTTTAATTTTTAAAGGAGTGCTGATACCAAACTTACCCAAAAATACCTTAAGAGTATGGAAATGGATCCAAAAAGGGTCAGATTATGTTTTTGCTGTTCTTGTTCTAAACAGAAACAGATAAAGAGTTGTCTACTGAAAATTGCTTTATTACACTTGTCAGTGAACCTTTTTTGTGCTTCCAGAAGAACTTTAGTTTGTAAGTGCTTCAGTAAAGCACACGAAGGGAAGAAAAGTGATGCTCTTACTAATACAAGGCAGATCCTGCTCACCTTTTCCCCCACTTTCAGAATTGGGGTGGCTTTATTTTTTTCCCAAGTGAAATAGAACCGAAGCAGGAATGCCAATATATTTTCCAGAGAACATAGACTTTTGTTTTTCATTTGGTGATAAAAAACCACCTCCTCCCTGCAGCACAGGGATGATTTTTAAGAAATTAGCTGCAGAGGAACACTGACAGGCAACATTCCTCATCCATCACCAGACAGCACCACTGCTGGGAAGTAGCAAATTTCATACTCAGCTTGCCTGTCAGCCTTGAGGGCTTTACAGGACAGGGGTTTTTGGTTTAGTTTTCCAAGATGCAAAGCAGAAACAAGGACTCTGAGAGCACCCTGGACCAGTTCGCTGTCAGGCTGCACCTGCAGTGAGGTGATAACACGAAGGAGAAAGCAAAACCCCATCTAATTGTGGGCAGAGCAATGGCCTGGCCAACTGGAAAAAAGAGATAATAATGTCAGCAGAGTGTCCTTTCAAATCAGGGAATGGTTTTATTCAATGTCAATCAACAGAGGGAAAAAAAATTCTGCATGATACTGTTGTAAAATTCCAAATCCTGGCCTTGCAACTTGTTTTGTTCGCTGGTATCTGCAAGGGGCCACATGAATTGGTTTTATTAGAGGAGTGTAGGGGACTCACAGATGAACAAATCCCTGCATGCAAATGAGTGTGGATTTTATTTTCTTTATTTCACCTTTAGATGAACACCTCAGCTTTAAGAATTATATCTTTTAATAGTTGCTGAATTTTTGAAAGCATATAACAGCCCCTATATAAAAATACTAGAAGCTATATGCTAACAATTAAGTGTAAAAAAGCAAAGGAGCATTTTATGTATTTCTTTGTAAGCTGGATTTCTTCACCTTTTCAAGAAAAAAACTCCGCTTTTGGTGACTTTTTCTCCTAATTGCCATCTCTGCAGACAGTATTGTAGGTAGTGCCAACTTTTTTTTTTTTTAAACTATTATTCATCAAAGATTCTGTAACAAGATCTTAGTTCACACTCTTACCGCACGGATCAGTAAGAGTGACTTTTATCTTTGCATAAAAATTTGGGGTTTTCAAGGACAAAGTGCAGCAAGAACTTTTATCACGTTGTATAAAATACACAGCTGAGTGTTGAGACATTAACACGTGTTTGATAACACTCTGGGTTGCATTTTTTTAACTATTAATTTAAACAAAAAGGGGTTTTTTAATATTTTTTAAAATAATTAATACTTTTGCATAGTATTAATTCAGAAGGTTTCTTTTTAATACTTTTTAAAATAATTCATACTTTTGCATAGTATTAATTCAGACTTCAAATTAGATTTGTTTGTACTTATTGGATGTACACGAGGTGTGTGGCGTTTTGTCTGCGTGCAAAAACCAACCTTATGTTTACAATGGGAATAATGCTGCATTGTCTAAAAAAAGGAAATCATCACCAAGAATAAACTCAAGTTCCCCAAGATAAATTAAATCCTGCATATGGCTGCTGAAAAAAAAAGTGATATTGACCCGAAATGACACCCAAGTCTGCTTCAGCTTGGAGCTGTGGTGCACTTTTCTCCAGGTGAAGTCTTTGCTGGGTTTAATATTGCACTTGCTCAGAAAGTCTTGTCACCACTGCCTGACTTCCTCTCTGTCTTGTAAATTATTGCTGATGTTAAGCACTTCTGCTTAATCAGATCGGCTCAGAAATACACACTGCACCCCATGAAGCCCACTGGTAAACACTGAAATGTCAAGGGGAGTGTTCAGGGGGTGAGGGGGGAATGGAGTGAGGACACTGATTAATCAGAAATTATTTACCTGGGCTGCGTGCACCTACCCAGCCTGGATATTTCCTCAGAACACCCACACGGACTTGCTTACCCTGTGAGCAGAGCAGCCCTGAGCTGCTCTCCTGGGCAGCCTGTCAGCTCACAGACCATTCCTGGAGCTGCACTGCTGTGCTGAAGGGATACAGGCTTGGAATTTTCCATTTACAAGAGTACTTTAGTGTACTGAATAGGTTAAGTGCTCTAACGAGCATTTAAGAAAGCATGAAGAGAAACAGAACCAATGGCTGGGCTACATTTAATGAATTTTCTGAGAGTCAATGTCCAGATGCCAAGATAATGAATATTCTGAGAGTCAATGTCCAGCTGCCAAAACGAATTTTATCTTTCCCCTCAGGTTTTCAAAGATTTTGTTCTTCCCTGGCCCAGATGTGTTTTGCAGCTGCAGAGGGAATTGGTGCTTCAATGTGGGACGTCTGATGTGCAAGGAGCTCGGCTGAGGAGACACCAAGGAACTTCTCCAGCTTTGCATTCCATGGTATGCCAAAGGTGAGGGGTAAAACCCAACACTGGGATGGCAAGTGGTGGAAATAAATGAAAATAAATGAAGGCGGGATCTGTGCTGTTGAAAGTGGCTCAGAGGAGATGCATCAAAAAAAAAAAGAAGAGAGCCAGGTAGTTTAGAGGGAAGACAGAAAGGTAAATTGAAAGATCCCTTAGGACCCCTTCTATCTGATTTTAAGTGATGTGTCAGCAGACCAAACACATTCCAAGGAGTCCCCAGTTCCCTGTTTGCACAACTATCACACTCACAGGCTCCATATTGTGCATTGTTGGTCAGAGGAGGACTCAAAGGCACTGGTGGGCTTTTCTTTCCAGGATAGGAAGAGCTGCTACGTGTCAAAAAATCAACTTCCCTAAGCAATATTCCTGACAAATAATTAATGGAGGTAAGAATAGAGAGTTGCCTGCTGATTCACTTCACAACTGAAAAAAAAAAAGAAAAGAATTGAGAGAAGGACCTTCCAAAATAACTGGAAATCAGGCTCCTCTTTATACCAGCTCTAGGGTTTTTGGGTTTTTTTTTCTGGTTTTCATGCATTCTATAAGTTGTCACAAGTTTTTATACTGTTTCCCATCCAAGGGTTTCCCACACAGTATCATCAGTCTGATGAAGTAATCTTAGGGTAGCTTTGGATTCTTACAAATTAAAAGAACTCTGGTACTCCACGCAAGGCTGTAAATAATCTGAGCAACACTATCTAAAGGTCAAAGCATTTTCTTAAATTTCCAATTAAAGCAAGCCAGAAGGAGGAAAATTTCGAGTGTTCAGGTCCTGTACTGGTCATCATTTTTCAGCACCAGTGCAGTGGATTCCTGATTAGTACATTGCACTAATTTCTCCTGAAGCTATTTTAGTCACTGACATGTTGATCATTTATTAATATGATAATTGTTCAAAAGGCACTGACAGGGAACAAGAAGAATCAAGAAACATTAATCACACAGGCTATTTTATAACACACGCTGAGCCACGGGCTGGTTCTTATCTAGGTCAGCAGATATGGGGAGTTAGTGGAGCTGAGGGAGGGAGGAAATGGGAGGAAGAGGAAGAAGAGAAGGAAGCAGGAGAAAGAGGAGGAAGAGGAGGATGCAGGAGGCAGAGGAGGATGCAGGACAAAACAGGAAGAGGCAGAAAGAAGCGGGAGGAAGAGGAAGAAGCAGGAGAGAGGAGGAAGCAGCAGGAAGCAAGAGGCTGAAGGAGGAAGCAGGTGGAAGCAGGAAGAAGCAGGAGGCTGCAGGAGGAAGAGGAGGAAGCAGGAGGAAGAGGAGCAAGCAGGAGAAAGCAGTACAAAAACACCCATGGGGAAGGGGAGATTCCATGGGAATCTCGATCTCTATCCAAGGTGCAGACCTGCTCTACCCGGGTGGCATCAGCCCAGGGCTGGTTTTATTTCATATTTTAGCATAATTTCAATTTTTTCCCCCTATTCCTCAGCTTCCCCTGCAGACCCTTTGCTGATCTTTCTGTCCCTCTGTGGACCTGAGAGCTTAACTCATCCACAGCATCAAACGTCAGTGCTGGACACACCTTTAGTGACCTAAACTCTTTGGCATCTGTGGAGAGAACAGGTAAAATGAACCACTGCTCTCTGTGTCTAGCGAATATGCCTCCACATTTTTATCTCCACCAGTGGCAGTGTCACCTTTTTATTTCAGGCTAACAGGCCACGCTGATAAATCACAGAACAGTTTAGGTTGGAAAAACCCTTTAAAATAATGAAGGGTTCAAATTCACCCTGACCCACCTGAGGTTGTGGAGTTTTCTTTCTTTGCCATTATCCTTTATAATATATAATAATTATTGCATATTATACAATAATTATTATATATTATAATATAATATACCATTTATATACTTTATAATACAATACATATTATAAATGTTATATAAAATAGAATATCCTTCTATATTATAATATAGTATATAATTTATATCCTTCGTAATATAATAATATAATATCATATCCTAGATATGGTATTATAATATCAGCAAGTATTTGATATACAGATCTGGGTATGAACCATTTTACTGGCTACTCTATAAACTAGAGCTTCAGAACCTTCAGACTCTCCCCTAATGATTTTTAATTACCATAACGTCATAACTGAGGAAAAAAATACCCAAATCTGGAAATACCTTTGGCTTAAAGCATGCTTAGATAACAGGTTGTAAAAATGAAAAAGGTGGTGTGGTAATCGCACCTCAGGTAAAGCAATGAGCATTCTACATTTAGATCTCAATGAATGAAATTACAGAAAAATCCTTCTTCCTTTCAGAAAGAGTATTCAGAATTAGCTATTTCAAAATTTCAAAATGTGGCTGCTCCTTTGCGATATTTAACCTGAGCTGCCCACATGAAATGAGTAATTACTTTTTTTAGATAGCATTTCCTCTGACTACTATTCCCTGGCCTTTTTAGTCAGAATCTTTCAAGTATTTTTAATTAAACAAAAAAACCCTTGGTAATGCTCGGGAAATTAAGGTCCTAGTGGTTTGTTTAATTTAGTCTGAGACTATTTGCTCATGATAAATAAAAATAGCACAGGTTATTAAAACACAGGAGGAGACGTGAGGGAAGGCAACCAACAAAAAAGAGATGTGCAGTGTCTCTGAACTTTAATAAGAAATATTTTGTTGATAAGGATGCTGTACAAATCCAGGAGGAATAAAGGTGCCCTAGAAAAAAAAAAATCTGCTACTTCAGAATGCTGACTCCTGCCTGTGCAAACTCTGCACAATAAGAGTCCTGGATTAATCTGTGCCTGAGCAGGTGATTTTGGGCACCAGGGGTAGGATGAGGAAAGAGGAGTCACCTCATGGACTGAGAAATCAGGTTGTGGGCTTGTCCCAGGTTTCACCAGCATGATGGACAAAGTATTTTCTCTTCATTCTGACCCTGTTGCAATCTAAAGTGGGGAACTGACCTGTTCCTCAGGTATGGAAGCAAAATTAGGAAAGCACGTCCAGGTATCTCCCAGGAAGGAAAGGGAATCAGAGTGGTCTGTTTGATGGAAATAACCAGGCACAGAAGAGCTCTGACAAAATGGGGCGAGAACATCCTCCAGTTTGGCTGCTGAGGGAACCAGGAGTGCCCCAGACAGGGCCTGTGGGGGATGGAGATGAAAGCCTGGAAAGAAGTGGAGCAATGAGGGTCAAGAGGAGATTTGTGTAGGGGAACAGAGACAGGCTGTTCTCAGAGGCTGGAGGCAGTGGGCACCTGCTTAAAGCAAGGAAAACTGCTCAGAGACTGGGGGAAAATCCGTTCCACTGCAAGTGGTTTAACGTGGACCAAAGCCCAGAGAGGCTGTGGAACCTCCAGCCTTTGAAATGCTGAAAGCTTGGCCAGGGGAGCAACTGAGCTACTGGACTGAGCTTCAAAATGGATCTGACTTCAAAGCTGGCTCTGTTCTGGGCTGGGGGCACTGGAGCAGATGTCCTCACGATGTCCATTCCAGCCTGAATTTCCCTGTGCTTCTGTGGTACAGATCTGAAAGGGCTGCTCTGAACCTGGGGGGGTTTTGTCTCCACGTTTTGGCTGCCTAAGGACAAAGCCTGTCCTGCTTCAACTCCACAGGGATGAAAGCTGGAGAGGGAGGCAGCAGCTCAAAGCCAGGCTGAGACAAAGGTCTGCCAATAACATGACAACTTTCCAGTGGTGAACTCCATCAAACTCCAGATCTCCTGCGTTCAGATCCCAAAAACCCAACTGGTTGAATTGATGAGGAAGTGTTTCACAATAATGAGATAATAAAGATAATCAGAACAGTGGAATAAATTCCTCATGAACATCCATACCAGCGCTCCTTAAAAAACACGAAGTGTTAACACGAATGTGTTAAAATTTATCTTGTTGCATGTGTCTAAATTTGCCCATTATTTACTTTAAGGCCACAAGGTACTTGAAGAAAAAACCTTTATCAAAATAATTTCTATAATAGAAATACCTGTTCTTTCCAAAAATTATCAGAAGGAGCTGAGAAGAAAGGACAGCTGTGGGGAAAGCTGAGGAGAGGTGCAGGCAGTGCATCCATAATTCGGACCCAAGCCTTGGTTTGGACTCTTTAGTTGAAGCTCATCCCCACCAGGTGAGAATTAGACCTACATTTTCCATGCATAGCTTTCTGAAATGCTCCAGAATTTAAAAAAAAAANAAAAAAAAAAAAGGAAAAGAAAATGTTACCAAAATCTAATTAGGAAGGGTTATAACCTGATAGCTATGAAAACCAAAATAGAATAAGGCCACAAGAGAAAGAACCTCCAGAGATGTATTCTAAAGAGTTTCTCTCAGAACCATTAAAAAGTTAAAGTTAAAATTAAAGCTGAATAAAATATTCATGGTGAAACTAAATGACCAGGTAGAAGTTTTAAAAAAAATAAGTTAGGAAGGTGCGTTTGCCCATCTCAGGCACTGATTTCCAGACCAGGTTTTATTTACTGATTCATTCTCCCTCATCTTTGCATAAAAGTTTCACTCTGTAAAAAGCATAACAAAGAACATTTCCCCCAATGTTAATATCTCGCCCAGATTTTCTCACTACAACCATTAGCAGTAAAATAGGAAAATGGAAGAAATTCTTTACCCAGTGAATTTATTTTTCTGATCTTTAACACGTCAGCCGTTTGTCAATATTCAGTTAAATGAAGTCTGCACTGGAATGAGTGAGGATCTCAGTCTGGTGTTTTTTTCAGTTTTCAGGAAAAAATCCTACAGTTTTTAATTTTTTTCCCCCCCAAATACATTTATGCAAATATTTTCCCTTCTTAAAGAAATCCACCTTAGCTATATTTCTGTAGTAAGCATTTAGGAAAGAAAACCAACCCCGTGGAATTTCCACTGAACGGATATTTGAATATTCTCAACTGGCACGAAACTTTTCTGTCTCCCAGGGTCTCATTGTGTGGTTGCTCCTCAGATTTGCCTCTGCTGATGCTCCAGCTGAGGGTGGAGCTGGGGCCAACTGTTCTCCTGGATTGTTACCCAGGCAGAGAAGCTCACCACAATCTCTCATCACAAGTTGTCACCTGCCAGAGCTCTCAAGGGAAAACACCGGCTCCTGCAGCTTTTTCCAGCTATCAGGGAATGTAATGAGAAACTAACAGATGGAATGAGTGTGTCACCTGATTTTAGTGTTAATATTAATCAAGTGAATAATGCTGGCCGTGGCGTGCTGAGGAACACAGTCCCAGCCCAAAGACATGATTATTTAAAAAGCATGGCAGGTGAAAGATGGCACAGTGTCACGGCTGCTCTCACAGGGCTCCGAGGTCAGATAAACTGATTTATCAGCAGCTGATTACTCAGAATGAATGCTGTGGCTGTTCTGCATGGCTCCTGCATCAGCCACGCAGCGCTTGCAGCATTTCAGAGTGGAAATGGGATGCAGGGCTGTTAAAAAGGCTCAGGAGCCCACACACAGTGATCAGACCCTGAGGAATGAGGTACCCAGACCCTGTCAGGGCTGTGTTTGTGCACACAGGGGGCCTGGGTTTCATTCCTCTCACAGGCATGACTTTTTGCTTCTCACCAAGTGTTGGAAAGGAAAAATTGTAACAGCAATTAAATGAGAAAATTCACTTAAAAATATTAAAATTGAGGGTCAAGCGTCCTATTCCAGCTCTTTTCCCCTCAAGAGCAGAACGACCAGGTGAGCGGTATAAGAAGAATCATTCAGGAATGTTGACATGTGGTCTCAAAGTCCTCTGGTATCCCAGAAGAACGCTCAAGAAACACTGAACTGGTTTTATTTCTATTTATATTGCTTTTCTTCAGAAATTATGTTTCTCAGTTGCACATCAGATAATTTGGTTGGCCAGATACAGGCAGACAATTTGTAACTAAAGATCCATTAAACTTTGAAGCAGCTTTACACTTCATTTGTCTTAGAAATGCTATTTCAATAAAATACTTAAATGCAGGAATGGGTATAACATCCATCTGAACTTGGACTCAGATATATCAAAACAGGATGATGCACTACAGCTTTTTGCCATCACTATTTTTGTTGGTTTCTAGTCTCTTGAATGCTAATTCTGCATTCTTCTCATGTTTTTTACCTGCATTTGTGGATCTGCAACTGAGATATTGCAGTGATTTCTCTTTCCTTCTGTGACACGATGAGGAAAACAAAGGAGTCCTACAAATTTTAATCAGGAATTGGACCCCCAACAATCAGTTCATATTTTCTTTTACATTCCAATTTATATTTCACTTTACTGATTGAGGCTTCCTAGTGAGTTGGTTCCACATAAGCATGCAGATATCTTACAGAGACTTCTGTAAGGCAGAGTAAAAAAACTCCTGGATTAGGGAAAGGGCTCGGCCTTATTAATGCTCTATTGGTGCATTCTGCCTGTGTGCAAAAAAAAAAAATGAACTTGCCACCTTCTCATTGTTAAAGGCACTTAAGCACAAAAGAAACTAATTAAAAATTGAAAAAGTGGCACTTTTTATACCCTTCAGAAGTATTTTCATGAGCTGCACGGTGACTCATGTTTTACAGCGCTGGGCAGCTCGATATATGTATTTTTAATGATTTGGAAAGGGCTCATAAAGCAGTGTCCCCATCTTGTAATCGTTCACGGCTGCGTGTAAAAGGAAGCAGAATCCATTATTTCCAAGGGGCTGTAAAAAGGAACTGGCTTAGAAGTATCTGTAAAGTATCTGTATTGTTGTCAGTGAAGCCAGAAACTTTTCATGACGATTCCAAGCCAGGTGTACTGTGGTGTGAGAGGTGGTGTTTTTGGTACTCCTGACAGACACACAGACACCCACAAGATTATTTAATCCCCCCAACGCCAGATTTGTGTGGGGGCCTCGGTCACGAGTGAGCAGCTCAAGTTTAATGATCCATAAATCAGACGGGCTGTGGCAGCTGTCCAGAGGCAGATGAGAGCTGACTCACCCAGCCCAGGCCGCAGAACTCCACCCACGCCGCTAATGAGTCTCAAATGAGGAGAAATTTTAAACTCCAGCGCTTTTTATTATTGCAGGAGTCCAGCGTGGGACTCCTGCAGTTCCTCCCACGGGAGGGACACTCCAGCCCCAGCAGGGACAGGGATGATGAGAGGTTCCCAGACACAGATGGACATCTCCAGGCTCCTGGCACTTGTCCCTGGCTCAGCTCGGTGCCTGAGCCCACCTGAGGATCTGTCCAGGCTGTGTAAAGCTCTTTTGTGCTGTTTATTTACAGACAAATGGTGCCTCTTTGATCAATTACCAGCCATTCCGAGCTGTTGCAGAGGAATTTAGTGTTTCCCTCACCTGGCTGCAGCCTCCCCTCGGGCGGTTGTGGATTGTTTGCCGAACAGATGGGATAAAGGAGAAACAAATTGCGTCTCTCCTCAGGTGACAGGGAAAGCAGGAGGAAAACTGTTCCGTGGATTCCCTTGGCTTGTTACAGCCTGGAAATCTCAGATCCTGCATCCCAGATAACCACTAGCAAAGAGTATAATCCTAACAATCTCCTCTCTTCTGTAGTTAGTTCCAACTCTACCATTTTCCTCAAGGAGTTAAAGCATCCAGACATTAAAGCCATGTTATGGTTTCAGAAAAAAGAAGCTTGCAGAGACTTCCATAGGAACAGGGAAAATAATCTCTATGTCCCATTTTTGAAGGTGTTTAAAGGAGGTATTAATGCAGCATTCATTGATATATTGGATCACAGTATGAAATAGCAAATTAATTCTGTATCAGAAAACGCTCCTGCTCAGATTAATCCCTTTTAATGCAATGTTTACCCAGAAATATTTAGACCTTTGGAAATATTTGTACTTTGTTTAGACATAGCAGATCATTAGTTACTTTATTAGTCAACAGTGGGAAGAGGAACTGTAAGAAATATCGTGTTGTTACCTAGAGAGAATGCAATGGAAAAACAAATCAAATTTGTTGAGATTATTTTCATACATTTTACCACTTATTTTGCAAAACTTTATCTTTTTACCTCTTCTATCCCTCAGATGTTAAGGTAATGACTAAAAATAATAATGTCCTCTCTAAGCCCAGCAAGGTTCCACGGACCCTTTCCCCCCCCAAATCAGTTAAGATACAAAATTTTGTCACTGAAGGGCAGCCAGTGAAGGATTATTTTTTATTGGGTTAAATCATAGAAAAGTTCATCTGTGCTGCCTTATGCAAAAACAAGAAATACTTTGAAGCTCTTGAAGTCCAAAGAACGAAATGAGTGACCACATTCACAGGCAGAAAAGGGGAATATGTCCATTGTATAGAACAGAACTTTAAAAAAAAGGGAGTCACAAATGAACCAAACCTTTCTTACAGACGCTGAGAACCACTAAGAGCACCAGTTTCTGCGATTTTGGACAGGATCTTACTATTTAGGGAAAGTAAAGCCAGATTTCCACAAAGAGCAACGTTTTGTGCTCCACAGGAATCATTAATCCAAACACCACTGTAGTAAAAGAAAAAAAAATCACACAAAAAAAGAAAATAAAAACCAAAGGGGGGGGGAAGAAAAAAACCAAAAGCTTCTAAAAGTTCTAAAAGTTCTCTGAGCAGCTTATCAGCTACAGAAATGAGCTGTGCATTGAGCAAAACTTTCCCCAGCCTGCCTGCACTTGGCTTCCTTCAGACATCTTATAAGCAGCTTCATATTTTGCAGATTCTTTCCCCTTTGTGTCCCAAATCCCTCCAGAATCCATCCTGATCTTTAGCATTACGCTGCCGTAGATCATTTTAACTGTGTTTTCTGTGGCTTTCCCTGCCATCCAAGTGTAATGTTCTGCAACTGCTCCTACAGAATGAGTTCTCTTTATTCCTGTGCCTTGCCTCTCTCAGAGTGAAGAGCTGCCTGATTTCTGAGGTTTCTTTACATTCTCTCCACCCTCTGTGTTTCATTTTCTCTGAAGTGTTGCCCCTGCCTCCTGCACAGAGGGCTGCCTCCATCTCTGCATCCATACCTTGAAATTTCAACAGCCATCTTTCAGAAATGCAGTTGTAAGTAAAGGATGGCTGGTAAGGTAGTGAATGTTTTATTATTCCTACCAGAAATGGGCTTGCCACTAAGTAAAAGCTCATTTGGCTTTAATCTTTCAGTGCCTCGTTTTCCTCCATCTCAAAGCAGGATGCAGGAAGAGCAATAACTCGTGGTTCAGAAATAAATTAAGGTTAACACCAGCCCATACCAACACTGTGTGAAATATTGTGCCCAGGTCTAAAATACAGAATTTTTCTTTCATATATAATGATAATACCCAGCTTTTATGCAGCGTTTTCCACCAGCAGAGTTCAAAGTAATTTATAGAAAAGCAAATAACAACTGAGGTTAACTTGGTTAGTTTGCTTAAAGGGAAGAAGTTGGCATTAAAATGCAACAGTGAGATATAAATTGGAACTATGCCACCGAATTTCCACACTTTTCCAGAAGTGTTATCAGTGTGACCAGGATTGGATGAAAGCTCCAGAAAACAGCTTTCTGTGCCTAGAAAGGGCATTACTGGCAGAGGAAACAATTTACAAGTGCATTTCTTCCAAACAATTTTGTGAATTTGCCCTTCTAGCCTTGGAATTTATTATCCCTCAATCCCAGGGGCAGCACTAACCTGTTCATCTACCACTGGCCTCCAGAGCAAGCAGCCTCTGCCACTGGAAGGGGAATTCTCTACACCACTTATGTCAGCGTCCGGACAATCCCACTAGAATGTCTTCAACTCCTTTTCCCTACTTATTTTCCCTTTATTTTTTTTTCTTTTGAATTGCCATCTCTTTCTTGTGCAAAATAAGAGAAAGAAAAAAAAAGCAATTATTCTTCCTTTCACTCTTGCTGTTGAACTATACTCTTCATTTCTCCAGAGTATTCTGAGCTGAAGGCTGCAAGAAAGGCTCGATGAAAAGCAAATTTGCATGAAGGCAACAGAGCCTTCCTTGAAGGAACAATTGTCATGCATAAATCAATGGACTCGTATCCAAGGTGCAGAGAAATTCAACTACAGTTCTGCACATCTTCTTTTCAAAACTGAAGTGGGATCAGATGCGTTTTCCTGTGGTCTTTGCCTCATTGTCCCAAATTTTTCCTTTTGAAGGTTCTCTCTTATCTCCATATTTTTGGTGTGGTTAAATGATCAGACTGTAAAACAACTTTTACCCTCCCATGCATTTGCATCCCTCCTTTCACTTGTGAAATACTTTCTGCCCTTTCAAGCAGCAGGTTTGAGGTGTTTGTGTCCAGCTGTTCTGGGAGTTACCAGGTGAGATATGAAAAAGCTAAAGAAAAATATCTTTTTGAAAAGAACAGAAACACAGAGGGGAAATCAGACCCTTTCCAATAACGTCTTAATTAAAAGAGTTGTATTTTGGCAGTAACCTCTGGAAATAGATTGTATCTCCATTTTTGGTATTGTGCAGCCTAAACATACCTAATTATTAATTAGTAACTGTTCGCTGAGTAGCCTCAGTGTCATTTTTTCTCTATACTTGCAGCAAATGCCAAACTTGTTATTGAGTCCACGCACACCCTGAAGTATTACGAGATCATGATTACTCAATTTTCCCCCCATTTACTTTTAGTTTTACCCTAAGTGAATATTTTTAGGCTAATCAGTACCTGTTAAATCAAAGGAGCAATTCCCTCTCTCATCAGCTCATGCCAGCCCTCCCTTTCAGCAGTTCACTGTGCTTATCAGAACCACCACCTATATTTAATATCACTTCAGGAATGTTTGTCATTTGAGGACAGAACCTGCCAAGAAACTTTTACTTAATGCATGCAGCATTTAGCAACAAGAAAGCAGAACAACCTCAAATCAAAATACATTCGTTTCTTTTGCTTGATAGTTTTTCATCTATAAACCTTTGCAAATAAAGGAGCTGCTTCTATAGTGTGTTTAAATAATGCCTGAAATTCTGAGATGCAGAGATTTTATGGATAGAGTGATACATTTTTCATATACACATGAGAAGGTGCAGCCCTACAACTGTGAAAAAAAAATAAGATTAAAAAAATCATTGTTTGGAAGCTGATTTGTGAGGGCTTTGGGCACAGTTAAATTGCAGAAATGATGGAAAGTGTCAGAGAATTGGGTTCCTGAGGGGCTGTGGATCCCAGCTAAACGAGGAATCAAACGGAGCTGTGTGACAGGGTGAATCACAGGTCTGCATCTCTTGGTTCCTCCTCTCCACACTTTGACCTCTAAAGGTTTGTGCCAAATAACCCCACAGAAATGGAAATGCATTTGTTCCTGTGTGCTGTCCTGCAGCTGTTCAGTCTTAAAAGGCTCCCTGTAAACCATGATGATATTTATTATGAATAATTAGAGAAATTATTCAAAGTTTCACTATTAACCTGTCCCCACCCAGAGCTCCTCACGGTGCCATCGAGTTGGTGGCAGCTCTGACTGGAGAGATCATGAGATGAACAATGGTTAATCCTGTGATAAATCTCCAGGTTTTGTGCTGAGCTGGTGGAATTAATACAACAGATTTCAAGGGATGGATGTAAATGATCCAAAGAATCCCAGCCTGGAGTAATTGCCCGTGAATTTGCTGAGTGTTCCTGCCTGGGGAGACTTGGCAGAGCTGCAGGCTCAGGAGCTGTGGGCTGTAGCCACAGACTCCTGGCATGGCCTCAGGTGAGGCTGCTCACCCTTCTGTACCTAAATTTCAGTCTTCATCTGGTCAAATTAGCAAATTATTAACAAAAAAATCACCTTCCCAATCTAAATCAATGAAAGCTTTTCTTGTATTTGGTCTTGATTTCCATAAACATTTTTAAGAACTGTTTCCCATTCCCTGGTTAGCTTTCTAGTCCATACACTTGTTCTGATATTACCTTGTTTAATATTTGTTTTTAAATTAATTTATTAAACTTGTTTAATACTGGGGCTTCTTTCTTAGTCTGCTTAAATACCGAGGTGATGGAAGTATAAACAGCAACACTTTCAGAGCAAAATCTAAACCTAAATGCTTTCCATTTTCTCTTTCATTGACCTCCTATGATGCAGAACTGCTGCTAAACCTCTCGGTGTGATTTAGTGGTGGGACAGAAGGGCACCCTTCCTGAGAACCTGTGTCCTACACAGCTTTCAAACTTTTATCCACTTTTTTAATAAAGATCTGGCTAAGGTAGCTCAAAGCCTTGCACCCACGTGTTTTATTTTAAAGAAAATTATGTAGAATGGCCAAATCCTGCAACCTGGATATATTTATTTTCAGGCCTGAAATAAACAAGTTACTTCAGGAAGAGTTTTTTAAAAATAGTAAATTTCAAATAAACTATCAGAAATTATTCCTCATTAATTTCCATCTCTCAGATTGGAAAATTTTACGGAGGAAAAAATACAGACTTTGTTCTGTTAGCATGATGGACAAAATTAAATATTTAATGCAGGCCTTTTACAGGCTGTAAGAAATTAGAGATGAAAGACTATTAATTAAGTTCAAATTTGCAATAGCCTGAAAATTGAAGGTTCCTCTGTTTGTTTTGTACTGGAGCCCCTATCTGCAAGCCCAAAAGAGCTGAAGAGGATTTTAATCTCTGTTTGAATACAAATGTGTCGTTAGAAGCAAAATTCCCCATCTAGAAAATGCAGGCAGAGGGTTCCAGGGGCCAAAACCATGCACTCACCAGAGCTCCGGGTGCATTTTTAAGGCTCCCTTGTGAAAGTGGCTTTCAGCACTTTGCCAGTTCCCTCTTCTGATTTTAAATATGTACCTGCAGATTATTAAAGATGTCTGTGTTTGTTTTGGGCTCAGCTTTGAAATATTCTTTGACTTGCTGGGCAAATCATCACAGCTCACTTGACATCACTTCTATGGTCTATGTTATGATGGTTTAGGGCTCTCCCTAAAACCATTTTCTCCATTCAGCCCTTCCCTGATTTTGTGATAATATTCCTTAAGAATAACATCTCCTTGCCCAGTGTACTTATTAAAGTGTCAAGATTTTTGTAATTAGCATTATTGGCAAGGGGAAAGGATTTCTTCTAATTAAGCCAAAGCTAAGCTAATAAAACCAATCATCCTGTGCACTTTTGTAAGATTTTTATTTCATGTCCATCAGTGTTTAGTTCCCTTATAAAGTCCCCAGTGAGCTAATAACCTTTTGTGTGCTCTTTCTTCTAGAGAAGAAAGAAACATCCATCCTCCTTGGGGTTACTTTTAAACCCTCACACTGAAAGCCCATATTTTCACATGGGCTATTGCTTTATTGGGCTGTTCGGTGGCAACTCTTTATTGAGCCTTCCTGGCTCTGAAAACAGCAGCAAAACTTGATTTAAAGGAACCTGCCAAGTGCTGAAGGATCAGACCTTCTGCCCCTGAACCCAACACCCTTCCCAGTGAGGTTTGTTCTCTCACTTCCTTGGCTGTGCCAGCACCTAGAGCCAAAACTGTGCATTTTATGCACAATTGTGCATTTTATTCAAGCTCAAAACAGCCTCAGGGCTCGAGATGATGGAAATCAAATGCTGCCTGGTGTCTGTTTGTCCCAAGGAGCATCTCCAGGCTTCACTTAGAGTCCAGGTCACTTCTCTGCCCTGACAGATGCTGTCTCTCCTCTAAAAAAGACAACACAAACTGTGGACAGAGCCTGATAGAAGTGATGCCTTAAGTTTCAGCTTTCGTGTTTTTCAGATTCTGTGCTGCCCAGGGGTGCAGCTCTGAGCTCACATTCAGTGTCACTCAGCTCTTCACAGAGCAGGGACACAAAACAAATCCTTTTCCTGTGGGAGACCAAGGACAACTTTCAGGCCCAAAAACACAAACAATGGTAGCTGAAGGGAGAAACAAGAAGGATGGGACCTCACAGCCTGAAACTGTAATTGGACAATTAAACCCCAATATGCAAATGGACCAAAAATTATAAAAATGTAAGACCTCATGACTGGTCAGCCATTTGGTGACCATTTTGGGTCCACCTTGGATGTAGCCCTGGTCAGGCCCTGCCCTGCCCAAGGTGGATCCCAGAGGCCTTTCAATAAATATCTACTTTTTTCCCTAGCTCTGTCCAGTCTCTGTTCCAGGTCAGCTTTCCCAAGGCATCAAAGGGACAATTCCCCAGTGCTTGTGGGCCTCAAGATTAACCCCTCCAAGTTTCACAGTTATGGAGCAGAATAAACCCCATGCATTTGCTTTCTCACCCAGTATTTTATATTTTAGTGAGCTAAAGCCACACGTGCAGGGTGGGATGCACAGCTGGCTGTGTTAGGTGGGCAAGAATCAGCAAAAGATTTGCATAGATATTCTTACCCCAAGAGAACTCACACATATGACTACACACTAAAATCTTAAATGTAAATTTCTAGCATTCCAACACTTCTCTGTGGGGAATATCCCTTCTTTCCCAATTATTCACCCTCAGGAACACTTGGCAGTGAGGTGCTGCTGTCCTTACACGGGGAGTACATCCCCTTTGCTTTGCAGTGGGAATGGGAATTTGTAACAGGATTTGGAATTTGCTCTGCCAGGATGAAGAGGAGCTGTCAGCTCAGTGTGTGCACCTCTTCTATTCGAGTTGATGCCTCAGCAAGCACAGTCAATAACAGATTTTTAGAGGGCTTGTAGATAATTAGATTAATGAGTTGACTCTCCTCAAACACACGATTTGCAGTAAGCCTTTCTGCTCATCCCTTTATTGGCTGGCACAGTAATAATATCTATTGAACTTCACTCAACCATCAGGTAGTACAAACATATTTTTGTCCTTGGAGGCAGTCAGAAAGGCCAGGCACACTATCACTGCAGTACATATATTTTCTGAGACAATTAGCAACCTCAAGGTGGTGTTAATCAGGAGGAAATAGGGGCTAACTAAGTATCAAATTATCTCTTGCTACAAGAGAGTTCTCAGATATAAAATGACCATGTTAGAGTTGTTTTGTAGGGATTTTGTAGGATACTCTTTGTCTTTCTATTGTAATGAGATGTCAGTCAGGGTCAAAGTCAGGGTCAAAGTCCTGCTCCCTCTGAAGAACCAGACAAGCAACAGAGTTAGAAATGGCAAGTGCCTTTTTCAAAGCATCTTATTCAGCTGGAATTCGGGATTTTAGCATAGAAACCTCTGCCAGTGTCCTTTGGTGGTTCCCAACTAACTGCTAGGAGAAGCAAATCTCATGACCAAAACCACTGTGAGTAAAAAACTGTAGAAGTAGCAGGATGGTAGTTAAAGCCTTGGAAGAACAGAAAAAAAGAGGATGCAAATAGCTCCATCTAAACTGAGCCAATGAAGCTCTGATGTTTTCTTCCATTTCACCAATCAAAGTGAATGGAAAAAGATTTTACAGCATGGCTAAGAAAGTCCTTTCTGAGACCTTCCTATGGTGAGGGGGAAAAAAACAAAAAAAAGCCACACAGAAATGCAACTGGTCCAGAATGAGCCCCTAAGAAGGCAATCAGCACCTGCAAGGCAAAGGGGATCAGTCTTCACAGCCCAAAAACTACAAATACAACAGGAAAATTAAAATTACTCGGTGAGGAGGCCTAAGCTGAACACACAGAGGAAACTTCATTAATACAGCAGAAGGGAAAATGAACACACAAAGGCTGCAAGTGACAGCGCTCTTAGCACAGAAATCCAAGGAATTGACAAGAAAATCGGGCAAAGCACAAGCCCCCAAACAGAAAAACTGCAGCACAGTTGGCTACCAAAGAGGTTAACGACAACACTGCCCCATTCCAGCAGCTTTTGCAAAGCTGTGAGGCAAAAAGCATCTGTTTTGGTGGGCTGTAAAGCGGCACAGCACAGAGAGCCGGGCTGTAGAGAGCAAGACCGGGGTTGGGAGCACTTATTTCTGAGGAAACCAATTGTGACAGATTTGATGAAAGGCAGCAGACATTCCTGCAAGTGATCGTGAGTCCAAGAGCAGCGAGTGGCCTGTCTGTGTGATGGTTGGGATGCTGGGGAATGCGCCAGGGTGGTGGAGATGCCTCAGGCAAGAGAAAGCAAACAGCCGGAGCACCGAGAGCGAGCTCTTGCTGAAAACTTGGGAAATAAATGCTTATTGAGGTTTTGTGAAATATGGTGGCTGCCACGGGGGGGAAGAGGGATCATTAGAACCCTCAGAATTCATTGGAAAAGTGGGGAAATAAAACTTCCTATGCAGAGAGTAATGATGGCTTCTGAGAGCAGGCAGAGATCAGAGCTGAAGGGATCTCCGTGGCCCCTGAATCCCTTAACTCCCCTGCTCATAAAGGAAAAGAACCTGATTGTTTACTTACACACACACACAGCTCGATCTGTTTGACATAAACAGGGGAACACGTCCTGCTGCCTCCAAAAACAAAAAAAAAATCTGAGAGAGAGAATGAAAAAAATTAAAAGCTGCACACCACTGGGGTTATGGATGGTGTCTCTAAAATAATTAAAAGCAAAATATCAAGGATGATCTCCACAATACTTTAAAAATAATTTAAAAATAATTTAAAAATTATTCTAAAAAAAATAATATCCATAGTAACTATTTTGAGCTATGCTTGGTGCCCCAGACACCCCAGAAATCAACGTGATGAGTGGTATAAGAACAGGCAGGAGACAGACACTCCAATAATGTAAAGTTGGGAAGAGCAGCTTTGGGAAATGCCTGAGCTGTCCAGCTCCAGCAGCGATGGAAAATTCTCCTGACAGTTGTCAAAATGGTCTGGAGGCAGCAGTGCAGCCCCTGATCACAGCTGATACCAGCCCCAGTGCCCCGATGGGCTGGTGTCCCTACCCTGGCTGAGCCGTGTACACAGCAACAGCACAGGCAGCTGTCACCCCCAGTGCTGGCACTTGGCAGGGATGTCCCCTGGCAGCAGGGATGTCCCCTGGCAGCAGAGCTGTCCCAGCAGAGCTGGGGAGGCTGAGCCCTGCAGCAGCACAGGGTGAGGCAGCAGCCCCGAGCTCCAGGCCCTGCCTGGGCTGGCAGGGGTCAGGGCAGGGGCTGGCAGAGCTGGGAGCACTGAGGGCTGACAGAGGCACAGGATCGTTTGGGCTGGAAGGGACCTTAAAGCCCATCCAGTGCCACCCCTGCCATGGCAGGGACACCTCCCACTGTCCCAGGCTGCTCCAAGCTCTGTCCAACCTGGCCTTGGACACTTCCAGGGATCCAGGGGCAGCCACAGCTTCTCTGGGCACCCTGTGCCAGGGCCTGCCCACCCTCCCAGGGAACAATTCCTGCCCAATATCCAGTCCAGGACTGACACAAGACACTTCAAAATTAGGCAGCTAATTTTGGATAAGCTCCTAGCTGGCAGCAGGAAAACTTATCCAAACTTGTCTGGTGCCTACATGAAGCTGCTTCTCCTGACACACATGCAGGGAAAGTGAGGTCACCTGCAGCCCCAGAGGTGGCCACAAAAGGTGCTAAATTTGGTTTTCCAGCAAGATCTTGAGAAACACAAACTTGAGGAAGCAGGGACAGTTACAATGCAGGTGTCACAGCCACAACAAACAGATTTATCTCCTGGCTGCAGTGCTGCTGATACAGAGCAGCCAAACAAGTGATATCAGCAGGGATTTGCAGGCTCCATGTTTCTGTGCTCCACAAATGCTGGGGTTTATGGAGGCTATTGATGTGTTTGGCCTGAAGAAGAAGATAAAGTGGACTGCACCTCCTGAAAGGATTGAGCCCTGAGCCAGGTGAAGGGTGGCTGGCATGTCCTGGAGGGATTTGTGCTGGGAAACAGCAATCAGTGACAACAGGCACACTGCTTTAATGAGTGGCTGCTAATCAGCTGAAGAGACACCCAAAAGTTTAGGATGCCTTCATTGCCACAGAGCTGATGGGATAAGCACACATCCCACGTTTAAAATGTAGTTTCTTACCCTGTAAAACACAGCTGACCTGCACCTCTGCTAAACAAATCTCCAGGTTTCCCAGGTATAGCTTAAGCTGGGTTTTAATTATTATTCATTATTTACCCAGATAAGACTTGTTATCTTGCTAACAGCATCCTCCCAGGAGGAAAACAGCACAGAATAATCTGTATTATTCTGTGTAGGGTATTACCTGTGCAAGGCTGAAGGTCTAAACCTAAATCCATCCACGTCCATCACTGCCAGCCCTCATGTTCTATTTATGTGGAGGTTTTGCCTAATCCTCCAACAACCCCAGGCATAAATAGGACTGAAAGTATAAGTAGGAGTATAAATACATGGCAGGATATGCAAGGCTTGAGGCATCTGGTGTGTGTGCATTCAAAGCTCACATTAAAAGGCAAAGAGAAACCTCCAGCACAAACATCCCAACCAGCAGAGGAAACGCTGATAACCCCCGTGGGAGATGGAGCCTTCCCCAGAGCAGGGCGTGAGTAACAACACTGGCACAGCTCAGGATAAATCCTTACCCAAAAAAGGCACAATTTCCTATTTTTGGGAGTTAAGGAATTTATAGGTGTCACTTAATCAGAAAATTGTGGTAAGAACCATGAAGATGCTAAGTGCTGCGGTATTTTTATTAGTATCAAGTCTAAATTATTATAAGTTTAGGAATTTGACTCAGTTTTGCTCCCCAGTTTGGAGATGGGCTCACAGATGTTACAGAAAAAAGTTACTTAGAATGTTAATTCTTCAGTGGATTGCATAGATCTTGCTGGATCACGAATCCAGAGCCAAAATCCACTTAATTTCTTTTTTTCTGATTAAATTACTACATAAGATATATGGCTGTTTTCTTATGTACATTACCAGGTTAATATTGATGAATCATAGTGTAAAAGACCCGCAAGAAAACCATCCTCTCCCAGCAGATAAAATAGGTAGGAAAACAATACAGTAAGAATTCTTCCTGATAGCTTTCGTAATCGATATTTAGAAAATTAAACATGTATTTATCAGTCATAAAAAAATCTGTGGGGTGAGAAATCCAGTGTCCATATCCTAAAGCCAGAGTTTGGCTCCTAGTCGACAGTTGAATCATCAACCTATTGAGTAATGGATTTTTGACATGAAAAATATGATACTTTTTCTCTAGGTTGATTTCCCATCAACTTGGGGTATAATTAGAGCATATATTTTAGAAAGACACACAGACCTGATGTCTTCAAACAGTGATGATATTACTTACAATACTAATATTTAACAATGAGAAAATGTTAGGGATCCATCTCTTCACCTTATTTCCAGTTCAATTATTTGGGTCAGACTTTCTACCAGGAGTTCTCGGTCCAAGTTTGATTTTTACTTTAGAGATGCTTCACCCTCAGTGTAATATCAGATTATAGGACCTTCAGCTAAGTCCTACATATTCAGGGTTAAATATTCAGAGTTAAATATTAACCCCAAATACCTTTTTGAACTTTTTTTTTTTTTTAAGCCTGTGGCCAGGTAAGTCTCTCTCCCAGCACTGAGGAAGGTGTCAATGTGTGGTGTGCTAAACATGTGCTATCTCTGGCAGGAGAGATTTTTGAAAGATTTTCCTGCCAGCAATAACTGAGCTGAGATGCTGCTTGAGCTGCTCTGGGATGCAAGAGCCGCCCTATTACAGTGATTGCTCTGCCACTGGTCATTAACATTCATCAGTAAATATTAATGCAGGCTACTTGGCCAACTTTCCAAGTAATTGATGCATATTGTTTCTTGGGTGTTTCCAGACTTATCACTCTGGGGACTTAATTGTCAGTTTTCATTTTTAATCTGTGCTGGATAATTCAGGACAAATTAATGTGGAGGAAATAGAAGCTGATTGCACGTTAACTGTTGGTTAAAAACTCCAGAGGTACAGAAGCACCACTCAGGAAGCCAAAATTTACAGCTCCTGCCAAATCCCATCTGGTGCTTTTGCTGCCCAGGAGGCAGAATCCTCTGGAGCACAGGATGTGTGTGTCCACTCTGTCCAGGCAGTGCTGCTCCCCACCTTTCTGCTCCTCAGGGTCTTCACTTTTGCAAACTCTTCCTTTCCCAGAGACACAGAAATTATCTATTTTCAGGCTTCCTCTGAGTAGAACTTACATAAGCAAGCTACAAAAGGTGCTGTCATGAAAGTGTCAGTCTTTGAGCAATAAAATTTGTTTTTGTGAAGTGAATTATTCCCTTTAAAACACTCTGTCCTCATGGTCACGTGAGGAATACTGATGTCACCTGCAAGGGTTGACCAGAGAAATGGAACACGCTTGGTTCTAAGAAATTTAATCTACAAGAAAAAAATAAATTAGAGATGCCTCTCTTCTAGTGCAGAGGTACTTGGACAGGTAGTTCCATCCTGCACTGCCTTGCTTCCTGGTATTTTATTTTATTTTCTCTTCATTTCAGGCTTTGCCAGGTATTTTACATGTTCAGGGTCAGATTTCTTGCTGCAGTCACGTTGTATAACACTATTTTATTTTACACATTGCTCTGATTTCAATTTTAGCTAGAGAGACAAAAAAAAAAATCCAGCTTAACCATATCCTAAAGGGCCTGGATCCAGGGAGTCATTACAGGACATCCATCCAGCCAGGGACTGACAGATTCATTTGCAAATGAGCAACCCAAATTCAGCCTGCATGGTTTGAGGGATGGAAAAAAGTTTGCAGGATAATTTATTAGTGTCATTGTCTGCAGCTTTTCCAGATGTTCCTGTCCTGGAGCACACACAGAGGAGAAGCTCCCAAATACATCAATAAAATAGTCGAGAGATGTTTTTCTGCTAGGAGGCATGAAGCTGGAAAAATTAAAGGTGTTCTTCCAGAAGTGATTTAAATTAATGAATGACTTCGGATCAAGGCCAGAGGGAAGGAAAAATGTCAGCATAGTCCTTCCTGCTTGTATGGAGGTAGAGCAGGTCTCTCTGCTGCACGTAGGGAAATAAAAGAGGTTTTCCCAAGGGATGGGGGATACTTCCCTGAATGCCCAGAGAATCCCAGGGAGAGCTCTATAATGCTCAGTCCAAATAAATTCTCTCTAAGCTGATGATATTCATGCAAACATTGTGTGAAATACTGCCACTCATCCACAGCACAACACAAACATTTTCCTTAGGATGCAGCATGTGAAAGAGGAAGGCGTTTTCACTGGACTCATTTAAACAAATATTGTACAAAGAAAGAACCAAAAACCAGCTCCTGGCTTTTGGAGTTTAATGCCAGGAGAGCGGAAGGAAGGATGAGAGCTGCTTTCATCCCTCAAGCCCTTTCATGTCCTTTGGATGGTATCAGGGTTTTTATCAATAAAAATCAGAAAAAATTACCCCCATAGGTAATAAAAGTGATCCAAGCCGTGTTCAACCCAGATGAACATCCATCCCCCACCTGCATTCACTGGGCAGCAGGAAAGAGTAAGAGCCTATTAGACCTATATTAGACCTTGAGTACCAGTTTGAATAATTGACATTAGGATTTGTTGGAATGGAACAATTTGACTGACCCACTTTCGGACTTCAGGCGAGTTTATCTCACGTAAAGAGCTATTTTGAGTTTGTGATGAGGTTTTTAGGAGCTCTGTCATGCCTGCCAGCTCACCTTCCCACAGACAAATTCACAGAAAACAATGCACAGTGTTAATGCCAGGATCCCCCAACTTGATTTGGCCTCCGCTGATTTCAAAGTTCTTTTTCCTAATCACCGCATTAATTTCAACATAAACTTTTCACTGGCAGGTTTGTAGGCAGGTATCTGCATTTGTCCTAATCAGGGATTCACTTGCAGCTGTAGGTTTAAAACTTTCTCCAAAGCAGTCGAAGTACAGAGTTGTCTGTTGGCTGTAAAAAAGCCCAAAGCCCCCAAACCTCGTTGATGTTGATGGAAACCTGGCTCAGACCCCACTCACATGAGCCAGTTCCAGCTTCTCTGGATAGAGCCTGAACTGCTCAGCTGTGCCCTGCACTGCTGAAAGCAAAAAAAAGAAGCCATCATTTAACTGAAATAGTGAGAGCTTTGCAGGAGAATTTCACTTTCTCAAATTATCACCTTGGGGATCACTGTTTAATAACAAAGAGCAGTCACTGCACACTACAGATGCTGAGAGACCATTTTAAAAAGCCTCACACCTGAAAGCTCAGCTTCTAGACTTTTCTTCCTGTGTCACAGCCCTAGCTCACAAAAGTTGCTGGGGGCACTAATGCAAGGGTTTAGAAACGACAAAACATAAACACAGAATTTAGCCTGAGGAAAAGCACGGTGTGTTTCCTGAAAACACATTACTGGACCATAAACTGTGAGTTGTGATGCTACACTGAGGGCAGGGATAGAAAAGCGTCTCTGAATCTCTCCCTACCTCGCTGACCATTGTGTGATTAGCTGCCCCCTTTGACCACAACCTTTATTCCTTTAACAAACCCAAAGAGTCAATTACACCTCTGGCCTCCCTTTGAAACTAAGTGAAAATTCACCAGGACAGGGAAGTGACAGAAAAGCTTTTAGTCTACTTCAGCTGACAACAAAATGTATTTTTGTCCCACTCTCTCAGAGCAAAGCCATTGAAATTCACGTCACGGGATGGTTTTAAATCCTATTGCACCTGTTAGTTCTGCTGTTGAAACAAATCCTGCACGATGCTGATGTACCTGGGTGAATATCAGCAAAGGCAGAGCAGAGGAAAGCAAACTCACAGCCCCTCATGCAGGATTTATTCCCCCAGCTTTGGAGGGGGTTGCAGATAACGTAAAATTCTGACCAGTAATATTAATGATTGCACTGACTCTGACTATTTAGTGCATTATCACAGCCTAACGAGGGGCTCCTGCTATGATTTACCTTGTAAGCACCTTTCTTCATGGCTGCATTTACTGCTTTATAAATGCTTCTTATTGCATAGCCATTACCAGTGCCATTAAACTCATTTAACCATGCTCTCACCACTGCTGCTTTACAGAAAAATGGCAGAGGAAGTCGTGTAACTTTTCCTCTTTATTTTCGCAAGGACAGCATTATGGCAAAACATGTATTTATGTGCATAACAGTTCTCTATAACTCCTGAGAAATATAAGTATTAAATACTGTGAGTAACAAATAAAAACATGTTCAAAAACCCAGTTGGCTTCTTCAGTACAATCACTCAATAAAAGTAAGGCCGGAAGAGATTAATAATATTGATTTGTTATAAGCCAGTACACTTAGAGTTAAACCCAGTCTTTTTAATGGCAGATAAGAGAATACAAACATTGGTTAGCAGGAAAAAAAGAAAAGCTGAAGAAGTTTCTTTAGATGATAATTCTGCTTCGCCCTGCTGCAGAAACCTCCAACAAAGTAAGGGCCATAGAGAAACAAGGTCAGTATTTCTGCTCCCCCCTTCACCCACAGCACATAAACTGCCCCACAGTTTGTCCACATTAAACCAGCCAGTGGTTAAACTTCACAGATTCCCCTCTGGAATGCACTCACAACTGATCTATTTCCATTTACTTTGGGAAATCCCAAATACAGCAGAGGTTGCTTTCATCCCCTCACGGAAAACGTAAACCCACTTACTGATAAAGAATTCCTGTGGTACCTCTTCCTGCACCATCCACCAGCTTTCTCACCATCCACCAATGCCTCCCTGCCAGCTCTTACTCCAAATGTTGCTGCAGGAGCTGGGTTTTTCTGTGACAATCCTCATTCCCCATTAGCCTGAACTGAATACTGAGATCAGCTGTGTTCACCCCTTTTGGGGTCAGTAGCACAGGAATTTTCCTTCAGACTCCAGGTGATGCTGAAAATAAACTGGTCAAAGATGAAAATGAAACTATTTCCCACCAGGAGAATTCACAGAAGCAGAGGTGTTGCACTGAAAGTCCAAGGGAGATTATTCAGACCAGAAAGGAATTAGGGAAGTACCAAATTAGGAAGGTACAATTCACCCACTCCAGAAAAACCCTGTTACTCTGAACATTTCCTGACATGAGAAGGTTGTAAGCCTCAAAGAGCAAGGGTGGAAATCATTCTCCCACAGGCTGGCAAAAGTCTTTATATACTGAGATGTAACAAGAGATTATGTTTTTTTCCATTAGCATATTCTTAAAATTATGAGTTTCGTTAACACATGAAATCAAAACTATTTCCCAGCCTTTATGAAAAGAAATTCCTGTTTCCCAAACAAGCCTCAGAAATATGATCTCTATCCCTTTTCTCCTTACAATGATTTGTTTGGAGAAGCCAGCTCCAGTCTTTTCCACACTCAGTGATCCACGGGATGTTTAAGTTGCCTTATCTTTGTTGAACAATGCCGCAGACATGAATTCCATCACATTCACTCCCTAGACAAGTTTACACCTCTTAGATTAGAGTGACATTGTGACACTGCTGTAATGTTCTTTCCCCCTTCCTTTTGTACAGTGTGATATTGGTTTCAGCAGGGGCCCACATCTGAAACTTCCATTGTGGCTTCAATCTCTTGGACTGGGAATGAAGATGAAATGGGTTTTTGTATTCACAAATGCTCTGTGATGCTGATAAGGGGTGATGTGAACAGAATACAGACTGACACAACAGAATGGTTCATTCAGCCTGCCTGCTAAAAGAGATATTTTTCAACAGTCTGATAAGTAGCAATAAATGATTTGTAAATATCACCCTCAACAGAGTGGGGACCCTTCTAATAACCCTGACATATACAACATACATAAAAACAATTAATAAAAAGCTCAAGGAGATTTTTTACAATAATCTGACCCTTGGGAGCCTTCAGAGCCACCTGCTCAGTGTGTCCAGCAAAGGGCACTGGGCAAACCTGCTGGAACTAATAAATCAAACTCCTCCTGGCTTAGATCTCTTCAAGCCTTGAGTGATGGGCTTGGATCTCAATTTGCAGCTCTTGTCTCTTAATCTGAATGGTGTCAGGTCACTTTGAGAGTGATGCTAACTGGAATGTTTTGAATTGTTGTCTCCAAACCAGAGGTGTGACAGGGCACTCACCAATCCCTCACACATCTCCCCGACCAGGTGTGAGTTTGCTGAGCTTATAACCCGAGAAATGGGAAGAACAGAAATCTGCTTTGGCTCCAGCTGTGAATCAGGGGGAGAATTCACTTGAAATCGAGAGTGAAAGTGCATTTGGAAACTTCCCTTTACCGACCACCCCTTCTCACTGCAACACTAAGGATTGTAAAAGCTGTAAAAGTCTTTAAAACGCCCTTTGGCTCAAAAAGAGGGAAGTTCTGTGTGTTGGACAGTGGCCACCTGACCTCTCCTGCTGGAGCTTGTCTGGATTCAGCTGGGCAATCCTGCAATGACATCTGGTCCTTTTTAGAGCTGCACTGTGTTGTGGGTGCATCTTGCTTATCTATAAGTGCACTAATTAGATTTGGAAAATCTAATTGAGATGAAAAGGAAGGAAGACAGACGCCATCCAGAAGGTGTGTGCATGCCACCATCAATTCTCTTCCCCTTCTCATCACCAGGAGAGAGGCTGCTCTGCAAATGGAAAGGACCAGGGACCCAAAGGAGCTTAGACAACACAGAGCTGTGGGTTGTAATTAAAAAGCACAATTACATCTGTGAACAAAAGCCGTCGATAATTACTGGAATAAAAACCAGAGCGTCCTTGTGCCCAGCCCCATCTACTCCTAGAAATAAACTTGTTTTAAACCTTGTTAAAATCCAGTAGCTTGGCGGAATAATGCACGGCTGCTGCAAATCTGCCCAGTGAAATTAAGAGGTTTTTTGGCAAACTAACAAAGAGACTCAGTCCAAAGGTTTAAGGTTTATGGAGCTGCTTCAATCGTGTTTCATGCCTGACTTTCTGCAGTCCTCCTCAACTGGCTGAATGCATCACTCCCTTGTTTTTACCAAGTCAAAGCACTGGCTGAGGATTTTCTATTTCACGCCCCATCCCTACCTTGCTACTCAGACTACCTAATGTGGCTTATCCCAAATGTCTCCTGCTTTTCCCTTTGGAAAGTTTTTTTTCAGAGAATAATAATGGGCAGATCTTCCCTTCTGTAACTTCAGCATACATCTGTTGCAGCTCAGATGTTTTATTACAATTATCTGGGTTCAAACAAGGTCCAAAGTCTGGACCAGCATGAATGCTGATTTTTTTTTTTTGTTGTTATTTCTGCAAGTCAAAGCAAAAATCCTGTAGCATCTGCAAAAAGAATATCAGTTAATTCAGTGCATCAGGAGTTACCCACCCAGTCTTGTCATTTTAATTTTATAAACGTTAGGCAGATTTTAATTTAATGGCAAAATGATAATGTTTTTTCTCTGTTCAGAGCAAGTTCCTGAGCAGAGAGTAATTTGCACACCTGTAGAACAGGAGTTCTCTATATAATAAACTGAATTAAACTGGGTGCATCCTAGTGGAAACTTTTAATTTAGTTTTAGCCTCTTAAGACAGCAATGTAAGCATTCTGCTTATCACACAAGTATGGAGTGTACTCGGAGATAGCAGGTGAGACTCTGTATCTTGTAAAGATTGGAAAGAGTAATAAATTTGATTTCAGATAATGCCTGTGGGTGCTACTCCTAACTGTCCAACAACATGGTCCTGCTTAGAAATTTTAAGACAAATTAAAACATTTAAGACTGTGAGCAAAACCCATGTGAAGGCTTTATTCCACCTACAGGATGTGATGTGCTCAGTGATCCAAAAGTCTTTGGGATTTTAGTACCACAAAACCCAAGTGTGGCTTTTTCATAGGTTTGGGTGGGGTTTTTTTCCCCAGTCCACAGCAAAGTATTTTTTGCCATGGGTAGAAAGAAGGAAAATGAGGTTCTCGTTTCACATTAAATAATTTGTTCTATGCAGAGGGGAAAAAAATAGAGGGCCAAATGAGGAAAAACAACCAAATCTGACTGAATCAGCACAGGTGCTCTATTTCTAACCCAATGCCTGAGATTTGCATTCACTGTGGAGACATTTTGTTGGTTCCCAGTCTCATGGTTTCAGGATATCCCTGCTGTGTTTGATTTGATATTGTTCTCCTGTTCTAGTCCAAGCACATTTGTTATTAAATATGGCACTTGCAGTGTTATTTGAGATATGGAATGGGACCAGGGACCTGTTGGGTAACAATGACAGGATTTCAGCCTTGCAGACTTACACTGCACCTTTACCTGGAAGAAAGCTGAGGAACGTTATTTTGGTTAAAGGAAGGGGGCTGTTCCATTTTAACAGCATCAGTAATGAGCGTTTATCAGTACCACTGTTTCTTTGGGGCTTTTTTCTTTTTGTGTGATGCCCAACATGGTTTATTAATGAAAACCACTCGCTAAATTATATACTTCTCAAAAGAATGATAACACGCAGATGTACAAACCCACATTCATGTGTTGTTTTATTGGTGCATTACAACATTACATCTCCTTCACACTGAGAAAGCATGAGATTAAAATACATTGATCCACAAAAATGCCTTCCCTACGCTGACTCTGCACTGGTGATTGCGGCACCTACAGATTCCCTCCACGAGTTTCATTCCATTAAGTCTTTCATAATTTTAATTACATTTTAATCAAACCTTTTTACATTGTCTACTTCATGGCTCTCGATTTAATTATTCCCATTAAAATGTGTTATTCTTTACTGCTTTTCCGAGGTCACCAATTACTCTTGCAATTTCAGGTTTTATGCTGTATTACACTCCATGTTCCAATCCTTTAACAGCCACTACTCACTTGAGGGCTGTATGAGTTTTTCCTCATCCCAAAGACAGCCTGTCTGTACCAAAAGCCATTAAAATACTGAGAATGTGTATAGCACACTTAGAAAGCCCCACTCCGTTTTGAGAATAAGCCGGATCTATATAAAAACATGCAAAATGCTCTATGCATCAGTATTAAACTTCTAATTTTGACTCAAGATTTTTTTTTTTTAAACGTTTGCATATAACCTGGAAGACTAGGGTTCCTGCTGAAAAGAAAAGAGCAAATGGCCAAGCCTCACCCTGACTCTGGGGCTTTCAGTAATCCTCCCACATGGAGTAACAGAAAACTATATTTGTTACAGAATTCTGTAGGATGGTTTAAAACCTTTGTGGGAAGATTAAACCTCCGTGGAACTCTGTGGACTTCTAGAATAAGATCTCAACCACGCCAGAGGAGTGTTCTGTCAAATCCAGTGCAAATGCCAAATAATTTTTCTTTGCTGATGCTGGCATTGTGAATTACTGTATGTTCACCAGGAAAACCACAGCTAAGTTCAACTGTCTCTGTTGTGGAGCTCAGAATTGTGTAAGTGAAACATCCTCCTTCTGACACAGTTAAACTGTACCAGCTTTGCAAGGCCTGATTTCTACAGAACCTCCCGGGCTCACTCCTGTTACATTCTGTTCCTTAATGTCACTTCCTGTTTATAGCCATTTCCAAATATCATATAAGTTTATACACAGCGAGGTTGCATCCTCTTGTACACAGTTATCAGGTTTATTTTTAATGGGACCCTAATTTACTTGCTTTTTGTAAAAATTCAAGTGTTGCCAATCAGGAAGCAGCTCTTCTCGAAAAAAAAAAAAAAGAAAAGAAAAGAAATCTACAAAGCTTAGCTTTGAGAAAGTAAATGGCAAGCCTTACATAAAGACATTGAGCTGTTTGAATCACAAAATGTCTACAAGGCCGATGCATATTCCAACAGGAACACAGAAATTATAATCATGGCAGCAGTCTCCTCCAGTCTGAAGCACCGTAATTGTGGTCGTTGATCAACATTATCTTGATTGCTCCAAGAAATGTTCAACTGCCAGGGTGTGGGCTGGAATATTTTGCCTGCGTTTTCACAGGATACCTAAGGAGAGAAAAGCCTGGAATCTGACATTCTGCCATCCCAAAGGTACATCATCTCAGGAATGTGATGTGTAGTGCATAGTGCTTACACAACAAACAGATAATTATCCCACTGATAATAAATTAACTTAGGTCACACACTCATCAACCTCCTCCATACCAACAGTGGTTTGATTCAGGTGAGTTCCAATTCAGGTACCTTGGCAAGCACCATGCCCAAGAAGCATGGTGAGCTGAAAATGTGGGATGGGACTAGTGGAAAACTGTCTCCAGCCTTCCTCTGGATGTGTTACAGTGCTGGAAACCACCACAAGCACTCGTGGTTGTGCGCCCAAAGTCACGAATGAGAATCTTTGCATTTCCTTGGATCACCAATGCTGCAGTGAGTCACTACACAAGAATGAACATGGCACACCGAGATCCACAGAAAACTTTGTGGTTTTTTTATCCTCCCAGTTTTAGGGGGTTTTAAACACCTGTTTGAAAGACTTCAGCTTGTTAAATGCAATGGGTGTCCTTTCCTTTGGATTTCACGGCAAATACTGCAAGTTCTCAAAAATTGCAGATGACACAACACCAAGTTTCTAATCCATCCTGGATGTTGCTCTCAGTTGGTAATTTTAACAGCATTGAGCATGAGAATCATCCTGTGGAACTACTAATGCACAAGGCTTGGCTCTTATAAGCACTTCACCATCCACACCTTTCGCCTTCTTAGTCATTAGTAGCTCAGAATTACCTTGGCAAAACTTGACAATTAATACAAAGTTCCACCAGCATGTGGAGATTTTTGTTAATGTCAGAAGGCAGCAAGATAAACATATGGATGGTGCCCGAAATTATTGAATTACAGATGTTGAACACCTGATGAAAAGTGCTCTGTGTACTCGCCACCCATCGAAATCACTGAGTGCTGAAGGTGACCAGAACTTTGTAGAAGATACTCAGTACTTCAGAAAATCTGTTTCCAGATCTAGTAGATGGTCAAGCACATCTCAAAATTGCTCTTTTAACCATTCCCCACACGAGCTTAATAATGTTCTCTCCCCTTCCCTCGAGTAGTTCTACCTGTTTGCAGTAGACTGAAAACAGATAATTCAGCAAGTCAGTATGAACTGGAAGTTTAACTTTAAAAGTATGATGGTATCATGGCATTAAAAATAAAATATTTAAATTCCCTTTATAAAAAGGAAAGAAACCAAAGGAAAAAAAAAATGTACAGTAAGGACCACTGTTAAGAGACCAGTTTGGGGGAAATGTGAGAAGGCTAAAAGTTCATTCTGCACATTTCTCAAAGTCATACGGGACCTTCAGTTATTCCCTCCAGAGGCAGCCCAGTAGCATTGTCGGCTGTAGGTCTCTCTTCTTTCTTCACTGAGTTCTGATCCAGCAGGCTGACGTAAGATTTGTGACAGGCTGTATTACCCAAAGGAGGGTAGTGCTGTCTGTAGCAAATATAAGCAAAAATGAGGCCAATGATCCCTCCAACAAAAGCATCTGCAGGAAAAAAAAGCAACAAAACCAGAAGCACGTTACCAGGGAAAAGGCAGCCAGGAGTGACAATTGGAAATAAAAGACATTTGGTAGATGTGAAAATGTTTAAGACAGAAAATGTGAATTTCGAATTTTCCTCAAGAACTTGCACCACTTGAACCACATTGAACCAATGATGAACCAAATACCACAGTCACACCAGACAGATAAAATCAGTCCTTGGGGGTCTTGTTTAATATTTTGAACACCCAAACTGTGCATGGTTGGCTAAGTTTTGGGAGATGAGCATGGGGAATTGAACGGGCTCCATGGGGTATCAAACACTCCTGAGGTTCCAGATCACAGCTGACCATTTGTGGGGAGGCAACCCACGGATCTTCTCCCACTTACAAAAGCAGATTGCCAAGAACAATTTCAAGCTGGATGAATTCTTACCAAAAGCATCTGAAAGGTCAAAGACTAAGCATGCCTGTTAACTGATTTAACACCTTCTGAATATCTTTCTTTGATGTTTTTTACTAGCCCATACTCCTGTCAGAAAATAAAGATAAAATAAGGATATTGGATGAGATATTTGCAATTCTCTCATACAGGCAATTTCAAATTTTCTATGGTTTTCTGGTTCTGCCTCTTATTGAAATACTTACCTCATCTTGTGTTTCATTTACAATCAACAAGAGAAAAATTTCACTGAAAATACACACTCTGTGAAAGCCTCAGGTTTAACATGAAGAATAATGAATTGAGGCAAAAGGCACTGGTTAAAATATGACCTGATAACACATTTTACTTTAACAAGACTGATTCAGCACCACATCATCTGAGTACACCTGTGTTTCCATTCTTTTAATTTCAAAAAACCCTAAGTGCAATGAACATGGTGGATCATCGAGTTTACTGGCAAAGAAGGGTAAATCAATACAAATTAATTTTGCCTAAAGTCCTTCAATACAGATTAAATACTCTGGTTTCTCAATGTGATTTTTATTAAAACAAACATGTGGTTCAATTTTCAATGTGTAATAGATAGTTTGTAATCATCAGAGTGAGATGTCTTTTTTCAAGAATGATCAGGGCAAGAAAACCTGAAAATCTAATACTGAGGTGGAAAATTTTAAGAAATGTAACTGCAAGTCACATTTGAGGAACAGGCCTGCAAGGAGTGACCCAGGAGATGCCTTCTAATCCTATATTCTCTTCCTCCACACAAAAGGACATAATGAATCTATCAAAAATCAATGTAACAGGGGCTCAAACCAGAATTCAAAAGGTGATTGTGTGCAGACAGTAACTTATCCTACCCACACTGCAAGCTGACTGATTTCATCAGCCTGTTCCTACCTAACTCTAATGGTATTAAAAGTACCAAGGGCAAGAATTTTCACAGCACAGCATCAATCAACTTGTAAAAAACTTAGTTATTGTGACAAGATTAATTTTCTGTAAGCCTGTGTTGGGTGCAATTCTCAGATTATTCTACTTTGACTGAATAGTGTTCCAGCTGCTTTTTTATTTTGCTTAACAATTAGATCAAGCCTATGATTATTATTTTTAATCATGGAGAAACACCAGATTTTTGCAAGTCCTCTTTAAGTTCCCTGGGATTTTAAGGCTTGCTGAAATCTTGCCCAGATAATTTCTTTCAAAATCTTTACACAAATTATGCAACTTTGGGCCTCAGCTTGGGCACCACAGTAATACAAATTCACTACATGATTTATGCCAAAGGTTTCTGTCTTACGGACCTTCCTTGACTGGGGGTAATAAACAAAAAACACAGGCAGCTATTTTAATGCCTCTTTTTGAAAAAAAAAACCCAATTCTGTCTTTTGTTTAATTTCATCATAGAATAACTTTTCTCTTTTTTTTTTTTTCCTTTTTTCTCCCTTTGTCTGTAAAGGAAAGAGAATATTCTTTCATTTTCAGTATTTAACTTTACTTTTTTCTATACAAAATTCTCCCTTATTCCATGAGTAAATTAACATTTTCAGAATTATAAAAATTAACATTTTCAGAATTATAAGCATGTACAGGGCACATTGGGAATTGGTATATTCAGGAATTCAGGATTCACAGTGAAATATCCTAATACTCACTAATAGCAATACTGAAGCCTTGAATATCACTCTCTCCAGCCAAATTGAAGGGAGCTCATAAAGCTCTCATAATATTAACATTGTAAGCACACTCAATGGATTTTTAATACAGGGACACTCCATCTTTCACCTGCACTGTGCTAAGTCTTGGACTCCAAACTGATGGTCCTTTTTCATTTCCCACAGCAGAGTTAAGGCTCCAGCACAAAGCCACCATAAAAAATTTACCACAATTAGCTGACTCTGCTGAGCATAAAAGCCAAGGCCTGAGGTTCTGTGCTGTGCCCAGAGTGAACAAGTCTCTCCCTTGGGAGCACAGTTCTTTCAGGGGAAAGCAGAGGTGACCTGCAGGATAACCTCTGCCAGCACTGTTCTTGGGAAGAGACGAGTTTGCAGCTCCATCTCCTTAAAATTCAAAGGCAGAACAGGAGCAGCTGTGAAGAAGCCAGTCACAACCCCCTGGGTGCAGTTTTCCTCCAGCATGCACAAAGCACACCATCATACCCTGCCTCACAGCACACGCTTCAGCCCATAAATAATTTTGGTAAGAGATAGTACACACTGCAAACACGCGTTCCAAACTCCAGAGGAAACCTGCACCCTCCACATTTCTTCACACTCCTCTTTTTCTCTTCAGCAGAGAGCTCAGGCCAAGTGTGGAGTGTTTTCAGTGCCTCCTGCCAGCCTGGCGAGGCAGCACCTTGTGCTCAGCAGTTTTTGTGCTGGAGGTTCTCCCCAGCCCCAGGGTCACTGAGAAAAGGAGAGTAATGAGTCCTGAAACAAGACAAGGCTCCGCTGGAAACCAGGAGGCCCCTCAGAGAACATGTCAAGGCCAATGGCTGGTGATTAAGCAGCTGCAGGAGACCAGCAGGAGCACAGCAGGATGACAGAGAGCATGGCTGAGTTGGTTCTGGTGCTCTGGATGCTGGGTGAGACAAGAAGGTGCTCAGGGGGACAGAGCAATGCAGCAATCAACTGAAATTCAACTGTCCACAGCACTGGTGAGGCCACACCTTGAGTGCCGTGTCCAGTTCTGGCCCCTCAATTTGGGAAGGACATTGAGTGCTGTGTCCAGTTCTGGGCCCTCAGTTTAGGAAGGACATTGAGTGCTGTGTCCAGCTCTGGGCCCTCAGTTTGGGAAGGACGTTGAGTCACTTGAGCCCGTCCAGAGGAGGCCACGGGGCTGGTGAGGGGCTGGAACACAAACCCTGTGAGGAACGACTGAGGGAGCTGACTGAGGGGTTGTTTAGCCTGGAGAAAAGGAGACTCAGGGGTGACTTTATCACTCTCTACAACTCCCTGAAAGGTGGCTGTGCTCAGGTGGGGTTGGTCTCTTTCTCCAGGCAGCAACTGGCAGAATGGGAGGACACAGCCTCAAGGTGCACCAAGGGAAATATAGGTTGGATACTAGAAAAAATTTTTTTACAGAAAGGGTGATGAAGAACTGGAATTGTCTGCCTGGGGAGGTGGTGGAGTCACCATCCCTGGATGTGTTTACAAAAAGACTGGATGTGGTACTTGGTGCCATGGTTTAGTTTAGGTTGGGCTAGTTTAATTAAGGCATAGGTTGGACTTGATACTGAAGGTCTCTTCCAACCTGGTGATTCTGTGAATTCTGTGAAATTATGTGAAGGAAGAAACAGACTGCTGTGCCTTTGTTGCGGAATTTGGGGCCAGGTTTTGGTAGCAGAGGGAGCGGCAGGGGTGGCTTCTGTGAGAATCTGCCAGAAGCTTCTCCACAGAAGCCCACAGTGCAACAGAGCCAACACCAGCCAGCTCCAGGATGGGTCACAGCAGGGATGTGGGAGCACCTCTGGGATAACAGATTAAAAAAACTGGAAAAAAAATCTGGACAAGTGCAATGACAGCTGGAGAGAGAAGTGAGAACATGTGAGAGAAACAGCCTTGCTGGCACCCGGGTCAGTGAGGAAGGAGGGGCAGGAGCTGCTCCAGGCACCGTGACAGCAACTGCTGAGTGATCTCTTCCTCAACTTATTTCGACTCATGAACCTCTCACTGCATTTTCTCTCACCTTTCTAGCTGGGAAGGGGAGTGACAGACCTGGTGTCCAGCCAGGGTCAACCCACCACAGTGCTGGCAAACAGGAAACAGCATGTAACCAGTGTGAGACTGAAATTTCAGGTAATTGAAAAGAGCACTCAAGGACCTTGAGGGGAGTTCAATTTGCAAGGCCAGCAGTGCAGTACTGGCAACACCACAGAAAGCCAAGATGACCTACATAACAGCACCAGAAATACCATGCACGCTATTTCTTATAGGAATATAGGGACAGATAGGCAAAAAGTAATTCCAGGCTGGTTTACTTAGTAGAAGACATGAGTAAGGCAAGGAAGCTACAAAGGTGACCATAAAGAGGGTCAAGAAATGGTAAAAAAAACCCCTGATGGCAGTGTTTTCTGAATTGTCACACATGAGTGTGTAATTGATAAACAGCACAGCCTTCTACGTCAATTACATCTCACACCCGGATTTTGGAGGACTCTGAGACAACAGTGACAGATGCAGCTGATCTGACGGGGAGCTGCACTCCAAAAGTGCCTGCTGTGAGGGACCAGAGGATGCTGTGCCAGAGACCTGAAGCTCTGAAGGTCAGAGCTAATTCACCCTTGCTAGGAAACCCCAGCATCAAGGGAAAAAAAATCTATAGCACACCATCATCACACACCACGTACTGAAAAAAACCCCAAAAATCAAACAAATACATGGCCAATTAAGAAAAAAAAAAAAGAAAAAAGAGCAGGAAAAAAGGGTTATGCCCCTGTCTCACCTTGCCAGTGATGTTTGTAGTCACACATCCGTGACAGGGCGATCATCATGGCACAGTAGAGGGGCAGGATTGCTGCACAGAGCCTCCAGCTCTTCCCCCGGCCGCTCTCCGTGAAGCAGTGCAGCTTCCCAGCCAGGTAGAAGGTGGTGAAGCCAAGGCCTGAAAACGCAACTGATAAAGCAAACCACAGTAAATTGTAATTAGCCCTGGCTTGGTTAGTTTCTTTTTTTTCTTTTTTTTTTTTTCTTATTAAAGCAGTCATGATCTTGCAAACTTTTAAGAAAATCACATTTTTGGGGAAGCGAATGGGAAAAAAAAACCTTCTCCACCAAGATTCGTGGCGTACGTATATTCTCCACAGCAGTGGTGTTACTTATGGAGCAATCCAAGCAGCCAGGCAAGGGAATGCTCAAAAGGAATTTGAATTTTTTTATAATATATATGCTCAGCTTTCACATAATCTGACATGTCTGCAAACACTGTGTTGTCTCTAGACATTCACCTATCCCACACAAATTTAGTTTTTTTCTTCCTTCAGCAATTTACCTTTTTCCCCTGGGGGAGACACCAGACACTAAATTAAACATTTAAGCAGATTTTTAACATGAGTCACAAAAGCTTTCTCATGCTTCAACCTTCAGCACATCTTTCCTGATTTTAGACCTACCCTAAAACGTTAAGGTTCAAAGCAGAAAAGGATTCAGACACTTTGCACTGTAATTGAATTACATTTAAATGAGATTTTTAGGTTCCATTATCCGGATTCTATAGAACATGCACAAGTGGCAGTGATGAGAGAACTCAGGCACCACAGTTCAGCACTGAACTTCTCTCCTGTTGCAGCTCTTATACCTTCCAGAGAGACAATGGACAAGTAAAGGACTTGTTTGTATCATTTCATCTTCCAGGTGAGTCAATGGAGTGATCAAAATGAAATCTGTCTTGGATTTGCAATACCAAATGCAATCCTGAAGCAGAAACTTTCCCGCCTGAAAAATACCTTTATCTTATATTTCTATTTTTCACCTCAGGTTATTATTTTTTAGGTGAACTGAAATCTGGAGGCAGTATTCCCAGGCAGAACAATCAATTGCTTTGTGGTTTCATTTTCAGGCAATCTACAATGCCCAGCAATTCAGAGGGCTTAAAGGAATATTTTCCAAACTCTCAAGTAGGTGTTCAGTTCACACAGACTCATATTTAGGATTACTACCATTTACCAGGCAATTTTACCAGCAATTGTCAGCGTGGTGCACAGCAGCAGCACATTTAGCTAGAAGGGCTTTAGAGAGAATCTGGTGATATTTTTAAAAGACTATTCCCCCCAGATTTGTGGGTTTCCTTTCAGGGTCTGCCACATTTCCAGAAGGAGATGCTCATGGAACAACAAGGAAGTTCAGCAGGATCTGTATTTGTAATAAACACAAAGGCAGATCTTGCCTGATGTGTTCCTCTAAACCATAAAAGGCAGAAAGAGGAGAGTCACCAACACCCCTCCAGGGGAACCCACACCTCATATAAGAGGGAAAAGAAATATATAATACTCTAATAATATATTAATATATAATAGTAATATTGTGGCTGTAGAACTAACAGTGTGCAGAGAAGCCTTACGCTGCAGAATTTCAGATTGACTTCCCTCACCCTGCAGTGGGCAAACCCAGAAAGAGCCGCTTGACCCAACAGCCCCGGTGCATGCAGACTCAGCAGCAAAACCCACGGAATTAACAGCAAAATGCTCTGGGATGTGGAATATCCATTATAAAATAACTGCAGAATTCAAAACAACTCAATTGCTGTGCACCCCATGTGGGCAACTTTGCCTGATGGCTCTATTTTGAAGATGTCAGTCAAGAATATTAAGAAAAACAATTCACTCTTCGAGAATCCTGGGCCTAAAGGTGATATTTACACTGAAGAATTGGTCCATCAGTAGAATATACTTGAGCACTTTTTCCTGCACCAGCTGGAGTCAATACCTCACTGCACCATGAAGAAAATGCAAATACACATGTGCCCTGAAGGGTTACACCCTGCCTACTGTCCTAGTAAAAATTATTAAGACAGATCCCAAAGATTCAGCAAAGCAATACAAAAACACTTCTAAGCTGCCTTCTTCCAGAAAAATAAAATCAAAATCTCTTTATATAAAGAAGGTAAAATCAACATAAAATACCACCCAGCCCTTTTTTGGAGACATTGATGTAAATGAATAGAAAATCAGTCTGATTTAGTTTAAAACAAAGTCAACACAATAAACATGTCGATACAAATTCCAGGCACAAATATTTAATTGATTTTAAATGTTGTAAGAGGAGAAAGGAATGAGGAAATGAGATATTTTTAACATTTGGTGTAGCTAACTCAAATCAAAGTCCTGATACCATAAGTTGCTGAACTCAGGAAAAACTCTCATGAGACAAGCCACAGGTTCTGTCACGGCTTGTTAAATTGCTTTAAAATGCATTATCATTATTTGAATAAATAAAAATACATTAATTTTTTTGTTCACTTTGTTTCTATGATGTTCTTTTTTAAAAAAATGAGTTCAGAAGGAGTAAGGAGGATGACAGCACCTGGAGACACCACAGATCCCATCCTGACACCTGCCTCCCTCCAGACAGGGGATTTAGGTGAGTTGAAAAACCTCTCTGTGCAGACCAAACCAATTACCCCGTTGAAATGCATAAGGTGAGAAAACTGTAAACAAGAATCTGATCTAAAGCACCCCAAATAAATTATTCATTTAAAAATGTAATTGCTTTTGTGAGTGTTTCTCTGAGATTTAAACTACCCCAGGAGGATCTTCAGCCTCTCAGGTTTTAATGGATGCTTTGCTAAGCACACAACAAATGACTTTTTCACATTAAGCAGTTTTTGAACTAAAGAAAACCCCTCAACTTGCTCAAGTGACATCAAATTACAAAACAACCATGTGAATGGCCTCTGTAAGGACCAGATAAAACCATCCATCTCTTTGTCTGCAGTGCTTTATTTCTGCAGTGATTACTGTACATTTCCCAAGTGCAAACACAGACTATTCATCACTGGAATTGCTCAGCAGCCTACTGAGGAATTCCAGCAGCTAGGGCTACTGCAGAATGTTTTCAGTCTCACACTGTTCAAAGACTGAACTGTTTGTTTCTTGCAGGAAAAAGCCTGATACCAAATGAGTGCATACATTTTAATGCTGAAATTCAATTCAAAGAGCATTTTATAGAAGTACAATTCCCAAAGAATGTTATGAGTTTATTATCACAAAGTATTTTTTAGGTTTTTTTTCCAAGTGGGACAGTCAATCACCTTCCCTTTGGCTTAGCCTTATTAATTTCTTTTCACAGAGAAAGACAGTTCAGCAGAAGCAACATGAAAAGCACATCACAAAATAAAAATGTATGCAGGGACATGGGAAATAAAAAAGAGATGTTGGAGACAGAGACATGTTAGAACAAAAATAGACTTACATTATCTGAAAAGCAAGAGCATTAGTCATTAGATTGTTTTTGCAACAGTCACAGTGAATTCTTACGAACTTTTTTGGGGTTTTTTTGGTGACATGTTTTTTTATGTACCTTTCCAGATACCTCATCTCACCTGAAATTCCTAAGGTGGCCTCAGGATGCATCTCTTTGTCACTAAAAAATGAGAACTAAGTTTTGATTTGTTCAGTTCATGACACCTTTTACAAAAAGTCCTAAAAGCAAACCTGTTCCACAGCCTACTTATCCATTTGTGTGGGTAAAAACCTTGAAAAAATCAGAAAAAAAAAATCTCTTTCTCTGAGAACATAGCAAAGAGAAGATTAAACCAGCTCAGACCCTGGAATTAATTTTAATAATTTCTCTTTTTAAGCACAGTATCTAGGCACAAGCCTTAGATCACTGCCTTTTCAGCTCTAATACAAATTATGGCCATGTGGGCATTTATGAGGTATTTAACAACAAATAATCCCTACCAAGACCAATTTTTTCTCTTCCAGGTCAACACTGGGAGATATCAAGTTCCAACCAACGGATCAGGGTAACTTCTTGCTTTCCTGCTTTGCTGTAATTACACCATCAGCAGCATCCTGGATAAGGATCACGCCCTGCTCAACCTCTTGTCATTCCATTCACCATGCCAAGCGTTTGCATCACTCATTCAGGGATGTGCACGTAATTTAAAGCTTGTTCGAAAGAAATTGGCCCAAGAATACAGATTAACATGTAAAATACAGTTAGAAGACAGGCTGTGTAGCCTTGGTTGGTGCCTGACATGTTTTGGTTTTCTGAAATTCCTTTCCCAGGGAATTTTCTGTAAACAAGAGACATGTTTTTGTAACTGCAAATTTGTTTACATTTTTTCCCTAGGAGGGACTTCTTCTTGATGTCCCTCTGGTCTGACCAATGTGGTCAAAGAGGTTTGTCTTTGTTTCACCAATCAAATTGGTCTGTGTAGAATAGTATATAAAGGAAACACATCCCAAGAATAAAAGAGTCATTTTCTGAAGTCAGTTTTTGTGTCATTGTAGAGTACAACAGCGTCAGGCTGAAGAGTATCTCCATGGACAGAAATTTTTTGCAGTGGAGGATCAGAATGCTTCTGTCAAACTCATGGTCAGCAGGGTGAAGGAATTTACTAGAATACACCAGTTTTAATATTGCAAATAATCCCCTTAAATACCTCAAAAAGGAACTAGGGAAACCCCAGGACTGTGCCCAGCCTGAGGAGCAAGGGTTATACAGAAAATCACTGCTTCTCTTTTTTCATGGTGTGACACACAGCAGGAATAGGAAAAGGTTATTTATTCTTGCAACACTGCAAGATGCAAAGCAATGAAGCCTGATCTATCCACCACCTGCGAGAGGAACTTTTCATTGGGGTTTTATGTAGAGAAGTAGAGTTTGGACAGGGGGAAGGCAGATGACTTTGAGCTTTTTTCACCTCGACTTTCAAAGTGAAGCAGGACAACAAGGAGAAAGTGGCTGCACAGCAGCATTGTGCTGTCACTGAATTCAGTGCAGAAACTCTCTTGAGAGAGAATTTTAAATAACTCTCTTAGAGTTATTTAGAGAAAATCAGGGACTGGACAATTGGGCATCTTCATTTCCAATCAGTCTGGAATGAAGTTTGCTCTGTGAAGAGGGCAAAACTAGAGTTGCTCTCTGTTCTGGAGTACACAGTAGATTTGGGATTAATACCTTTAAACATACAAAGAAAAGGAAGAAAATATAATTTTTAAAAGTAGTAAATAACTGAGTTGTTCAGCATGGAGAGGAGAAGGTTCTAGGGCAACCTGGGATAGTGGGAGGTGTCCCTGTCCATGGCAGGGTATGGAACTAGATGAACTTTAAGGTCCCTTCCAACCCAAACCCCGCAGTGACCCTACACCCTTTGTGTAAAACAAATTCATAAAACATGTTGGCCAGGTAGGATAAATCCCAGTGAGGAACCACTCTTTTACACTGCCAGGATTCCTGTATTAAAAACCCACCTATTTTTTTTTTTTTTTAATTCAGAAAAAAAGGAGGATCTTTTTGAGGTATACATGTAATCTGAACCTCAAACAGGCTCCGAAGAGTTGATTTACTATTGAGGCTGGAAAACTAAACATTAAGGAGTTCATTTCACAAGCCCCTGATGAATTCCAACAGCTCTTGTTGTTGAGTATTCACAGGTAATTATGTCAGAGAAGAGGCAGAAGCATTAAACATAACCATTCCTGAGAATACTTAAGAGTTTGAATTAAGAAGCCAATAAACCCCACAGGACTTCTGTTCTTCCTTGCGTATCGAAGAAATCCGTTTCATATTTCCCTGGATTCTTTTATAAGAGGATGAAATATTTCAGCGAGACAGTGTCACACAGCTGTTAATTAAGAGATTTATCTTGAAAATAGGGGAGTAGTAGCAATTACTGCCAAAAACCTGTGGCTTGTAGCTCATTTGTTACTTAAAATGTTCATTTTCAAGTGAAGGAAATATGATTATCCTCCATGAAATTCCTAGCTAAAGATAATTAACAGTTCAAATTTAGATACCCAACTATAATTACCAGTACTGAGGTAATATTTTATAAAAATTATCAGGATAGCAAACATTTCCATTGAAATTCAATCATTTCTTCACTCTGAAGCACATAAATCACTTCAATTTTTCAAACAAATGGATGTCTTTTAACATGCAAAAATATTTTCATTCTTACGACTGACAAATTTTAATTATTTAGTGGAAAAAGGGAGGAGGAGCTGCCTGTCCTTTCATTCCAATGATATCACACTTCCCAGTCACCTTTTTTCTTTGTGGTGGCACAGCAAGGAACACCACAAATGCTACGCTCATTTAATTAGTGCTTCATCAGGCAAGTCTACTGCGAGCATAAATTAAATAATCAGCTTTAATATCATCAGAGAAGGCAACTCCTTGGGGATAATACAGCAGTAATGCTCCATACAGTGACAAACACCGAGTGGAGCAGTCGATTGTGAAGAGATAGAGACAATAAAATATTAACCAGCAAAGTTGCTGGGACGTTCTGAGAGTTGTTGCAGAGGCTTTACCTGGCTGAGAAGACAATTCACACCCAGGCTGCTGCCACAGAATTTATAACTGGTTCAGAGGAACAAAAACCCCAAAAGATTTCTCTCTTCTTCTGCCAAAACTGAGGAGGGGACTAGACAGAAACCTGATTTAGGAGTAATCCTGGGAATGCTTTCAGAGTTCAGCTGGGGGGAATGGGATATGTCCAGATAAATGCAGAATTGGTCTGTGAACCACTCATCAGGACTACAACTGTTAGAGGAAAATTCACATTTCCAAGGAATACTGTAGAACAATACACAGAATCAAGGCCATGATCCATGGATATTCATATCCAAACTATTCTCCTGCTCCTCATATTTAACTTTTACCCATCACCTGCCCTGCTGCAAGAGGCATTCTCTGCATACAGTGATATTTCTCATTGAGATTCCAGCCTCCTTGCCATACTAAACAATACCAGAAATTGGGATCATATCCTATGGTTTGACAGCATAAGTATCTTTTAAACATTTCCTATTGAGTTTTTTGATATCTACATCAACTAGCAGGTCAATTTGTTTAGACAGGACCTTCCCTGTGCTCACCCACACAAACTCACTGATTTCAAGCAGGTGATGAAGGTAAACAGAGCAGGGAACATGGAGAACAGAACAGAAAAGAACAGAATATTTCATTTGGAAGGGAGCAACAATTATCATCTATTCCTACTGCCTGACCACTGCAGGGCTGACCAAAAGTTAAAGCATGTTATTAAAAGAAATGTCCAAATGCCTCTTAAACAGAGACAGGCTTGGGAAACACAGCCCAGCTCTCTGGGAAGCATCTTCCAGTGTTTGACCACCCTTGTGATAAAGACATTTATTCTAATATGGAGTCTGAACCTCCCCTGGCACAGCTTTGAACCATTCCCATGTGTCCCGTCACTGGATCCCACGGTGAAGAGACCAGAAAAGACAGGCCAATAAAATGAAGAATAAAATAGCTTCTCGTATGGTAGAGAACTTCTTGCGTGACTGGGCAAGTGATGTTTTAAATCTTTAGTGATATTGAAATATTTTTAAATAAGACTTAGCAGTCATACTAAATCATATTTAATCCCAAGTGTCTGTGGGAATGCTATGATAGCATAAACATCGGGTCAATCAGTCTGATTTCTATTTTCTGATTCATTCCCTCAGTAAAATCATTCCGAGATTTCTTTCTTCCCCCCACCTCCCCTTCAAGAGATTTTAATATTTCCCATGCTATTTCATCCACAAATCCAAATTGTATTGCCTTCTAGCATGATTAGAAACCCTCAACACAACCACTCTCCAAAAGTTCTTAGTTGGTTATATAAAATGTAGGAACCAGACTGAGAGACTTCTAAACTCACTGTCTTAGTTCAGGTTGAAACAAAGGAAAACTGAAAGTCTCAAGAGAAAAACACCAGAAAAATCAGTCGTTTCCAACAAAGCAGTATTAGTTTTAAAAATATTTTGCATAAATATTTGTCATGTAGGTTTTGTTTGAGAAAACACTGATGTCATTATTTGCTCAGTCTTCTGCAGAAGGAAGGGGGAGAAATTACCTGCAATAGCTCCTGTTTTCTATGTAGAACTGACAGCATTAGCAAAATCCAAATGAGGCTTTTGCAGGTGCTTTTTTTTTCTTTCTGGCATAAATAATATCCTTGATTTCCTGCATTTATCTCATAGCTTTTATCTCAAGAGCCTTTTAATATCCCCTTGCTTTCAAGAGACCTAAATTAATGTTTTCAGAAAATGTTATGACTGAGATTTCTGCCGTTTGATAAATCAGTCAGCCACCTCTAAAGGAAGGTGCCTGGCATTTTAAGTTTATCATTCAATTTCGAGGGTTTTATTGAGTTATTTTTCTTTTGCTTATAGCAGAACTGTAGTTGGTACTCCTGATTTTAATGAAGCCATTCTGGATTGATTCAGAGTTATTTGCATTAGAAGAACATGATCTTATGTGAGTCAGGTCTACCCTTTTTGCTGCTCAAAGGGGATTTGAGTGTGCAAGGAGGAGTTGGAGACTGATCAGAACTATTTCTTTTAGGGTGCAAAACACACCCCCCAACTTAGAAAGATGAGTGCCCTGTGAGGAGTTTTAAGTCCTCATGGACACAGAATATTTGGGTTTACTTCCAAGTAGCTCTGACATAGACAGAACCCTCTCCTACATATTCTGATTTATTCTTGCCATGGGCTGGAAGACCACACCATGTGCTGCAATGGCAGTTTCAAGAAATCTCAATATTCACCAGCACTGTAATGAGATTTCTTCCTTAAAGATGGTCAGAGAGTGATGTGCCAGCCTCCTCTGAGTTCACAGCCTTCCATTTTCAGCTCAAACTTGTGCTTTCTGACCCATTTCACTCCAGAGAAGAGCTGTCACTACAGTTCACAGATGGAAATTGATCTTTAGATCTCTGGTGTGACTCAGAGCCCTTTTAACTAAAAAGGTCAGGCAGAAGAACAATGGTCTTTACTTTAGATGCAGCTGAAATCTGCGGCATCGCAACAAAGCCTTGCAGCCTGTGAAGCCAAGCATTTCCCTCAACCTTAGCTTAAATTTTGCCTAAACAGCTAAAGTTAGGCAAAAAGAAAGGAAGAATTAGATTGACAAGTGATTAAGCTCCTTCCCTGCACAGATGAAAGCAAACTGAACAGATACAATAAGCAAGAAAGAGCAGCAGCTACTGGGAAAACTGGTTTAGTGGAGCTGAGACCAGAGATTTGCTTACACCTGCAGCTCACTTTGTTAACTTTCCATTTTGTCTGTAAGTGTAAACTATAGCTCGAAAGACAAAGAAAATAATTTTCTTTTTCACTTTTAAAGGGCCATTACTTTCTCAAGCATATCAAGACACTTTCATTCATCGAGAAGGTAATTAAAAAACATATGAGAAGTCACTGTTATTGTCCCCACAGCCTCCGACTGCATTCTTCATTTCAGATTTCTGATTGAATTCTCTGATTGAATTCTCTGATTTCTTCAGCGATATTCCACAGTAATCTCCACAAACCTCTTTCAGCAATATAATAAAAAGAAGAAAAACAAGAACACCCACACAAGAAATGAGAGCTCTTGCACATTTTTATGTTAACATCCATTCTGTATATATAAAATTGACATGCCACCACAAAATCATTCCTTCAAAACTCCATTTTTCCTTGCAAAAAGGAATCTCTAGACTCATTAAAGATTTTTATTAAAAAAAAAAATTAATGACACGATTTAGCCAAAAGTCAACTTTTCAAACTAATTTAAGTAACTAAATTGCAGGTACAAAAGTAAAAATCACATGAGTATTTCATTTATTTTGCTGCTGATACGGCAATTTTATACAGGATATGTTAATTTTTAATTGATTTTATTCCCATAAATCCATTCAATCCAACGTGAAATTGTAAGTTCAATTATCTCTGCAGCCACTACATTAAAATGATTAATTTTTAGCGAGTTTGGCTTTCAGTCAGTTGATGGGATTTTTCTCTCAGGGATCAATGGCCAGCAGGAATCTCCTGAAATTCCAGTTCCTGGGCTGGGGGAGGAACATCCCAGCTCTGCTGGGTGGTGGCCAGTAGGATGTGAAGAGACAACTGGCACCAACTGAAGCACAGGAATTGCATTTAAATTTAAGAAACAATGTTTTCAATGAAAGAGTGGTCAGGCACTGGACCAGGTTTCTCTGCAAGATAGATTTTGGAATCTTCACATCAAATCAAAACTCAACTGGGAATTTTCCTCTAGAACCTTCTCGCCCTGACTCTGCTTTCGGTTGTGGCTGGAACTGACAATTTCCAGAGGCACCTTTATCCTCAAAATTTTGTGAATCCAACTGTAAGTTGGTATAAACCAGACTAGCAAGTGATTACTCATTTTATTCACAGCAGAAACACCAGTTTCAAGATGTCTGTGTGAGTATTGATGGCCAACATGGGCTCAATCTCCCCCTCACCACCAACACTCAGCAGTACAAGCTCCAAGGAAGTTAAATTAACCTCTCACTGTTTTTGCTTCAATAAAAAGGTACCAAAACCAGTTTCATGCAACTTCCTCTAATCTAATTCCTTAGCTGAAAAAACACGGCTTCCATAGTTCTGGCCAATTCAGAAATAACACATTTAAAAATAGTCACTAAATAAAGCTGCAGCCAAAACTGGCAACTGCAATCTGCTTGCAAATGTTTTGAGCAGAATAAGAGCCTAAAGGGAGTTATAGCATGAAGAATTAATCACTTCCTCTAAGAAAGCAAACAGGGTCAAGAATCTGGCATTAAATTCACAGAGGATTTTTGGTGCTTCTAAATAAATTGTGTTGTGTTACTATTATTTGCCCATATTTGCTTGTACAAGGACTCCATTACTACAATCACAGCAGCATATGGGACATCTCCCTGTCTAGGATTTAATTCTTTCTTTTAAGCCAAACAGCCCATTTTGCTGAACAATATTTGAAGTGATGCTGATTTGCTACTTACTGTTCTGATAAACACTGAAGATGTAATCATGAAGTTGTCCTGGTTTTGACAATAAGTCAAGACTCATTTATTATCTATTTTAACATACACACTACTTTTGCAGCACTTTTGTTTGCTGTTGGTGGCCTGTCTTCATTTATACAGGTGAAATCTGGGTCAAAGACTCAGTTAGAATGCAATGGATCATGTCTTTACTCCTTTGATTATTCATCCTTTATTCCTTTGAGCTCTGTATCCAAAACTTCGTATCACCAACTTGGAAAGGTGATCTGGATTCATACTTTAAGCCAGAATTCATTTCAGACAGCAACTGGAAAAAGACGTGGACAAAAACCCAATTCATAGAACTTGGTAGAACCAGTTCATATTTGTGCCATTGCCAGGGCATAAAGTGAAAAGAGAATTTGCCCTGTTATTTCCCCCCCTCCTTCCAGCCACCTGACTGGTGATGTGGCAACATCACAGGTAATTTACTGCTCGTATTCTTCTGCTCTCCTCTGAGAACTCTTTAGTGGTCCCAGGGCATTGCAACAATTTTAAGCTGCGACTCACGAACCCTACTTGCTTTCAGGAATGTGAGCTCTCATATGGAAAACACGCTCAGGATTACTGTCACCTTAATTAAACATGTTCTTGACATATGGTCCTCTGCTTGCAAGCAGAATCAGCCTTCCTTGTGCATGAAAAAGCCCTGGTGGCTTCTAGGCTGAACGTGTTCCCTGAAAAAACTTAAGATATATTCTCCAAACAAAGATATTGACCCGATTATAGCAATTAAAACCACTTATAGCTAATTGCAATTTAAGACTAACACAGGATCTAGAAAGCTGACATTCTCCCTCATGACCCCATGGCAATAATACAAATTCCAAATTCTGTCACCAAAATAAACCCCGACCTCCCTGTCCACACAAATACCAGCCCATCAAATGCTCAGCTCTTGTAGCCTGGATAAAGAGTGGCACATTGTGAAATCTTCTTTGATTTGGAAAATGCATAAAGCTACTCAAAGTAACAAAGAACAGTTAATTAATTGAACCCTACTGATTTCTTTTCTATTTTTAATTACTGCATGTCAGGCCTACCTGGGATTGCTCCACTGGATAAAAACCTGGAATTACAAGCATTTATTTCCCATGCACATTGATTTTTAGATAAATAACACTCCAGAACCCACGAGTTCCTATTTTGTTTGTGGGGAGATTTTGCCAGTCTGACAAAAATGTCAAAATGGCATCAGACATGAGATGTAAAGGAAGAAAATCAATTATGAAAAGCTGCCTATCCATCCCATTAGTATAATGCATGCCTGCAAATTCAGTGATCTTTTCAGGTGCCAGTTGTGCACGTGCCTTGTCCAATTAAACGTTCTGTGTTCGTTCACTTTAATTTTCCTCTTGCACGTGTTGCATTCAGTTAAAATTCTCTTTATCCATACATCCCATTTTCCATCAGCTGGTATGCAGGTTAATCATTATCAATTAAAAGTTTCTGCTGATCTCTGCACAACTTGTCCTGTTTGTTTCACTGAATGCACCCAACCATTCTGTCTGTATGTTGGCTTTGTTGATTTTTGAGCTCGCTGCTGCTGTTTCCACCTCGTTGCAAGGAGGGAAAAATACACCTGGAGAGGTGGGGATGCCATGAGGCCTCTCCAAGGCAGGCTACCCAAAGGTTTTCTGCAGGAAAACTCTTCAGGAGGCTCACAGGAAGGACACAGGCAGGAAAAAATGCTGCATTTATGACCTTCAAAAACATCACTGTTTTGATGAAGGGTGGGCACAGAGAGGCTGTATGGTGCTAACTTTAAATTAGGAGAGAACTGCCAATGGATTATAAAACCATGGAGATACTAAATACGGAATCAACAAATTAGGAGTTATTTTGGGTGTCAGAATAGCAACATTTGTGCCACTCAGGAACACAGGCAGGAGTCTGGGCTCCCTACAGACAAAGGTCCATTCCCTCACACAAGATTGGCAGCACACCGGAAAAGCAGAAAAATGGGCTCCAAACAATCCAAAAGACCCGGAGATTTCTTTGATCCAGTGGAACATACAAGTCACTCTTTGGCTTTATGAAACAGTCTGTGCTCCACACATTTTTCTTCTTTGCATCACATGCACTCCTTGGCCCAGGTGAAACCAAGAAAATAATCTGTGCTCCAAGAAAGGAAAACTTTCCTTCAGGGCACAAGTCGGCTCTGAGAGTGGTAACAGGTTGTTCACAACATTTTTATGGAGTAAGCAAGGTCAGGCCAGGCCATCTGTGCCAGTGCTGTCACTCTTGATACACATCCCTGCATTTTATGCTCTTCCAGCTCCCCATTTACAGCACCAGAGATTTTCTTGTTAAAGGCCTCGTCTTGCATGGGTGAGGTTTTAGATTCTGGTGTAACAAAGCTCGTGATTGACAGCCTATCCTAGAAATACCTCAAGAAAAACTGTTTTGAAGATGAGAATGGCTCTTGACTGCAGCTTCTAACCCCCCTTTATGAGCTGCCTGGCAGCTTTTACTTGTGATTTATTTTCCTCTCGGGTTCAAGTGCAGTAGGAAATACCAAACTGTAGTGGGCTACTTGTAACCATCATACCAAGAGAGGCACTACAGTTTATGTCAACTCTCATCCTCACCACTTACATTTCTGCAGTCGTGAAAACAGAAAAAATAATCCCCCAAACAGTAACAGAAACAGAAAAAAGCCCCTTTTTTGGTGCTGTTTCATGAATTTCACAACACACAGTAAAGGGATGACAAAAATCTGAAGACTGGAACTCCTGCACTTTACTTCCTAACAATCTTGTGCTGAAGGAAGGGAGAAAGGTGCCAAGAAAAAACTCTGGACTGAGTTTATTGAAGGAAAGTTCATAAATACCTACACGTTAAGAAGAGAAGAAGGACAGTTTTTAAAACTGAGCTAAAAAAAATGGAAAATTATACCACAATTTGCAAATATGAATTATTATATCCCGAACATCCTCATCATTTTATAGGTGTGGAAAGCAGTATAATGATGTGCTTCTCATAATACTCTTTTGATTTCCACTCTTCATACTACTGCTAATGAAATAATAGCAAGAAACTAAATTAATGATCACAACTATAAACTATTCTTGATAAAACTGACAATTTTGGTTATCAAAATAATTTTGCTGCAGAGAAGAAAGGTTAGCATTGTATGATTGTCAAATTAAATGCTTTCCTTCTCCATGATGAGACTAAAACATGTATGGATTTTTAAGGCTTGTCAGAGACTTGGATATTATAACATCAGGCTTCAAACAGCTAAGTAGTTCAAGCAGCTGCAGAATTGCCTCACTCTAACACACACTTACCAAGTGATAAAAATTGCTGAATATATAATATCTCTTCATTCTTATCACATTTTGATGAAAGGCTTTGTGGTGGGAAATAGAGTCAACTCAGCCACGTGCTAATTTTATGTCAGCGATGGAGAAAGCTGCTCTCATAATTTTGATCTAAATACTTTGGGACATCATTCTGCTCCAATAAATTTGGTGTGAGCTGCAGCACCATAACTCAGCACTTCTACAACCAGTGCCAGGTAAAAGGAAAACCCCAGGACTCCTGTGGCTGCCCCACTGGCTTGGAACTAAAGCATAACATATCCACAAACATCTACTACTCTCTTATTTATTTCTGTGGCTCAAAAAACAAAAGAAGAGCAAAATCAGCTCACAATTGCATTCATCTCATCACCCAACTTGTTTGCCATATATACTTCTGCAAAATTAGGCAATTTGAAGTTATCACTTTCAAAAAAATCCCATAGATATGATTTACTGGTTCTCAATTGGTGGTTCTTAGAACAGCTGAAAGCAACAAATATTACAGACCAAAAAACCCCAAAGAATCTTACAGTAATCCAGTTATTTTGCAGATGAAAAGAAGTTTTATCAGACACAAAACACACTAGAAATCATCTTCTCAAGACAGAGTAAGGAACCTTTACAAACACCTAAGTTAGTAAAACTAATTAAATCAGACAGATGAATTCTCAAAAAGCCACTTAAACATCTATTAGGATTCAGCCCAAACTGGGAGTATCTAATCAAACCATGAGACCCAGATTGAGGACCAGCTCAAAGCCAAAAGAAGAGTGACTGTATTGTCCTCCTTCATACTTCACTGGAATATAACAAAATAAATGTTTACTATTTAGACAAAGATCTGCACTGGGGAGCAGATTCCCCTCAGAATCACAGTGTTTCGTAACTTTGAATATGTTTCACTCTGCTGACAGTCCTGGTATGACTCTGAATCACCTCAGGTGGCTCCCAAGATAAGGAAAGGCCACAGGGTCACCATTTCATTTTCAGAAGGAAATTTCTGACTTTCTGAAAGTCAGAAATTCAGCCTCCTCCAGCAAAAAATCACCTTCACGATCCAGAAGAAAAAGAGCAACCCCAAACCACAGAAAGGAAAGCGTTTTACAAAAGAAGCACCATGTTTAAGTGTTGATCGCTGAGGCTGGGAGTGTCCCAACTTCAGGGACAGAAAGATGAGGCCACCAGCAGCAGTTCAAGGGAACAAACTCTTTAATTCAAAAATCTGACTCCATTTATATACATTTGTACAAAGGTCAAGAGATTGGCTACTTAGGTCGCCACCTCTCTAACCTGGATGGTGGACATCACCACCAATCATTTCTTCTCTCAGAGGAGAAGTATGTAAACATTCTAAAAATACACATTGTTTGCATGAAGCTGCGTGAGAATTTGCAGCACGAAGACAGAAAGCAGAAATTTCAGGGCAACATATAAGTGAACTTACAGGAAGAGTGGATGCTTGGAAAGCTTTTCCTGCCTTCAGAGACCAGGTCTGGATCACCTGTGCAGTGCATTTCAGAGTTCATTACTCCATCTGGAAAGCAGCGGTAAAAGAAATCGGGACGCGGTCTACAAGAAACACCATGGATGTTAAAAATACAAACGCTGTAGTAACAAATAAACCTCAGAGTGATTATTACATTTACTGCTTATTTACACACATGCACGTTACTCTTGCCTAGAGTGAGCAGTTTTGCACAGAGCAAAGTGTAATGAGTCCCAAGTTTTCACAGGCCGTGCCAAAACACCCAGCTCAGAACATCCTAAAAACAGCCCCCAAAATCTAAACCAGCCTTGATGCTGTCTCAGTGCACTGAGCAAATCTCTGAGTTTCTCCTGACCCTGCTCTGAGCTGGGCCTGTAGGTTTGACTGGTGTCATACTGATCCTGAGCTAACAAACCACGTGGAGCAGAAAAGTGAATGATCACAGATTCAGAGACAAGCTGACACCAAAATACTTGGCTTGGAGTGCAGGAAAAATGAGCCAATTCCTGTCTAAAGAAGAGGGTGTATTCTTAATTATTTTAAAAGGACCCATCAAATTAAAGTGCCAAGTGCCATTACTGTCAGGGCATCAGTTCTGCAGCAGAGAGGGTTCATCAGAAACCAAACACAAATATTGCTTCCTCAATGCTGCAAAACATCCGAACAACAAAAGCACCACTGGACTCTGTCAAATAGTGTATGAATTTAAGTCAAATGTGTCTCTTTCAGCTGAAATTATTCAAAATTTTGATAAAGAGAGAAAAAGCACCTAAAAACATATTTTCCAGAGAGTTTTTTTGGTAGGTTTTTCTATGTCCTTCATTCAAAATAATCCTTCCCTAAAGAAACGTTCTACCTAGGAATCTATTCACTGCTTATCTCCCAGGTTTGTTTTGCCGTGGATGTTGGTGTCACCTGGACACAGAACATGCTTCACAAAATGCAGGTGCTGGGTTACAGAGATTCAACTGATTCCTGTTTAATCAGACAAAAGGCAGTGGCATCCAAATTCCCACATGCTGTGGCTCTTCCCGCCCCGTGCTGCCAAATTAATGAACCGATTTCAGCTCCCACCATCCCTCTCACTTTCCTCTCCAACCCCTCCCTTGTCTGGGTCTGGCAGCAGAGCACAGGGGCACGGGTTGCTGCCACAGCAGGCTGTCACATAATGGAGCTGTACAACACCTGCACCAGGCCAAGGACGACTCCACAGGGGCCCCCTCTGACTCCACATGCTCTGCAACAGCAGCTCCCTGTTTACTGGGATTTGTTGTAGCTCTCAATCCATCTCCATTTCTCTCAACAGTTAAACCCAGCATTTATGGCATGACAGCACTTACCTTCCCACTATTAATTTAATAGTATTTGTGCAGACACCATTCAGGGCTAGGGCCAAGGAAACAGCTACAAAACAGAATGAACAAACAGAACAATAATAACCTGAGTACCAAGCAATAAATTGCAGAATTACAGCATTTGATTTACAGACTTAAACCTTTACTGGACTGAAAACTGAATGATCTTTTTTTCAGCATATTATTTTTTTGTTAGCCAGACTAAGGACAGACCTCAGAGAACTGTAATAACCATGATTTACTTTGTTCTTATTTCCCTACACGAAGCCAGATTTCCTATCATGCCATTTGCACAGGCATAAGTCAACAAATGGGAAAAAAGTAGAGAAAGAAGAACTGTGGGTTTGCAACTTTTGAGTTTTGGAATTTACCAGGTTAAACTCTCATGCTCTTTATGTCAAGTGTATGTCAAGTTACCTATGCTTTGTATAGACCAATACACAAGATACACAGACATATCTACACACACACACCTGTATATATATATATATGTATATTTATGTAGTAATTAAACACCTCACTTTCAGGCTAAAGAATTGCCCTCTGGCTAAAACTACAATTGGATGACTTTGTTTCTCTTTCAAAAGGATTTGGATGTTTTGATTAAGTATTTCAATGTTTTCCCCTTACGTTTGCTCCCGTGATTAACAAATTTTTCTAATAAAATTGGAGAACATGAAGGGCCTGTCATACTAGACAAGAGTTAATCATCTTTTCTATTTGTGCTTGCATGCCAAGTCCCTAGACTTTCCAAAGAACCTCATCTCAAGCCTGTGGAGATCTTTGCCTCGATTTCACTGGCACTTGGATCCTGCACATACACATATTTTAGATTAAAACTGATTTAATTTTGCAGTCCACACCGCAGCTCCCTGTTGCAAACCAGAAGCCAATGAATTTTATTTCCCATCAGAAAAAAAAAAGTTGGATTTCCAGAGGAACATTTACAGTAATATAACTTTGATTATGACAGCCACATGAGCTATTTTCTCCTTGGGCTGCTGCCCCAGATGCTGCACTTCAGCAGCACTCATCCTGCCTCCATAAAACCTTTGCCTGAGGATATTACAGATCATAAAAATGTGTTATAGGATGTGATTTTTTTAAAGCTAAAAAAGAAAGTTTTTTATTTTTGCTTCATCAGAACAAAAATAAGGATTTTCTCAGAATATAGCAATAGCAGCCAGCAAAAATAAAAGAACAAGTCAGTCCTAGAGACACCCATACTGTTAAAAAAACTCTTCCTCTTTCAACACCTGCGTTCACAGTAACCACTCAATCCCGTGCTCTCTCAGTTTTTTATGGAAATTGCATGGGGAAATTTTCCACAAAGCCAAATGCAGATGACCAGCAATGCCACAGCACTACACTCCCCTTCTTGAAAAAACATATCTGCTTTTGAAGACAGGCAGTAAATTGAGTCTTTCTGTTGAGTTTCGTCTTGATTGTTCCTTGTGCACCTGACAGAGCTGTGCCTTCACTGTTGCACATTTCTTACAGTGGCAATCCAAGCACCAAGCGACAGTGTGAATGTAGGATGGTAAAAAAATTGTATTTGCTCTGCTGTTGTTTCCTTTAAGAAAGATTCATATTGCCCATCTAAAGTCATATAATCCAGTCAGTGAGAGATTCAGGCACTCCAAGGGGAAGGCTTAAGGGCACCTAAATTAACTCCTCCTTACTCCAGGTGGATTGGATCCCCTTCTTTGTATTAATGGTTATATGGGGGTGTTGCCCTCAGTTTCTGCCTTCTGTCTCTGTGCAGAGGCTTTCACACGCAGCCTAATGTAAACAATGTTTATTCTTAGAATGTTTGCATTCTCCTCTGAGAGAAGAAATGATTGATGGTGGTGTCCACCATCCAGGTCGAAGAGGTGGCGACCTGTGTAGCCAATCTCTGGACCTCTGTACAAATGTATAAAGTAGTGAAATTGTAAATAAAGTACAAGAGTTTGTCCCCTCTCTGCGATGCTTCTGGCCTGCTCTCTTTCTGCCCCTAAAGTGGGACACACCCAGCCTTGGCTAGCGACAAGTGGTGACCCCGAATGTGTGAGAACCGCAGCCTGAGCAACATGGGGGGGGCAAATAATTTTCATATCTTCTTAACCTTTTCTCTCCTCCATGCATCGTGCTTAAGGAAATCCACCATTTGGGGGATTGAACATTCTGTGCCGGATCTCAGCAAATCAGAGGCCCACCACAGCTAATGAACCTTCACGTCACCAGAGCCTCATCAGTGTACAGTGCACTGGAACAAAAATAAGCCACAAGAAGTTCCACACTTATGGCACAAACTGAACAGAACATCAAGGTTGGTGTTTCCTTAGTCTGGGTACCAAGGGGAATACTAGGGAACCTGGCAACTTTTCTCCTAGATGTTATAGAGGCAATAACAACAGCAGGCAAAACAGCAGGAAAAAAATAAATAATGTCTTTTTAGAACAAAAAGGTGAAAATAAGTGATGGGGAAACTGAGTCTAAGCTCCTTTCTTTCTTGCACAACAGAAAGTGAGGCTGAGAACTGACTGTGTGTGTTTTATGAATGAGGAGATGTTTCCACTGAATGGATTTGTCAGTAAAGTATCACTCTAAGACAGTTCAGAACTTACAACAAATGACTGGCAGCAGCCAAAACAAACCCAGGATGGTTTCACACTTGTGTGAGAGCAACTGGAGAAAGAATCATCTATGGGAATGAAGCCGTGTCTAAAACTTTTTCCAAGGTAGACACACAATGCCATTTACATCCTATCTGGTTAAGGCAAGGCTGAGCATTGCTTTGATTTTACCATATAGGGGGCAATAAATAAAGTGTAAATTAGCCAGTAAAACAGAATTTCAGGATTATGCATATTTCAAACATAAGGCCAACAGAAACACTTGCAGTTCTTAGTGTTTCGAGGCATCCCTTGCCAGTGAAAGTGTTTGAATCAATATTGGTCTCTGGCAATATCTGTGTAGAAAGGATCTGAGCATGTATCACTGCAAGATTTCAAGAGATAGGCACAGCCAGAATTAGAATTAGCTGGAACAGCTTAAAACTTACCCTCTCCATTGTCCTCTGCTCCGATTTTCTGCCTACAACTGTAATTAGACCTCACCCATAGCACAGCCACTACTGCTCACAGTCCAGGATTTAGTGCACAGCTAATCCCATTGGCAGTTTAAGATGAAACAATGGGATTAGAATTCTAATTAGAAAAACTGAGCCAAGAGCATGGATTTTGCAATGGGTAACAGTAAATTCCAGGAGAATATCAGAGAAAACAATGAGAGGAGTAATTTCCTACACTAAACAGCTGAGCTGCACAGGACTTTCCAGTCAAAATCTTAATTTAGAATAGCTGCCAAGTATAAATAAGAGGTAAGCAATAGACTGGGTATGACAGAAAAACATACATCTGAACAGTTTCTTAGATGGACTTGTCTTTGCTGATCAAATTCCAGTCCTTGCTGGTTAGATTGTGGAATTAAGGCACAGAATTTGTACCTCTAGAAACACAAATAAACCCCAAGGCCTGTGTGAGATGCCTTGAAACTGCACTGAAAACTCCTATAATGGACTGTAATGGAGACAGGTTTTCTTCAAGGCGTGGACTACACTTGGAATCAATCTCTGAGAGCTATCACACATTTTTTCCACCTTGAAGCATGACATACATTACCTAAGAAAGCCTCTTTGATTTCGGTCTTGTCTGTCCGACGGATTATTTTCACCACAAAAATGACTGCCAGTGGCGTGAGGAACGAAATTGCCTGTGAGAGATAACAAATACCACGTGTGAGAGCATCAATTCCTCCTCAGTCCGACTGATTAATAATCAGCTGCAGCCAGCTCCATTTAAACTGAAAGGCTGAACAATCTTTATCAAACTCCTGACCTTAAGCAAAGTGGGATGATTTGTCTTTGCAACTACAGGGTGACGAGCACATTAATATTCCAATATAGCCCTCGGCTATAATTGATTTGTAATTGCCCAGAGCTGCATTTAAAATGTCAGCTTCTCCAGTGAAAAAGGAACACTCCAGAAGGTCCACAAAATTCATACACTGAAATTCATACACTGAAATTCATACAAAATCCATACAGATTTTGGACTTTTTTTTCCTCAGTGTGCATTTTTGAGGAAGGCAGCCCACCTACTCAGGCTGAGTGCTCAGTAAGACCCTCCTCAACACAACAGACTGCAGCATTTTAAAATGTTCTTTCTCTTACTTTTTGTTTTCTTTTCAACTGTCATGCTTGAATGCATTGGGAAGACTGTGTCTTTATGATTCTTTTGTTTACAAGTGTTCAGATGTAGAGCATGCTGCTTTATTTTGTTCAAACCCAGGAAAACAGCACCTGAGCATCTACAGGTTTAGTCACTGCTTAAACAGAACCTTATCCTGCAATTCTCAATGCTGGAGGACAGGAATTCTCCTACAAGGAACCTGAAATGGCAGAAAAAGCTGACCAGACTGATATATTATGGCAAAAGACATGTGACTCAATCTTCTTTTTACACCACAGATTAATCCCAGTCCTCACTTTATGATTTTAGACAATCTGAGTAGGCAGCAGCACTAGTGAGAGTGCTCTACATTTGTTATTTTGGCTCTGCATCTTGTACCAGATTGTCCTTGCCTGCATCTGCAAAATACTATCTAACTCAGTGAACCAGGCAGATTAAAGCACGCTCTGGAGTCTGTTCCCCTTTTCTACATTTAGGAAGGCAGGGAACAGAATTTGTGCAGAATAGAGGAGTCATTTCCACTTAAAATCTCCCCGTAAGTATGTGCGAGATTCAAGTTNAAAAAAAAAAAAAAGGAAAGACAAAAATATCTGCATTCCAGTACTGAAGAGCATATAGAAATATAGCCAAGGCTGACAGGCTTATAGTGGTGGTTTAATGGAGGCAGAAATCTTTTGAACAAGCAGGAGCAGCAGAAATTATCAACAAAGAATAGCATTCAAGTGGCAGCTTGTTCCAAACCACTTCCCCATCCATCTTCAGAAATCTGGCAAAACTGCAGATTTCCTCATATTTTACAAGTATGTGAATTTTTGAGAGAGATGAACTATTCTTGTTTGTGGTGTATTGCTGCTCCTCACACAAAAGCATTAGCTGGAAGGTGCTTTTTATTCTGCAGCAAAATGCACACACAAAGAAATTTTGGCTTGTGACAGACTCCTTTTTATTTATTTTGCAAAAAGAGGTTTCTCTGTGGCTCGTATCTGAAACAGATTTGGCAACATTCTAATGAGCAACACTCTCCTCAGATGCATCGCAGCCACGTCGCCTTTTCCAGCAGTGAAATATTCCAGCATTGCCAGGCTTTTGTGAAACATGGGCAAAACCTCTGCCATTTATTATTCATCCTGGCAAGCCAGAGCTGTGCTGGAGCTACAGGGATTGCCACACGCTTCATTCATCCAGGGGAAAGCTGGCAGTTACCTGCACTTTCCAAGACAAGGAATATCCATTGATAGACAGACAGAACCAGGCTCAGCTCTTTCCAGTTTTTGCTACCCATGCAGAAGTCAGCTTTGTCCAATTCAGATGTGCATTCCCAACATTTCTCTTGAATTCAAGTCTCTCATAGCAAATAAAATAATTCAGCAATTCATAAAGTCTTAAAGATTGCCTTCTGATAAGCCATAGCCATGTTTCAATACCAGAGCACAGCAGTGGCAACAAATCCTTTCCATCATGAAAGCTTGTGGTCAACGCTAGAGTCAGATTTTTCTTCTTTTAAATTTAAAAAATAAGAAAAGTATAGAGAGATTAGCTGTGTTTCTTAATTTAAGGAGCTGCTCACTGTTTACAATCTGAGCTGGAAAGAGAACACAGGCCATACAAATGTTACCGACACAGAGTAGCCTCAAAGTTCCCCCCACCACAAACTTTGCCAAAGCCTGGGGCTATGGGAACAGGGGAATATATTATAATTATATCCCGGAATTGTGCTTCCCAGTGCCCACTGCCTAGGGAACAAGAGGATGGACTAATGATTATCCCAACTGGTTTCAAAAATAGTTTCATCACTGCAGCAAAACCCTGTACCATGATTTACTCTTGGTTCTTGAACGACTCAGTTATAAACAGATCAGAGGAACCATGCAGCAAAGTAATGCTGAGCATAAGGAAAAATGACACAAACTCAGTCTTTCCCAGCACAACAATTTAATGTTTGGCTTTGGGGTTATTTTGGATTTTGTTGTTTGATTTTGGGTTTGGAGGTTTTTTATACACAGCTGTCTTCCATTTCAGGAAAAACATACATTTTCATCCACTCAGGAGGAAAAAGTCCAAAACAGAGATGCTTCTTAATACAATATAAACAAAATGTTTCTTTTTTATAAAGGCAAATTTAAAAATCAGGCCTTCAATCTTAGAAGGCTGGGATATATACGGTCTCCTCAAATGCAGGAGGCACCTTTAAGCTGTTCCTTAATTAAAAATTGTTTATAACTGAAGGATTAAGTGTTTATTAAAAAAAGCTGAAAAGAAATGATGTGGCTGATTTGCATTTAATCTGAATTCAAGTTTGAAAAGTAAAACCCTGGCCTCGCTGAAGACTCAGGAAAAGATGAGTTTGAGGAGGCTGTTGGAAAGACTGAACTTCTACTTTTACAGCTTGAACTACACCCACAATTTCTGCATTTCTGAGGTGGCCTGTCTTACTGAGCTCTTATACATAGAGATTATTATGATTGTTAATCATTGCTAGTGAAGGTGATCAAAATCATGAACTTTTGATAACCAAATTCAGCCATCCAGTCTGCATGTGCTGAGCAGGGGAGAGCCAGAAGAGCAGTGACAGCAGGGCAGCCCTTTGATATATTTAGTGTTGGCAGAAACTAAAACAAAGGTTTTGCCTTTAGGGAATAGAAAAAAAAATTATTCAGAGTCCAGTATCTCAGTGTCTAACATGCATAAAACAAATTGGATTTCAAAATTTAAGCACTTAACCTTATAAGAGCATGGCAAGGTTCTGTCAGGTCACCCAACCAGCTGATTGAAAAATCTTCTCTACTCATTTCTCTCACGTCCCTCTCAGCTAACACAGCTTTCACTCCTGAACTGAAAAATCAACATTCATAAATGCAGTCATCTGATAACGCTGCTTTTTAAAGACTTCCCATCATTTGCTACATTTTGGACAGCATTGGTTTGGAAAAGAATTGCCTCTAGGATTAAAGGAACTTGTGAAATATTTCCTACTGCTTATCAAATGAAAATTTACTCAGGTTACAGCCATCAAATGACCCAGGGGCCTTCAGTACTTACAAACATGAGCCGTGTAGGGATGTTGTCTGATTGCACCAAAGGATTTTTGTACAGCCAGATCTCCTCTGGCTGGATCACTCGCTGGAATGGATCCAAAAATTCTGTAAAACTGAAAAAAAACAATGAAAGGTACAAAGTCTTTTCACAATTTGAAGGGATGACCAAAAACTCCCAGAAGAGCTCTGCTCACTTAGAATTTCCCCAAAATTTGCCTATGACACAGCATGCATGAATTAATCTTATTAAATTCTACACTGCCATCCTACCTCACTGCATTTCAGTAATATAAACTTTCTAAATACACCCTTCAGAAAATACACCCTTTTAAAAGTCTACACCTTTGAAGTTGTTCTATAACTTTATAAAAGTTCCATCAACCCTGCTTTGGAGAATTTTTTTTTTGGTGGGAAAAGTGTGCAAGTGACACTGTGAGATTAAATAAATCATCTAGTCATTTATTATCAATTTGCAATCATGTAATCCAGTCTTTTACCCTGAGGAAATGATATAACAAATGTAAACTATAAAATGTTTTTCAAATGACAAGATTCCGACTTTGAAGCATGACAGTTGCATTTGCAGGATCACAAAGCAAAAGAAAGAAGCAGCCCAGAAAATTTCTTCTACTGATAGAAAAAAGAGATAACTTCAGAAAATATCTCCAAAAGAGACTTACTCTTAAACAGGATGGGCTGTCAAGCTTAAGAATCTAAGTCAACCAGAAATATCCCATTCTACCAAAACAGTTTTAATTTCATTATTGTGCCTATTAGCCCTCTTACAAAGAAAACAAAACAAAAAAACCCAACAAAAAAACAAACAAAAAACCCCAAAACCAAGACAACACCCCCCAAAAAATCCACCCAAACACACTAAAACCCCTCATCGTTCTGTAATTACGTTATTTTCCAATTCAGAACATCAAAATAAAGTGTTGAGGTTTTATTGTTCTGTAGAAAGTAATTTGTGTGGGTATCTTTTGTCATGCACTGAAAGAAAAAGCAGGAACTGTGGTCTTTGGCTGCAGCCAAAGTTTTAGAAGGTTTTCATGACCACCTGAATTGTCTCACTTCGTTTAAACCATATTCCCTTTTCCACAGAGTCCTTCAGTGCTCTTTAAATTTCCTTGGCTTTGAATTAAGACAACCTGGGAATATCAGACAGCCTGGGAAGTTTGGCCTTTGCTTTCCACTGTTCATTTCAGGTCTGGTTTTTCAGGACTCGAGGAATGGGTGCCGAGGAATACACAGGGACCAGTTTTCTGCAGACTGCTCTCACCTGATAAACCCACAGAGCCAAAACTCAGAGGTGCACCTGCCCAAAGCTTTTTTTACTGCAAATTTTCCAAAGCCAAAGGCTTTAACCTCTCCAAACCCAGGTTTTTTACACTGGTAGCGGGCACATCAAGCGGCTTTGTAAAGAGAAAAAGCCCAGAGCAGTTTGTAGAGCAGAGTAAAATTAAACCATACTCACACATGCAACTCTCCCCAGGGAAGACAAGGCCTCAGACCAAGCTGGGTCAGGAATTTCCTCGACAGGAGCAAGCCACTGCCTCTGCCCATGGCAGGGGGCTGGAACCAGGGAGATACAATTCTGCCTGCTGTTTTTAGCCCCACGAAGGTGTATCAAGCTCTGAGGGATGTCAGCAACCTCCCAGAAATGGCTTAAGAATAATTAAGCCATCAACAAGACAGCTTGATCAGAGGTGTTTTGAAAAATCAAAAAGGTTTAACTAAAGAGAAAGTAACAAACTGTACAGAACGAAAGAATGAAAGCTGTGCACAGTGCAGGGAGGTCCCTTGCACCTGCTAAGATGCCCCGAAAAGGCCCCGAGAATCTTTGAGCTCTCTCTTAAGTAGTCAGTGATACAGGAGGGGTTTTTTGGCAAGATGCCCACCAGCAAATAGCTACATTAGGTGAGGAACAGCTAAAGGGTGTTTTTTGTCTTGGCACTGGACCGATTACAATGAGAAGAGCATAGAAGATTCTGGTTTATTTCCCTCACAAGTTCAGGGGTGGAACTGAAACTCTTTTCATAATATGGAAGCATCTGCTCTGGTGTAGGAGTGCACTGCAACACCAGAGGATCTTTAAAGTGATGCCTTGGGAAAGCTGACCTGAAACAGAGACTGGACAGAGATGGAGAATAAAGTAGATATTTATTAAAAGGCCTCCAGGATCCATCTTGGGCAGGACAGGGCCTGACCAGGGCTACACCCAAGGTGGACCCAAAAGAGTCACAAAATAAAGGACCGGTCACAAGATCTTACATTTTTGTAAGTTTTGGTCCATTTGCATATTGGGGTTTAATTGTCCAATTACAGTTTCAGGTTGTGAGGTCCCATCCTCCTTGTTCCTCCCTTCAGTCCACCCTTGTTTGTGCTTTTGGGCCTGAAAGTTGTCCTTGGTCTTCAGCAGGAAAAGGATTTGTCTTCTCTCCCTACTCTATGAAGAGAGCTTACTAACACTTAATATGAGGCTCAGAAGGAGCACCCCTAGGCAGCACAGAATCTGAACAACATGAAAACTAAAACTTAAGGCATCAAAAGGTCTCTTCCAACCCAAACCAATCTGACCCCCTTTAGCTGAGCACACCCAGACTCCCTCTACACAGCACTCAAAAGAGCCCAACTGACCTCTTCTTCCTCTCCTTTCCTAAAGGGAAACAACCACCTTTAAGGACCAAAGAAGGTCAAACACAGCCCCGTCACTTGTGAGAGTGTTTATGTCCTCTACTGGCCTACATGGACAACAAGATTATTCTGGGAGCTTAAGAAGTCTGGTTTTGCAAAGGGAATATTTACTGTTGTACTCAGCTTCTCCAAACCCAGAGTCTGAGCCTGCTCTCCCCCAAGAAGGTGAACTTCAGAAATGTCAAAACAATTTGTTTCAGTGTTTTCAAAATGAAAACAAAGCTTTTTTTTAAAGTTTAAAAGACAATGGCTTGTGCAAGGCAGGAAAACAGGAAACATTTCTAAAGAAGAACAGTTCCAGATAATATATCATTCATATGAAAAATTCATTTTATGGCTTTCAACTAGAAAAATAAAGGTCGACTCCTAGACAATGCAAGCAGGTTTAGTTCCAAACTTCAACTAAGAGAGAGTCCTAAAGTTTATTATTTGAAGTATTATTATTTCTGGTAACTGCAGAGAGAAAACCACACACAAACATCTGAGCTTCGAGGTGATCAGGACACATCCCTGCACCAGTGCACTTTTGGACAATTCGTCACACTGGATCAGAAATGTAATTAATTTGATGTTAAGACAATTGGAATGAATAAATGCCAACAGAGTTAAAAGTCTGGGGCTCTTCTTGATCTTTGTTTCCTGCCCCTTGTGATGTAAGAAAGGTAAACTTATTGTTGTTTAAATCTGAGGAATTAAAAAAAAAATCAAACTCAGTTCTCAGAGGAAACACACTAGGACACTGCAGATACATCCTGTCATAAGATTTAATGGATTTAAAAGCAAAATAACACATGCTAAAGAGATGAAAATGTAATAAATAATGAAAATAGTCTCAGATTTCAGATGAGGATTGTTTTTTTGATTAATATATACTCATCTGTACTCATATAAAGAATGAGTAATTTCAACAAATCCATCAATTACTGTAGTTATTATTATTTTATGCAACAGCAGCAGTTTTCTATCTACTATATATTAAATCTGATTAGGTTTTCATTTACTTCTTTGACTTGTGTTCTGAATATCTTCCCAAAATTGTGTTCGAATTTAGTGCAACATAATGCAAAAAAACCCAGCACCAAACAAACAAACAAACAAGCAAACACACTTTGTGAAACTGGGCAAAATAATTTCAAAATTGAAGGAGAAAAAAAATTAGCTGCAGAAGGCAGCAGATGTCTCTACGAACAATACAGATATAGAAAGTAAACAGTTAAAGAAAGAAACTGTAAAAAAAGAAATAACTTTTTTTTAATCTTCCCAAAGAGCTCAACTGCTAATTAAATTTTTATGCCAAGACTCATAAGAGAACAATTCTCTTCCTTTTTGAAGCATCACCAATGGGTGAGTGGATATGAGATTTCACTAGCTTGAAGGCAACTCCCTTTGCACTCTATTAAACAATCATGAGGACACACTGGTTTCTAAGCTGCCTGACACTTGGTGATTTATGTTCCTTTGTCCCAACCAAAAATACAGTCTATCACTATTCATAAGTCAGCACAAGCCTGTTTAAAGGACTAGATGTTATGAGAAATGAATGCAGGCCTTGGACAAAGGAAACAGGTTTTGATCCTTTTGTGTCATGGCCCAAAGTACAACCTCAGTCATGGAAGTGTCCCCTGGCAGCAGGCTTCCTTTGTTTTAGTACAGAAAAATTTAGCCTCAGCTTTTTGGCCTTTTTCTTCATTTTTACATATTCACCCAACATTTTTAACAGCTTAGCAAGCAAGATTTCAAACACTTCAGCCTGATGGCGTGCCTTTAAGGCATAAAAGGGTTTCCATTAACTTTGAGAGCCTTTAACTGCGACTTTCAAAGCGGCCCAAGGGAAACAGGAGCCCAAATTCCATTAAGAACATCAGTGAGCAACAGGTGCCCCAGTCCCTGGGGTTGCTTTGGCCATGCCAACAGTGCTGCTTACAGCTCCACACCGAGTAAAAACGCTGTTCTTTTCTGAGGTCTTCGAGGTACATTAACTTCATTTCCATTTCACAGCGTGCAGCCCTTCAGGATCATTTCGTGCCAGCACCACATCACAGCCAGAGCCAGGTAACAGCACTCTAAAAGCAGTTCTGTGATGATATGGACTAATAACTCGGGGTAATCTTTTTATGGAAACATTCACCGATAGTGAAGGAATCAGACAGAGCATAAATATCCTCACAGAGGTTTTGACCTGAGCTTCCACAGCGGTTTTCATCTCCCATAAGCAGCACCAGGATATCATTTGGCACCTCACCTTATTGTTTCCTCCACTGCCTGGCTTTCAGCTGCATCATACAGCAAGGTTTAAATTTCTGCCTGGTCCTGAGCATCAGCTAAAGGGTGGGTGGATGGTTGGTTGGTTGGTGNGGTTGGCAGGAGAGGGGGAAATTGGGGTATTTTGCCTTTGACTTTTTCTCTCACAGACAAATATTGTCCCAAATACCAAGTGACAACAACTGAGAGGACAGAGCAGTACACATGGGATGGCAAGGCACCAGGAGAGGATGAACAGGAACTTGTGATTGTGACACCAGACTTTCATCCCAGACACATAATGGATGACCCTTCTCTTTTCTAAGCTTCATCCCTTGATAAGCAGATTTTATCCTCAAATGGCTCTGTCTGCATGTCCCCACTGGGGCAAACAACAAAAAGATAGCAGATGTTCATGAACTTGTCTTATAAATCACCTAAAATATAAAAGAAAAACATGGCTTAGGTTAACTGTGGCTGGGCTGTTGGAACTCCATTTGGCATGTTTTTGCATGGATATTTCCTCTAGTATTCCCCAAAGTGGATCTCAAAGCTAGGAGCAAGTGCTTGTCTAGTGTACCTGCCATGTTAAATTGTGCAATCAGCGCTTCTGCAAGGTTGTGAGCAGTGTCAGTGGTGCTGAAGTTGGTAATAATTGGCCTAATTACAGAGTATGTGCACAATTCATAACTCAGGATTTGCTTTAGGGGCTTCTCACAAGTGATCCAGGCTAGAAGAGGAAGAGCCCAGAGTTTGCACCAGCTGGGTGCATTGAACGCTCTTTGTTCACACCACCTTGGCTTACATTTGAACCCAAGACTTCAATTCACCCTTTCTGAAACACACTAAGAGTGGGCAAAGCATTCATGTCATGTTATTTGATGTACCTGGAGAGAATAACTGATTGTCATAGCCATGAGAAAACCTAGGTTTGTTTACTGCCTACAGATAATATTATGGAAAAAAAACCCCCATAACTTCCTGCAAAAAAAAATATGAAAAGCTTGAAATGTTCTGTGGCTGGCATGTAAGATTAACAAAACTGAATGAGAGGGGATAGTGATGAGGGGAGATAAGCAGCAATGCCTGTGGTTTATCACCATGACTCTGCTCTCTCTGGAGCTGGAGCAATTCAGGCTCTGAAATGCTGCTCTCTGTGTGTATCAGCACGATGAGATAGCTTTGTGTCAGCTCAGAGGTTAGCACAAGCAAAGAGATCGGAGCCATTTAATATCTAAAGTAATTTGGGAAATCCACAGCCCCTCAGCCATCAAGAAGGGTTACGATATATATGACCGAGACTCATGATGAGCCAGGAAGAAGCTGGCATGAATTAAAAATATAACTTCAATAATATAAACTCTGATGGAAAAAGGAACGTTCCCTGTAGTTAAGGCACACCACTGGGTGTCGGGAGATTTGGTGTTTCCTGACATGATTTTACAGAGCAAGGTAGAGCAAACCATTCCAGTACCAGTATCAAAGTAACTCTTCATTCTGCAGTTTGTTTATTAACTGGACCTACACATCCCAAGCACGCACTGCTGACAAACACCCAGCAACAGCTTTAACTTCTGCATAGAAATCAAAAGGAAAGAGTTAATTTTAAAAATAAATCTGAATTCGTATTGCAATAGGTACTGGATGCAAAAGAAGCATTCCCATCAGAATAGACCTAATGTTTTATTGGTTCTTCACAGACTTTTATGGAAACGTGTTACTGTAAGTATCATTTTTTAACTGCACTAAAACTAATTAAGTAGTGCACACTCTGACACAGAAACACCAATATCAATAAATTATCCCTTTTTAACAGCTAAAAACTTTTTATTTCTCGGTACAGTGCCCTGCAGTGTGTACACCTACTATTTCTGATTAACAATTTGAAATCCCCATGTAGAGCTTTATTGGAACTGAAAAAGACAAAGGGCATGGGCAATGTTTTTGGGGCTTTTATTTAATGTCACTGGCAAGTAGAGGACTGGTTCTGGAGGGCAGCTTTGGATTCAGATGAGTCAGTATGACTTGATGGAAAATATTTCTGAATACTTTAAATTAGCTACCAATTGCAGTGTGACATTTAATTAGCACATATGCCTCCATTAGCCCTTCAGATAGACAAGAAATCATTTTGATTAAGAAAAGATTGAAAATAAATTCTGATGCAGTTTTAAAATACCCACATATTGCCACAGCTGTCATCTTTCCCTGAAGTGCTAAAAAAGGAGAGTTTCCAGTATTTTTCTTCAGCCTTTACTGATAGGCTTCCCAAATTTGCCTCCCATATCCACTGATTTCACAGATTTATATCAGGGTATAACTTCTCCCAAAGATAAATGGCCACCCTCTGTACTCTGCTCCTTGCAGCCAACACTGCACCACCCAGCGAGGAGGCAACAGCTGTGGAGCCTGGGCTCACTTGAAAGCTCAGATCTCAAACTAAAAACAATGCAGACACAACAGGAGTCCTGCAGCTTATGAAATCACATAGAAATGAGATATAGACTTTGAATACTTAATATGAAAGAACAAACCAACAATCTCTTACACAATGCTGAAAAGGAAAGAGCAGCCTGGAGTGGAGTTTTAGGACCCAATATTAGGTTTTTTTGCACTTAAATTATATTGTCCCTGATTTCTCAGCCCCTGGCATTTGAACTCTCTCTAAGTAAAAAATTTCCTTCCTGTGACACAGAGGAAAGGGAAAGGATTATCTGAGCATGCATGAACAGCACAAGAGCAAGAGGTTAACATAGCTGGGAAGTTGTTCTTGTGCACCTGAAAGATTCCAAAAACTTCCAGTCCATTCATTCTTCTTGTTAGGGATTGAGCCTTTGCTAGCAAGTAGAGCTAAATATCACCGAGCATCATTATTGCCCCTGTGATCTAGAAAACTCCCATTCCATGGGAGTAAAATGGGTTTCCAGGCCTTAAGGTACTTAATTAGCTAAAATACAGCATTCTCACCATCAGATCTTCCTCACAGAAGTGGGATATTTGGAAATGAGCAGAGTGAAAGGCAGAAAGAGGGAATGGTTGATGATGCTGCATTGCAGCTTTGATCAGAAGAGCAGGAGACAAGAGTGCTTATAATGAACCATGAGAAAAAAAAAAAACCTACTGCAAAATGAGTCAAAGTCATATATTTCGACTTGTTTTTAATTCTTACGACTTTCCTTGACCTAATAATGAAAGTGATCTTTCCTTTCTGGTGAGCAGAGTATAAAATAAACCCTTGTGAAACAAAACCAACTTTGTTTTGGGATTTAGCTGCTGCTGGGGTGAAAGAGCCACTGAGTCCTTGTGATCCCTGCTCACATGGAGCAGTGCTGCCCCTGGAAAACAAGGCAAGGAGGTCAGAGCTGCTGCTTCTTGTGTCAAGGTGCAACTCTTCAGGCCACCCAGAAACGTACCAGAAATAATCAAAAGTGGTAGTTTTACAGAAATAACCAATATCAGCCAAGTGAAAATGATTGGCTCTTGCTTTCATTGCATTATCTCTCATCTTACCTGAAAAAAAATATTTATCGTATTAGTTGTTGCCTCTACACTCTATTTTTATTATATATACCCTATGATACAAGATATTTCACAAAAGCCATTTTAATGTGTGTTTGGGGAGGAGAAAGTAGAGGGAAATGAAATAATGAGTTCTGCAGCCATCAGAAGTGTCAAAGCTGGCAGCTGTACATTATCCTAAAGTGAAAAAGAGAATTCATATTACAGGCTTAAATTAACTAAGCACATGTTTGAATAATGAACCCAAACACACTGCAGACAGTCAAAATTTTCCTCTTGATGTTTTTAATGCTTATTTTGATTACATCTCAAACTGTTTTCAGTCAGACTCTCCACAGTTCCCTGCACAACCACACAGCTTCACACCAAATTGATGGAGCTGAGTCTGGTAAAGTTTCTTTATTTTTATTTTTATTTTCATACCTGCAGGTCACACACTATTGATTATGTTTGGACCCAAAATGAAAGTTGGGGTAAACTCACAACCATGATGAGATTCTCTTTGTGACAAAATCTCCCCGTTATCTCTGCCCTCCCTCACTCCTCCTAACGATCTTCCCAATAAAATCCAACTGTATTAAAATCACTCAGTCCAAAAACACTTGAGTGTGAACTGCGTGTTCCAGAGTATCAGTAATGATTAAAAACATAATAACACTAGGAGAAGAAGATCTAGTAATGGGGAATAGGAACATCACTTCTTGCATTTCGTAGCACTCGCTGAGGTCCAGTAGCAGTAGCTCCACTCCTGGAAAACACCTTGGACACGGATGAAGAATTATTAATGTGCTCTCTGCGGGCTGTGAGAGCACAGACAGGCTGTTAGATCCCTTCTCCCATCAGTGAGAAGTGGCAGCTAATGGAAATAGAACGCTTTACACATCAGGCCACACTCCCCTCTGTCGCTCTCCCTTTGCAAGGCTTCACAACCCTTGGCAGGGAGCCACAAACCCTTCCGAGCTGAAATCCATTATACATGCTAAAGAAGAAGTCAAACTTCTCACCCAATAAAGCCTAAAATGCCAGGCTGCAGAGTAGAACATTGTACCTAATCTAGGATTTCATTTTCCCCACAGTCTGGTTAATGCAGAATATTTAGCACACAAAGTTTGGCAGGGCACTGCCCTGCAGAAGGGACCATCAGCTTCTGTTCAGTGTTTGCTGAAATACTCTCCAATTTCAAATTGGTATCTCTGTAGCCTTTCCCACCCACCAAGATGAGTCAAAAATCTCTTACAAGAAATTTCACTTCGAACTTTTACCCACACACTGAGACACTCTCAGGCAATGTAAACCTCAGCCAGCTCACAGGACCGGCCAGTCTGTCTCCCTACAGCAAAAAAACTTGATGTAAAATACTCCTAAAACACTTCAGTGTAACTTGCACTGCAGAACCTCCATAGGTGGAGACTCTACTTATTTTGGGGCAGTCTATCACAGTGCTCCAGGTCTTTAACATCAGAATATATTTCCCCACACTCAACCTAAGTTTCCTTTGCTACAAATTTAAAAATCTTTCCTTTCTGTCTAATTCCCAGAGGATGTGAAGAGCACCTCGTTGTCTTCATACGCCTTTATGGAGCTGCTTACCTGTGAAGATCACTGCCATGTCTCCTCAGATCTTCAGATAAAACAGCTGAATTATTTCTACCTTTTCCAGAAAAAAAAAGTTTTCTATACCTCTCTTACAATCTTCCTCACTCCTCACCCCAAGTCTCTGAAATTCACCTGAATAATTAATCTCAATCAGATACTTACTATGAAAACACCAGTTGTTACCCTGTTACCTACCCTACAGTAAAACAATTTCTACTTACAGCATTCCTATGCAATTTAAATTCAAATTCAGAGGTATTTTAACAAGGAAAATATTTAGATAGTAAAACTAGAAGTGTTTTATAATGCAGAGAAACAAACACAATGCACAGTGACTGTAACAATCTGGTTTAAAATGAAGAAAAAATCGCAATCTAGTTTTCTACAGAATCATATCAATCAATCACAGAGTTTTTGACATATCAATGACTTGTGGTTCAATGATGACAAATTAAACATTTAAAGGCAAGGGAAAAATGTGAATGGAAGGTACTTTAAAATCAATACAGTCATGAAAATCTCAGTTCAAGTGCTAGAACTGCTGACAACTTTCTCTCTTCCATGCAGTTGGATCTACTGTAAAGCAGCTGTTCTGACCCAGAAAAAAAGGAAGCTTTCCTTAACCATCCAAACCTAAGTCCCTGCTGCTCATTAGTGGATCACAACCAATACTTTAATTAGTATTTAATTAGGGACATGAGTGCTGCCTTTAGCTTTCTGTCCTTCTCCACTAATCCTTGCCAATACAGATGCAGCACTCAGGCATCCCCTGTTCGGTACCAGCACAGTCCTCCTTACACAAAAAAGTTACAAGACACACTAAATATTATCCTTAATTCATTTTTAGCATCAATAATTCTGCCAGCTATTTCTGAGTATGGGCTTTTCAAAGTCACTGACAGACTGGGAGACCATAAAGATCTTGATTTACTGTTCCAGATATGAGCACATTCTCAGCAGTAAGACTATAATTTTTATTAAATTCTTTCCCATAAGAATCACAGTTGTGCCCTACCTTGACTGTGCTTAGATCAAAGTGTAAGAATCAATCTATTAAAGGAAAAATTTCCCCCCAAGGAACGCTATCAGTAGCATTCTCACTATCAAACATCCTCAATCAGGCTGGGAGCAAATAAACACAAAGTGCCAAAGCCTGTGAGTAAATGGGATTCCACAACAAGATTCAACAAGAGACACAAAGTCACCATTTACTCCTCAAAAAATCTGGAGCAGATGCTTTGGCATTTACAATAACATCCTCTTTTAGCATGTATTCAGCTGTGAGTTTAGTAAATCCTATCCTATTAGCAGGACAATTAGAATTCCTGCCATTAAACCCCCTTCCCTCTTCCCATCCTTTCACTCCCTCTTTCCCCAAGACTCAGAGAAGACAAATGAAATAACTCAGCTCCACAACCTAAAAGTATTGATAAAAACAGCCTGTCTTTTGCACAGACCAGAGTCTGCACAAAAAGACAGGCAGGTATAATTTCTCCTGAATAACTGTTATCAGAGTCAGTAAAACCCTACCCTATTCCAATAAATAAAATACAAAAACAATGGAATCGCAAGTCTCAGCTAACTGAAACACCAAATAGGCTGAACAGCTGGATGACACTGAGTGGATGCTGCTTCATCACTCCCTTCCTCAGCTGGATGGGGGAGAGAAAACACAGTGAAAAGCACCTGGGTCGAGGTAAGAACAGGCAGAGATCACTCAGCAGTTACTGTCACGGGCAAAACAGACTCGACTGAGAGAAATTAATCTAATCATGGTCGGAAAATGAGAAAATAAAATCTAAGCCTTTAAACAGCTTTCGCACCCTTCTCCCCAGGCTCGACATTGAAATTTTTTTCTCCCTCCTCCCCTGTAGTGGTACAGGGGGATGGGGAATGCAGACTGAGATCAGATCATCACAGTCACCCCTGCAGTCCCACTGCCACCAAAGCCTGGCCCTAAAACCCAATCCAGAACCAAGTTTCCCTGTCAGCTCCTGGAAATTCATACAGGACAGGCACACGGTCATTTTGTTCTGTGCCTCATTATGACACCAGGTATTATGACACCACAATTGGTATTTAGGCCCTTTTTTTTTTCACAGTAACCTGTCAAGGACACAGTGCAGAGCCAAGTTAAAATTCAGATTACTTTGTGGGCTATCAGGGAGTTACAGGAACTCCATGTCATTCCAGCTCTCCCATCACTTCAAAGCTGTGACCGACTCTTCTGAGCGCTGGAACGAGTCTGTTGCTCAATATCCAACCCCTGATAGGTCTTATCAGATCCTAAGCACCAGAAAAGCTCTTTTCCTCAGCAGGCCTTTCCTTTAACTCTTCATTGACCCTACTCAGTGATTTAGACTTCTGACCTGCACCACAAAACAAATCTTTCCCTCACTTTACTAACGTGTAAATTACAGTTTACACCCATGCACCTATTTTTAAGCAGGTTAGCAAACATGTTGAGGTTCTCATTTCCTATTATCATTACTATTTGTGAAACTAACACTGAAAAAAGGCCAAGAGTGTTCAATGTGTTTGGCTCCCTCATGACAAAGAATTTATCAATGAACTGAAGGATTAGGGTGAGAAAAAGAAAGATTGCTCTTGTTTTCTTGATGAGAAATTAGGGTACACAGAAATGAAGTCCAAGACTGTGAGGATCAGAAGCCAAAAATCAGGTTCCAAACAAAGTCGGAATTACAGGATATTCAAATCAAGAACAGATGACACAAACCCACAAAAAAGTGGCCAAATACCTACTTTGTAACATTCAACTAGAGACCCAAGGGCTAAAAGGTGCTTTGAATTCTTGGTCCAACTGATTGGTGTAAATTCGCAGCATTTGAGTCAGAATGAGAAAATTAATCTTAATGTCTCAGTCTGGAGATTTCTTCTCAATACCATCTTGCTTTTGCTACCTACAGTCACAATTTTCAGCTCAGTCTACCCCCCAAAAATCCCATCCATGCGAGAGAGAAGAGGCAAACACAGTCTGGGAGAAGAGCAGTGCAAACGTTCAGCATTGTAGAACTTCCCGGGTAATTGATTTTCTGTCTGTGTTAACAAGACAATACACAGTTCCATTTCTAAAGGCAACATATGCAGGATATCCAGAAGACGACATCCCCTGACAAAGAAAGCTACTTGAAAGAGCTTTGCACACCGAATTATTTCATGCATATTCATAACTCGATTAAAATATTAATACTGTAAACTTGTAAGAAACACAACACGCACAGAAACAGCTTTTATTGACTAACACCAGAAACTGAACATGGCACACGCACAAAGGATGTCAGCATTAGTCAGTGCTGTAAACTCACACGTGTGCAATATATATCTGTATATTAGCCTGCAGATAAACATTGATTCCCAAGGGAGGCTGCTAATGAGACTGTGCTGTGGGGAAGATATCCAATTACTCCAAACGACATTTATATTTTAATCACATCACATGCACTGAAGAGCTCGAGGTTTGATGGAGCAATCCTTGAAAGACTTTGCCTTTTTAATCAATTAGCTCTCTAAACATCAGTGACGTGCTGTTGACAAGTCCTTGGGTTAAATATACAACCACACACACAAATCCTCTCTCCCTGCCAAGAGGCAACAATGTGGTCTTCTAAAACTTCTGAAACAGGTGCAAAAAGTTTTTCCTCATGGAAGACCCCTAAGAAATAAAGACACCCCTCAGGCTCATTCCGAGCTACCACTCCGTGAATTCATTTCAGGACAGATGAAAAACTTTGTTTCAAGGGCATCACTCCCTGTGTAAAACTATCAGACTTGCTCACAAATCCTTTTATAATAGGTTTATCTGAATAAAACCAAGTCCGTCAAAACAATTTGCTTTCCTCAAGCAACCTGTAAGTGACAAATGCCACTGCACACATGGAGACGGAAGTCTGGTCATTTTTAACATGTTTTAGCAGTAATCAGGCATTTTAAGATGCTCCAAGTCATAGAAATAAGTACAAAAATGGAGAAAACCAGAGCTGCAAGACCCTAATTCAATCATTCTTCAAATTAGCTTCGGATTTTTCCTGTAAACAGAGTACATCCTCATGGCTGTTTTAATAAACAATGGACCATTTCTATTTCTGAGAGCTTACGTGAAAAAAAACCTCACTTTAAAAACAAAACTCAGTTCTGTACTCACAAATATTCCTTGATAAGGAAAAACCTAAACAAAAATACAAAGTGGGAATTAATCAAAGTCAAGATTTGATTGGAAAGTACTTGCAACTTCATAATAGTCAAATTATAGCGTGAGAATTTTCTTTACCTCGGAATTAACGTAACAATTAAATTAGTAATTAATTAACATAAACTAATCAACAATTAAACCACCCGTGTTCCATCAGATCAGTCCAGCCCAATCAAAAGGTGCAAGGATACACATTTTGAAAGCTAAAGATTAATTTGATAGTTAAGAAACCGGGAGAAACTGGAGCAGAACAGAAATATTATTTTTGCAGTTTGTAACTTGCAGCTTCAGAGCTGTTTTGCTGAAGGTACTCAAAGAATACCTATTTAGCTTTGCAGCAAAGTGTGTATTTAGGTATATTTTTTACTGCAACCACTTGGTTTTGGGCTTTGACTCTTTGTTGGTTGGAGTTTGGGTTTGTTGGCTTTTTTTTTTTTTAACTCCTGCTTCTCAATTTCAGGCAGACACAGTCCTTCTAATAAATCTCTTCTAACTAATCCCTCTTTCAATACCACTTAATCCTGAGGGCTAAAATGCCCTTTAGCACAGATCTCTGTAAAGGCACAGAAGCTTGAGTTGCTAAATTTCAATACCTAATCCTGTCTTTAAGTGCTAAGTGAGCTCTCAGCAACTGCCATGAACACAACACCTAGAACTGAGTCAGTTGTTATCCTTATCCTCCCTAAATGGCTGCTGAATTCAACCAAATCAATACCCAACTACCAAAAATGTGCATTGCTTCTAAGGGTGCCCATCTGCAGGATAGAAGAGATCTTATATAACAAGTATAGGTTTCTGCCTTTGATGGAATGACTGACGTTGATAATTATGGCAACTGGAGGAAAAAAAAGATTGCCAGTTGAACATAGAAAACATGGTTGTTCTTGATCTAAAATACATTCAAATTGGCAATACGTTCAATTTCAGCAATCATCAACAGAAGTTTTCACACCTCCATTTTTATGAAATGACATTTATTACCAAGCAAAGCTCCAGCGTGGAATATGCACCTTTTTCTTTTGCATTCTATGGTACAAAATACGCCAGTCTATTGCTGTGAGGGATATGAACTGTGAGGTTGGAGCTCAAAGACATCTGGGAGGCACAGATGGTTCAGAACTCTCAAATAGCTGTGGAACCATTACCTTCAAGGTCAGCCTTCTGACACTGCAAGGGTTGGTAATGACACAAAGCCATCAAGACCTTTTCAGAGAGAGCTCCTTCTCTCCTGTCCAGTTTCCTCATTTCCTGGCACTCAGGACAGAGATGAGCTCAGACCCAGCCACAGCTCATTTCTGTTAATGGCATTCCTTTCCAAGGGAGGTGGAACCTCTGCAGCCTTTTCATTCCTAGAAATCCCTTCTGCAGCAGAGCTCAAGTTGCTGTTGCCTGGATTCCAGTCCCAGGGGTCCCAAATTCACCAGTGAATGTTCACTCCTGAAAGGATGTTCCACTGAACTCAATGCCCCATAAAAATCTTTGCGCTGCCTGTCTATAAAACCACAGGAAACAGAGTGTTTAAACCCCTGCCACATAAAAGTTTCAAAGTGTGAGTAACTGCCACTTTAGAAGGCTGAGAGAACTATTGAATGCTACTGCAATAGCAAAAGATTACTTCTGTGCTGATATTATCTGAGTAGAAAAGCTCTTCTTTTGGTCTACCTGGAGATTGTATTCTTGCAACCATTACCAGCAAATAACTAAACACTGACCTGAATTTGGAACACTACCCTGCCCGGTACTTTCAGATGTCAATGAATGGTCTGAATTGAAATATCAGAATTGTTCCCCAGAATCCCAATGAGGCAGGAGCTGAGCTGTGTGAAAATATGAGAAATTCTTCCATAGGCATTTGCCATTATGGTGACTCTGCCAAGAGCTTTTCTGTCGGCTACTCCTCCTCAGAGGACTTTGGAACCACAACATAAAGAGCAGTGAAAATAATGGGATCTTTTAGAGGGGAAATAAAGACAGAAGAGAAGCACAACAACGAAATTACTAATTATGATGGCTCATGATTTACATATCATAGTAATAAGCCACATGAAGAGATCTCCTGCAGGGGTGGTGTAGGTGATGAATTACACACACAATCATAAAGAAGAGAAAGGTTCTGATGTAGCATCAGCTCCTGAGGTCTTTGCTCATCCTGTAACTCCACGTATTCCAGAAAGGAGTTCTGCTGACAGGAATGGGTCTACTTTCAAAGTGAGATGCAACTGAACTGACAGATATCAAAGGCACCTTACAGGGTTTTGTTGCAAATCAAAAGATTTGCATCAATATTCAAGAGAAATGAGCACCGAGGGAAAAAAAAAATCAAACACCAGTAAATTGGACAAGTTATTAATTAACCATGAAAGGGACTCATCAAAGCATTCGGCTTCACCAGGTGTAAGTCAATATCACAGCTTAACAGATGTCCTGTACTGCCCGCACCTGTGACCAACAGCATCCATCCTCAGGAAAACAAACCCACAAACAGCAAAATCTGGCCCCGGTTCTGTGGTACTCCTGAGAGACCACACCGAGGACACTCATTTTTAAACATTAGGCAATGGAAATGCAAACTTATATCGAGTGGAACTTTTCATTGTTGAAAATGCCTGCAGAAATACAAACTGCATGAAAGAAAGGGCTGAAATACACAAGGCAAAACAACGCATAACTGCTTTCTCCTAAAGAAAGGCTAAGAGAATGAACGATCCTGCAGCGAGGGCTGCACATCTTTCAACGACCACATACTCATGACTTTCCTCCCTGCCCAACAGCGTGGGGAGAAGCTTCCCAAAGCTGCTCTCCCTCGTTCCACCTCACGCTCATCCCGCGGTCCTTGCTCAGCCCCAGCCCCGGCGCTGCAGCTCCGCGGCCCCGGGGCTCCCGCAGCCGCCGGAACCAGCTGTTGAGGCGCATCCACAGCCCCGCCAGGTGAGGCTTTACCGCACAAACTACAGCCGGCACAACGAAACCGCCGGCACCTCTGAGGCTGCATTGCTTTGGCTGGTCGCTTTTTGCACACTTTCCCCCCAAACAGTGGCTTCTCCAAGAAAAATTCCATTCAGTTCTTGGGCAAAACCGCGGCGCTGGGAGAGTTCCCTCAAAGACTCACCTCGGGGAAAAATATTCCACCCCGGAGCATCCCGGAGAGGAGACCGGCGGCAGCTGCCGCTCGCTCGGGCATCCCGAGGGGGCTGCCCCGGCGGGGTTCCCTGACCGCTGGAGCCCACCGGGAGAGCCCCGCACCTCCATTCCACACCTCCATCCCGCAGCTCCACGCAGCTCCATCCCACTCCCCATCCCGCAGCTCCATCCCTCACTCCCCATCCCGCAGCTCCATCCCGGCCCCCCCGGCCCGGTGCGAGCGGCACTGGGCTGTCCGAACAGCCCCGGAGCGAAGTCCCCGCGGTGCCGCCGCCCGGCAATACTCACACGAAGACCCCGAAGAGCAGCACCCGTATGCCGATCTCGATCGCCAGCTCCCGCATGGTGGGTCCCGGCGCTCCCGCAGCCCCGCGCCGCCGCCTCTCACGCCCGGGGGCAGCGGGGCCGCCTCACCCCGCCCGGCCCGGAGCTCCGGGGCCCGTCCGGCCGCAGCCCCGGCCCCGCCATCCCTCGGCCGCCGCGGCTGCCGCGCTGTGCGGGGAGCGGCGCTGGCGCGGCGGAGCCGAGCGCCGGGGGAGGGTCCCGGTGACTTAACGCGGTGTCCCCGCTCGGGGGGAGGGTCCCGGTGACTTAACGCGGTGTCCCCGCTCGGGGGGAGGGGGGCCGGGGATCCTGGGGATTTCCCCTCCCCGCCTCCCCGCCCGCCCCCGCGGCGCTGCCGAGCGGAGCCGCAGCCGGAGCCGAGCCGGGGCCGTCCCGCCCGCCCCTCGGGGCCGCCCTGCGCCGCCGCCCGGCACCGGCATGCGGGCTGTCCCCTCCTAACGCGGGGAAGGGGAGCGATGAGAGCGTTTTTTCTGCCCCATTTAACGCAGCGCTCCCCATCCTTCCCCGGAGAGCCGTGAACCCATCGGTGCGAGGGGCTGACATCCCACGGCACCGCCGCCACAGGCTGGATTGCAGCTCCGACCCTGGGCTGGCGTTCCGGTGTTCGTCTCTGGCTCGTGATGAAGACCAGACCTTCGAAAGGATGGAGAAAAAGGATAATAAATGGGCCCGGCGGGAGGGAGCATCGCCGCACACGGATAACATCGGGTGCTCGTAAAGGGCGATCACGCACCAGAACATCCGTGCCGGCGCTGAGCTTGGCCCATTCGCTTCATCTTTGCATAAAGGATTAACAGCGTTTGAACGCGTTTGCTGGATGTATTTATGTGGCAGGCTTCCCACCTGCTCACACATCCGTGCCATTTTAAACCCTGCTCCTCATTGTTAATGCAGATAACCCAGCATGTCATCCCTTGGTCAGATTCTGCATAATACGTGATATATTATAGCCTAAAGATGTCATTAATTCAGTCCCTGTTCATTCCCAGAGATGGATTTAGCTAAGCATGCAGGAGGGGTTGTAGTTATATGGGACCCCAAATTGCTGGGTTGGGAGAAAGGCAGCAAAACAACCAACGACTTGGTTTGCTCCTGTGATTCCTCCAGTCCATCCACCATTCCTCTCAGTGGCATTCTCTGAGCTGCCCAAATCCTTGTATTGCCTTATTAACTTCATCTTCCTTTAACTACCTAAGCATGGAGACACTCCTGAACGTCTTTGGTGTAAGAGAGTTTCAGCCTTAAGTCATGAAATGCAGCAAACTAATTCACATTTAAATGTATTTAATTATCTGCTTTCTTGGGGCATATGAAGGGGTATGTCCTTCAGGAAAGTGTTCACAGCTATTAACACTGCACACAGCTACGGAACAGCCATCAGGACTGCAGCAGGAATCCAATCCACTTTACTACATCATTATTGCTGGAGAATTAACGCCAGAGAGGCTTTGTTAAACCTCTCTGCCTAATGTATGCACTGTGCATTAAAGGAAAGCCTTGAACTCTAAATTAACTACTAAGTAGTGAAACTTTTATTGACCATGTTTGTGGGAGAACAGAGACGCAAGTTCCTATGCTAAACTCATCTACAGAGAAGTACACCAGAGCTAGATTTGTCGCAAGGAGTATGACTGGAACCCAGAATACCCAGATGTGTGACTGGCATTGGAGAGAACACTAAAAATGTTACTTAAAAGAGATCTTTCTCCCTTGTACACCTCATTTCATTCCTTTTCAGACAAAGCTCAGTCAACTACTTATAGAGTCTGGATTTTAAAAAATGTGAATTGCTCTCAGGAAGCAAAGCTAAATTGTGAAACCTCCATATTAAACTGGTGGTGGTGGTAAAGGACATGTCACCTTCCTTTGAGGACACTCAGTCATTCTGTTGTCAAATACTTGTACTTCCTCTGGTTTGTGCCCCTGATGACCGAATGTGTTCCTACACTCTTGATAGGTGTGCACAGGAATAATCTTTGTTTTTATTAATAGGCAGAAACGGCCTCATCATTTATGTGAATCAAGCCAGTAGTAGTGAAACAAGGAGTTCTAGTTACAAATGAGACAAGATTTGTCCTGCTGCAGCAATCTGCTTGCAGTGTTCTGGCTCTCCAACATGTTATCAGCTGATGGTGATTTATGAAGAATAAATACTTCAGACTGAATTTTTTTTTCTAACTAGACCCAGCTTGCAGCTGGCTGCTGAACAAAATCTTGCTTTGACTTTTAAACTGAGTATGAGGGGTAAATAGCAAGAAAAAGGTTTTTAGGCTACACTGTGGAATTAAGCTACGACCCAGCAGCAGGTACAGCGCAGCCACTGCTCTACAGCACATTCTCAGTGCAAACCACAGTGACCCTGGGAACATCCCAGGTTTTTCCTCATCCCATCCCTACATCAGGCACAGCAGGTGCCCTCAATGCTATTTATGTTTTTGAGAGTGATGCAGAGGAGAGAGGGCTGATCCCACCCTGATGGAGGCAGCTATCGATCCTTTTAGGTGCCGAACTGGGGTTCCCAGTGCTTTTCTCTCACAAAGATTAGCTTCTCTCTGAGCCACCTGCAGCCAGCTTTCAGTCCTCAAAGAGATGTTCACAGCCAGAAAGAGCAGCACAACTGACCTGGTTTGTCTGGAGATTACAGCCTTTTGCCAGGTTGTGTGCATGCTTCTTACCTGCCTTGGGGCAAAATCTTGCGGCTCATGGTAAGCTGAGCTTAAAAAAAACTTCATTTTTCTATCAAAGCAGGTAAACTTCATCCTCCCAAAAGGCTGTGGAAAATAGCAAGCTTGCACAGAAAGGACATGACAAAAAACCCCAGGTGGTAGTAACACCTGAAACTCTGAAACCAGGCAAGAGTCTCAACACAACACATAAAAGTGAACTAATTTTGAATATTTTAAAAAGGATTCAAAAGATGTTGAATAACATTTTCATACCTTTCATAGTTCTGACACAAAATCAGGAGCAGCTTGGCAGACAACTTTCATTTTGGAGTGATTTACACTCAGATTTGTCACAGGATATAAAACTGATGTAGGTTCAGATCCACTGAGAGCAAATATTAAGACATTACTGGATCGACAACATTTCCAGATTTCCATTGCCTGAGTCTGTAGACAACCAGATGTTTAAGCAAAACCTGCTGGCCAAAGAAACACTAAAATCCAGCCTGACATGACACCGGGGTTGCTTTTTATTCTTTAACAATTACAGTCCACTAAACAACCTACTTATTCTGTCAAAGATACAAATGAAGGGCTATTACCTCTTTCTTACATTGTCTTTACTTCTCTCAGTATTTTTCCCTTTTCACCTTTTGCCACTTCTTTTCCTGCCTGTTTGAGGATTCAAATCTAAGTCACAATGGGGAAAAGCCTTTTTTTTTTTCCTTCTTTTCCTGCCTACACCTTCCCTGTGCATGGTCTGATCTGTCCTGCACTCCCAGATGCAGTGCCCAGCCCTTGGCTGTGGATTCAGCTCTAGAGGGACTCCAAAGTCATGGAAGGTTTTGTTAAAAAAACCTGAGTCAAGACTGAGATAATTTTATTTATTCTGTAGACAGAATATTTATTCTACACAGATGTTCATATGACAATGGGAATCTCCCATTATCATTAGATTTGGCTGCTATTCCACATAAATTGCTGCTGGTCTCTTTCCTAAGTGGTTTTTGGTACTCTGATGGACAAAAGAAACTTCAGGCAATAGAACTCCAAAGAAATTTGAAAACCCCAATCAGCATGATGCAGCCACGCACATCTTAATCGCCCTGGATTTCATATTTAAAACATTTATAAAAGCAAATCCTTAATGCTTTTGTTTAGTTACTGTGCAGGAGCCTACAGCTGGCTCCTGATTGTGCCTAATTAAACAGTTCCAAACATTAACGCATCGGCGAGTTTCAGCAGTTGCCCTTAAATGAAGCCGTGTCAAATATTTCATCGGGGAATTTTTTTGGGGGGTGAATGTATGTGCTTGGGGCCATCTGGTGGAGCAGAGCTACAATGCACTGAACGTGCTGCTGCCCATCCCGGGGCAAACTCACCTGGGCTCTCCCTTGGCCACTGAGAATTTCAGATTTTCTGTGCTGACAGGCACTGACCCCCAAACAAACGCTGCATTTGACCTGAGGCCTTGGAAAAGGCTCCCAAAATTGACTGATAGCACTGGGATTGTGGGTGTGTGGTTTGAATAGAAGTGTGGGATATCACAGGGTGGAAAACTTAAAGGTTTTAGAATGTAGTAATATATATATAAAGCAAGGTGAGGTCTTAGTGTGTAGGCCAGTCTTTCTTTTTTCACCTTCTTCTTCATGGTCTGGGTGGTGTTTTGTAATTGGACAGAAAAATCTGTATTGTGGGCCATGGGTGGTTGGTTATTGGGTTAAAAGTAAAAATAGTTTAGGTGCCATTTCTTAATTGGACAACTTCTCCTTAAAAGGCCTTGTAGAGAAAGAGATATGGCTCCGTTTTTAGTTTCTTAGGTAGAAATGCTGTAGAATTCATGGTTTGTGAGGCTGTAACATAGATAAGAACTAATAAACATCTCAGTCCAAACATGAAATACCATCTTGAGCATTTAATCCCGACTCTGGCAAAAAGAAGATAAAACACAACACCCCGGGATCCCAGACATCCCATCTCCACAGAACAGCCAGCCCTGTGGGCCCTCCTCTGTCTGCTGTCCATGGAATTTCCCTACTGAATCCTGACTTCTTTCAAAGTGTGTCCTTCATAACTTTTCCAGACCAAGAATTGACATCTTTCCAGCTGGCACAGCACTGCCCCTAACAATCAACATCTTGGGGAAATTTGATTAGTCTAAACAATTAAACTCATGTATACATGAAACCGAGATAAATTATTTATGAGCCAACTGACATTTGCAGCCCTGGTGCTGTTAGTGCTCGATATACTCTGCATATTGTTATGGGGTTACAGTTGTAAAAGTATTCATGTTCCCATAATAAACTTGTGATAAATTCAAGTCTTTAACCTTTACAATATTTAGTGCTCTTGGGCAGTGTTTAACAGGAGACTGTGACTTAAAGCAGACATCTGCTATCTTTAATCTTGAGTAACACTTCATGCCACGAATGGCCTTACTGACTTCAATGAAATTGTTGTGTAATTACTTTTTTCTCTCTANTTTTTAGGTCTTCTAAACATAGTAGAAACTTGCCAGGCGTTGCTGCAGCCATTTCAAATTGCTCTTGACTCGAGAGGGAGCACAATGATGCAGGATAATTAAAGAAAAGAGAGAAATGGAAGAACAAACTCTACATGAGTAGAGGAAAACAAATAAAATGGTCGATTTTCTTGGGCAGAAGTGAGCTGCAAAACAAACACTCCAGAGTTTGAACTCCAAGAGCCTTATAATTTAGTACTGGTAACAATAAAGGACAGTTTGTCCATGTTTCACTTGGATTCTTGGAAACCACTGGCCATTTCTCCTGGATTCTGTGTAATAAAGCAGCCAAAGAATTTTGAAGCTGCTCACAGCAGGAATTTGTTCTAACCCAACTTTACTGGAAATAGCCCCAGAAGGGTAAAGTAGGGTGAGGCAGTGTATTAACAAGTTTCAGGCTGCATTCCCTCTTTAAGCATGCCATTTGTTTTGCTCTGCCCCGGGAATCTCCCACTGTGACTGCACAGATCTGCATCCCCAGCCCTGGAAGAGCAAACACTGAATTCCGGGGGCTGTGCTCACTGCAGCGCTACCTCAGGGCTTCAAGAACAATGTGCCAGGGCTTTCCCAGCAGGAATCACGTCTTGCTGCTGTTCTGGGGCCTTCCTCAGCCACTGAACATGTCAGAGATTTCTAGGAGGAGGAAAACAGGATTTTCTGCTCGATGAGAATGAGACCAGTTTCTCAGTTGTAGCTCTGAGTGACTGCAAAAGCGATTTCCTAACCCAGGAAACAACACCAGGGACCCAATTCCTCTTTAAATTCTGTGATGCTGTGAGATTGGGTGCAGTGTGGCAAAAAGAGGATTTTAATTTTTTCCTCACATCAATTGCAGGCTGAAGTACCTGGTCAATAACTGCAGAAGTGGAAGCACCCTGATTTCCATGGCTAATTGGGATACATCCATGATGTTTTGTCAGACCCATAGCACAGGCCAGAGGAGAGCTGAAACATCCTGATTTAAAACCGGTTTCCATGAGTGGCACTGAAGGCAAATTAAAATTAGACACGAACCCTTTGTGCTGTTTGCAATTGAGGTGGCAAAACTTTGTTTCCCAACTTGAACCCTGGAATTCATTCTTCTCAGCGCTTATTAAGTCATAATTTATGTTTTTATTTAAATACAGAAGTCATTTCTGTCTAGCCTATCTAGCACCACGTAGGCTACTAACAAATGAAGATATTTGGTTTAATTTGTATCATTTTCAATATATAATAGAAGATATATTATACCAGTGCTTAAGAAGACGAAGGACAGAGAAATCATTGAGGAGTATTAACTTCTGGATGCCTGGGAAATGCTTTCACAATTTCATTATTTGCTGAAAGATAGGCTTGGTGCTTATTTTTGCACAGTGACAGCCTAATTTTCTTTGCCTTCTATATTATCTATATTTAAAAAATCAGCAGCTCTGCAAGTTGAGTAGGCTAAGGAGCTGATTGAGTCTCTGTGTGTGTGTGTGTTTCACTGTTAATTTTGCACATTTTGCTGCAGTTCCTCAAAGTAAAGACTACTAATTAATTAAAGGGTGATTAAATCCCAGCTTAAACCACCAAGCAGTCAGTGTTCCAAGCCAGTTTTGTCGTTAGTGTTGCCTAGCAGGGGAAGTGTACAGCATTCCTGTAATAATCCTACAATTTTGGACACCCTGAACTGGCAAATCCAGATGCATTTCTCTAGGTGAGCCCACCATGCCTAAGTGGAAAATGATAACAGCTGCTGATAATGATGAAATCCAACCCCAGGCTGATAATCTGATTTAGATTATCTCCCCTGAGCTTGGTGCCATCAGTGTGCATGCTGGTCACTGGTTACCTCACCAATATTTAAGTTTCATTTTATGAGGCAAATTTGTCTCCTCTCAGAAGCAGAAATAAGGAATTTCTGTTCGTGGGCAACATCCCCTCAGAAAGCCAACGGCAAATATGAAATATTTATTTGACTTTTTAAACAAATTATGCAATTTTATGCATTGATTTATAAACAGAGGCGTTCAAATAATGGAGCAAAATCGGTCCGTGCATATTTTACTTTTTTAAAACTGCAGACAGATTTTAATCAAGGAAGGGGTTTTAAATAATGAGCTTTTATGCTGTTTGGGGGTAGAAAGGAAACTGTTTAACATCACTAACACTGCTGTGTGTAAACACTGAACAGCAGAACTACTTTTGGCAAAACGGTGCCTTTCTGCTGGGCGAGTGCCCACAAAAGGATCCTGCCGGGGATTCGGCCACAAATTTCCTGGGTTTGAAAAGGATGTTTGACACAAACTAAATGAAATTGTGCAATTCCTATAGAATTCCTGCCCGACCAAAATTATTCCTGGGCGTTTATCAAGACCAACGTGGACTCACAAGGGCGATAATGATTTGCTTGTTGGGGTTTAGGGAAGAACCGAATATTTCCCTGAATGTTTCATTTTGGGGTTTAGGGAAGAACCGAATATTTCCCTGAATGTTTCCTTTCTGCAGACAGAAAAGAGCGGGGCAGCTCTGTTGGCAATTCGGCCCTCAAATAAAACTGACTTTCTGCTGGAGTTTCCAAGGGTTTTAATGGAAGGTTTGACATCTTCCGTGCTCTAATTTGTTCTAGAGGGAATATTTAACTCAACCTCAGTGGCAGTGGGTTACAAGAAAGCAGCAGGTTCTTCCCAGACTTCAGTTACAGGCTCTTTAACTGGGTTGCCACTGAAATTGCAAAGATATACATGAGCTAAAACACTTTAAAATCTTCAGGAAGGCATTTAATTAAGTACACTGAAAAAATAAGGAATAAAGCTTTTTTTTTCCTTTAGGTTGACTTCCCTGATTATTCTGGGTTTTTTTCCACTTCCTACTGCATTTTTTATTTAAAAGAATAGCACAAATAAAAGAGAATTGCTACTTTTAGAGGAAGACGTGAGAAACCCCAATATTTTCAAGTGTCTATTTATACTTTTTTTTTCCTTGAATAATTCATCCCTCTTTGGCCCCCAGTGTAGTTAATGATAATTTTTGACTGTGGCGAGTAATCAGTTTTGCTAGATTTGTGTTGGATATGAGAAAAAAAAGGCAAAAAACCACCAAAAACATGAACACGTCTGACTACTTTCTANTAAAAGAATTTCCTTTTTTTAGAATCCTAATTTTTATCTTTTTGTCTTCTAGTCTTGTAATTTTTGACTCTTAGCCTTCATATTCTCATCTTGTTTTCTTGCTAGTAAACAATACTGAGTCTTTTCTAAATAGTTCTAAATGAACTAGGCATTATTTGTATATCTCAAAATGGAAGGTTAGCTTTAGTAAAATAATGAAAAAAAATGAAAAAATAACTTCACTTGTTTTAGGTAGTTCCAAAACTGTGGATCCCCATTCTGCCCAAAAATCATGACTTGTGGATGTGTTTTTTTGGGAACTGGCATTCCATCCAAGTTTCCTACACTCAGGTGGAATAAATTGAATTGATGCATCCTTGGAGCCAAATAAAAAGTTCATTTATGCTTCGTTTTCATCCTCTGACATTTTTTTAAATGTCTTTTTTCATGTTTCTTCTTCCTCTTTCTCTTCTTCCTCTTCCTCTATCTTTGCTTTTTTAATTCCTTCAAAGAATAAATACCTCCCCCAGCTCCATTTTCTTGCTGTGGGTAATAAAATCATATTTAGTGGACTGCAGTTTAGGTCTTGGTGGAGAAAGGGGATAAATTTCCAGCTGATGTTTCCATGCTGGTATTAACACAGTTAATAGGAGTGATCCTCTTCATGCTCAAGCACTGGAATTGAGACAAGTTTAGATTTACAGTGGTACAAAAATATCAAAGCATTCTCCCATCAATATAATCCCGAAATAGCCTCAATTTCTCATTACTTCTGAAGGGACTATGACTTGCCCTCAATTGTAATTTTCTGCAACTGTAAAGAGCAGTTGAAAGGCTCTGCCTCTAATTCCTGCTACAGGCAGGGGGAAAAAAGGAATTATTTAGATTTAGAGTTGCAAACAAAGGTTTTAGCAGTGGAGTGGAGAAGGCCACTTTTGAATAAGGGAATAATCTTGTGATTTGTTTTAATGCTGCTTTCAATCCATGGATTTGGGCTGAAAATTCCCATCCTTGCTTTCAGGACCAGGTCCTTTAGATCCTGGCCCAGAAAACTTGTTTGGGTTTATTATTTCCTTGCTTTTGAAGGAAGCATCCTGGATATATCAGGAAGAAAATATCACACGGTGTATTTGTTACGATGTGAGGGTACAGATATTTATTTTTAATGAAAAGCTGCAGTTTTTAACTGACAGGCTGCTCACAGGCACACCACAGAATCATCAGTGGACTCTGAAGGATTGGAATGTTCCCACCTATTAGTGCAGTTTTATGACACAACAATTGTGAATTTTCATTAGTGACTTTTTGAGAAGGGCACTAAGGTCTGAGTTTACAAGGTTTAAATTTAGATGTACAGAGGTGGAGAGATAAAAGAAGCGTGATCTCATCTGACTTTAAACTGTGAAAATACAGTGATGGAACTTTAAATATAGTGATGGAAAGATTTAGCAAATATTGTAGAACAAATACATCATTTTATAGGTATAGAAGGTACATTTTTTTTTCATCTGTGAGTACTTATAGGTCAGGAGCACTGGATATTTGCTCAGAATTTTCCTTTCAGTTAATGAGGACACAATTGTTTTCTGCAATTGTAGGATTTTCACACACCTGGCAGAAAGAGAAATTTATAACTTTGGTTTACCAGGGATCATTTGAAGAGAAAATTCTGTGTTGGAGGACTTAAATCTTCAAAAATTCGGGAGTGTGCTACCTGTTGTAGAAATGGTGATCCAAACCATGGAATCATAGAATCATTTAGGCTGGAAAAGATCATTGAGCCCAAAAATTAACCCAGCATTGCCAGGCCCACCGCTGACCTCTGTCTCAGACTCAGGATGGAAAGGAGACCAAGCACAAGTCCCTGCAAGGGAAAAATCCATATTTTCTAATTGTGGCACAGAGCTGCATCTCCTTTGGAATTTTCTGCACCTTTCAAGCCACTCAAAGAATCAGAGCAATATTAAACTCCTGTCAAGAGAATGGAAAAGTAAGGCTAAAGCTTCAGGAGTTTTCCTTTTTGACAATAAACTTATTACAGCGACTTATTTTGTATCTAGAGATGGCAAATAAGGCTCAGGAAATGTATGAGCAGCCAGGCTGGTTGTTTAAAGTGTCTGATTCACTCTCTGAAGTGTAAAGTGCCTTGAATAAAGAAATGCCAGCAGAAAAATACGAAGGAATCAAAATTGGGTGTTTCTTCAAAAATCGTAGCTCTGTATAGGTGATAATGATACAAGCAGATAAAAATGAGAGGGAGAGAGTGAAAAAGGCTTAAGTTCAGCTCCTGAGCTGTAGCTGGATGTTGCCATTATGCTTTACAGCTTTAATTGTGTCATCCAGCTCTTTTATCAAACCCCTTCTGCAGCAGTCTGATACTTCTGGTGTTCAAGAGATTAGACACAGTCCAAACCAGTCCTGTGCACAGTGGGCACCTGTGTTACACCAACACCTCGCAGCATTTACAGCAATGTTTTAATATTTAGAACGCTTTCTTTACTCAAAATAGTTGGTTTTTTTTTCAAAACAAGATGAAAGGGACAAAAAATAAAAAGCTCTTTTTCCTTTGAAGAAAATATCGATTTCAAAGGCACACAAAGACATCACAGTCTAAATTATTGAGATGAAGATAACAGTTCCTAACCAAAGCAGCACAGCCTAAGAACAGGAGTTCTTAGGCATCATTAAAAGAATTGCATAAATATTAAAGCACTTGAATATTACAGGATGTATCATATACACTCCTTTGCATATGTATTTAGTATGAAAGTATTAGCTCAAATTGTTGAATGAATCAAACCTTGTCATGCCATAGGGGAAAGGCACCAATTATTTCATTTATTGTTATTTCCTGCAACGTATCTACGCTAAAACCACTTCCAGAGCAAACATTGTAATATGTGCTCTCAAAAACTTGCATTTCATATTGTCACTGCTAGAGCAATGACATTCAGTGCTGTTTCAAACCATAATTAAAATCCTTCAGAATTAAAATTTTGTAATAATGCTGAAAGATTTGGGTTCTCTCCCCAATAACTTCTGTGTCTTCAAACTAAACCAAGCACCTTTAGTGGGAACCAAGAGCCTCCCAAGGTGATTTTGAGTTCTGGGTGACCTTTCCCAGCCAGAAGTTTGACCTGTGAAACATGAACAGAAATATCCCCATATTTTGAAAGTATTTATACCTTCTAAGCTATCTTAGAGCTTATGTCACAAGTGGATGCAATTTTTAATAAAATTACATGTATATTTAATAGATATGTAAAAATATGAGGTAGAAGTTGTCATTAATATGTGGTCAATATATAATTACAGTAATTTTAATTGCTTTGCTTTAGAATTCCTCTCTGGTTCAAAAAATAGTTGAAAGAACAAGCTGAAGTGTCTCTATGAAAAGTGGAAAATGAAGGATTGAGATTCAATTAATTACTCCATTGAAAGGATCCAATTTCTGGAAAATCTGCTTTTATTTTCCATACAAGGCAAACAGTAAAAACAGGAAAAGGGATATTTCAGTGTTGAATATGAATTAATACCTATTTTCCATCTAACCTTACGCAAACATCTTGGTCAGTGTCTGGCATTGTATCTGCACCAAAAACTGACCTGAATAACAAAAGAGGAAGGAGTTTTGAAGCATTTATAGAGATCTTATTGAACATGTAGCTACTAAAAAAAAAAAAAAGGAGAGGGGATGGAACAGAACCAAAACAAAACCAAAAAATAAAACCCCACAAGAGTGTTGGGTCAGAGAGCTGGTTGAGAACAGCATAAACACCAGCCATCATTATCTTTTCTGCAAAAGGCAAAATCACACTCCAGTGCAGAGAGAGGTTAAAGTGACAGGTCAGAAGTGGCTCAGGAGACAAGAGGAATCTTTCAGAGAGGTTTAGCTAAAGCCCTGGGATTTAGGGTCCAAATCCCTGAAAGAAGATGAGGGCAAATGCTGCTCTAATGAGCTCTAATGCCAATTATAAATGGCATCCTCTCTGCTTGGCCATGAAACTACGTGTGGCAGTTGCAAGCAACACGTGGGCTCTTTAAATCATCTGGATTTCTCCCACAGAGGGAAAAAAATACATCCCTATTATGTCTTTTTATATGTTCCACCTCGGGTGCCTTCGGCTTAATGATCAGTGCAGTATAAAGCATCAGTCAGTGCAAGAAAAAGGGGCACAAACAAGCCACGTTCCTTGGCTGATTGATTTCCTGCCTGGCTGCAGGAGGGAATGGAGGAAATGCCTCTTCCTTGCCCTATTAGAAGCTCCAGATTACAGTGAGCACATTTTCAATATTTACTCTGTGCCTCTTTGCTCAGGGCTGGCGGTGTTTTCAGAGAAAAGCCTCTTGCATGTATTCATAACTTAATTCCTTTCTGAGACCCTCTCAGGTCCGTGTCAATGGATGGGGTTTTAAGAGGCTGATACTTTTTAAAATATTTAAATTTAATTTTTTAAAAAAAGGCCTCTGACTTTTCAAATAGGAATTAATTTTTTTTTTTAATACACTGAAGAGTGCTTTCAGCTCACATTCATGGGACTCAGGGAAAGGGGAGGACAAAAGTTACATAGGTGTTTTCTCCTCAGTGTTTCCAACCTTTAACGTGTTTGCAAATGCACCAGTAAACAAAGCAACCTACCTAAAGTGCTTTAACAGTTGCTAAAACGTTTTTTTTTTTTGCCCCCTACCTGCACTAACACACACACATTTTAGAGGTCTTTGTGGAAAAGATCCCATTTAACACCAAATGATGTCCAAATTATGCTCTTTTACGAGTCGGATTTCACAGGAAATTCTGTGGAGTCTTTTTCCCTAGCAACTTCTGCTACTTTATAAATTATTGGCCAAACTGACTCCATTTCTTTTTCTTTTTTTTTTTAACATTTCCATGCTGTAGCAGATCAGACTGTACAGCAGTTAATAAGCTAATAAATACAACATGAAAATTTGCCATGCACTCCATTTATCATTATTTATGAATCCTATTACAAGCAGCTCTCAGAGAATTAAAAATTAAATCAGTGGTTTTGTCTTATATGGTGTTGATATAAAAAGGAACGGGGCTGGTCCAGGAATTTCATGTCTATTGGCAGGTCCGAGAAGAAATAGGGAAGAACTAATGTATGGTGTCAGGGATAAAAAGAGTCTTTCTGAAAAGGATTTTTCATTTAAGCCCAGTTGACTTTCCTAGAAATTGGGCTCTTACACAAACCCTAGCTGTGAACATTTATCCAAAAATCTGAATTCAACATGGTATTCATTTCACCTTAATTTTGCATTTCATATGTTGTGTAATTTAAGATGTTCATTTACACTCCCTTTGCAGTCAGGAGAGCAGCGTGTTCAGAGAGGAGCCCATCCTGTCTATTCTTGGTTTATTCAAATTTTATGATGGGATAAATCTCTTTATGAGGTGTCCATATGTGGAATATATAATAGCTGAGTATATAAAGCTATTCAGGAATATAAAAAAAAAGCCAGACGAACAGAAGTTAATTAAAATATTTTAAGACTTTAGTTCCCACGAGGATTAAAATGCTTTCTGATTTTGTCTTTTTTTTTATTTTATTATCATTTCACTTTTGCCTTGGTTTAAACTAGTCTGACAACATTCATTAGTCAGGCTTAAAAATAATCCCTTTGTGAAACACACTTAAAAATATGCATGGATTCCATTCAATCACCTCCTTACATGTCTGGTTTGTGCCACCTAGGCTCATGAACTTGGCACCAAGAGTGACACTGCATTTGCAAGAGGCACTTTAAATTGATTTACAATATCTTGCTAGAGGATGCACTCAAGCCTGGAGAATTCTGCTTTGTGACAGGTTTTAGCAGACCCCAGATATTTTAAACATACAGAGCTTAGTTCACAAATCGGTGGGAATGATTCAATGTTGCTGTAAAAGGAGGCAGAATTCCAAAAGAGAGCTAAAACTCCTTTTGAAGGTTGCCATTTTTAGCATCAGCCAATCTCTCCCACGGCAGGGACACTGTTTCAGTTCTAAATTTTAGGCAATCACTGCTTCTCGTAACTTGTTGCTCAGTTCACAGCCCTGATTTCTCACCAGGACCCAAATGAGGATAAAGCCTCTTCTTCCTTTCAAAAATCAATAGAATATAAATGTCCAGTGGCACCAGGCAGACTTTTATTTGTTACTCATGTGGAAGGTGACAAATTTTATGATCTTTAATTTAATTTATTTTATGATCTTTACATAAGAAAGGAAAAAAATAATTAAATATATGAGACTGTCCATCTCCTTGTCCCCTTCTCCAAAGGTTTCAACTCCCCCCCGTAACGTTCTGTAAAGTGGTTCTGAGTGGCAGTCAGTGGTGTTTTCAGAGGTTCCATTCTCCTCTGCCAAAGGCTAAAAATATGTCTGGTCACCAGTGCATCCAAGGTAATCCTATTCAGATGTCGATGGTCCTTGGAAAGCCCTTCATTCCAGCCTGGCAATGCCTAACAGTTACTTAATTCTGCTTTTCCAGAATAGAATTTTTTTTTTCCCTCAGTCCTGACAGCCTGAAAGGGTAAAATGAGCCGGTGTTCCAAAAGATGAATGGGTAGGATGAAGCATATCCATCTTTCATGAGACTAATGCAAAAATTCACTCTCCTGTCTCACAGCTACCCAGAAATTATGCCACTGGTTTAAAAATAATGAACTTTTTTTTTTTTTTACACAGAAGTTTGGATTCTTTTCTTTTGTATATTTGGATTGATTGTATTTTCACCTTTTCTCACAAGTAGGGGTTACAGACTCTTCCCTGGAGAGGAATCCAGGACAGTGAGGGGTAAGGAGGCAAGAGAAAAAAAAAATTATTTGGCTCTTGGAATATAAATTCCTGCAGCTTAATTTTCAGTATTTGGCTCTTAACTAAAAGAGGAAATTTTCTGGTGAATTGTGAGAGGGTCCTGAGCATGTCCCCTCTCAGCTGCAGGACTGTCCCTTCCCACTGGGAGAGCTCCCAGACCCTGCTGCAACCAGCCCCTGCCCTTGGGAGCTCCTTGCTGCTCAGGCCTGCCTTGATCTACAGCTCCTGCTACTCCACAGCCACCCTGACAAGCTTTTCGTGCAGAAAACAACAGCTTCTCTTACAAAAGACAAGAATATATCGTGTAGAAATGCAATTAAGAAAATAGCACCGAAGAAAAATAGATGTGGTGCACCCATAACTAACTGCAGTCTCTTAGCTCTGATAAATCAGTACAGAAACTGGAGCTGAAAAACTCTATAATATTGCCAGAATTATGTATTGAACTGTCTAAAGGCTCCAAATGGGTTTTTATCCTGCTCCTCACATATTGGCTTCCCCTAGTAGCAGCTCAGATCTGCAATGTTGCAAAAATTGATAATTTTCCACACGTGAACTTCTCTTCTGCTCATCCTTCCCTTGCCAGGCTGTGAGATTCTCTCAGGAAACACTGAGATCCCACAGAAAAGAATGCAGGTCATGAATTATTGAAAACAAGTATTAATATCTACAGAATTATGTATGTTGAGGCAAAGTCTCATTATTTTTCAAACCTCTTATCTGTGACTTGACTCATTGCTCTTTGCATGCAAAATTACACTCATAGAAGCTACACTATTATCAGCTAAATATTGTTTCCACAAATCCAAATGTTAACTTGTTGGGGTTTTTTCCCAAATGCTTCAGATTAGGTCCATGACTTCAAAATATTTGGCACAGACCCCAGGAGAGGAATTTTGCTAAGGTTCTAAATGAGTCAGGTTTGGGTCAGCAGATAAAGAAACATATTTAGAACCATATGTGCTGGTCCAGCAGAGCAGGGAAGAAGTTGTAATATATGAAAATACATCTGGATCAGACTTTTCCCTTCAAATGACACCATGACCTCTGTTTTCAAGAATGTGCAGAGCCTAGGTGTCATATTTTCCCTTTTTCTGGCCCAGAGATGGGGCAACTGAGAGGTGTTTTAAGGACTTTTATTCCATTTTCAGCCTCTTGTGAAGGGTGAAACAATACAGATGTTACAATTCACACCATCACAATCAGAAGCCAAACTATTTCCTAATTACAGCACATTATAAGCGTTTCTTGGCCTATCAGCTTTTGCCACACAATGCTGTAAATGCCTTAAAGCCAATCACCTAAAATCACCCCTCGTGGGTCCTACTACAATGCACCTTTCACAGTTCTATTTCTCCAAAGTATCCAGTCTTATTTGCAAGGCCATCATGTGAAATTTGTTTCTGTTCCATTTCTCTCTCAACAATGTCTGTCCTATGCCCTGGCATTTCTAAATCAGCATTTTTTAATCTCAGTTTGCATACAGACACATCCCATGTGAGCTTTCTGTCAGGCTTAGAGAACTCTCTACAAATCCTTTTCCCACACCTAGGAATTCCTCTAAATTGCTCTCTCGTACTCAAGTCCAAAGAAGGCCTCGTGATGGGACCACCACAGATCTGAGAACCACAAATCCACATTTTTAAAGCAACCAACACGCAAAGGCTCAAAAACCATCTGAGAAGACAAGGAGCCAATCGAAGCCTGCTCTGTTACCAGAAGGGGCCATCCCATCCTCCCTCCTGATCCTGCTTCCACACAATCACCCTGAAGTTATTGCTGCTGTTTTGGGGAGCCTTCAGCTGTTTCACTATTCCAGTGAAATCAAACCATTTCATTTTTGGAGGGTGCCTTTCTGGTTTGGTGGTTCATGCATGAATACCAATGCTTGCTCGAAGAATCAGGAGGGAACTCTCAGCTGGAGGGGGACAAGCAAAAAAAAAACCCTTGAGGCAGAGAACCCAGTTATGAAACTGCACCCTGATAGTCTCAAAAGTGCCTTTATTCTGAGTAGCAGAGCTTTGAGATATTGTGCATGGCAATCTCATAGCCACAGAAAATGTCAACTAAATAATTTCTAAAGAACAAGAGATTTTAACAGAGAGATTAAATCATGACTTCTTTCACTGAATGAGCGCTAAGATACTCTGACCTGGATCACCTCATATCAGAGCCAGGCATAAAACTTACAGCTGCATATTCAAATTCAGGAAGTATTTAAATTTTTATGTAGCTTGATTGCTGTTAAAAATGTTGTGAACATGGGTGATATTTGATGAACATATAAACTGATTTTGTTTGTGCAACAGCTGTGTAAACTCCCTGTAGAATAATCAAAATAAACAAATGCAAGGACCAATATCATTTCCTGAAGTGCAGTGGAAAAATACAAATAATAATCCAAAGAAAATCTTTGTAACCATGCCTTGGACAGAGAAAAATACAATAGTTGCTGCAGCATGCTCGAGATTTCTGTAGCCTGAGAACAGCTTTGAAATATCCCTTTTGTGCTATCAAACAAAATGTTTAAAGAAAGCTTTCTTTGTTATTGTAAGCTGAAAATGCTTTGGTCGCTGTATGTCATAACAAGCTAGCTTTGGCTTTATCTGCTGGCTCTTTTTCAGTAGATAAATCATAAATTGATAAAACTATTAAATCGCTTTGTGGGCTGTAATGGTGAACCTCAAAAAACTAAATTAATAAATTTAGCACCATGAAGTTCTAGGCTGCTCCACTTCTCTGTGAAGTGGAAGTACATAAATTTATGTCGCCAGCTTAGCCCTCAGTAACACCATCACTTTGTCAGTGAGATACAAACAGTGCTTTAGAATAATACTAAAAGTTAATCCCACAGCCAAAGTTCACTGGTCAAATTCCAGGAGAATATTCTATATTCTGCATGTGGAGCTCACAACACGCAAGAGTAGAACCAGATAAAATTTAAGGTCAATAAAGTAACTGGATTTTTTTTTTCTTCACACACTGCAGTTTAATAAAGATGTATTCAAGGCCTTTTTATTGTATGTACAAATGAATATGGAACGCAGATTAAGTCTGTTGTAATCAAAGTGCACAAAGCAATAAATGAGACCCAAAATCAGAAAGGACAAGATTTACTATTGAGATCAAATTGAAAGCATAATCCAACAAATCTGGCTATAGCTTTTCTGTATTGCCACACAACAGTGGGTGCAGCACCCACAGAAAATGTGTTTTAAAATATAATTTTGATTTCTTCAGTTGCACTGTTCTAACAGAGAGATGAAGAACTCCAGCATTATGTTTGGAGTTAACCAGGTCCCTGAAATGCATGACCTCTGATAATTTTACTAGTTTTTCCCTCTTCCTATTTTGAAAAACTCCTCTGTACCTTCTGATATGATTTTTCTTTGGTTCAAATTAATGATCCAGCTCTTCAAAGATTTTCCTGTAACATACTCTTGTACAGTGGCTACAGATCTCCCTGAATCAAGATAAATGTTTTATAGAATCTGTTTCCAAGCTGCAAATTCTTTTGAGATTTGGCAGAGTCAGGGACTTCATAGCAGCTAAGCAGGACAGGAAAATCTCCAGTCACTGAAATCAGTTTTGCACGTCTGGATTCTGCAGTATAAAGGCAAGAGGTGCTACATTCTCTGTTATGTACAGTAAATTACCTTTCCAGACAAGGATAATCTCAATAAAGATGGCTCATTTGAATTATTTTCTGTTTGGGCTGAGTGGCTGTAATTCAAGATCAAGTGTGCTGGACTCCAGGGGACAGTGATAAATTATATTCCTGTGAAGAGGAAGACAAACCTCTGCCCCTTCCCATCATATTCAGTTTCAGGTCTACATATGAAGAGGGTAATAAATAAACAAAGCAGCTAGGAAAGAAGGGGCCGGTGTACTGATAAGCACATCAGCTTTTCAGCATGGTGCCAGCAGGATAAATGCACAGTCTTGGGGTTTATTTCATGGGAATTAGGGGAAGAGTTTCCCTCCAAGAGGATATTTTGACAAGGCTCAGAATCTCCTGAGGATGATCCTTCACCAGAAGGTTTGTGCCTTTCTGTCCACTGGTGATCTGTGACTCCATGTCTGCAGGATCCCCAGCTTGGCGAGGAGCTGTGTGCTGCACCTGAAGGCTGAGCTGCTTCTGTTTATCAGCTCAGTTATTTCCTCAGACTTCCCTGGCAGTTCCTTCAGCTCTGCAGTTCATCTCTCCAAGTACCTTTGCCCCTTTGGGTCCCATCTGGCTCAGTGTTTATTGATTTGCTTGGAAGGTTTTGACTTAGCTCCTCACAGAACAGAGCAGATATTCAAAAACCTCTCTTGATTTCCTGCTGACAAACACGTGCCTTCTTCCAGCCTCAATTTTCATTAATCTGGCAGTTTATCTTGCCACTTCTTCTACTTTCTCACTTCAAAGACTCTCTGTGTAGTCCCTACTTTTCTTCACAAACTATCTAACCATAATTTGATTTTAGATTTGAGGGGATTTTGTTTGGCAGTTTTGATTTGATGATTCTAATTTTTTTTGTCTGCAGTTTTGTCTTATTCCAGGTCCTTTTAGAAGGATTCCCACCCACAATGTGAATTTTGAGATCTGATTATACTGCTGACTGTCCCATTTTCATCTCATTGTCTTCAACTTGATCCTTATGCTGTGCAACTCATTAGAATCCTATATTTAAATGTGTCTTAATGCCCTTTGACACCTTGGGTAAATTTTACCAGCTTTTTTTTTTTTTTGTACTTCTCTCTTTTTGACTGGCTTGTCAGCACCACTACAGAGGCTGTCAGGACCCACACAAAGCACGTGCATTTTGTGTATTAATATTTATAAAGACAGGCAGTGGGATGTGATTTTCAGAAAAAAAAAGGCTTCATGCTAAACACAAAGTGTTTTTGTGTTAGATTGTTCATCAACAAAGAGCTAATGCATCAAGGAATGACCTTCACTTGTTTATCTATGCCATCAGTCTTAATTTAGAAACCCAGCAATGCCCTTAAACAGGATAATTATAAAGTTAAGCTCACACATAAATCTTCAGTGTAAAAATTAGGCATATTTTAGCTTTCAGTTTTTGTTCTATAGCATTTGGTTAGCCTAGCAAGAAGAAACTGAGGAACAGCTTGTAAATTCAGGGGGTGTCATCCTGAGTCCTTCCTTGAATCCAAATCAAGGCTGAGAAATCTGGGACAGAAATACCTCACGTTTTTTCCTTAATTTTTCCAAAATCTGGGTGCAGGTTTTGGTGAATCTCTTTGTCTGTTGTTGGGCTGTGGAGAGCCTGGGTGTGAAGTGTCACAGCACAGTCAGAAATGTCACAGCAAGGTCTCAAGTGAGGGTGTGAGTGACCTCAGCTCCCATCTCCCAGCAACTTTCTGGGATTCCTGTATCCATCCTTAACGAGAAAACTCTGATTTTGCTTCCCTACAGAAATAGACTTGCCCGAGAAAGAGGGTCTAGAAGCAAATGAGGCTTCTTAAATAGCAAATAAATATTGTAACATTCGGTGTTTCCTACCCTGCGAGGATGAGATTGTCGCTTGTCCAGCAGCTTGTTAAATACACAATACACCTAAAAATGCACTCCAGCAAGGGCACTGAGGATGGGTCAGAGCTGGGAGCCACTGAGGATGGGTCACACAGGCTGTGTGTCCAGGGAATCACTGCAAGTGCAGACACTGTCAGCTGAGGGACTTGCACACCCTCAACCTTTCTCACCTGCCCAGCATTTATTCAGGTCAGTGGTTCCCATTTCTGTGTCCGTGCCTTTTCTTCTTGCTCAACAGGATGTGCTCACCCTTTTGTGGTCAGATTCAGAAATCATTCCAGAGGTGGTGTTCCAACTACAGGCACAGCATTTGCACACATGGATATTGCTGCAGCTCCTTTTTCAGCTGCCTTTTCTCCTCAGTGAGGTTGAAGGAGTTTGTTCTTAACTTATAAACTCTGACTGAGCTGAGTGCAGAGCGCTGGGCAAGCGTTGGTTTCAGAGTGACTCTGAGCTGATGCCTTGACAATTACTTTTCACAGTAGAAACTTTCTCTTTTCATCCCAGAAGAAGTGATGTCCCCCTTCCCCAGCTGAGCCAGTGACACCAACACAATCACCCTTTCACTGATCGCCGTGTTCCTGTGATTAGGGAAGGCTGCATCCCAAAAGGGAACACAAACACATCCAACCATTAACTCAGCAATGCAAATTCCACCAGATTCTACAGAGAGTTTGTGCTCCACCTGCAAATGAAGCTGATTGTGCTGTCCTGCACACATCTGCCAGCTCCCCCTTTCAGGCAGCAGATACAATCAGCAAAACTGAATTGCTCGGGAATTGGCTCCGCAAGGAACAGCTGGCCCAAAAATGGATCAATTTTATTGTTTCAGAGAGTTCATAAGTGTACAATTTTTCCCCAGCAGACCCGTGTCTCAGAGAGATATTAACTGTAATGGGACAGGCTCAATCATTCATTTATAAGATGGGCAGGCTCATCACCATGTGGGATGGGTGAAGTAGGTGAGCTGTGGGATCTGTGAAGGGTCATCCATCATAATGTGCTGGGTAACCTTCACAAGCATGCCTAAATGTCTTTGATTAAGGGCTTTTCTTCTGTAACTTGTAATAAATGCTGGAATATTGATTTTCATAAGCTTGTAACTGAAGACAGAGAACATATTCCAAAATGGGAATTGAGCAGTAGCTAGAGAGAGAAAACTTCAAGTTTTCAGAAAAAAAAAAAAAAAGAATTCCCACAGGGGAGAAGAAAAAAGAGTTAGTTGTAGCAATGTCATTGCTACAATGTCATAAGAAGTTTGTAAATGCCTTGGAGGAAAAAGGTACTTTATTTTAAGATTACTAAATTAAGCAAAGGATATAAGAGGAAAAAAATCTTTAGTATTGAAGTCTGTGGATTTCCTACAGCCCATTATATAAGTAGTGACCCAGTCTGCTAAAAAAAGCTATCTGCTACAAGCATGACATATCTTCCCTCTGATTTTGTGCAGCAAGTGTCTGTAGCATCACTTAATACAACAAGAAGTTGTTTGCTGAAGATTCACGCTCTTTTAAAGAGGCCCCTCAAGGCACGTTTGGGAAAGTTCCACAATCTGATTTTGCTGGTTTTTCCTTTTACTCCAGAAACAGAGGGATCCTGAGTGCTGACAATCATCGTATTCAGAAAATAAACTGATTTAGTTAAACAAAACAGAACACAGAGACACACTGAGATTGCAGAAAAACAAGGTATTGGGACCTGAAATGATGTTTTAAAAATATCCACAAGACTTACATTCCATTTCTTTGTTCGAACATCTGCGCTTTGCTTTGGCTTTTTTAATAGAAAACAGGGAATAAGCATTGATAGAAACACCAATATTTTCCATGAATCTAAATTTCAAAAGCAGACAGAAGAATTCTGTCACTGTTTTCCCATTCTCATGTTTATAACTCCAGAGGTCTCAGTTACCCAGTCAGACACCAGAGGGGATAACATGAAATGTAGGTGCTCAATTCCCCACCAAAGCAAGGCACGTGGAGGTTGGTGGAGCTCAGCATTGGGAATCACTGCTGCTCTCCCAGCTGTGCCAAACCTTTCATGGCTGTTCCACCAGCTACACTGGGCTTAACTTCTCCTGTGTCTCCCAGAAAACCAAGGTGAGATCTCACATGACACAGATCCCAAAATCAGATCCCAAACCTGTTTTGTGAAGGGCTCCTGCAGAGCCCGATGACACCAATGGAAAGATTTCTGTTGATTTTGACAAGTTTTGCATTTCATCTCCTGGGTATCCATAGAGACATCTTTTCTTCTTCTTCTGGCAGGTGCTGGCTCAAGAAGCAGCTTCTACATTACTATTGCTCAAGAAGCAGCTTCTACATTACTATTCTTTAAATATCAGAGAAACCTATTGCCACACCAGTTCCAAAATTTCAGGGTGATTCATTCCAAATAAACTCATGACTGGATCTTTCTAGTACCAATTCTAAATGTTGGATCTTACACAACCCATTAAATTTCTCATTTCTTGTCATTACAATGGCTTTCCTTTTTTATTCTCTGTTCATTATGTATATATTGTTTACAAGATAACACTTTAATCTTCCCCACATTTCTAACAGTTCAGTCATGCTTATACAGTACAAACTTGATTTAATTTCTCAGCAAGGGCCACAGGGAAATTGAAGAGGTGCTGTTCATTATCCTGTCTTGTAATTATGTTTCTAACTCCGCTTTCTAAAATAGCTCTTGAATGCCTCTGGTTCTGGGGCTGTTCTAAATCTGAGCAGTGTCTCATTATCTGACATGTTTTAAACTGCTGAAACAGATAAACTAACCTAACCTGGGGACTGCTCACTTTGTGATTTTAAGTAGGAAAAGGTGTGAGGCAACGCATCCAACGCATCCAATGAATTCCAGACTGGATTTGGTTTCTTTGAGCTTTATGATGTTATTGCTAGCACAGAGCAATCCATACAGATTCATCCACTTTTAATAACACTGCTTAACTCCATGGCATCCATCACAAGGACAGTACACCCTCGATTATATTGGTAATGTATGAATTTTCTAATAACATTTGAAAGAGCTAATGACTGCCTGGCTAATTTTGTTGTATATGAGGGGGACTGAGGTATTTCTCTTAAAATGCTACAGATTTCCACTCTTCCCTTTGAACATAACCCCTTGGAAAAGGGTTTTATTCCCCACTGAGGAGCAAATACAACTTAGAAGAGTGCACCAGGGCACAAATTCCTGAAATCTCTAGAGCTGCACAAGGGATGACAAGCATTAGAAATAAAACCCCTTTGCTGTAAGAAAGAGTTCATTGCTGCCCAGAGGACTTCAAACTGCAGAAAAGGGATGAGAAAACCCTCAAGGGAAAGAAAATCTGACCTCCTGATTTTCCTTCTCCTGGGCTGATGGAGAATCCTCCTGGTCAATGCCATGAGGGCCCTGAGAAATATTTCAGCCTGGCATCCCTCCAGTCTCCCCTTGCCACGACACAGATGCGATCACCATCAGTTTTTTCTGTTTTCAAAAGATTTGTCTTTGTTCTCTAGATCTGCACAACTTGTGCAATGCTAAAAATGAGGAAGGAGGTAGAGGCTGGTCAGTCCTCACATTTGTCTTGAAGCAGTCATCGAAATTGGCATTTATTTGTCTCCCTTTGTGCTACTTTCTGTAATGGCAAATCTCCAACCTTCAGAAACTGGACTGAAAACAATGTTACGTTCTGCCTCGAGGTGAATTTGTCAGATTAAGGCCTCCTATAAAAGAAATAGTAGCTCCTTAATTCACTGACTCCAGGCTCTGTACAAAGTGCAGCTCCACAAGGAAACCTGAGTTTTGGTGTCTGTGGTGCAGAATAAACACACGGTGCAGGGAGGATCTGCCAGGATTTGCAAAGATTGCCTTTGCAACTGTTTCAGCAATAGATCAGTGGTGTCATCTCACTTATGTTTTCTCCTCTACTTCATCTGACCCAAACTCTCTGACATCAAGAAATTGTAGGTTAAAGAGCAGAGTGAATTAGGCATATCCTTTTTTTTTTTTCCTACTGGAGCTATTCCACTGCATACCTGATTCAATATTCCCTCAATCTGTGAGATGTATCTCAGACTCAAATCTCTGCCCTTGCCCTGAGAGCACTCCAGCCTGTAGGCTGCAAACTTAATTGTGGACGTCTTCATTTCATTCCAAATCAGTGAGTTCTTAATTAATTTTACAAACCCCTGCAGCTCTTTCAAAGTTCTCTGCCATGATTACCCATAACCCTCTGAGAGAACTTCCCTGGAATAAAAGGAACGTGGTTTAGACCCTTTTTCACAGGAATTAGAGGAAGACCTTCCCTCATACCTCAAAGTGTTTTAAGAAATGTGCCTCGTAAGGCAAAGGCCCTTTAACACACTTTAATGAGTAAACTACACAGAAAAAAAATCCTTAAATGTTCACAATCATGAATGCTGCAAAAATTAATATTCATCACAAAAAAAAAAATCAATAAAGGCAAAACATGACAAAGGACACTGAGTAAAACACTAGGATGGAAGCAACAGAAATAAGGTGAATATCCTGGCCAGTACCTCAAAACTTTTTGCCTGTGGCTAGGACTCATCATTATTTTGTTTTTTCCCTGAGGCTGTCCTTATTCTCCTGCTCTTGGCAGAATCTATACTCATGATTTTATCCTGATGTTAATATATTTGAATTTAATGCCGAATGCACTACAATGTGGTAATAGAATCCATTACTCAAGTACTTTTGGAAAGGCACAGTTATGAATCTACTAGTCCTGGTAGCTGCAATTTTTTCCTGTACTTTTTGAGAGAACAATGTAGAGTCTGCATGAACAGCTTCAAGGTGAAACAGTTCACCATCCTCAGTAGATCTTCACCTTTTGCAGTCGTTTGCAGTTTAAAAGAATCTTGAAATTGAGAGAATTAAAAACTGATCCATCTGCCTATGCAAGGCTGACAGGAAATTATACTCTTCCAATTAAATAATTTTCATTCTGTATCAGAAGACACCATGCTATGCCAAGAACCACATTCTAATCACTAAAAATGGAGGGTTTCTCCCCAAAAAAGTGGGAATTTTACTCCTTACATGTGGAGTAAAGGGGTGTCAGAGCAGTTTGTGGCCAATGCCAGGACGAGGTGCTGGAGGTGCTCTGAGTGATGAAACACCTTCATCAGCACCCCTGGCTTTGGGAAGAATCTGCTGACATTTGGAGAGCAGCAAGAATTCCCTTTAATGCTTCATCTATTTGTCAAACAAGTAATGAGGCTGTTTAGTGAATGTGCTGCAATCACAATAAATACTCAGTGGAAGGACCCAGGTAATGAGGGTATTGCATTGCTGGGAAAGGGCTGACTTGGTAAGATGCAGTAATTTGTAGATTGAGTCTCTAGAATTCTCTCAGTGTAAAAGGACTGGCAGCTCTGGAATTTATTACCTCTCATGAGAAAACGGAGCAGCAGCCCTTATACTCCCTTCACAGCCACCTTTTTCCTGTGTTTCCTAGAAGGTAATCTAAATATTTGAGAGGTTGTTCACAGTCCATAAACTCCAGGTAGTTCCTGTTGATTCATTGGGAGGTTAACACCTTTGACTCTGTTCTCAGTGATACATTGCTGAATATCTGATATGCCTGAATGCAACTTTAATTCAGAGCTACATGCGTTTTGAAGAGAGACATTTTCAAAACAGGGATCTTACAAAGCTTGTTTGAGAAAACAGGGCAGGAGCCTGTGGCCCTTGCAGTCAGGGATTCAGAATTAAATGAATGTAGATGCCTCTCTAAATGAAACTGAATGTATCAAAACAAAACTATGGATAGAGCCCCTGAATAATTCTTGGTGTATGGAGGAAAAGCCTGCCTGGATATGATTTAGCAGATGGGGAAGAAAAGGGCTCCCTTTAAATCCAGTTGATTAAAAGCCTTTTATAACACGATAGAGAACTGAATTAATGAAGTAATGCCTAAAGTGTGAGAGCTGTTAATATTACTTTAAACAAAACCATCACATAAAATATTCATTAGCGCACAGAAAATTAAAAGATAGCATCTAATTGATCTGTTTAACTTCTAAATGACTAATTAATCTCATTAATATTGTCAACATTTTATGTTAGATAAGAAAAATTAATATCAGTTGTGTCCCCTTCTGTGTTTAGGGACAGCTGTGAAGTAATGGGAAACAGATATTTTAAAATACCAGCATTTGCCAGTGTTTGGGTATTTCTGAGATGTCTTCATGCAGAAGAAACTGAGAGCAGCAGTTGCTGGAATTACAAGGGGTGAGCAGAGCTGCAGGACAGCACAGCTGTAACAAACTCACTTTTCATATGGATTTATCACTTTATTATTGAGAGGTCTGGAGCCAAAAACACAGCTCAGAGCTTGTACAAGCAAACTGGTTTTCACACTTCCTTCCTTCTGTATATTTAACAGTGATTCTTTACCCATTTTTCTGTCTAAACTTCAGCTGAGCTACGATTCCAAATGGTTGAAATCTTTTTGTGTAGTGCAGTCAGAAAGGAGACCTGAGCTAGGGTTTAACACTCCTCACCATTATGTGGGCTAGGCTTGCTCCTGCTGCTGTTTCATGCTGATTGTAAGGAAAAAAAAAATCAGAGCTCCATTTAAAAATATTTTTTGGTAAGGAATGTAAAAGTTAGCCATAAAATTCAGAGGGTAGTGAAGCAATACATCATAAATCAGCTTAATGAAGTGCCAAAAATCTGTATGTACCTTGTAAAGACAGCTACCCAATGATTACTTCTTTCAAAAGCAGCTCTGTATCATGGAAGAGAAACTGTTGAATCAAAGCATGATTTGAAAACTAGATGCAGTACCAAACTTTAAATGTATTTTCACACGTTAACATTTTCACAAACTTTATCCCAGCTTCTCAGACACTGTGCCATTACAAGAAAAGGACTGCCTTGGGCAAGAAGCTTCAGAGTTTTCATGGTTTTTCAACATTTTTTAACTCCTCGAAGATGCTGATTTCGCAAAACAGAGAGGAAACGAAAAATTTCACAGCTCAAAATACTTTGTAATTATTCCTGTCTTATAATTATCCCTGAAACTGCTTGGTGATCATTGCATGCCTTAAAAGAGCCCTCATCAAAGTTCAGATAATTTTTCATTCTGGGGAAAAGGAAAAGAAGATAATTCTCTTAGGTGGAATCCAAAATTAATGCCAAAATTTGCCCTCATTTACTATGGCTTCAATACACTCAGTCATTTCATTATCTCCAGAGGTGTAAGTAATTCCCTACTTTGCTCTGGATGGAATTAATTCCCACATAGCCTAGGAAGTGGTTTGGGTGCTTTGAATGTGCTACACCCGCTACAAAAGCAAAAAGCAGAAATTTTGTTGTGTCCCTAAGAATCAGAGGCTCGGGAAAAAAATCAATTTCCACCAAAATGGTGTTATTCTGCTGCAAAAATAAATATATTGTACAATTAAGGTGAGGCATAGCAACCCTTTCAATACAAACAAAATTTCAAGCAAGTAATATTATCACTGAATTCAGGGGAGTTATTAACTGACTGAATTAATCTATGAGTTAATGTGCTTTTTTTGGATCAAAGCCTTGGAAATTTTGACACACCTCTCTCTGTAGGAAGAAAACCTGGATTATAGCTAATGTACCCTTGTTCTATTAAAAATACAGCCATTAAGACATTTAAATTAAATATGATTAGTCAGCTCTAATTTAAACCTCAGCATCTGCGGAGTTTTAATTAGAGTACAGTAAGTGAAACTCATATGCAACTTTTGTTAATGCTGCAGTGCTCAGTGGCCAGAAGTGCCAAAACCCGTGAAATGAACCTCTCTCCATGTGCAAAAAATCCAGAAAACTAAACCAGGAACAAATGGAACAAATGAAATTGTCTGTTTATTGATCTGTTATGTAGTTAAGATAAAATGGAACCTCTGTCACACCAGCATATTTATTCTCCTTTCCCCAGCGAGGGAATATTTTCTGTCTCTCTAAAATTGTATCTGTTCCAAAGGCTAAACTCAGGCAGCTCTAACAAGGCCTGAAGAATCAAGGATGAAAAATATTCCTTAGAAAGCTCCATCTGTTATCAGCCTGCAAGAGGACTTGGAATTTGTGAAAAAACACAGGAGTGCTGTCTGAAAGGGGCTGCTCATGCCCAGCTGTTTCCAAACACTGACTGAAAGCATTTCACCTTCGTCTGGGAAGCAATCACTGAAGTATCCTGGGCTGCCCCTTAAAAGCAGTGATGCAGCAAGCTTGTGACAGAGGAAAAACAGAGATTTATTCTATTAACTAGTCATTGCAACCTGGCAGCTGCAGAGAGAAAAACTCAAATACACAAGACAAAGCAGCTAAGATATGGTATTTCTAGGGAGAGATGTTAAAGGAAAAAGAGTCATGTTTTCAGCAAGTATCAATAGTATTTAAAGAAGCAATGGAACCTCATGAATGTGGAATGCAGCTCTCTGATGCCAGCCAAGAACTTCCCAAGAGAGGTATCATCAAAAGAGAACAAATATTTTGAGGCAGTGGACTGAGATGGGCCATCAGGGGGGCAATAGATGAGTGTAATCCAAGAGCTGGAATTAACAGGTAAGGAAAGGATCCATGAAAATCTGTAGAAAATTACTGAGATGCAGGGAAACAATTAGAACAAGGGCAACTTTTAAAAAGCTTTTCTTCTTGTGCAGTGAGCCAGTGGCTAAACTAACTTGTTTAAAAAAAATATTTTCTTTCAAGTCATCTTAATCAGCAACTTCCCCAACTTCCTAAAAGCAGGAATGTCTCAATGCTCATAAATACAAATAATATGAGTAGCCTAATACAACTGTGTTCATTAGTTTGACAGAGGAGAGAGAAAACAAAATATCCAATGTAAGTATTTGTGGCAACCCACTTGCAGCCAGGGAGGGGTTATTACAATAAGGCTTTTTAACAAGGGTCTAAAACTGCAAGCAGAGCTAAAATCACTGTGCCACATCTCTTCCCTCAGGTATATCAGTTTTACACTGACATTTACAATTCCATCAGCTTCACTGGCACAGACACAGGTGCTAGAAATGGTTTCTTGGCATTTGAATATAAAACACACGTCGCTGAAAACATCTCTCTGTGCAACTCTGAAATATTTCGCTGTATCTATAAACACCTGAAAATGTTGGAACCCTCCTGGCCATGAACCAGGAGCGATTTAAACTTGACATACAGCCTGGTCTCTCCTGTGTCCTTGTGTCCTGCCCAGCCCTTCTGGTGCCTGAGTGGAGCCAACAAAACCACAGTGGAAGTGTGAGATATTTGGGTTTTACTGCTTCCACGCCAGTGTAATAATGCTGGCATTCATGTAATTACCTCTGATTTCCTCTGGTAAAAGAACACTGAACTGTGTGGAACAGACAGATAGGAAGCCTCCAAATTAGGGCACGATCCTTTCAAATTAAGGAAAATGCCTCACCACACTCATGTTAGACTGCACACTTTAACTGCACCTTATAAATATTTATGAAGTTCATTAAGGGACATATAATATTTGAGCTTTAATTGTTTAAGGACATTAAAACTTAATTTTAATAGAGGTCATATAACTTCTGAATTCCTAGTGTACCAGCTCCAGACCTTTAAAACTTAATGGCAAGGATGGGTTTTCCATCAGGGGGTCAGAGGCGTTAGCAAATGTAATTTTCCAGACCCATCTAAAATATCATTAATTCTGTCCTGTGCATATAAAATGATCTGAGTTATCAGAGTCATGATTTAACACAGGGCAAATCCTAGACTTTCATCCTCTATTCCTCAAATAAACTCCTCAAGTTGACAAAAGCAATTAAACTGGAACAACATGAAGTCACGTTGGGAAATTGTGTTGAAAATCACAAATGGGGCTAATATTCCATCATAGTAATGGTTTCATTAAACACCCCTAAGCACTGTTCTGTTTTACTGCACACCTCAGGGAACTTACACTGCCCGGTTCCAAACCGAAAGCCATTTTGCCATTTGTGTCATTTCACATTTACAGAACTCTACTGCTTGATTTAGCTGCAATTTCTGCCCTTGAAAGTCAGTGGATTCTCTTCAATTCTTCCTGGGAAAATAGGTTTGCTGTCGTTTATTTCTTCAGCTGGAGTAGGTGGAAAAAATTTTGATGCATTTGCTCTGTTTCATTTGTGCCACTAGTTAAAGGAGCCCATTCTCTGGCCACTTTAGAAAGCTTTTATTGCAGCTGGCTTAAAAATTTTAGAGGTGCTGTTGCTTCAAGCGTGTAGTTCCCACAAGAGTAAAACAATACATAGATCTTTCTACCTTTTGTTGTTGTTTTGCAGTGCAAAGAGGGATGAAATTTAGCAAGCTCTTTTTTTCAATCAAGAGTTTCATAAAGAAACCCTCCCAAAGGGATTCCCTCATCTTTAAAAGAAGCCTGAACGTTCATCACATGATATTTTAGCTGTTTCGCACAGTTTTGCAGCATTCTGCAGTTGTGGGAGCACACCCCTACTTTGACAGCTACATTCCTAAAATCACATTGTACTGTTATTGGAAAGCAGAACCTGGTCTTCTTTCTAAGGCAGACCCTTTCATGTTCTTAGTGGCATTTTTACTGGAAAAATTCTTATTGAAATGGACTGTATCTTCTTAGAACCTTTTAAGATCTGTGGGTCTTTAAATAAACCCATGAAAACCTGAAAATTTAAATCAGCGAAAAGAGAGATGGCTCTAATAGAAATGCAGCTGTGATAGAGCTAGCACTGAGATTTTGAATTCTGAAGGATGGCTATATATTAACACACTAATGTTAATTAGTCCATTACCAATTAAGTAATATACTGACATTAAAATAAAATTAGTAAACTTAACAGTGTCTGAACAAATGGAGGTGGTGGAGAAAAGTCATGATCAGCCAGTATAATGAAAATCCTGGCAGAGAGCAGCTCTCAGGGGAAGGCTTCAGTGGAATGAAATGCACTGATCAGGAAAATATGGATTAGGAAGTGAAGAAGGGAGCCCCTAAAATAAAGAAAGGTTGAGCTGAGAGCAACATATGATCCGACCAATATGGTTAATCACACGTTCTCTGTTTATTCTGCTTAAGATGGCAGGTTATATACAGTCCTATATAGTTTATAGTTGCAGTGACACTTTCATTGGCATACAGCACTGGAAAAATGCAAACACACATTGTTTATTTTACGCTTAAGGTGGCTAAAATGTGCCCACTAATAATTGCCCTCAGTGACCTCTAGAAAACCCACTATCTAACAATAACACTTTAACATCTAATTTCTGCTGCGCCACAAGTGATTTTACCTGCGCAACAGCTTCAAGGCCTCAGGGCCTTCAAGGCCCAGCCTCAGCCAGGCAGGCCTCAGCTGGGTACTTCAATATTCCAAATACAGATCGTGCCCTCCTTCTCTCAGAAAATCTGCTACAAGGAAGGATCCCTGAAGATCATCTCCTCCAACCTTCCAGTAGAAATAGGGCAGTTGCAAAGAACAGGTGGTGTCCACCATGGCTTTGTCAATCCATAGCTTAAAAGTCTCCGTGGATGGGAGATTCCACAGCATTCCTTGAAAATTTTGGTTTGGTACGGCAACCCTTCACTAGTGAAAAGGTTTTCCCAACGCGTCCATTCTGAACCTCCCAAATTGCAGTTCAGGTCTGTTCCCCACAGAAGAGTTTGGCTCCGTTGCCTTTCGCATTTCCCTGTCAAACAGCTGAAGGTTTTTCTCAGCTCACAAAATCCTCTCTTCAGGCTCAGTGCTTGGCCTAGGTCCCTGACCAGCCCTCAGCCCTCATCAGCTGCACCCTCCCTGTTTTCCAGCAGGGCTGTATCGATGCAAAGCCTTCCTCACCCCACATGCAAAACATTTTTGGTTCATCTCCACAAGGTCCTCACTGTCCCAGTCCTCAAGACGCTTCTGAGTTGCCTCCCAGCCATTTGACAATTGCTCCTCCTGCTTTAGATTCACCCACAAATCTAGAGAGTGTTTTTCTGTGTGTGGCTTTTTTTTGTGTTTTTCTAGCTGTGACTCCCTAAACACAGAGAAATGCAGGTTCTGCCCTCTGCACATCTTTTACCCTCATCACTGCTGCAGAGGGAATTGTCTTGCAGTCAGAACCCAAGTCACATCTGCCAGCACGATCACAGCTGAGTCAAGGTTCCCCCCGTTCCCAGCCTGTAGGCATAATAAATGCTGATCCCAGCCCACACTGAGTGACAGTTCCAGAACATTTTTTTAAAATTCTTTCAGTACAAAAGGTAGATACTGCATAATTAAAACTGATAAATTTTCAGGGAATTATTTTCCTTTTCTTCATGTAATTAATTTAAATTGTAATCAAACTTAAAAAAATAAGATGTCTGTTTCAGTGTTTTCTAGATGCACCAATTTCAGTTTAAGGCCTATGTTATAGTCCAGAAACTGACAAAACAAAGAGGCAAAATGTAGACGTGTCTGTTTAGTTTAATATCTATTTCTTGCTTTTTTAAAGGAAAACTATTATCCCCAAACTAGTGATTCCACCAGTGATACAAAAGCAGTCCTGACCCAGAATTATCAGGGTACACTTCAGGATTTTAGGAGATGCCTAAGACATTACAAAAGTCTTTTGTAACCATCCTCCACTGTCTCTTGTTCCATCCTCTTTCTGTGAGTGTGACTTCTGTATGTCTGAAAAGTCAGTGGTGTAATGGCAGATTGTTTCCCTCAGCTGCAACAACCTCTCCCTGTTTTTAATAGGATTCCTGTAAGTTTTAACTGATCCTGTAGAGATTTGTCCATTTGTGTCCACCTCACACGCTGTACAAGGACTCCAGGGCAATTCACCTTTGGGAGGACATGAACAGGAGGAGAAATCAGGGTGAAAAAGGAAAAGCAGTGACTGAGCTGAGGCACCGGAGCTACCAGACCCCAGATTTCACAGATAACCAGTTTTATTTCCCCACACAGCCAGTAATTGCTGTGCCACAACAGCGCCTGTTTTGAAATGAGGTGAATCTCATCACCCCTGCAGAAGGTCCTACAGCAGCTTTGCCTTGCATGCTGAGGGGCCAGTGTAATTCAGAGCGAACTCTGGCTGACAGGTAAGAAATAAAGCAAGACAGATACCATCCTGAAAAGTAACAGCCATGATTACTTTAATGGAGCATTAAAAAAAAAAAAAAAAGAAAAGAAAAAAGTCTTCAGTCTTTCCTATAATGGAGCTACTTCAATATAAATGTATTCAGGGGTTGTATTTAATTGAACTCTTAGGATTTGGCTGCATTTGGAAGTTTACCAAGATGCCTAGTCAAGAATAATTATCAGGCTAGGCTCTCTAATTGAGATTTAAAATGTCTTTTTCCTGTTTAGTATAACCTATGCTGGAATTATGCCTGAAGAGCTGTTTTGAAAGGATTCTGAAGTAGATAAATCTTTATAATTATGAAAGAGCCACATAATGTAGTACACAAGGACCAGGCAAAGATCATCCAACCCAAAAAAGAAATTTCAAATTTCTACTGGAGAGTCAAATATGAGTTGTGAGTTAAAAGAAAAACTGAGACGTGGCATCTCACATATCTCAGGTCTCTAAAAAGTTCTTAAAGCCTATTACTTTTGATTTAACTACATTTACAAGATTTTACTAATACTTGGTAAATGCCTTAAGCTGCCTGGGTTTTCACTTTGTCTGCAATTGCATTCATTGAGTTTGCCTGCTAAAGTTCATTTCTTGGAATGTGTTAAATCAAATACCTTCAAATATGACCATGTTTTATACTGAGAACACACCCATGTGACATTTACAGACCATTTTTCCACAAATAAGGCATTGCTGTGTCAGTGGGAAAAAAAAACAAAGTAGAACCCATCCCTCAATGTCTCCCGGAGACAGAATAGCAGAGGCCAGTGCAGGAGAAGCAGGTACAGGACTCAGAAAACAATGCTAAATATCCAAAGAATGCCTAAATACTGGCAAAGCAACTGAGGGGAGCAGTTTTGGAGCATTTTAGTCCTGTATCACTCATATGGATCTTCTGTTCATGCCTGAGAACACCAAGGGAAGTTCAACCTCTGAGACACCCAGAGGTTCTGCCATGGCTGAAGACTGTGATTGTGTGAGAAGCAGCAACAGCAGGATGGGAGAGCTAAAACCCCGGGAACTGTCCCCCAGACCAGAGAATTTAGTAGCTACCCAGATGCCATTGTAGGGAAGAACAAGGAAGGGTGTAAATCTCTAAGTACTGTGGGTGCTCTGTCACTCTTGTTAATTTTATGAACGTTTTGGTAGGTTTGGGGAGTTGTATAACACAGTGAAGAGGTGTAGCAGGATTACATCTGTGTGGCCACTCCATCAGCTCGGGGCAGTAACCTGTGCCAGTTTTAGCCAATTCTGTCCTCTCAAACACACATCACATTGTACACACAGCTGAGTTTGGTGCTTTGCAGGAGGCTGACTGACTCAGCTTTACAGGAAGGTACCCAGTAGGAATTCCAGGCACAAATGTCCCTTTTTATGGATAATCACGGGATCACTTCAGACTGAAAGAATTTAATGCACAAAGTCCATCCTGGAAAGAGTGGTGACACTAACAGAGGCCAAGAAAGTGCTGCCACTTTCTTTTGGCAGGCCTCTAAAGCTCTGATTTCCTTATTATTCTACATGTTTTCCTTTTCCCTTCCGGAAAATCAAGCCCTGATGAAGAGCCAGAATGAGAAACAGAAGTTTTCTAGAAACCATGGGGCTGATTTCCTGCAGCTGGGTCTCTGCTAAACATGACCAGCTCCAAAATGCTGCCCCATCTGCAAACTGGATGTGAGCAGTTCAGCTCATCTCAAAACAAATTGCATTACTGCACTGCTACATCTCTAACACATCTCTAAATCTAGATAAACCGTGGCAGCCTATTTCTTTTTTTTTTTTTTTTNNNNTTTTTTTTTTTTTTTTGGTCATAGTGCAATGAAACAATGCAGGAACAGTCCTGACCATGCAAAGGAATATTCTCAGCTAGTATAAATCAGGGTTATTTCACAAAAGGCAATGAACTGAAGCTGGTTGATGTCTCCTGCAGCTGTAGATCAAAAGAGTATTAACGTGAAACCTGCTGCATGGAGCTATTTAGAATTATTTGTGAAGTGCCTAATCCCCAGAAGTTTCCTTTCAGGTTATTAATCACAACCTACTTGTTATCCTGACCTGCTAATAGAGCTGCTGGGTAAAGATTGCAGTCCTACCACAGAATTCTGCCTTGCCTTTTCATACTGTATATTGTTTTATTAGTGAGCTTCACAGCAATTAAGTGAAGCCTAGCGAAACCCACTTCAATGTTATAATCAACACAGAAAATGTTGGAAATCCTGTGACCCACTGAGGTTCTAATAAACCATTGATCATGTATCTGCAAATGTGTGACTGGAGATGTTTGACTGATCACCTCTTGTTTTGACCACTCTAACATTCACCCAAGAAAGTTCACACAAGAAAGTTCAAATTCTTCAGCTTTCCCCTTTTTAAAAATCTAGATTGTCTTGGGAACGAGATCAGAAAATTCTGGTTGTTACTCCCGTTCTTAAAATTAAGAATTTAGTATAAAAAGAATAACAGGAGTTATTAATAAAAAAGAATTACAGGAGTAATTCTTGGAGTTACTTCTGTGTAAAAAATGCCAGATCACCACAAACTGTAATGATGGTTATGGCAAATGATTGAAAAATAATGGAAAGAAATAATTTTGCAGACTGCATAGCTTGGAGAACTTGACCCTTGAATTTCAGTGTCATCACAAGATTTTGTGGATGTGCAATCACTGCCAAGCAAACACACTCTCAGTGCTGGAAAAGGACATTTATTCTCTGGCTTGTGAAGACATTTCTGTGTGAAGCCCCAACATCTTTCATCGTTCTCCCACAGTGCTGGACTGGTTGGATTATTTGAAATTTCTTCCATCTAAATGGGATGTTCCTTTCAAGTAACCCGGACTTGTATTCCTTTGCCTGTTTCATCTTTTTTTCAGGCCAACAAGGAATTTATTAGCCTATTTCCATCTCTATTACCGGGACTCTAAAAACATTTGTTGAGGAAATAAACTGATCATCTAGTTCAGTCCCTCTCTATCCAACACTGCCTGTTCCTGGTTCCTCACAGCCACTTAACACTTCATAAAATTTGTACTACCTCTTATTGTACACAAGTTACAGCACAATTTCACAAATGATAACTGCATCTGCTACTACAGCAAAAAAATAAAATTTCATTTACTACAATTCCTTTTTTATATATATATTCAACATTGATATCAAGTAAAAAATGAGATGATTTCAAACATTGACTTTTTGCAGCCTTATATAACATCTTTCTCTCTTTCTCGTTTTACATCTGTACTTGAGCCATTTCTCTTCTAAGATCTGTTTCCAAATATTCTTCTTCCATCTAATTCAAACCAAATGACTGGTTTGGGCCTAATCACTTCTCCCTCATTTCTTTAATAATGTATGGATTGCATTGGTTTTTTTAAGCTTCCTGTTTCAATATGCGTTCCTAAGCAAAATAAAGAAGCGTCATAAAATATTTCCTCTTCTTAATGCAAAGTCCTGCTCCAGGCTCCTGATTTCAGAATATTAGGATGGAAAATATCCAGAACTCCCACTTCTCTGCAAGTAAACAGAAATTTCTAGAGCCTGAGGGTAGCCAAAGTGATACAATTTTGTTTATATAGTCTCAATTGCCCTTAAATCAACGTCTTGCATCCTATTTCTTCTTTCTTTTGAATCTTCTATTTGATCAAAAACTCGATTATTTTTGATGGGATACTGTAAATAGTTTCATGGCATCAAATGGAGATGTGATTGATACTGCCAGCATGAGATGAATCATCACAGACTGAATTTCATGACTTTTTAGTAAAAAGAAACTATTTTTACCTTATTCCCTCTACCATAACAAGTGCAGTTAACTGTTTTAATATTATTATAATTTAGAAAAAATGTCTGATTAAAAGAAAGCATGTGTTCTCATTAGCAGGATGAATACTGCAAAACCACACTGCAAGTTTCAGGAATCTCCCTCTATTTTGTGTGAGGACAGATCAGTGAGATGTTGAACTAAAATCTATTCATCCATCTGTAGTTTATATTTTTTCATTCCTCTATATAAATATCTATCTTTTATACATATCAATATTTATTGAAATATATTGATATCTATAAAATATATTAATATGCATAAAAATCAGAATGAGCTGGGATCTTCCTTAATATAAGTGATTTTGGGGACTGTACTCAAATCTGATTGGAGTGAGTTCTTCGTATTTTCTTTTTCCAGGATATTTTCTGATTATTTCCTTCTCCCCATCGCTTGTTATCTCTCTGCCCATGTGCTCAATGCCATTAAAACCTCACAGAGTCACCAACCTTGCTGAGCTGTTTGGCCCCTGACACATCCGTGTATGACCCAAAAATCCAAACTGAATATTATCCCTGTTTTGAAAAAATATTCTCTTCTTCTCTCACACCCTCCAGTCTTGACTATGGATTTAATGATATATAGAAATGTTTCATATACACTACATGTTTTTGGATGCTTGTGAAGGGAATTGACCAAAGGAAGCATCATTCTGAACCCAACTCATTTAATGCAAGGTTAAATGTATTTGTTCCCATCTGCTCTGTTGGCAGAAAGGCTTTATGGCAGCTAAGCCAGGGAAAGTCACAGAGCAATCAGCATAAAATCTCACTGATACTAACAAGGGTGAGGAGTTTCACTGGGCTGAAAATATCCTGGTACCTTTCACACCACATAATGCTACTTCTTCAAGAAAGAATCATGGGGTGGGTTTTGTTGGCTTCGTTTTGTTTCCAAAATAAATACCTTAATTGTTTTAATTTATTTTAGGAATGAAAAACGTGCATCTGAACAATCCCATTTGCGACATCCAGCGCTCAGTTTAAATTACCTTTCGAGGATGGAGCTTTCCATTTTATGCATGCCAAGAGACACCATTAAAATCACAGGAGCTGCCTACAATTCATGGGGAGCTGTAGGAGCCCACCACAGAATATTTTTGTCTCATTTGCTGGCCCCCAGGAAGGTGATTAGCTCTGAGAACAAGCGCAGCGTAACTGGAAAAGTGCATTTCTTAATCCCCTGGTCTTTGCCATCCTGCCTGTCATGGAAGTTGCCTGGCAGTGATTGTCACTCCGGCTGGGCTGTGCAGTCACAGGGGACCCCACAAAAGGTCAAAGCTTTGACCTTGACACCACAGTCTGAGGGAATTAGGAGGAAAAAAACCCATCTGCTGATCACTTCACTAATTACCTTGTTATTGTCGTCACCTCGCTCCAGAACGCAGACAACGTGCTTGGTATTTAAATGCACTTTCCTGGAAATGTTAATAATGAAATATTTATAAATTAAATAATTAAATTAATAATTGATCTGTTGTTTGTGATGCCAGGCTGGGTCACATCCTAAAGGATCTGACAACTGGGAAGCAGCAGCTCCAGAAATGCAGTGTGAGGGCTGTGAATCAGCGTCTGAGAAAGACAAACCATGCTGACTGCAGAGTTTGGCTGCTAGAATGTGTGCCAGAGCTTCCAGATTGCTGTGCTGAACACTGGAACAGAACTCACTGGTGCTTTTTATTTCTCAGTGTATCGACAACAAGAATTTGGTTCACTGCTGCTTTGCCTTGGGGGTTCTGTTCCCTGGGGCGTTCACAGTTGTCTCAGAACTCACAAAAAATTTTCCCTAAATTTTTCTCTTTTGTGTGAAAACCAATAAACATGAGATATTTCATGAAAGATTAATATTAAAATTCTCTTTTCTGGGAAAAATCAGATGTTTTCCTTATTGCAAGGAGGTTTTTTTCCAGGACAACAAGAACTTTTAAGCAGTTCTAAGGATGAGGCTTTTTCATAGTGATATATCCCCATCTGCTTGTGTAGCTTATTTTACATCATTTGGTGTCTGTTTAGGCATGGCACAGTTTAAGGGGCTGTATTGTGCTATTCTCAATTGGTTTGCTGGCCAATAAACCCAAAATGCCCAACATCTTGGAATCTGACAGTGCTTATCAGTTTATGCTGGAATTTTACAATTGAAAAACTAAATTAGACCAACTGAACCCACTATTTCAGTGCTAATGGAAAGAGAGATGGCAAAAGTTGGACCAATAACTCATTTTTAAGGTGTTGAAGTTTCAGGAACAAAAAATGCCTCCAGATTTGTGATTTCTTAGAGACCTTTGTAACATTTACAATTAAAACTTTCTGCAATCAAAGTGAAAGGCAGAATGTTAAATACAGTGCCATATTTTGAAACTGTTTTCAAGTCTGTGCACCCATCTTGTCTTTATATAAAGTACATTTCTTCCCATATCTACCGAACTTACTGATTTTAAAGCCATGTCCACAAGCCTCCATCTAGAAAGAACTGGATAACGACCCAGTTCTGCAATTGACTGAAACTTTAAAGCTGGTTCTTTTTTGGTTATTTCTGAGCTTCTGTTTGATGTTGTCGGCTCATTTTTGAGGTTTTGTTTGATGTTATTGGGTTAGTTTGAGTGTGTTGTAAGTAAATTTTGCTGGGTGGCACAACCTGCCCCAGAAATATCAATAACGTAATGGCTGCAGCGAAAAGCAGCACGTTATTCTTGCAGTAAAGTAGGAACAAGTGATTTTTGTGAGCTTTAGCTAAATGTAAGTTAAAGAGAAAAACACCCTTTTTATTTACAGAAATGTATAAAAGAACAGACCATGTGGTGAGAAGTTCAGCTGCAGCAAGTGACGTGCACATATGCAAAAACCATGGCAGGGACACTGATTGGATGTATTCCCTGGGGAATATCTAATTTTATTGAGGTGAGATGGTTAATATTGGCATTAAATTTAAGCAGTGTTCGACCTAATGGAGTGCCTTTGACTGGGTCTGTGCCCTTGCACGGCAGGAGATTAACCTCACTACAATAAATATTTATCTTTTCCAGTGAAACTGAGGAATTCCAGCCACAGGCCAAGGCTTGTGCTGTGCAAAGCCCTGTAGGGACAAAGAGAAACAGTCCCAGGAGGGACTGTAAACAAACAGGTAAAAAGTGGGAGTAGGAACAGTGTAAAAGGATTAAAATTATTTATCCAGCATCATGCAGCAAGCTGAGGAACTCTACTGAGTAAGACAGAGATTGTCTGACTCCCATTTTTGTCCTCTGGCAACCACATGCTGCTCTTCCCAAACCCACAATCTCCAGCACATCACTCTGCTGCTTTACCAGTTTAACTTCACAGCCATGGGTTACCAAAACTCTGTTTCCCTTCTCCATAACTATGCACTGCTAAACTTAAAAGCTGTAGATGGACTAAGGGATGTGAAAATAACTGCAGCAAATAGAAAGTTAAATTACTTCCAAGAACAGGCCTGTCTAAAATTCTGAGGACATAACAGAGTCCCCCAGATTTATGCCTACTGGTGGTGTTACCACACAGCGTTTCAGATGCTGAAATTGTGTTTAATGCCAGATCATTCGAACTGGGCAGAGAATTCAAAGTTTCCCTAACTTCCATGCACCTTAGCTACCAGAAAGTCACGATTCCCTCGGCAATGTGATGCTGAATTTCCCTTGCCTTAGACATGGAAAACCTTCCTAATCTCTATCAGTGTTCAGACGTGACAGAGAAACTATAAAAGAGTTTTCATTTCCCCTGTGGGATGTGAGATCCCAGAAATCTTCAAGTAAGAGATGAAGATGGTGGCATCCTTAAGCTGCTAAGGCAGAGTTTGTTTCCATCAGTCCCTCAAGTACTCTAACCTGATATGTGGGTCAGAGGAACTACATTTTTTACATCTCTCATTTGCACAGAAAATATTTATACCAGTAAATAATTCATTGCATGGGATCCTCCTGGCAATTTTCATTATTAAATTTGTTATTAAATTATATTGCGTGTCTTGGCAAACAGCAAACAAGGGCAAAGCAAATTTCAGTCTGAAGAACTTGGCGCTTTTTAAGTCAACACCAGAAGAGCTCCAAGGTAACAGGACCCATCAAAATAACTCTGTTGGCGGTGGTGTCTCCAGGTAGTCCCAATTTGGCCGTACATCCCTCTGCTGCTGATACCAACATTATCTCTGCTGTTATCCTAATTATCAGCTTTGTTATGCTAAACAATCTCTTTATTTTGGTAATGCAGGCGTAATTCTGGATTCATTAGCTTAGACTTAATCGCACCTCAGGGAAAAATAAACTGAGAACACGCTGACAAACAAGCATGATTGAGACCGGGGAGTCGCGGGAATTTGCTAGTAATTCTATAGATTGACTTCCAGGACCGCTGATGCTTTCACATGGAAAAAGTAATTTTCTGCCATTTCTTCTGACTTCCTGTGCCTGTCTTTCTGAGAGGAAGAGTAAGGAATTCAAGGAATCCTTAAAAAAAGAGAAATTATTGTGAGCTGCCACACTTAGTTCAAACCTAATAAGAGGGTCTGGCTATGAATCTGAACCCAGACTGCTCTTCCAGACCTAGAGACCCGTTCCACTTTCCCTCTCTGCTCTGCACAGCAGAGTTCAGCAGGTGTCAACTTTTTTTAAGAATTAGCTATTACAAAATCCACCTCTGAGCTGCTTCCAACAATCGCTAAGAAGTGGCAAAACTTTCCTCAGTGAAAGAATTCCATCATGTTTTGAAGGTAGTTAAAACTCAATGCAGCCCCTCTTGCCTACCCACCTGCTTTCTTTCCCCCCATAGTCTTTAAGTTAATGCTTAATTCTTCAAGGTAAGCTTCCAAATAAGCAAAAGGAAAATAAATTACCTGCTATGAGTACACTAAGACTTTTCAGTGCTTTTTATTTTGGGGTTTTTGGTTTGTTTTTTTTTTACTACAACAAAAACTGATTGCTCCACAGCCCAATTGCCTGGAGCCTTCCACCTCGTGAAACCTCCGTTATTAAGTGGTTCGGTTGTCAGAAGGATTTAAACCCTAATCAGTCTCTGCAATCAGATCCTGCAGGCTGCCAGACAAACTTGGCTTGGGTTTCATTCACTGCATTTTGTGCTGCAGCAGATGCAGCACATGGGGAGAGAACAAAGCTCCATCTGGGACACCCTCCTGCATTTCAGCTCTGCTGCTGCCTCATGGGCAAACCCTGGGTTTGACTCGTTCTGCTCTCCCAAATGGTGTTTCCACAGTGGCCCTAATTAGTAGATGGGCTCGTTACTGACTTAGATTTCATATGATTTTAACTTTCTTGGACACCTAAACAAAGGCATTGTATAACGCTGCTTTTCCAGCTGAAGTGTAATGTTTTATTTGAAAAGCTCTTTAACTTCCCATTTGTGTTGGTCTTATATTTTCTATACTGGCCACTACCTGTTTATAAACATCATCATATCCCCACACACATTTTATAGCATGGACTGGACTATTTCAGCATCCAGCTCTGGCCATTCTGGCTTGTCTGCCTTTATGAAGTTCATAAGAAAGCATTTTTAATCAAGAACATGTGCTTCACCCTGGCTCAAATATGAATTGGTGTTTCTTCTTCAAGTTCTTCCAATTCAATAAAATAAAATAATTCAATAAAATAATTCAATATAATAAAATAATTCAGTTTCTCTCTCCTGATCCTACAGCTTGCTCTTGAAGTTAATCCCTTAGACTTCACTGGACAGTAGAACATGTTGAACACAAAAGAATCCCAAGGCAAACATGGAGTTGAAACCAAAGAAGTTGCACAGCTCTGTGCCACATTTCCTTGGCTCAGATATTCTCAGCAATGGGGTGGGGCATAAACATCATGAAGGGCATTCTTTGGAATGCAGTCACATGAAGGAATTAGATTTTATGTAAAACTGTTTCTAGCTTATTTAAACTAAAAAAAAAAAACCCACAGAAAGCCAAAATCAAAAACAATCCAAACAAACAAAAGAAACCAATCAAAAAAAATAGCACCGAATGTGCAGAGAACCTGAGGAGATCCTGATGAACCTCAGAAGAATAAATTGTCTTTGCCTCAGATTTCTCAAAACTGCTGCTTCTCCGAGACCAGAGGCATCCATGAGGTGGGTGTGATTCTACTGGAAATTTATTGTTCCTTTCACTTTGAATTGTTTTGGTATAACCCACAGCCCTAATTCAGATGTAATTCATACTCACCATGATGACGATGATGAATTGTACAAGTGTCAAGCCACTTTAAAAACTGAATCTGGTTTACTTTCAACCAGTAGGGACTCTATTCTGTTCCTAAATCAGCTGCAGTTTTGCAAGCAGTGATTGCCTGTTATCAATATTTGAGAGATAAATATTAATATATATATTAATATATATGTCCAATCCAGCGTGTCTACTCAAAATTCAGTGAGTCAGTCAGCAAAACTATATATTTTGCTTTGAATTCTTTCTACAAAAAGGTGTTTACTTCTTTGGAACGAAAGCAACTTCAAGGACACCCATGATTTACTACACTGTGAGAAAAACAGGCAAAAATATTGCATCAAAAAAAATCAAAAATAGATGAAAAAGTTTAAATCAGGGGAAAACAGATCAAAAAGACTATTCCAGCTGTTTTCAAGGAAAACAGCTAAAAGTGCTTTAAAACTTAAAGGTTCCACTGCGATTTAGTGTCTATTTGAAATTCTTTGTAAACAACAGCGAAACTTCCACAAATTTTATTCAATATCAGATACAAGTAGACAAGGACATGTAATTGCATCCGCAGCTGATGGTCTGTGGAAATGAAAGGAACAAATCATGCCCCTCATCTCCCCAGAGACACTGAGAAAATAAAGTACTTTTGCCCCCAGACTTCAGCATTAGTTATGAACTCCTGGCCCATCCTAATGGATATCTGGCACTCCTTCCTCACAGGTGAAGCTCTTTTTTACAGAGAGAAAAACAACATTTGCTGAAATTTCCTTTAGTTCTGCCAATTGAACTTATGTCAGGACAAAATAAAATAATTTAATCTTCAATTTGAAATTAATTTAGTACTTTCAGATTTAGAGGAAAGAGATGCATAAGGCTGTAACTGGCAATTCACGCTGTTTCCTTGTGCTTTCCCAGTTCTCTGCTACAGCTTAATCGGAGCTTCTCTCTGGGAAGGATTCTCTTCCTCAAAAAGCATCCTTGACATCCAATCTGGTCTGGGGTGTGATTTGAATAACAACCCTCAGGATGGGCACCGCTGGCCCCACTGAGCTGTGAAATGAATCAGACACAGGTAACAGCTTTTCTGCCACGAATCAAAAACTCCTGAGCCCTCCACTGCTGACAGAAACAATTTATCCTTGAGAATTTGGAGGGACACAAAACTTTTCCCTCAGGAGCCACCAGAACTGCGGTGCCTCAAATATCAAATTTCCCATTCAGGATGCCACTGCAGGAAGGGAGGGAAAGGATGTTGGTGTTTAAACTTCTGGGAGGTGGGGAAAAATTTGCTTCCAAGCCGCTGCTTATTGTAATAACTGCTGGCAAAAGGCAAATTTCTGTCTGGGTTGGAATGCCTGGGTGCCAAATGTTGTGATGATGATTCCTGCAGCCTGATGGGCTGGGATTCACTCGGGCATTAGGGAACAACAAACTGGCAGAGTTACAGAGAGCAGGCTCAAAAGCACATCCACGTGAACAGCAAAGCCTTTAGAACTTTTCCCTGTGCTTCCTTAATTTTAACCTTTCAAAAAAGCAAATCTGAAGGATTCCCCAAACCTCACTCCATAACTGCCTGTGGATGTGTCATTTTCCTCTGGATTGCCTCTTCTCCACCCATTTTTTTCTTAAATCTTTTGAATCCCCATGTTTTGAGTCACTAAGAGATGAAGAATAAAATTATTTCAGAGAGAGAATACAGAGCAAGGTGAGAAAAAGGGTGGGTTGCATGATACATTTATGGACCCATGGAAACGTGAAATGAGTCACTGTTCATGAAACTGAGTGATCATAAAGGGATGAGATACAATGAAGAGGAGGAAAAGCAGCTGAAAATGTGTGTTAACTGAAACCTGTTAAAAAGCTACTTTAAAGTAATTAACAATGACTACAAAACCAGTAACACTGTAATAAATACTCTTAACTTTTGAATCATTTTCCCCCACACGAGTACACTCATTATATGATCATAATCTAGTAAGAAAATCACCACCAGCAAAATTCCCAGAGGAGCATAAAATCACTGCCATCTAACAACATCCAGGTTGCTCCTGGCACAAGTATAAATTGGATGCAGGAAGCAGGATGATTACAGCTTCACCTTTCAAAAAGTTCACGGTGATCCCTTATATTTTCTCAATTTCTATGTATTGAATGTTTGCTGCTGTTCTTTAATAATCTCCAACACACACTGCTTTGGGGTTTTTCAGTGATTTCCAGGGCTCAGTTGCATTTACAGGCTGCATTTACACAGCTCTGGGGGACTAAATTCAAGCATTAATTGGTTTTAAAGTTTGAAACCTCTCCTTCAGGAATTTTGACTGATGCATTTCATGCAAACTGTTCCTTGCTTCACCAGCTTCAGATGTTAACTTCTTTTTTAATAAAGAGGGACTTCAAGAACATCCACTGAAAGCACAACCTTCCCCGTTTTTCTCTGTAAGGGCTTGGGCTCTGCTGAGGAAGGAGCTGACACACAGAACCATTGGGTCAGGAATAACGAATATCTAATCTTGTGAATGTCAGCAGAAACTATCTGAAGAAAAATTGTAACCTTTAGACTGAATTTAGATTTCTAGGAAAATTTAGGAGGGAAAAAGCCAATTTGTTTTGTTTTTCTTTTAAACAACAGACAACCAAGACTGAGCAAATTCAATATGGTGATTTGGCTTCAATTTTCATAATAAAAAACATCATTAATGGAGCCTGTGTCCCTCATCTTCCCATGCCTGGGCTCTGAGACACAGACATTTAAATACTCAAATCATGGCAAATTTGCTGTATCTGGAGAGAACCTGGAGAACACACTGAACTGTTGGGAAACACTTTGTGCTTTCCTGGGTAAAAATCACTTCATTTTTCTCTGTCATTGCCAGATCTGTGTTCACTCCTTCCAGAAAAATTTTAAAACCTTGAAACTCAGCCTTGGCTGCACAGGCCATTCCAGCTTTTAAAAGCCTCCAACACTTTTTGCACAACATCTCCTGTATTATTGATGCCATCCATCTTTCAGATATTCATGGTTACAGTGACTGTTCCTTTCCATGACACTTTTATATGTCCTGTTCTACTCGAGAGATAAGGAGGCTGCAACTCAGCTGTGCGTTTATTCAGAATAAAGATGTTGGAGACCATCTTTATTTCCACAATGCTGATGAACCAGGAGAACCAAAGGGTTCAGTGGAGGGGGTTTAAGCCTCCTGCATTCAACCCACACTCTCACAGGAAAGGAGGAAATTTGCTCCAAGCCTACAAATGGGTCAGCAAGGCCACGAGGAGAAGTGCTCAGTGAAACACCAGTGGATGGCTGGAATGGAATTAGAATGGAATCAGAATGGAATCAGAATGGAATCAGAATGGAATCAGAATGGAATCAGGCACCACCCTGGCGTTTTTATGGAATATGAAGGGAATCAGACACCACAATGGCATTTTTGTGGAATATGAAGGGAATCAGACACCACCCTGGCGTTTTTATGGAATATGAAGGGAATCAGACACCACCCTGACATTTTTGTGGAATAGGAAGGGAATCAGGCACCACCCACCATTTTTGTGTCACTGATCTGTCATCTGGGGCAGTGTAGCCCTGAGGACATGCCCCCAGTCCATGACACAGCTGTGCCAGACTGAGTGGTTGTAATTTGCTTTGATCTTTCCAGTGGTTCATTAATATTCAAAAACTTCAAGGGTGACAGAATTAAGGTGATTTCTCCTGCACCTCTTCCATGAGAGTGTGAGGCAGAGCATCCCTCCTTCCACGCAGCTCACCAGGCAGACAGCAAATCAAGTTATGTCCCTTGGACTTGAGCACAGAAAAGCACACAGAGCCCATGGAGCAGACAAAAATGAAACTTTGACATTTCTGCCTCCCAAACAGAATGATTTAAAACGTCCAAAACAGCCAGACAAAAGATATGGAAGCAGCAATTACAATTAATGCAAAACTCCATCCAACAATCACGTTCTGTCCTGATTTTACTTCCCATGGGCATAAGTAGTAAAGCCCATTTCTCCAAGAGGAAAAAATACTACAAAATAGGGGGGCAAAGATGAAGTCTTATAGTTGGCTCAAATCCATCAAGATACTTAATGAGACTTTTTTAATGTTGACTCCCCCATCCTTACAATGAGCTGCTTAATAAAGCACCTGGGATCAGCTTCCAGGCACAATCTGTACTCAGATTTTAACCAGATTGATGTGTTTACTCAGCACACTGAACTAATTAGAACTTAACTTGCCTAATTTTTTCCTCAGAAACAAATCTGACTTCTTTCAAGACATTTTAGAGCCTAGTAAAAGATTTTCAGTATTTTATTTGGTTAAAAAAAGCACCCGACCTAAGTAAATGATGTTCCTCGGTGATGCATAATGAATGCAGTGGTGTTCATGATAATAAACCACCTAAACTGAACCTTGCTGAAATGAATAATTTTCTAATTTCAAAATCTTAAATCAAGCTTCAGTATGTCCCCAAATACAGGGTGTCTTATAGAGATTTTAGCATACATCAGTATATTTAAATATCAGAGCAAGTCCTGTTACAACTGCCTTTCCATCTGTCGTAGTTTCTGCTGAAAGGTGGAATATTAATAAATGACAAATCGACCTCACAAATGTTTCTAAAACACACACACTCTCAAAAGGGCATTATCAAGATTTATTTAGAGATTCAGTGACCAGACAAAGCAGGAACTCTCTGTGTTTCCTAAGCACTGAGATTTATTTCCCCTGGGGACGCTCGGGAATGCCTTCAGTGTTCCAGGCCTGGGAACAATCCTAGAATATTCTGCATTTCCACCCTGCATGGGCAGGACTTTATGGGCTGCCAATAAACAGGTTTAGGGACTCAAACTCCAAAAGTTATTTGGCCCCAGGCTCAGTGGCACCCAGGACCCTGATACCCAGCACAGCCATGTCCAAATCCCACATTCTGCAGCAAATTTACTGTTCCGATAAAGAAATGTGCAAAAAAACACCAGGAAAAGATGAGCTGAGGTTCTTAATCCCAAAGTCCATTAGTGTTCCAATCTAAGAATCAGCACTTCTCCATAAACCCCTGTTGCAGCTGGGCATCAGATGCTGAGCAATTCACAAATGCTCCACTACCCCACACCCGTATTTCACTTTCTTAAACTGATAGAGAAGTGCATTTAAGGCAATAGCTCTGATTTTTATCCCAAAGGATTGTACTTTTTTTTTTTTTTTATTCCAAGGAGTTTTACTTGAGAATTTTCATTTTTCATCTGCAGCTTTGTAAAGCTGACATTCTGGAGATGTTTGCAAAATAGCTACTTGAAAGCCACTCAAAACTCACACTGTCATATACTTTCTGACATTAATCTCATTTAAATGGAAAAAAAAAATCCACTTCAACTTCTAAAAAGTCTTTTCATGTGGGAAATATGCAGGATTTGGGAATATTTTCTGCCTCACAAGGCCCAATCCTAAACTCCTGGTGAAATATAGGGAGAGCTTGAGCCATTGTTCATTCCCTTTGGAAAGTTTCCCTCATAAGCACCAATTTAGGTGAGTCACCAGCCAAACTCCCTAGCAGAGCTAAATTTCCTTGGGATTTTCACACCTGCAAAAGCTGTGTCTGTCCACATGCACGAGCCCTGTCCAAACATCTTTGTTTTACCTGGCCCTCTCTCCTCATGCAGGAAGGTATTAAACCCTTCCACACTGCCCTCGGTGCTGCTCAGACACGTTTCTGTGTCTCACACACATCCCACCCCACCAGGGTTTGTTCTGGTTTTGTTCTGGGCAGGGACAGACTGGGCATCAATCCCTGCTGCTAAAACTCACTCACCTCCCTGCCAAGGTGTTTGGCAGCTTTTGGTGCTGGTTCTCCTTTGAGTTTTCAGGCATGGTGCAGCCAAGTTTCAGAGCATTTGCTAAATTGAGCACTTACACCCATTTTAGGCCCTCTCCCTGCTCATCTTCAATAGTTTTCTACTGTGGTGTTGCAAATCCTCTCAATTCTTTATTCACAGTTCCACAGAACAACAAAACAGGTATTGACAGAAATCTCTACTGCTGACATATGTGTTTTCCACTGTGCTGAATGCAAAAAAGCAGCATTTTAGCTCTGCAGAGCTGAAGTGGTGCTTTAGCTATTGATTTCTATTCAAAACACTCCCCTGGATTTCTTACCAGAGCCCAATCTTCAAAAACAACATATAATTACATGTTGCAGACAACACCCCTCCAGTGTGGCTCCAAATAAAATCTGGTTGTGTGAGAAATCCCATAAAAAATCCTACCTCTCTATTAAAATAAAATAAAATAGATCATTTCACACATAGCCATCTTTTGCTCAGCATTCCCATATTTATTCAAACTGGTGAGTTTTGCCCATTTCTTTGAAAAAGTACATGAAGGGATGCAGGAAATGCATTGGCCTAATTTGATTTCTTGGTTTAGACCAGAGAAATGCTACAGAGTTCAATGGAGTTGTTTTTAATGAATGTCACTATGGGAAGAAAGAAGTAGGCCAAGTACAGGTATGTTTTATTAAAGCCTCTGAGCTCCTAGGCACACAGCAGTATTAATAGCAGTGTAAAATGACTTGGGAGATTAATTTGCAAAAGAAATTTGAAGAAAATACATGGAAAAAGTGCTACAAAGATTGATAGTCCACTCGCTAGAAAAAGTCATGATTTTCAAGCTGAAGGATTAAAGATGTTTCAAGACTTTGTTTTTAGGGAATGACATAATAACTGCATAAATAACCAAGAGAATATACACTGCTACTATACTTTTTATTCTCAGTAAATTCAGTGATAAAACCAAACTGCAAGAGGCCAGAGGTAAAGTAGTAACAGACATCAGAAAACTGCTTAAAACCCTTAAACTTTCAGAAACTGGATTTGCACTGTTGGATAAGACTCAGTACTCTTTAGGGGTAAAGGAAATATAAAAGAAGTAACTTGTTTAGGGGACAAGAGTACATCTTTTAGCTGAATCATTAGAGAATGTCCATGGCAGGGCAGATCTGCAATGAGCGGGTAGATGTGCCTTGATGGACAACTAAAAGTGCAAAAATGTGCTTTACCTGCTCCTTCCAAAGACTCTCTGCCTTTAAAAAATAGGACTCAAACTTCTCTCAAAGTGCAAAGTTATTGTGGCAGTTCAAAACAGAACTGAAAAAAGATGATAAAGAGCACGTTGGCACTACAGAAGAGTAACAACCCCACGAACTGCGGGAACACTATTTTGACTATACTGCCACAAGTTCAGTGGCTTTCTGCTGTCAAAAAATCTTGTAATGATTCCATTTTTGCTTTATCCTTGTCTCATTAAAATGAATAATGAAAAGACTCACTGCCTAAACTCCTCTGGATCTTGGTCACTATCTCTGTTGTTGCTACCCACTAAAGGTACAAATTCATAACCACCTTTTCAAGCAATGAATTACAGAATCATCAGCACAGAATGGTTTGGGTTGTAAGGAAACATAAAGCCCATCTCATTCCACCCCCCTGCCATGGCAGGGACATCTTCCATTGTTCCAGGATGCTCCAAGTCAAACCCGGCCTTGGACATTTCCAGGGATCCAGGGGCAGCCACAGCTTCTCTGGGCACCCTGTGCCAGGGCCTGCCCACCCTCCCAGGGAACAATTCCTTCCCAATATCCCATCTAACTCTCTATTAGTTTAAGGTCCTTGTCATTTTCCAGGTACTTTACATGCCTACACTCCAGGAATTTGTCCCTAGAAGATTTCAGCACACTATGATCTCTTTGCTGTTTAGTTGTTGCTCACTGTGCTTTTTTCCCTGATTGCAGAGCTGACAGGGAGTGTTCAGGGCCTGAATATCCCAAAAATATGATGGACTGTGTGACTGCTATCAGTGCACAGCCAGGACCTGTGCTGCACACAGGCTCACAGAGAACAGGATCTCTAGGTACATTTTACATTTAGGTGTGACAAATGCTCCAAGCCCAGCAGAGAACGGGACGTGTCACCAACCTGACACTATCAGCAGAACCCTGGGTCACATTCAGCACATAATTCTATATTTCATGATAAACCGGTTTTCTTTCATTTTCTGGCTTAACGTTACTGGCAATGGCTCAAATACAAAATATTCTCAGAGACTCCTGTAGCAGATTTTTCTGAGAAGGAGGGCATGATCTGTATTTGGAATGAGATATTGAAGTACCCAGCTGAGGCCTGCCTGGCTGAGGCTTGGCCTTGGAGGCCCTGAGGCCTTGAAGCTGTTGTGCAGGTGAAATCTTTTATGGCGCAGCAGAAATTAGATGTTGAAGTGTTATTGTTAGACAGTGGGTTTTCTAGAGGTCACTGAGAGTGATTATTAATGGGTACATTTTAGCCAATTTAAAAATAAATTAAACAGTGTGTGTTTGCATTTTTCCAGTGCTGTATGCCAATGAAAATGTCGCTCTAACTATAAATGATATAAAACTGTATATAACCTGCCATCTTAAACAGAATAAACAGAAAACATGTGATTAACCATATTAGTTGGATCATATGTTGCTCTCGGCTCAACCTTTCTTTATTTTAGGAGTTTCCTGCTTCAGACTCCAACAAATACTATTTTAACAGAATAAATACAATTATCATCTTTATTAATGACTGTTTTTCTCTGAGTCCAAAGATTCAAATGTGATCTGCTATTGAAACGCTGGTTTCTGCTCTGCCAGCACAGCTTTTGTTTCATCTTCCTGGCTCCAAAAACTCCAAGGTTCATTGCAACACAAATCTTCTCACAGGCAGAGCTTGAGAGGTGCCCTCAAGATTTTCTGGCTGGCAGAACCACAGCATTTGCCAGGATGCTCAGGGCTGCCTCCCAGCCTCCTGTTTATTTACAAGGGATTCCTCTTTCAATACACAGTTGTTCTGTGTTTAATTTGCTTCAGTTCTCATCTCTCCCTCTAAACTGTTTAAAAACAAATTTATACATGCATGTGTGTGTATTTTGTTGTGTAAGGCTTATATATGAACAAGCTTTGAGCAGCCTGGTCTAGTGGAAGTTTCCTTGCCCATGGCAGAAGGGTTGGAACTAAAGGAATTTAAGGTCCATTCCAACCCAAACCACACAGTAATTCCATGATAGATGTGTGAATATTACATAGCATGTTATATAGTATGAGAATGCAGAGGGTACGTAAAGCTGACATGATCAAATTTCAACTCTAAAATGTACCTGGGCCTGTGTATGTTGCTGCACAGAATTTTCATAGCAAATCCTACCAGGAACATTTTGGTCTTTTCCATCAGTTCTGCTAAAATTTTGCCTTAAGGAAGAAAAGTTTCATGCTTACGGTTTTTTTGCCATATGAATTATCCTCAGGCCCATTTCTTTGAAACCTGCCTGCACTCCCAGTATAAAAAAAGAATAGCACTGCCATTTAGGATTTATTTCACAGTGAGCTCCCTGACATTCCTGCTCAGGGGAGGAGCAGCCTTTCCCAAAAATCTTCTGGGATTCTACATCCAAGTCCCAGAACTGGCTTCAAGGAGTAAAGGAAGCACAGAGAATTGGACTAACCCTTATCCATCAGTCCTGAACAGTTTGGATATGCATATATTTATATAACAGTGTGTAGAAGTATAGAAGTAGAAGTATAACAGAAAGAAAAAAAAATGTAAACTTAAAATTGGAAACCAAAAGCTACAAAATCCAGGCTGGTTTGAAACTCAGATATGTGCACCACCAGAATATACAACTGGCCAGTGTGGGTTCACACTGGTGTGTGACAGAGGCAGCTTTATTCCCTCCCCTGTAAACACATAGTTTCTCTGAAAGAAAAATAACCTATTGGGATTTTTTCCTCTGAAAAAAAAATCTGTGGCTAGGGGTCTGGATATTATGGAGCAATCCAAGATTAAAATCTCTATTTGGGAGAGTACTTCTGCACCAATTCTCTCTGTCAGTATCTCTTTCAGCGACAGAAAGTGTTTAAATTATTATGATAGTAAAGCAATGGTAGACAGAAGAAACAGCTGCTCCTGTTGGCACACTTCACTGCAAGTGTGCTCTGGGATGAGTATTTGGCACTGGGGATAGAGAGAAGCATTTGTCTTTTCAGTGGGTAGAAGCTGGCCATTTTCTGCCACTTTTCACAACACTGTTAGTCCTCTATTGCTGCATTTCCTCTCTTGCCATGGCCAAATAAACCAGTGAATTGCTCACTCCCAGGCTGTGAGGTAAGGGTTCAGTCCATTAATGTGTGAAGGGTACAGGTAGATTTCACACATGATGAAAATGAGGGTGATGTGCCACTTGCTCCTGCTCGTTTATTCTCAAGAATAACAGGCAGCAGAGCAGCAGCAGACTGCAGCGAGCAGGAAAACTTCATTCCTGCACACACACACCATTCTAAGGCAGCCCAGCAGCTGGGCTCTGTGCTCTGCCCCCACTGCAAAGAGGAAAGTAAATTAAAAGCTTGAGTGCTCTGCTTCCCCAAGGCATTCCCTGCAGCTGAGAACAAAATCTCATCTTTCTTGACATGAGGTAGAACTTTTTTTTTTTTAAAAAAAAAAAAAGAAAAAAAACAAAAAAAAACCCAGAAAAAGATCTTACTTTACTCCACTTTCCCCCTCAGTGGACCTTCTTGCCTTGGACACTGAACACAGTTCTGACCCACAGCCCTCCCTGCCCAGCACACCACGGGCTGCTGCTGTGGGAAGAGAGGGAACAGAGGGAAGAAAACATTCCTGCCTCAGTCAGCAGAGCTGGGGCTGCTCTGTAGTGCCTGAGGGAGAGCCTGGAGTGAGACTGAGCTGAGATTTGTCTGTCATTTGTTCTCGGGCCAACGACTCAGCCCCTCCTGAACAGCATCCACGAGTCAGGTTCATGCTTGCTGGGAAATGTTACCAAGACTCAGCGGGATGGGTCATCTCCTCAGTTTGGGGATTTTTAGGTCAGAGTTGAAACATTTCAGATTTGAAATATTCCAGGTTTGATGACTTCTGAAACTGAAATCCTGCTTTTTATGTGAATACCCATTAAAATTGCTGTTTCAGCTGATGTCTGGGTAACTTTTTGTGAGTCTACATGAACAATGTTCCCAAAGTGATGTTACCAATTTGCAGAAACTTCATTATCCAGTTTTTCACTTAATCCTTGAGACTGAAACCATTGGCCTCATCCCATCAATCCAGCCTGTCCAGGTCCCTCTGCAGAGCCTTCCTGCCCTCCAGCAGATCCACATTTCTACCCACTTCGGTGTTGTCTGTGAATATCCCAACCCTGAGTGCAAAACCAGAGAACAGGTGAGAATTAGTTCAGGAAATGTGACCAGCCTGATATTTCTCTCCAAGGAATGACAATGGAATAAGAAGATCCTCTGAGTAGGACAGAATTTCCAGTGGAGAGCATTTGAAGATAAATATGTTGTGGAAAACACCAGGGCCTTTTTGGCTGGTGGTGGGAAGGGAAATGCACACAGACCTCTCACCACGGTACTCAAGAGACAACTTTGTACCTTCAGAGAGCAGCAAAGGGAATTTCTCGCTTCTTAAATTCTCTGAGCAATAGGACAGAATATACAGAACACTGCTGAGCCTAGGGAAAAACTTGGGTCTCTTGAAATTTAGAGCTGCTTTAGGGCCGCTCTGAGGTGTGCTAAGTTACAGCAGCTGCTGCAGAGCCACTTTATCAGCAAAGAACACCCAAGTGCCTGGTATTCCTTATCCACTGGTACCTGTTCTGCTCTTCATTCCTCCCTTTCCATTCCTCATCCTCTCTCCTCTTCTCTTTGCTGTCCTGGGGATTGTGCAGGGGGCTGGCAGGAACCACTACAGAGGCAAAGGATGCCCCAGGGCCCTGATGTGCTGGGAATTTCAGATTAGAATTTTGGAATAGGATGCAGCTCCCTTGCCACAAAGAGCTCTCTCTCATCCTAACCACTCAAAGAATGCAGTGATTCCTCTCAGGCAAAGGATCTATTGCAATTCTGTTTTCTGAATATGGATTTAGGAAAAATCCCATGTTCCTGCCATGACCAGACCTCAGCGTGTTTGCCAAATGTTTCCTCTGCAGTAAAACACTTATTTGCACATTCCTTGGGTTAGGTCTGGAACAAACACTTTGAGAGATGAAAGAGCTTCAGCAGAACAACCCAGTTCTTGCTGCCACCTACAGAAAGCAAGATGAGACTAACAATGAGACTGGAAGCACCGAGACAGAAAATAACTCAGGGCTAAGGACAGAAACCTTCAGAACACTGGCAATATCAGAGGCCAACTTGGATAAAATATTGAGAAATAAGTGATTGGCTCGAAATTAAAAAAAAAAGCAACACTCACAGTAGCCCAGAGCTAAAGAGTTATGAAAATTCATAGGATGGAACTGGCCATACTGCAAAATGTTGTCTTTGTAAAGAGCAGCTATATCACACAGGGAAGGAATTTTCAGTAATGAAACCATCATGGCTGCTTCAAAGGAAGTTAAAAGTTATTTTAAATCATGTAGAAATGTTTGTTCATTTAAGCACAGCTTGGTTTCCTAAATTCAGATGGATTTGCAAGACACCAGATACGTATTTTGTATTCCATGCAGCACAACAGTGTGAAGGATCTTTGAGAAAAATGGGAGATTAGCAACAGATTTTCAATGGAGAAAAAATAGACCCTGCAAAAACATCCATAAAATCAAATAAACAGCAGAAGATTTTGAAATACAGAGCACATACACTTATGTGTTTACAGGAGGTACAGCTTGAAGGAAAACACTGAAGAGGCGTGAGGAGTCAAAAAAACAAGCAAGTGAAGATGAAATATGATGGCTTTCTGATTTTTATAAATATCTGCAATGCATCAGTACAGACAGTGCTGGACAAAGAATCCAACAGGAATTTTTACAAACAACTTGCCCTGAAACCTGAGAAAATTTAAAGTCACATTAATGGACTTGGACTGATCAAAACCAAACAGAAATTGGAATAAAGCCCCGAGGAGAAAATATCAACAGATTTTTCAAAAGAACCAGTGAAGTAAATTTGAAGTTATTTTTAATGGGTCATAAGAACAGCTCAACAGGACAGGGACACATGTTGGAGGAAACACATGTTGGGTTTGACACACGTCAAAGACAAAAGGTGGATTTTTTTCTCTAGGTGTTCACCTATGAGCTTTGCAGAGCAGCCATCATTCATCTCACAAACAGTTTAGACCCTATAATTTTTTCCAGAGTTGACAGAAACATTTCCAGTCAGTGATTTTCTCACCAAAATATCTTTTCTTCTACTGCAGCATGAGTGTTATACATATACTGGGCCCACCATGGATTTTTTGCTCAGGAGGATTTTTCTGATCCAAGATAGACTTTCTCATCAGAATAAGTTGCAAAGAAAAATAATTCCATAGCAGGTTTTAGAAAAGAAACACCTGAGTGTTTCGGATAAACAGCACTTTGAATGAAAAATGGGGGATATTGATTATAATTACCAGTGAATAAGAGAAGTCCTACTCTCCCTCATTATCTTCTCATAAGAAAGTCTGTAACCAGCTTTCACTGGAACCTCAAAAGATGGTTTAACAAATCTGTTGCTTCACGCCTCTTTTCCTGCAGGAAACAACCACATTCCAATAACAAAGTATTGACTGAAACACGAGCCTATCACCCACAAAATACATTTAGATCAGAAAGGTGTAATTATTCTGATCTTTAATAGGTTTTGTCACCATTTTGTAGCTTAAAAGAACTGATTCTCTTTGTATTGCATTTTTAATAAATACATTTTATGGCAATACCTAGCTAATGCACCACCTGAAAGACCCACAGATCACAAAGATAAGCGCACTAGAAGCAATCATCTGCCTCCTCTCACAGACTAGAGCCACCTTTCATCATTTTAATTCCTCAGAATTTCAAAGAACCTCCATGAGAAAATGTCCTTCAAAAGGAGCTTTTGAACTCCCCCTTGCAGCAAGATTGTTTTCCAGGCTGAGCCCCAGCTGATGTCAGACACCACCTGCACCTGGGTGCCTAAAACTGCCATGCCCAGGAGGAAAAGGGTTTAAATCAATTCATTCATTTCCACACTTTGAAAGGAGGAAACAATGGTGAAACCATAAGCAAATGGCCAAAACATAAGCAGAATTATTTTTATTCCTCCAGTTATCCCAGACTGGAAGTGTTTTTATTTTGTTCCAAATGATGTCTCTGCAAACAACTGTGATACCAATTATCAGACACATTCCTATTGAGCTGGCTCAGGAATCAAATGTCCATTTTCTGACACCCTGAACCATCACTGAAAGAGCAATGGAGGCAAGATATGGAAACAACAACATAAATTCATCAAATCATTGTCAGAGTACCACAGAGCTGTGCTGAATGGCATGAACAAAGCCAGAGTCATCCCCTAGGAACAAACAGAAAAAAGGTTTTTCTGAGGAACAAAAGCCTCAAATTTCCATTTTCCAATAGAAACAAGGGCAAATCTGCTTTAAAAGAGATGAGTTTTTGTCTGTTTTCTTCTCCAATACAAGCCCAGTCTTGTCCTTGCTTTGATCTGTTCATCATAGCAAAGAACGAGCACCACTAAACTGCATTGTAAAAATAACTGAAATAACAGCTAGAAGGATGAATTATGTGTAATGCCAAGATAGCTGATATTATTCAAAGAAAAATAGGCTATAGAATTCACACATTCTAAGTGCTCCATTAATTCAGTACATCTGACCTGTTGATCTCTTGTTAACTGGTTAAAAGGACACAAAAAAAGTGAAATCCCTTTTCCTGAGGAAGCCAACCAAACTCAACTGGTCAAGCAGCCATAATCAGCCCTGGCAAACGTGATGTAGCACAAAGACTCTTTTGTGTTTGGAAAGGTAATGTGGCATAACTCAATTTGGCTGAAACCAGTCATTCCAATTTAAGTTAAGGAACCAGGCTCGAAAAACCCCAAACCATCTCAGTAACATTGTCCTGCACTTTGTTTGGCAGGTGCTGCTTAGCTTTGACAATCATTTTTAATTTAGAAAATCCCCAGATCTCCTTTTGACCTGTTGACCTCAGTGTGTCTGTTCTCTTCTCCTTTTTGGTATTCTTTGGATCCTGTTTAAAGCAATAATCATTACATTATTGCCCTCTACATATAAAACTGACCCCAGCTGGGGTCAGTGCAAACAGAATGAAGGAAGCACAATTTCAAAGGCATAAATCTACTGCCCACTAAATTTCTCTATTATTATTATTACCTGATTATCTCCTATAATTTCCTCATTATTTCTGCTATCTTTTCCCCTTCAAAATCAGGAAATATTAGGTGCAGCTTTTTTCCCCACATCTCTTCCTAATATTGAAAGTCATGTCTTTTTTTTTGATACTGTAGTAAATCTAAAGCCAAATTTATGTCCTCTTTAGGGCAAACACGACAGCTTGCTGTTCACAGAACCAAGTAAAAGTTAGTACCCATCAATCCTTTTTCTGAAAACTGCTGGTCTTTTTATCAAAATTATACAGCTGCAGTTTCTAAGAAATAAAACAATCCATAATATCATGGTACTAATTAAAGCACTTGGAAATGAGGGCAGAGACAACAAAAAAAAGAGTTTCTTTGGCCCTTAGGTTGTCCATATAAACATACAAAGACTATGGGAGTCAAAGTCCTTGAGCATCAGATTTTATTCCTTTTTTTCTGTGAAAAGTCTGGTTGGGGACAATCATAATAAATGAACCTGAAGATAAACTAGCCCAAAGCAATGAGCACAATTCTTGCAAACATAAATTTTAGAAAGCGTTTTCTACTGTTTTAAGAGATGAAAAAGATCACAGAGTCATATATTAGTCATAAGAATAAGGTTCCCAACCCTAAATGAACTATTCATGGAATAAAAGTGCAAAACAATAAAATACTTTTTCCATTTTTTAACATCATTAATAGTTGACATTTGTATTTTACACAATAATCCCAGTAAAGCCCGTCCACTGAGAGATAACAGTTCAACTAAAAAATAAACCAAGATTAAAAAAATGTTGATAAAGGTGCGTTTGTTTCAGTGAACCTGAGAGACCACATGTCACGTCAAGGGCTTAGCTTAGTCATAAAGAAAGTGTGAGTTAGTTCTATTTAGAAAACATTTTTTTAAAGGAAATTATATTTTTCTGATCCCTCTCAGCTGACTGAAAATCTATGAACAGAGATATTATTTTGCTGAATACAGGAGGTTTAGAAAACATGAGACTTTTCTTGTTTGTGATTCCAACCACAGTTTTCATCCAAAAATTCCCTAAAAATTAAATTCCATCTGTAGATTTTCTCCCAAGGCCATGACACAAATTGAGTTTCTTATTATTCCCTTGGTTGCTCTCTGGTTTTATTTTTGCTTCCCTGTTTTTTCTCCTCTAACCACTGACACCTCTTCCACAGAGTGATGGAGGTGAGGGGTGGGAAGGGAAGAAGAGATTGCAAAACTATTAAATTCCAAGCCCAGCATTTACATGATGACAATCCCTTGGCCTTTTTCATCTGTCTCTAAGACCCATTTAATTGTTCATTACTTTCAAGTAAGTGACAGACATCCGGTATGCGCATCGCCTTTAAGGAGATTTGTGGTTGCCAATAGATCAAAAAAATATACATGCTGGAGGCCACCTAATACTGGTTTAATATATTAAAAAAAAGATTTATGTGGCATTTAGGATATCCCTGTGAAATGCAGTAAGAGTGATGAGGCTTTGCCTAGATAACACCAGATTATGACAATAACAAGCCGGCAGGATGTAATAAGAACAAGTTAGCAGGAATAAGTAACTGCAACACTCACTGAGCAGCAACGTGAAATTTGTCACGGTGGTGATTATTTATATTGCAGCATCAAAGTAGCAGAACTAAGATTAAAGTCCTGTTGCAGAATCCAGTTTTAATAAGAGCTTTAACCTTTAGCTTGTTGGAAAAAAATATCGTTAGAATGGCAAAAAGTCAGAACATAGAATAAGGACCTTGAGTGGTATTTTAAACTATATTTTTTATGGTGGTTGGATGAGAAATTTATTGAGGCGTCAAGCATTAAATCTCCTAAAACATTCTCAGGTTTTTCACTGTGTTCATTAAGATGTACAAGGAAATCAAGGCCATTTTGACCATCAAATCCAGACCAGTCAAGATCAGCAAGGTTTGGCTCCATGGAAGTTTCCTCCTCCAGCAGTAGTTACACATCACTGCGTGTTCTCTCTTGCATTTTAGTCACATATTCAGTGTCACAAACCATCATTTTAATTTCAGAGATCTCAGCTGTGTTAAGACAAACTGATTTCACAAACGTGTGGAATATTGTGGCAGCCCTGTCAGTGAAATTGCTACCTGGGAACAGAAGGATGATGTTAAAGGTGAATAACAGAGAGCAAATGTTGGAATCACATTTCAAATGTAGTCACCTGCTAAAGAGGGAAATGGAAGCACTGCTGGTCCTACTACAGGCAATACAAACAGGAAGGTGTACACAGATCTTTCCTTTTTAGCTTTTATTTGTACACCTTTAGGCATAGAAACATTCCATTTTTTATTATTATTATTATACAGTAACATCACACCCTAATATTAACGTCATTAAACAGACCTTTGATAGTTAATTGTAATTTGGGCCATAAAATTAGCAGTTTCCACAGTCTAATCAAATAGCACTTGGAAAAGGTAATATTGCAGTGAAGTGGGTGGAAACTATAGGGAAACTGTGGAAATGGTGGAAATTTTGAAATGTTGCAGGGTCCCAGTTTCAGCCCACGTGGGATTGAGAGCTATTCTGTTTTTTTGCACGACCTTTCCCTCAATGTCCTTCATGATTAACAAAAGGGCCTCTGCAGCTGGTGTCTCTCAGCAGAGAAAAGAGACTCAAATCTCTTTGAATCAAGAGAAGAATAGCTTGTCTCTATTAAATATAGTCCCGAAACTGGAGTAGGTGTTAAGGAGGAGAACGCTGTGACATTGTGACATTCAATAGCATGGCATTGAATGGAGGCAGCATGATGAGACACAGCCCACAGACACTGGTCACTGCCACTCTCAGAAATGACAGTGGGAAAAGATTTCCAAGATGTATTTTCATCTCTCACACTCAATAGAGAACAGTGATCTTGACTCCCACATACCTGACACAGCGCTGGGTGATGATTTGAAGAGAAGAGAATGAAATAATATTATCTCACTTTGAGAAAATAGAATTACTTTTGAAAATGTCATGGTTTGCAGAAACCATACATTGATTTCTTTATTACCGTGACGCCGTGCCTCCACATTTTGTAAATCAAATTAAAAGCACTACAGTGGTAATTGCTTTTCACCACTCCCAATAATTTTAGACCCTGGGTCAAATAAAATAATTTTTCAACAAACTTTTCACAAGACCTTATTATGCTCTGCTATAGCTTTTGCTTCTGCAGTGCTTTACATCTTTTTCTCAAAATAAGAAAAAAGGGAGTTATCATAAAACAAATGTGGATTTTATGGTCAAAATGCTGGGGAGAGCCCAGGGAATTACACTGACTTTGGAAAAGGCAAGATGAAAACAATCCCTCTGTGGGTCAAGCAGGGTCCTTGCCCTTTCCTTTCCCTGTAACAAGAGCTCATTAACTGCTTGTTTTTAATCAGTCCTGCAGCACTTTCGCTGCTCTGTTTCTTATCACATCACCAGGGCTTGGGGGATGCAGCAGATCCAGGTCCTTGGAGCATGAATTGAGAGCTTGGGACTTCCAGGGACTGTGATGTTCACATAATTTTCCCAGTTTCAATTCGGTTTTGATCTAATGCAGTTGTTTCAAGGTCTGTTTAGAAAACCGAAGGTGTGGAAATAGGTTCAATCAGGTTTTTAGGGACATTTCCAGTGACATAATGAGCTGTTCTGAGCTGCCTGCTCTGACTGGCCCTGTGAGTGATCTGCGAACATCAGCCTTTTTATCATTCTCCTCAAGCCCATTTGTAAATCCTCTTTTTTCTCTTACTCGTGGCTCTATTTGCCAGTAACTCACCCCCCTTAATGGAACAAGGCGACTTTTGGGGGATATTAGAAAGAGATTGGTTTAAGACTTTAGAAATAAAGCACAGGAGCTGGGTATCCATTCTCCCCTTTAGAGCATGCTTAAAAAACCAGGGCCCAGTGAAGGCAACAGCATCATTTTCTTTTGCTGTGACAGATTATGGGTGGGGAACGTTAATCACTGGTTAATCTTGGCAGATACGACACAAACGTACCACATCACAAACTTAAAATCTTACTGCAGTGCATACATCACAGCATTTACAAACCTACACCAGCAGACAAAAGAAAAAAAAAAAGGCAAAAAACCCAAACCACAAACCAAATTTATTTCCAACTTCAGACAAGTAAAAGGTCTTGCATTCTCATTTGTTTTGAATATAGCCCGTAATAACAATAAATATTTCATGCCAGGGGCAATAGTCTTACACAGCACTTGCTGCAGTCTCTCTCATTTCTTTCCTCTTGACCCATGTTCATAATTGCAAGGCAGATACTTCAGGGACTACCCATGTCTGCAGGCTATAAAATGATGTCAGGTTTACAGCAAACATCCATCTTCCTTAAAAATGCTCTCACTATTCTTCAGCAATATTCCCAATTATTAACTTAGGGCAAAGCTTTACAGCATTTTGGTTGCACTGTGGAACAAAGCTGTAAAATTATTTTCCTGGGAGGATTCATTCCCATTAGTGATGTATTTACTGTTGCCACCACATGCAATCAAATCACCATTTATATAAAACCTTCCCTTGCAAATCAATTGTTTGTATTCAGCATCCCTCAAGCTGTTGCTGCTGTCACTGTGAAAATAACAAAATGAAAGGATTCTCCTGGGATTCTCACTCCTGGAGTGGGTCCAGTGGTGGGTTACACAAAGATGGTGAGCCTGGAAATTCTCTATTATTTGGATAGGGATATAGAGAATGATTCACAGATTCACACCTGTGCAGACACATCCACCTCTTGGCAGCTCCATCCAACTTTGTCCTGCTTCAGGATCTGCCCATCTAAAACAATTAACAATTCTTTACTTGATTAAAAACAAAGGGCTACTTTGCACCCAGTCTATTTTAAAAAGGAAGCAACTTGCAGGAAACTGTGCAGATTTTGAAATTCCATCTAAAAAAGAAGGTTAAAAGCAGCTGAAATTTTAAAAAAATCCCCATTTTGTCTCATGCAGCTTTTCAACATTGCTTTCCAAGATATCACATTTTACAACCAGCCAGTATTACTTTATTTATATCCTATTACAAATGGCACTCAAATTTAAACATCTGCAAGGTGTTAAGCATCCTCAGCAAAATTCTGAGTAAGCTCAACTCCCACCAGCTACAGATGGAGAGGAGGGGGCTGAGAAGTACATTGCAGGAGTCATTCTTGAGTACATTTAAATTTCATTCCATTTTGAGAGGTGTTGTGCTTTGGGGCCACCAAATCACTCTCCACATTTAGAAGGCTGACTCTTAGCACAGCTAAAAGCTACACTGCAGCCTCTCCTGAAGGTCTGAATTTCTCAGTCCTTTCATGCTGTCACTGGTTGAGAAGGTCCAAAGTATAAAATCCACCATAAAATCCATAAAAACAGGAGACCATATCACAAAGCCTTTTTTGGTTTTTGGTTTTTTGTTGTTTTTGGTTTTTTCCTCTAGGTTTGACTTGAAAGCAAAACAGCTCCCAGCTTTTGGAATCTGAGGGCAGCTTGTGCCAGTTGGGTGGATTCTACGTGGGCGAGGTGGATAATTCAGGTTTATGCAGAACATTGGTTGTTTCTCACCACAGCTCATTGCTTGTGCTTTCCACTGGCTGAACAACGATTAAATTAGGATTAGATTCGGGGTTTAAGCCAAATGAATTATCAAAGTACAGACACTTGTTGAACATATCCTTGAAAATTCGTGAGAGATATGTCTCTCTGTATAGCTCAGTAGTACTAAATTACAGGAAGGATTGCTATACAACCTGAAAAACAAAGTAAAAAATTCATCTTTTCCATTAACTCTGTCTAAACAGACAGGGCCATGCCAGCCCAGTCTAAGACTAGAGCAGTAACAATATCAGCACTGTGAACAACTTCTTTAGGAAAACACATTTGTACTTGATGAAACTGAAGAGACTGACAACTTTGTGAGCCACTGCAAACTGTAAATTATAACTATAACATTCTCTGTAGATTTTGGTAATTTGTGAAGCTAAAATATCACAGCAGAAGCTTTAAGATGCACTCTGCAGTACTGAGCACATCCCAGTCCTGATCCCTGCCTGGGGGAGAGGGTTGGGCTCATTAAGAAGATAATAGAACACGAGAATCTATCTTGTAAGGTTTGTAAACACCTCCATGAGTTATCCTCAAGTTAGAAGCTTTCTAGAGATCAAAGGAGCTCGAGATATCAAAGCCTCTGACACACAAGGGAGGTTTAGAATATAATCGACATTCTGAGCATCAGCACAAAGGCTCAGGAGCCAAAATGCACCTTGCCAGCTCTCAAAATGCTTGGGATAAATTTGCTCTCAGCAATTATTGAGCAGAAGCAATTTGGGGCCAGTTTGGGTTTGTTTGGGGTTTTTCCCAAAGAGTTTCCAAAGAGTCATATTTTCCAAAGAGTCATATTTTCTCACTAAAGTGAGAGCAGCGTGGTGTCAGAAAAAGGTGTACATAAAAAACATCCTTCCATTAACATCTTGATTAGAATACCAGTAAATGCACAATTAACCACTTTTAAAATTGTTATGTGCCACTTTTTGAGGTTGTAGTTGCACCTCAGAATCCAAAGCAGCTTAAATAAGCATTGCCCATACATCATTAAGTAAAACAAAAAATCCCCTGGCTACAAATCTCAAGATACAGATAAAATATGCTTTATATGAAGATAGACTATAGGCAGATGTAGTATAATTAAGTCAGGTTATCTCAGCAGGACGTCTGAAGGCTTTAGCATGGTTTGAGGGTATGGATCTGTTCTCTATAAAGGCAATAAAAACCTGCATTTGGGAGACGTCTTTGGAGAACCCAAATGGATTTTGTGCAATTGCTGTACTTCATGTTACTATTTTTTAGCAGAACACTGCCAAAATATTTCATTAAATATATATATATAAAATATACTAAACAACAAAACCCAAAAAATCCCCATCTAAGAGCTGACTCCAAATTCTTCCTGAGGTTGTAGCTGCACTGCAGGCTCTATCCATAATCAGTAACTCCAAAATAAGGACTTTGATATCTTGAAAACCCAAAGCCCATGAAAACAGGAGGCATCAACCATCCTGAAAAGCCATGCTTCAAGGCAATACTTGGGAAAAAATAACTCACCAAACACCATAAAGTGTTTTAATAATGTTATTTATCTGTTAGAATGATGGTAAAACCTTCAAACTGCACAGGAGATCATAGCCAGTGTTTTCTAGCTTTTCTAGCAAACCCACAGTGTGCCTTTGCTCCAAAGGGCTTAAAATCAGACAGCAGAAAGAAGGAAATAAAGGAAATTAAAGTTTTCACTTTAATGGTTTCGAATTGAAGCACTGGGAGTTCAGTGGACTGCCCGGGTATCACACAGATCTCTGGGCACTGGTACCCTGAGCTCCAGCTAAGCTCCCTTTTCTTTAAAGACATCCTTTGCAGGGGCTCCAGGACTGTCCAGCCCAGACTCCCTCAATAAACAGCAAAGAATAGACGCAGATAAAGATGTGAGTAGTTTACACCAGTTATTTCAATAACCTGGTTTGAAATACTCCAGTCGGGCTCCAAGAATCCCAGAGAATTACAAGACAATTTCACAACACTAAATAATGCTAAAAATCACACAATCACTTTATATATATATATGTATATTTAATACAAAATCCTTAGCACATGCAGGGTAGAAAAACGAATAACGGGCAGTTGTAGCACGTGGCTCATTAAATCTTGGGCTGAGTTCTAATTATTTTTTCAAAAAGAAATGCCAGTTGCAACGCTACTTGTTAATTTAGCCACTGAAGTGATGCATTAAGAGCAACATCTCTGGGCAGAATGACAGTAATTACCCATATTGCAATAAAAGCTCAGCACAGCACATCAAGGAAATCTTAAGTATGGTGAAACAAAGTCACTCTGCAAAGATTTTTGCAGGCTTAATTCTTTTGGATGTTCTTTCCTTGAGCAAGTGATGATTATTCTGCACAGAGATAATTACAAAAATCACACTGTGAGAAGAGCAGTGTCAGTTTGTGGCAAATTCTGTGGAAAAGCTTTCCATTTATTAAAAAAAGAAGTTGTTTCACAGTTTTTCTGAAGCATTCACCTACTGTTGAACGTACATTCGTAATCATTAAACTTCTCAGTGTCCACTTTCTTCTCCATTTAAAACAAATGAACTAATATTTTATATCTAATTTATCTGCAAATTCATAAAACATTTATATATCTATCAACACATCCTATCTACCTGCCAGAATAAAGGTTAGACTATATTTCAATTTTTTGTTGCTGTTGTTGTTGAGCTGATGCATTCCTCATAGTCCACTAATTGAAATGGTTTAGATTTTTCTGAACCACTGTTTGGTTTAGAGGAGAATTTTATTTGGTTTTTATGCTTTTTAATTTTATTTGCTCAGATTTAGCATTCTTTTACCTCACATCTACCATTCTGAGGATTTCATTACTCAGTGGCTTCGATGACGGCTTTTGCATCTATACAAAAATATTTGAGCACTCTAAAAATACAAAAAATCTTACAAAAATCTTACAAAAACAATCACGTTTGAAGGTGTGTGGTTCCTGCCCCAGGTTGTGATGACAAGTAAACCACTCCTTTAGTTGAAACAAGCTTCTCTCCCACCCACAGTGTGTTACATCACTGAACCTTCCAACTCCTCAGCTTTGCTGCCAGCCCCAGATCCTCTCCATCCTCACTTTGGAACCAGCCCAGCTCCCCCGGGCTCCATCCCAGTCACAAAGAATCAGCACCTGATCTCCTCCTCCCCAGACTTTTAGCTTCTAATGACTTGCTGCTCATTGCATTAAAGTCAAATTTTCTGGTGACAGAGATCTTTTCTCAGTTTGAGAATCCCCAAGCATTTGGGAGATGTAAAAATGCTTAAAAGCACAATTAAAAGGCAAAGCAATGAATTATGAGCTCTGCCCCAGCCTCAAAGGGTGAGGCAACACACCCTAGAGCCCTAGGACACAAATATATATCATAATCCCTGGATAGCCCCAAAATCAACAGTTTCTGCAACAACCTCTCCCGACCAAGAAGGATTTTCAGAACCTTGAGCGTGATGTGTGTTCTGTCCTCACACACGGCTGAAGGAAGGAGAGATTTGAAAAGAAGTTTCAGCTACAGCAGATCTCAGGCAAAAACCCTCAGGATTAAAGGAGTGTGGCTCCTGCCACCTCTTGTTGACTCAAGTCTCCAACTAATAAAGGGAGGCCCAGCTTGGTAATAAATGCAGGAGCTATTTGCCTATAATATGCAGGTATCTGACAGGATTCATTTCAGTCCCTTTTTTTTAATAGCAGGCACTTATCAACAGTCCAATTATCTTAATGCCAAGCCATAAAAATTAAGAAAAAAATCAGAAGAGACAGAAATAACATGGCAACGATGATTAGAAAAGCACTTCATTTGCAGGAGGTGCTTTGACACCCACAAAAAAGAGCAGTGACATCAGAAGCAGCAAGAACCTCATTAGTCACCGAGGAGAAGTTTTGCACAAAAAGCCAAAGCCAGCACAAAAACAACAGAACCTCCCGGTGGAATTGAGTTTGGCCCCGGGTTGTTCATCATTCAAGTTGTTTTCCTGTGCCATATGGTCAAAAATGAGAAAGTTCTAAAGTGACTAATTATTGAGAGAAGTGGAGAGGGCTGTCTGGCCTTATACAGAGAGAATCCTCCAGGTTCCCTCTCCTGACACCTCCCCTCCACAGAGGGGTTTCAGTAACAAAATCAATCCTTTGTTTATTTGTAGCAAAGCCTTTTCCTTATAATTTTGCTCACAGACTCAGTCACATAAAACCCACCCTTTTTTGTCCCACTCTTGGAAGTAGCAAGGAAAAGCGAGAGATAATTATTGTGGTTCCTTCATTTTAACCACTGAAAAGGCTTAGGTGCTGCTAAGCAGTGTAATGTGGAGAAAGAGCTTTACAGAGCTTTGAAAGAGGTTGAAAAGGGATTTAAAAGACCCGTTAATTGCTTATAGAGTTGTGAAGATCAGCTGAGACTGAAGTTAGTTGTTAGGACTGCAGGGATGCAAAGGGAACTGGAAATAGCAGCTGCTGAGATTGTCCATGGTCCCTAAAACATTCATCACCACTGGCCTAGGAAAGTGGGTCTGAACTTGTGTGAAATGTGGAGTTGTTTGTATGGGCAACCACAGACTTGCACATTCTTCGGAAAAACAGCAGGCAAAGCAAGGAGAGAAGTGCAGAAATGTCCTGTTACTAAACCAGCCACAGAAAAGCACCACAAATCTTTATTTTTTTGGCAGCATTCTCACGTTAGCGCTATGCCCCTGTTTCTACCTTGGATCACTCCTGTTCATGGGCAAGGACAGGGAAATTCCATTTCCTTGGGATTCCTCCCTCGAGCCAAGATGAGCTTTTGCTCCTCAGAACAAGATCACTTCACCACAACTCCCATGCAGAAGTTCCCAAGTACTTGGAAATCAATATTTTACAAAATAAAAGAGCTACAGTGCCTCAGTATCAGTCCCAGAAGGTCGAAGCCTCCCTGCCTACGTCTCACACTCGCCCTTCTACAAATGTTTTCCATGGGGAAACCAGCTGAGAGCCCTCGTTCTGCTTTCCTCCATCTGCCCAAGGAGGCAAAGGTCACCTCTCTTTCATATAAATTATCACTTTTATGGCAACCTTGTGCTCAAGCTGCTTCAAAGAGAGGAGATCAGCTCAGCACAGTGTGCAGCCAGCCCCTCTGCTTGAGAGCAGAGGCAGAGCCAGCTCCTCTCCTGCAGGGCTCCTTGGCAGCTGGGGGTTTTTGTTCCTTGCTGCATGCACAGACCAAGAGATGAGATTGAGTCATGTCTGCCTGCTGTGGTGCTCTGGTGTTCAAAACAAACCTGACAGCTCCAAGGTCAGGAGTTCTGGCTTTAAAAGGGCTGAGTTTTGAAATACTTGCTGAGGCTGAATTCAGAGTTTGGGGTTTGTCCACTCTAGGTGTCACGGAATGCAGTATCACAGGTGTATTCGTGCCAAAAAACCCACATTCACACATTTGAAAGTTCACATATTTGAAAATTCACATCTATGAAAATTAAACTGAATCTATATGGTCAGAATTCCCAACCTGTTTATCTGCATTCAGCTTCAGTGATCAGGGTGACTACAGCACCTAACAGTCTGAACACAATAGCTAATAATCTGAATTTCAGCTACATTCCAGAAAAAAAGTCACAAGCCCGGGTTTGATATCGGCCTACAATGACAGAGAAAAGACAAAACAGGTACACCAACTGTTGAATGCATTTTTTAAAAAATCACAAGGGAATGAGCACATAGCCTGCATGATTGACTCAAGAATTTCCAACAGCCTTTCTGGGTTTTCCACCAAAATAAAACAAATGCTCTAATTTGCTCATCTTTATTATGTGACAAGAGTTGTAACAGATTTAAAATACAATACAATTCTGGTAGCCAAATTTATTTTTTTTTTTCAAAATACTTGTGTTCAGTTGAAAGTATTATATTTAAGTCAAATGGTCCCTTATGAGCAGCAGATTGGGGATATATGGCAACAAACACACAATTATCTATATTACCTTGTTTTCGTGTCAACACCATGCGCGCAGCAGAATTACAATTTCAAAATCACACGGAATGAAGTAAATATTTGCTATTAATATCATTGCCCTCAAAGTATATGGAATTTCTTTTTATGATTCTTATATAATCAATTCAGTCCAATATGGTGGAAGTGTAAAAATGCCAAATCCAGTGCATAAACAATATTGTGCCCTCGAATTAGTCAGTAGCTGCAACACATGGTTATGTTTTGGAACATAACGGAGCTGAACCCACACATTTCTCTTTTTAGCATGTGTGATTCAATCAAATATGTTCAAAGCTCGATTTCTGGTTGTGTTCTCTACTGACAGCTACAAAAACTAATGGCTCTGCTGCAGGGTGGAACATTTGGGTCACTTACACCACCAGAAATCAAGAATAATTTTGCCATGGTGTCTAAGTGCCTTCACATTGAAATCTCAGCCAGCAATTTCTGTGAGGAAAAAAAACAAATCCAAGGCAGGACTTGATGGCTGGGAGGCACATGGAATTTGTACCATAGCTTCTTTTAATAATGACATGCATTAACCATTCTAACCAATGACCAAAGTATAGGACACAGGGACCTGAAATTTCCTATTAGATTCATGTGGCTTTTCTGCTTTCAAAGATCCCTCTGGTCTGGCCAGAACACCACCACCACCTTATAGTTGCCAAATTTCCCAGGCACAACATGCAGTCATTATATTTTTATATTTCTCCTTCTTTATAGGGAGAATCAACTAGCTCGTTCCAACTTTTTTTTTTTTTTTTTGCTGAAAAATATGGTGTGAAAAGATTTCCCATCTTTTACATTATGTCACTGAGTTTTAAGGAAAAATTATTACCTTATTCAAATTCCCTGTACTGTGTTGTGTTTAACAACGTGGCCGTGACAACGAAAATTAGTAAAATAGCAAAATCACAGCTCAGAATTTCTAGGGATGACGTAGAAACACTGTTAACATCAGAGAGGTTATTCTGCTCCTGTCTCTCAATAAAAACCACAAGCATGCAGATCAATGAGGATTTAAAAGTGATAATTTAAAATGTCAGAGCAGTTTAAATCAGTCTCTTTGTTAATAAGCAACTTCTCCGAGCACCACAAAGGAGCCGGCTCCCAGTGCCAGCTCCAGCTTCACAGACTGAGCAGGATTTTATAACATTGCTCTGCCAAATTATCAGGGCTTGACCAACATGCAGAGATGCAGGCACAGAACGTCACTGGGATCAGAGGCTCGGAAGCAAAATACCTGCTCTGTGCAGTTGTCATTTTTATACCTCTGGACGAAAGATCTTGCAGCAAAGTGCTCCTGATGCAAAGCTAAAAGCCCTCGACATTTTTGTCACATCTAGAGGCACACAGGGAGAGGGCTGCAGGAATTCCCAGTTGTCCCAATCTAATTAACTTCTTGTCCTCCAGGCAAGAACAAATCCAGGCAGTTTGTTTCTGTGTGAGCACCGGAACATTTTTCCAGACCTCATATAAAGTGAGGTGATGTTTTTCCACAATGCTGGGTCAGGTTCTATTGAAAGGTCTCTCTAGGTGGGTAACACTTTACAAAACCTTTTCATTCCTTTGAATTTTGTACCAAGGGCCAAACAAGGCATTAGCCAATCATTTATTACCAGTGCACTGTCAATAGATATATCTTCAGACATTCAACACATCAATAATAGATAAGTCTATAAAACATATTTCTACACATCTATACATATTTAAAACTATACCAGTCCTTATGGAATTCAAATGCACAATACAACTTTACTGAAGCATGTGGTTTTTTTGGCTGGGATTTATTAACTGTTAAAGCAGCAAGGAAAAAGGAAATTTAATTTAGGAACAGAGCATTAAAAACATGCTCATCTTAACAGGTAATATTGAACTCATAGCATCATTTTGGTTGGGAAAGACCCTTGAGATCATAGAGCCCAAGACTTTAAATACAAGCTATTAAGACTGGAGCTGTAGTTTTTCCAAGCTGCCAATTCAAAACTTTCTAATCAGATTCTTCTAGATATTCTATGAGTGCAGGTTGTGATGTGTAATATCAAATTTAATTTTTTAAAAAAATTAAATAAAATAAAATATTTTATTCTAATAAAATAAATTTAATTTTAACAAAATAAAATTTGATTATATTTCGTGGTCCGTGGGATTTCTTATTCGGCAGAGTGGCACTGCAATATCCTAAAATCACATATAAGTGTAAGGTAGGAAAATAGAGGAGCTGCAACCTGCAGTTCAATCACAACCCCAACAAGAACCCCACTGCACAGCACATCTGTAAGGAACACAACAGCAATTCTATAAAATGGGTGTTATTCAGGCATGACTGTAAACATCAGCTTTTATTTGCCTTATTTGTGGCAGACCACTATCAATAATTGCTCTATTTTACAGACCTACAGGCCTCCCTCAATCTCTGTTTTTCAGCATCTCTTTCTTTCCTGCTGGGTGCCAGGAGAGGTCTCACAGGGCTGCGGTGCTTCCCTGCAATTGTGACACTTTCTTGTCAGACGTGCAGGTGGCCACTCACTGAAACTAAATTATTTTGTGCATTTTCACTCACTTTGGTGCTGCTGTTAGGGAAGAATTGTAGCATTTTTCTAATGGACTGGATAATCGTCTCTTGGCCTTTCTGCAGTAATGAGAAGCAGTGGTATTTCCAAATGTGCCCAGAGTGATTTCTCAAAGAAAAAAAAAAATCGAGAGGTATTTAGCATCTGCCAAATCTCCCATTTTTATGCAAGTTACAACAACCTGACAGAAATCAATATTCTCTGTATGTTGTCTTAATTATTATCCTTTGACATGCAGCTGATTAATAAGAAGCAGAAGGGAAAGTGAACTGAAATCACTGCCTTCTTCCCTAATAAAAAATTATTTGCCAGTGCTTTTTACATAGGAAATTAACCCAGTTCTGTGTTACAATAATATTTTCCTTGATCATCTTTGAAGGTCAAATTTCCCTGACTCACAGACACAAGAAAAACTTCCTGGATGACTTCCTCCCTCTAAAGGCACAGCATAAGACAACATTGATCTTTCCTCATCAACTAGGCATGCAGGTAGGACTGTAGAAGATACACAGAAAGTAGATTTAAGAAGGCTTACATAAATTAATTTTGAATATTTCAGTTTAAAGATATATATATATATATCTTTCTCCTATTCCCACTCTGCCTTTTCTTCTGTCAAGATCTAGACTTGCAGGAAACAATATTGCAGTATTTTAGATGAGGTGACTTGGAAGTAAAGGGTGAAGTGGAAAAGAGGACCCAGCTTGTCCCCAAGCCAGCTGTGCTTCATCCTCCTTGAGCTATTTAGGAACTATTAATTGCTGCTACATCTTCATCCCTCCTACTCTCTGTGCTATCCCCATCACCACACAGCTGCCATGACCAAAAACTGCCTCTCTGCTCCATGAGGACTGCAAGAGAACCCAAAAATAATGCAATATGCTCATAAAAAAATAAAGTGAAATAAAAAAATCTATCACGGAAACTTTGTTGGAAGGCTTTGTAAAACAACCTCACTCGGCAATTGTCACTCTCATTGACTTTTCCAGCATCTTAAAAAAAAAAGTCAATTAATTTAGTAATTTGTGCCATATTGAAAAGCCTGATTAAAACTTAAAGGGCAATTATTACTTTTCTAGCTCTCAAAGAAATAATGCTAATGCAATTTCACCCAAAATAGGTGTTCAGTGAATAGGACTATGCTACTGAAAACAAAATTGAGGCTCTGCTGCAGTTCTGCTGAAGTAATAAAGATCACTAAGAAAAAAGAGAAAACCCTGAAGGCCAAATGAGATCTAAAAATACCATTTCACCCTTTTTTACTAGGAAAGAACAAAAACACTAATCTAGAAACCCATTTATATAGTTAATACCAATTCTCTTGCCCTAGCAAACAAACATGAATTTAAGTGATAAAGCCAGTGAGGTTTAATGTAGGAATTCAGAAGAGATTAAGCACATTATCTCACATGCAGGTAGATAATAAATAGAATACGAGCCATCAAGTCAGAAAATAATGCCATGAAACCTAAAATAAAGCCAGGAGATTCATCTCATTACAGCAGTGCTGCTCCTCTAGACTGCAGATTTCTGCTGGGACCCATTCCCCCATTTCACACTGGGCCGAAAGTGTAACAAAACCTACTCACTTTTAAACCAGGTTTAAATTTACTGGTCTGGGCAAGGGCTGCATTCTCTGCTGAAAACGAGTGGCACGACACAAGCACTGAAGGTCCCAAAATCTCATTATTTCAAATCAATGAAGTGGTTTTTCACCCACACGTTCCCACTGTGGCTTCCTGTATCCCCATTGATCACATTCCTTCAGCTGAATAACGTGCTGTTAATCTTTGGGGGCATTCTGACTTCTTCTGAGGAGCGCATATTTGAAGGGAAAGCGGGAAGACTGAAATGAATGTCAAAATCTTCCGGTTTGGAAGCGCCTTTACAAAATGCACAATTGTTGCAGCCGTGAGGCCTGGTAGGCCTCCCTGGCGGTCAGTCGCCTAAGGGCAGAAATGCCTAATCATGGTGACTAGGCCAAAATAACCCTTCTCCCGCGCTCGGACCCTCTCTTATCTCCCTGTAAGACAATAGGTCACTTTCTACCCCGACTCGTACTACTGGACCACTTCTCAAAACCTCGGTACCCTATAAAAACCCCACTTTTCCCCCAGCTCAGTAGAGGTGCTGTCCCTGAAACCCTTCGCGGAGGAAGCTAATAAAGATTCATCTGTGGAACCTCGTACAGCGCTTCTCCTCTCTCTCCCTGTGTCTGCTAAGGCACCTTACTAAGCTCATGAGCTGAGAATCACTGCAAAAGAGCTGATCACTGCTAAGAGCTGAATATCACTGTAACTAAGCTTGCTAAGTGTTGCCTGTGCCCGGGAGCTTTGCCGGAGTTGCTTGGGCAGGGGGGTACGTAGGTGCACCCCTATCCAGGAACAACCAAGGCAGCTGAGACCGACTGAAGCTACCGGGAGAAAAACTAAACACAATTATATCAGGATATAACTGCGAGAAAAGGGAATTTTTCTGTCTCCCAGCAGCATCCCAAGGGCAGTGCTGCAGGGACAGCAAGAAGCTGCTGATAAGGACCAGCTGACAAGGTCCCTTTCAAATCTTGAAAGAGGCCAACCTGTGCCTTTCATCACGGGAGAAATCACGAGCTAACCTAGAAAATATATATAACATCATAACCAACCCTACAAGCGGCTTCAAACCACTTCTAAAAATAAATAATGTGCATTAAACTTAACAAAGTAGTCGGAAATTCAAGAATTAGAAGGCGGTATGAGGAATTGGGAAACAAGCAAAAATATTCAGTCGTGCTCAATGCTCTGTTAGATGAAGAAAAAACTACAACCTGTTTCTAAAAATCTTCAAGGAAATTGGACTCGTATTTATTACAATTAACAGATTTTGAAAAACAATAACAATCAAATTTTCCAGTGCCAAAACCAGGTTCAGTCAATCCCTAGTTAAAATAAAGCACCCTTCTGGTTGAAATTGTCAGATATCATTATTACAATGTTTTAAATTATCACAATTTTATTATCACAATGTTATAAAACCTCTTTCATCCCTTTTTCCATACTGTCCTGCAAGGTTTTGGTCCAGCCCACCCTATTTCTCTGTGGCCATGTCCTGTCCATCCTTTTTCTCTGTATCCAGGTCCCACCTCCCTCAGTCTCTGCTCTAGTTTGGCACTGAGCTCACTCAACATTTCGAATAAAATGATTGCCAAAACCAAAAGAAACCCTGACTGTAAAAAATAAGGAAAATTAAATATTTCCACTTCTTTTCTACAGGACAATTCATTAGTGTCACTCCCATGGATTGCTCAGTTGAATAAATGGCTTCTGCCCAATGGAGAAGGAGATGATTACTACAAAACCCCAAACAAATCAAGAAATCTGCGGTAGCAACAATCATTAATTTTGAAAGAAGTGATTAAAATATACCAGTGACATATTTATATTCTCAGCAATATTTCACTGACAAGGGACCCAATTCAGGAATGGGCACAACTTCAGCAAAACTCTTCTAAATATTATTTTTTGACATGCTTAAAGGGAGGTTTTATTGAATAAAATTTCAGTATCTTTCTATTTGAAGTGAAATTCACTCCAGGAGTGAAGTTCAGTACCACATTTTTTCTATTTTTTATTTTGCTTCTGGATCTGCTCAGCTTGTAAAACATTAAATAATCAGGTCAAGTCAATTAATCCTTAAATCAAATCAAATCATTAAATCATTATCAATCAAATCAAATCAATCAAATCATTAAATAATCGAGTCAAATCTTCTTGACCTCATCTTCTCCCACATTCAAGATGGAGAACAATCCCTCAATGTAATTACATTTTTTAAGAAGGTGCTTCACAGTAAAAGGTAGCTCTAAAATGATTTAGAAATTCTTAAGTTGCTAAGTGGTGTCTTTTCACTTTTTATCTGACTGTAATAAATGCTGATTTAAAAAGAAAAATCACTGAATGCTGATTTTGCAGGGAAAATAAAGAGCAATGTCACTTGGTGCAGACCTCCTCTCAGGTAAGCACATGCTGCTTCAGTGCCAACCTAATTAAAAACAAGGTTTTTTAGTGGCGTACCCTGACTTGTCCTTTCTATCTGCTCAGCTGAGGATCACCTTTCTTCACCTACTGAACTGGGACGTTCTTTGCATTGCAAGAGAAAAAGGAAAACACAGTTTTAACATTTAAAATGGACACTTAATTAACTCAGCCTGCCTTTATGTTAATGAGTACCCTGCAGCTCAAACATGGCTCAGTCGTGCCATTCGTTAATTCACCTCAAAATTAATTGCATGAAGTAGTTTCCATATCTGCTCTTGTAAAGCTTCACTTTGCAAAGTAAGTTGGTTCATCTGTGGGTGCTGTGCACGTGTTTGGAAGCACAAAGTGGAGCAGCAAATGCTGTGCATTAACCTTACCACTGCAACCGCTCTTAGGCTCCTGCCAAATCAACCCTACAGACTTTTATGCTGAATATTCCCTCCAATGAAATAGATAAGTGTGATGAGGGAAACAATTATCAAATTATTCTTTTTTTTTTTTCCTTTTTTTTNTTCCTTTTTTTTTTTTTTTCTGATAAAGGGCAAATAGAGGGGCCGGGCAAGAGTTTTCTACAAAGAATAACAACACTTGGAGACCAGTTGGTGTAACTCTGCCTAACACAAGTAAAATTACAGTAATTAAACCTGTTAGAAGACTGAACTATCTGCTAGGTCAATTCTAGAATCTCTTGCTTGACAAATAAACTAGACCAATAGCAATGATGTGATGGATTAGCAGTTCCCACTTGCCTTTTCCCAGCACTTGGCAGGCAGTAATTGGCTCTGACATGGTTCATCACCCTCATTGTTACAGCAGCAGCCACCCCGTGTTCCTAAAAGGAGCCAGGAACACCACTGAGCCCTGCAATTAATTGTGGCAATTAATCAGGAAACTCATCACCTCCATAAGAGCTTTCACCTCCACTGTGCCTTGTAAACATGCACCAAACACAAGTTCATTGAGCTAAAGGAGGAATATTGATTATCCCGTGTTTAGAGCTCAGGGAGAGCTGAGATTCCTGGGAGTGTCCAAGGTTGGAGCAACCTGGTCTGGTTGAAGATGTTCCTGCCCATGTCAGGGGCTGGACTAGAAGACTTTACTGGTCTCTTCAAACCCAAAACTGGGTGAAAAAAACAATATTAATATGTTAATATTAACCAATATTAATATGTCTCTCTGCCAGGGAGACCCTGCACAGGACAATTCCTGCTCTCCATCCTCAGCACATCCTGCACCTACTCCCTCAACCCTCCCCTTGCTGGGGTCTGTGTCTCTTCATTCCCACATTAAGCATTCCAGGCAAATGGATCTGCTCTAATTTTTCAAAATTTGTGTGGTTTCCCCCCACTCCAGATTTAACAACACTTAAGGAAATGAGAGATTAGCTGTCCATTAAATCAGAGACTAGTTTGGGGTTGAAGAGACCAGGAAAGTTTTCTAGTCCAATCCCAGGAATGGGCAGGGACATCTTCAATCTGACCAGGTTGCTCAAAGCCCTGTCCAACCTTTGGCACTTCCAGGAATCTCAAAAGCCAGGTTATTTCCTACATTTTTAGGGTTTTCCCTACACAGCCAGGTCTGCTGTACCGTCCCTATACTGCTCCCAAGGAAATGGAAATAGAAAAGAATCAGCTTGTGAATTCCCACTAAATGTTTCACGTGTTTTGAAATACCCTTCTATCTTTTTATTCCAAAATAGGAAAGACCAAAAATCAAACAAAGAAACCCACAAGCAACCAAAAAACCAGAAAACTGAAGAAAACTAAATAAAAAACACAAAAGCAAAAGCATTAATCCTTAAACAAAACCAAATAACTGCACTGAAAATATCCTGCTGATTTCAGCTTGTGCCTGTGACCTGCCCATACCCTGCAGCTGCACACACTCGCAAACCAGACCCTTGGCACAGGTAGAAATTTTTGCTCGTTAATTACCTTGCAGTAATTAATTAAAATTTTCATCTCAAGCTGCTGACTTGCATTTCTCTGCTTAAGGGAAGTCAAAAGATTCAGAGGCTGGGGAGGTGGTTCTGCCCCGGAGCAGCTGCCTTGCTGGACATACAGAGTCCCACAGCCTTTAGGGAACAGCTGTTCCTCTCCAAGGCTTGGAAAGAGAAAGCTCTGAAGATCTGCTGCAGGACAGCTCAATGTTTTTTATGTCCAATTCTAAGTGCAGAAATTCAGTGTGAATTGAATAGAATACAAATTCTATCAACCTTCTTGTCAGTCCTCTCTCTGCTTTCTCAAATAAAATCCCATCCCAAGCTTGGCTCCTCCATGCTGCATTGAAACCACCTCAGATTTCCTCCCAGGTCCAGAACAAAATCCTCATGTGCAGCATCACAAAATAATTCAGGCAAGGTAGACAACTAAATCTTTTGGAAAAGGGGATGTTTGGGACAAAGGAATATGGGGGGTTCTCCTTAGCACAAACCCCAAATTAATTGTAGGAGTTGCCAGAAAACGTGGAACAGGGAATGCAGAAATTGATAGCAACCGGAAACTTTAAAGGGCAGAGTAAAGTGGAAAAAAGCTATAATATTTTTATATTTTTGCCTGGCCGAAAGCAACAAGCAATCACTTTTCATCCTGGGGGGTCTGGGGAGCAGACACTGCCAGGTGCTCCTGTATGAAATAGAAAACAGAGGCTGCAGAAAAACACACAAAAAATGGCCTTTGCTGGGGAAAATGTGAAAACTCAGACATGTTTGGGCTAAGCATTGGCATGGGATTGAACAGAGGAGCTGAAACAGTTTCTTATAGATAAAACGTTTTTAAACACTGGGGTCTGCATTTGTCTGTGTTGTCCCATTGTCCCCATTGCAGCTGGGAAGGAATCACAGCCCAGACTGGGACACAGTGGCTGGAAAGGAGCTCTGCAGGGAATGGCCTGGGAAGCCTGATGGTGCCACCAGTCACAAAAGCTGTTGAGCAAATATACAACAACAACAACAACAATAATAATAATAATAATAAAAAATTGACCCCTGATGCTCCAGCAGCCTAAAACGAAGCCTAGAAAATTGAATTCTTTCTTTTGGCTTGGTAAGGAATAAATAGTGAACAACTCTGCCAGAGCAATGGGGCTGTGCACACCTTGCATATTAAACTTGCATGTCTGTCACTATCAATAAGCACTCCCAATTCTTACCAATGTGTGCATCAAATTACAGCTGATCAAACATAGTCCTGTAGAAAATGGCTTAATAACTCCTTAATCATAATTAAGAAAGCCTTAAAATCTCTAGAGGAGAGTCTCAAGGGATTTAACAGAATGGCGAAGTGATAATGAACATAACAAACTGTACCATAGCAGCTTAAAGACGTATTCATGTTTTCCAAGATGTTAAATTTAATGGTCTGTATATCTAGATTGAGTGATAAACACTGATATTAAGTGACAAAAAAAATTTAATTTAACTCCCAAAACCTCAGAATGCTTCACAGGAAATTAGCTTGGAGGATCTGGTCCCCATTTATAATTCTCATTTAAGAGAACAAGACAGAAATACTAAAACTGGTGGAAACAAAGCAGATTCAGGAGGTTTAATTCTGCCCCAGCCCTGTACCATGTACTTCAGGGGACAAAATACTCCTTAGGGCAGAAGGACACAAATAATACAATTTGCAGTACATATTTATATAGGAACCTCAGTGGCTATGGGATCTAAACCTCTTTTTGGGGTTGTAGTGCAAAAATGAAGAGCAGGGCTAAAATTTCTCCTGGTGGATTTGTTACATATCCATGAGAATTAAACGTGTGCTCTGGATTCCAGAAAACCTCAAGGTCATCCCTGTGAATTCCCCGTGGGCAGCACTGCAGGAGGAGGGCACTGACAGTGCTCTTGGGCACACATTGAGGTTTGACAGGACTCGGAGGCACATCAGGATCAGGTGAAATTCGAGACATCCTGGGGCTGCTCTGGCTGCTTTCCAGGTCAGAGCATCTGTGGAGGTGTGAAAGAATCATCTTTGCAACAACCACGTGAGTAGGAAACTGATCCACTGCTGTATAAAATGAGCAGTAGAAGGGTTTTATATTGAAATAAATGAAAAGGACTTTATTTCTACTCATAACAAACTTCAGAGAGAACAATTTTATATCTAAACTCCTTAACTCATTCATTAAATCTTTTTTTTTTATAGAGGGAACGACTGGTGATCCTTTCTCTTAAAGTCCCCCAGGAATTAAAAACAAACACAAAATTTGAGCCATACATCCCTGGGTTGCTTCTAGTGGCATTCTGAAGAATCTTTAGAAAAATTCCAAACTTTTATGATATTTCTTGCTGGCCTTATCAGCAACAGTAATGGGTTTTTTTCCTTCATCACTGCATGCATATATGTTGTGTATGAAGAACAGGTAAGAGAGACGTTAATTTATTCCCAGTTACTCAATTTTTAGGTATTAAAAGGTCATTCTTGCTTTATTGTTACTTTACTTCTTTTCAGCATTCTTCAGATAATAATATATAAGGACATAAAAAGGAAGCAGGCAAAAGTTTCTGGACTGTGGGGAAACGAAAGCTACTGCAGAAAATAAGATATTCACCAAGAAATATTGGGGCTTTTTTATTATTGCTATTATTAGTGTTCTTGTTATTATTGCTACCAGTACAAACCTCAAACATAGTACCAAAAAATTACAATTTTTTTCACATGGCTTTTAGTAGTAGAAATAACATTTAGTAATACTAACCCATCAGGCAATACCACCAGCCATATTCAATGTCAGATCAATTTAAAGTTTAACTTATGGCACCAGTAGATTAATTATTTCAATGAAATATCTTCTATTTTTTGTTCATTCTGCATGGCAGCAGCAAGTCAGAACTTGGCAAATCAACATTATGGGTATCTACAGTGCAAAATCAAAGAAAGAAAGAAAGATAACCTCTTGCAGCAGCACATCTTAGATGAAAGAAAATAACCACTACAACAAATAAAGCCAGAAAAATTGTGACACAGAGATCCTGTCTCTACAATATTCCCTGATGCTGAGAAAAGCCAGTCCCAGTGGAAGTAAAAATAATGAATTTCAAAATAATGTCTAGTCTAAAGTCTGAGCTCAAACAGAAATCATTAATCTGACAGCCTGTGCTTGAATTTTCCACCTTGGTCACTTCCCACAGAATTCACTTGGAGGGACAAAGGGAGATAACCCATCTTACACAAAATGGTTTTCCTGCTTTTGGCCAGCTTTCCCCTGACATCACCACCAAATCTCCATACAGAGCCTTGGCTGTGACAGGATCCCAGCTCCTAATTCAGTTATAAATCCTCTTACATTTCTCTCACACGCTTCAAGAAACCAGCTTAGCAATGAAAGCGCAATTATGTCATTCCACATAACTACACCCTGTTCTTCTAAGTGTATTTGGGAGCTTGCATTCCTACCCTAAGTACCTAAATCAGTCTAATTCAAGGCATCCATTACTCTAATCCCAGCTCTGAGAAGCTTTCCATGAACAATTTGCTTGTTCCCAGCCATTGCTACAAGCCCTCCAATATTCTAATTATGAATTTCATTTCTTTTGCTCATGTTACCCGAGCTGTTCCATGCTATTTAATAGGTACTTTCATTGATTTAAGTTTTTGGCTTTAGTATGAGGGGTTTTTTTTCCAAACAGCTTTTCTATAAAACCCACGATTTGTAACTGCTCCCTGAGCCAGATGTATAATTTGTTTGAATTCTGAGAGAAATGACAAACTCTATTTCTGTTCCTGAATTCTTATCTTTCCAGATCATAAGAGCCAGAGAATCTGCTTTCCCCCCCTAATTGATTCCCCATAAAATTCCTATTAGTTATGCTGGGTAGTAGACACTTATAAGCTAATGGAATTGGGCAAGTTAATTACAAAAACATTTTAAATAATCATCTACATCTGTCTATTGCAGCATTCCACGTTGCTGTGGCTTGCATCATCATAATGCTGAACATAAAATCATTCACATGCAATATTGCACTGGGGTCTAAACTTTTTCCTCTTGGAAACAGGAAAATTGAAATCTCTCGAGTTTTCCCACAGTTTTGAAGGACACAAACCAACCTCATCCACTCCACACTCACCCTGCCCATCATGCTCCAGGAATATCTGCAAAGAAAGGTTACAGCCCAAATTAGAGAACAAATTGAGGGCAACTTGGGCACTCCTCCTCCTTGTATTTTTTCTAACAAAGAAATTCAGATTAATTGTAAGTATGGAACTTCTCACATTTCAACCGACAGGAAAATCTAATTGGAGTTCATTAAACACTTTTTCTCAGAGATTATAATGACCTATTCCTTCTATGTGCAGCCTTATACACCAAATATAGCACTTTTGAATAGGAGAGATTTCACAAATTTAAACTGTTTACTTATGTCTAACACTATACTTAGAGTGGATTCAAACCCCATTCACTTTTATTTGTGGAAAGAATTTTAATGGTGCTGCATGAAACAGATACAAATTAATTTGTGTCTAAGTTCACATTCTCAGCTTGACTCTTGTGAGTATTTTGCTCATTTACAGACTCAGTCCCCATGACTACACTTTTTGTATCAGTAGGGTGGAACTGTTTCTTAGTCCAATTCTTTAGCATTTTGAATATTTTTACAATCTTAGCTGTATATAACCTGCTGACCTTTAAGAAGTCAAATATTTAATTTCATTTAATCAACAACGTTCCTTGAGAACACATAAATCCTAAATCCATTGAAACTGGAATTTCAGGAGAAAAATATTGGGCAGTCTGTTGTGTTGTCAGACCCATTTATCAATGTTTATATTTTAAGATAATCTCTTCTTGTAAAAAGCAAACTGGGTGAAAATTACCTTTCAAGAAATATCCAACACAAAAATAATTGCTTTGAATGCTATAAAATTTAAAATACTGTGCCAGTGCCATAACCAGCAAAAGAATTTGAATCAATGACACATTAAGTAATTTTCTGTAAATAATTAAAATTCTAATCCTTTCAAACCTTTGCACTGATTTGGCATTAGGGAAGTATTGCACCAATCTTCATATTCACATACCAGGAGTGCAGCTTTTCATGGAGTTTTCTTTTCCTGTCATCTGAGGATCAAGAGTTCAGTTTGAAACAGTCCTTAATAGCAGCAGCAATCCCCAATGTCAAACTTTTGGATTATTAACTTCATGCCTTTTTTTTTTTAAATGGCCATTATAGTAAAAGGGAGGGAATGGAAAAACAATTATTTCCCCACTCTGTAGTGGGGTTTGTATTTGTGGAGTATGTATTTCCCTCAATCCTTTCAGTAATAGAAATGACTAAGACAAATAATACACCAAAACCAGCTATCCTGGGTCAAAATAGCTTTGTCCATGAAGTCAGATGGGACGAGAAACTGAGGAAGTCCATGACACGTGTACTGGAAGATCTTGAGCTGAACTGTGCTTGCTCCACCTGCATCTCCTTCTTGATTAGAAAGTAAATATGCAAAGGGCTCTGAATCACCTAAAATTATCACAAATCACTCACTTCCATCTACAGTATGGGGTTTTTTTGACATATTTCTATTTTTCTTCAGGTAACAGACAAAGCTGCTGTGATTTCTACATCACCCACGGAGCACGTTGCCAAAGCCAGGATTATTGGCAAGGAAGCAAGGCAAGAATTTCTCTGAGTCTTCAGGAAGGGTGAGGAGAAAAGCTTCAGTCTGAATTCCCAAGGGTATTCACCTCCCAGAGCAGTGCCTTTAACATCTGTCACAAGGTTTGTAGAAAAAGACAGAAAATGTCACTCGTTCAAGCTTTAAATTTTGACCTTCCCGAGAGAGGAACAGCTTGGCTCAAAGGCATTGCCAAAGACTTCTCCTGAGGCCTTGGGAAGGCTGACCTGAAACAGAGACTGGACAGAGCTAGAGAATAAAGTAGATATTTATTGAAAGGCCCCCAGGATCCACCTGGGGCAGGACAGGGCCTGACCAGGGCTACCCCCAAGGTGGACCCAAAATGGTCACAAAACGGCTGCCCGGTCACAAGGTCTCACTTTTATAAGTTTTGGTCCATTTGCATATTGGGGTTTAATTGTCCAATTCCAGCTCCAGGTTGTGAGGTCCCATCCTTCTTGTTCCTCCCTTCAGCCGCCCTTGTTTGTGCTTTTGGGCCTGAAAGTTGTCCTTGGTCTCCAGCAGGAAAAGGATTTGTTTTGTCTCCCTGTTCTGTGAAGAGCTGAGTGACACTGAATGTGAGCTCAGAACTGCACCCCTGGGCAGCACAGAATATGAAAAATACGAAAGCTAAAACTTATGGCATCACTCCCAAGTGTCCAGTGGCTAACAACTGAGTGGAAAATTGAACCTTCACATCCTCAACATGCAGATTCCCAAACAGATTCACATGAAGATTCAGAACATGCCAAAAATTCACCTGCAGGGAACCAGACACTGGGAGAGGGGCAAACTGAGGTAAAGTCTATATGGACACATACAAGCAAGTACATGTTTGATGCCGTATCTAAGGGTCAGAGGCAGATATTCTTTCCAAGCTGGAAAGGCAAAAGAAGTGCAGGAAAATCTGCTTCAACCATATTAACATCTTACCCATACACCACACAGACACTGAATTCATGGAGGCCCATCAGAGCTGCTCCCTCACGCCCCAGTGCAGAGATAACTGCAAATTGCACAGCTCAAGCAGCCAGAGCTGCCTGCAACACAGCCTGGTTGCCCCTGCAACAAGTTGATTTTATACATCTGCAATGCACTAAACATAATTATCTGGTAATTTTCCTAAATGGAAAAATGAATTTAAATTACTGAAGTACGAAGTGCCTTCTGCACACTGGCTTGCAAAGGCCAAGCCTGCCACATTAGAAAACAGCAGTGCTTTATTCTAATTACGCCTAAAGTAGATGTTACAATTTCAGAAATAAGCTTTTATACTGGTAAGACTGAAGAAATGGCTTCATAATGTTTGTGGAACTTATTTTCTCCATTTTCAATGCAAGTGAAGGCAAAATTTAAACAAATAAGCATTCCCTTTGAGTTTGTGCAGGGCCGACCTCAATTCCACACACATTATATTCCATTTCTTTATTCATATGGATAATTCTATCAGAGGCCATGAAACTGCTCCCATGAACACACCACAGATCAAATCTTAATCGGAGTTGACAAGGTGGTGATCAGTTAAAGGTTGCACTCAGTGTTCTTACAGGTTTCCTCCAACTTAAATGATTTTGTGATTCTGTAACTTTTACTCTTTAATAACATAGAAAGGTGTATATATATGTGTGTATNTTTTTTACAATTAAATGGAAGCCATATCCTAATTTACACACAGCAAATGCAGTTAATGCTTAAAGGAACTAAAATGCCTCAGCCTTGTGCTGCAAATGATCCCATATATTCTGATCCCATGCAGGAATAAGAGAGGAGAGTGAAGAGGCTGATTTTGTGCCAGTGACACCACCCTTTCCTGCTGCACAACAAGAGGGACACCTCGAGTAGCAGCAGATCCATGAGAGAAATGTTCAGAGTTAATCAGGATTGATCCACTATTGACCCATTCCAAACACAGCTCAGCCCCTACGCAGCAGAGCACAATGTCACGGATAAATCAGGTGTAATAAGGCTGCCATTGACAGATTTAGAACAGTAAGTGCAGTGTGAACAAAGAATCCAGTCCAGTAATCTATATTTTAAAAAGCCACTTTTGTTTTGTAGAAATAGTAAATTAATTTACTTCATGTAAACTCTGCAAAGAAACAAGGATGATCGGTTTAAACTATGTATTTTACTTTATGATTTGTATGATTTAACAGAACAGTTATCCATTTGTAAGGTTAGTTTTAAAAATTGGGAATTTAACATACTTATGCCTTGTAGCTAATCCTTTTGGTTTTTCAGCTGCTTCTTTGAAGCATGCCGACTTCACATGAGTATGTAATTGCTTTACAAATTAATGAACAGAATTAAAATCTACTCTGAACATTGGATGAGTTATTCAGCATTCAGACTTTGAGAGTGTGTCAGGGGGATTTACTTCTTGGGGACTCTGCCAACATCACAGCTAAATGGATGGATTATCCTTTCATATTTTGGAATACGAATCTGTTAGGAGAGGTTCTCAGGGACCAGGGGGTCTCCGTGGCAGAATATGTCTGGATCAAACCAGACATCTGAAGGAAGGAAAGGAAAATGATCCTGCTGTGTGACTGAACTGTGGGATCAGCTGCTCCAGCCCTCTGCCCCTCAAGCCAACACACAGATGAGCCCCAAGGATAAGGAGAATCAATTTAGAATATATCACATTAAGATTTCAGGTGGAAAATGGTGCAAAATGCCACCTTAGGACAAAATCTTGGGGAGATGGACCGCATCCACACAAATCCTGCTCTAATTCAGTGTGGAAAGCGAGAGGTTCTCATCTTCTTTAACATAACAGACATAGGAAGTCTTGTGCATGTCCCAGAGAAAGCAACTAGGGCCCTAAATTCAGAATTAACTCTTAAAAATAAAACAAAGAAATAGATTATGCAAAGATTAGGAGAATTTTCCCACCTTCACAATAACTTGAAACACTAGCCAGCTTTAGGGCAGCACAAAGCCACCATATCTTGTCTCCACACTTGATTATATCCATAAGATTCTCCTTCCTCATTAGAAAGCTGGAAATAGAGGGTTTTCCCATATTTTTTGAAATAAATTTCCTTTCAAGAGCTCAGCCTGGCTGTCGTGTGCTTACACCACACACCAGTGCATGAGCAGTGTCACCACTGCACTCCCTCCTCCCTCTGCCCTGCACATTGCCTCACTCAGCTGCTGCGGGGAAGCTCTAAAGCCTGGTGTCCCCACAGATCAGATGGGACTTCTCTTTTCTGAAGGCAAAACATGAGGAAAAATGAGGCTTTGAGACCTCACATGAAAAGATTCAGCTTCAAAGAGAACTCCAAGCAGAGGAAGCATGGATGGAAACACTTCTGATGGCAGCAGTGCTGCTGGAAGCTCACGCTTTGATTTTGGTCTGGGTTAAATACCTGTGTGCTTAATCATTTACACGGATTTCTGAGGGGCAGAAATACAATAGACACAGGTGTGGGAGGGTGTTGTGGGTTTAGGTTTCCTCCTTTGTCTCTTCTGCCTCTGCTCATCCTCACACATGAGCAATTCCAGATTTATGGGTCTCAGCATCAGTCCCAGGACTTTGCTCCATTTCCTTCCATTTTAAAGCTCTCAGGTTTCTGCTCCAGTTTCAGCTTTATTTTGCTTTTGGTTTGTGGATTTCTTTGCTAATAAGTCACATTCTTCATCCCTAAACATTCAATGAAACTCCTTCAGCACTTTTCACTGTGATTAATCTCACCCTCTAGCTCTTTCATTTTAACATAATCCATTAGGTTTGCATAATTTCTTGTTCTGGACCTGGATTTATTCAGAAGGTTACATTTTTAAGCGAATTTCCAATTACCGTTTTGTTTTCTGGTTAACAAAGTGATTGCTGCTGGCAGCCTCAAGAGATCTAGCAAAGAAAACATTGAGACAGAAATGTGGGGTTACTTGATCAGCCAATGTCACTGACTTCCCCAAAACAGCATCTTTTATGTTGATCTTACATCTGCTTGAATCTGAATTATCTATTTCTTCTATTTCTCCAGCTTTAAAGCCAAAACAGCCTGCCTGCTGCTTTCTCTGATGTGTCCAATGAAAATGTCACATGAAAAATTAAAAATAAAAAGAAATGTCATGCTGCTATACTTTGATGCTTGGTTAATCTGTTCCCTAGGAAATTGAAATCTTTTCTTAATAACAAGCAGAAGCAATTGTTGTTTCTTGTTTTTTTTCCAATCAGCTTTTAATTTGTTGAAAAAGAACTAGGGTTTATAGGAAAAATATCAAAATTAGTGGGAAACTCATTCATTTATTATATTTTAGGGGGACTATACTGGGTTTAACTTTCATTATCACTTGATAGTTTGGGTTCCTTTTGGCCCCACATTCACTCAGCTCATTTTCCTTCTTCATTGGGTTAAGACAAAACTACAGAATCATCATTACATCCTGTTCTTAAATTAGCTACCAGAGCAATCTCACACCTTTTTACTCGTACAAAATGCACACCTTCCTGTCTATACATCTGCAGAAGCACAAAAACTGCCACAGGAGCCAAATCAGAGCAAAGGACTCTGTGGTTCTTCAACTGAAAATGTTCATTTAGGAGAAATGAACATTTATGAGTTCCTTCCAGGGAGGAACTCTAATCCATTTTTCCTCCTCCAGGATTTTTCCCCCTAAAGTCTGGTTTTATTTCCAAATTCCACATCAGCTCCTGTCATTAGATCACAGTTACTTCCCATTTAATTTTTTTTTTTTTTGGCAGAGTTGCTCTTAATCAACCTCTGCTCTCCAAGGAGTCAGGATTTTCCCTAATCCCATCAATTTAATGTTTATTTGCTCTGTTTCTTCAACATTGAATTGTTTTTATCTTCCAGGCAAAGTGTGTCTCTGATGGACATCCTATAAATCTATGGGTCATCCTTCGGCAGTTGGGATGTGTGTGGAATTATCATCTCGCCCTTCCTGAACATCACAAGCCCATTCCTTCAGAGCTGTGAGCAGCTCCCTCTTCTTTGTGGTTTTGTACTGTTTTTTCTAATCAGTACTGGTAAATACTCTATTTCATACCCCACTCTACAATTCTTAGTACTTCTCCTGTTCCATTTGATGCTTATTTTCTTATTCATTTGCTCTGTCATGTCTGATAGTCTCTCAAACACATATAAGGTTATGTTTCTAGGATACCATTCTGTGACTATCATTATACAATATACTCATTGCAAATCCCTTTGCAGTGAACACAAATAATTCAGGAACTGCGGCTGTTTAATCTAGAGATGAAAAGGCAAAGAGAGACATCATAAAGTTCTTGAGTGTGGTAAATCACACTGTAAAGAAAGCCAGGGCAATTTACTCCCCATATTTATAATGAACGAGCATTTCTGTTGAAAGCACAGAAAACTTTTTTTGCTGTTTGTTTTTTAAAAGAATAACATTAGCACAGAGCATGCCTAGCCCATCAAAAAGGTAAACGCCTCTCTTCAAAACATTGATTGTCTCCATCTTTCATGAATATGGAGAGCTACCAAAAAAAGCAGGAGGTCTCACTGTATAGGAAAACTGGAAAGAGAGAAAAATATTGTTCCACAGTAAGATTTTTTTTCCTTTTTTTTTTCCTTTTGCATGAGGTACCTCTTTTACTCTCACTAGGAAGTTTTATTTTTCTGTAGAATGCATTAACTGATTTTTCTAAGGAAGTTAGATGCATGGCTTTGGTCTGATTGGATAATAAAGTCAGGGAGAGACTGCACAGGTATCAAAATTAACCAACATCAGTAGTTATGATGGTCTATGCAACGATAAACAAAACAGTTATGTCAAATGTTTGATTTTACTCGTTACAAAGGCTTGATTTCATCACACACTGTAGGCAAAGTTCTCCTTCTGACCTCACTTCCACTTTTAATTTATATGAACAAAGGGTTGGGGTGAGCATTTCTATTTGCAGGCTTGATTCATTTGTAGGAATCCTAGAAACTGAGAATTTGGGGTTTTAGTGTATAGTAACACATAAGAGTCAAGATGGAGTATTTTGGGTGTTGTCTTTGTCTTTCTTCTTCACCTTCTTCTCCATGGGTTTGTGTGGCTTTCTGTAATTGGGTGAAGAAGGTCTGCACTGGGGGCCTTGGGTGGTCAGTATTGGGTTAAAACCATAAATAATAGAGGTGTCACCTTGGTATTGGGTAATTAACACTTAAAAGACCTTGGAAAGAGTTAGAAGCTCTCCATTTCACCCGGCTTGCTAGTTAAGCTGACAGTACATGACCCTATAAACAGATAAGATTAATAAACATTCCAAGTCCAAACTCAACATCTTCCTTTCCCATGTCTTTCACCCTGACCTCGGCAGAGGAGAACAGAAGCCAAAACCAACAGATTCATTCAGCTCCAGGAGAGCAGATCAGTCACCTGCATCCAGCGATGGTCACAGTGATGGAGCTGCTCCAGTGACTCTTTACAAAACCCCTGCGTGTGGCTGCTCCGTGGGGCTGCTCCAGCTCAGCTCCTCAGCCCTGAGGGTAACTCTGAGCCCTGACACCTCCAGGGCTCCTTGGAAATTCCTGGCACAGGTCCTTCGGAATGCCTGATCTTACACACTCACAACACATCAATTAAAACTCGCTTTTGCCTTTTGTCTTTTCATATTTTACCAGTGAGGCTGCTTGTAAAGGAATCTACTACTTCTTGGCTCATAACTAACCTATCCACTGCTCTGGCACAGAAAGGGCAAGGAAGAAAATGAAGAAATCTTAAGAAAAAGTAAATTAAGAAATCTTTGATTCACCCAGGCTGCCTAAGAGACAATGAGAACTGTATGATTGGGTGGACTGTGCCAAACTCACTTTTCCCTGGACACAGAGCCTTGAAGGCATCAGGATGGGCTCAGCATCCACCAGACTGAGCCAGCTGGTGGCAGTTTGGTCTCCAAAATATTGATTTTTATTTCTTTAGCTAAAAAAAGCTTTGTAATGATTGGTTAAATTGGTAAGAACGTGACAGATTCCAACCTCAGTAAAACTAAGAAAAAAATAGAGAATAAAAAATAGAGAACTTCCACAAAAGAATAAAACTACTCACAGAGCTTTTAACAGGGAAACATATTACAAGAAACTGTGTTTGTCAAGCAATTATTTTTTAAGATCTGTCTCAAATCATGAGTATTCTGAATGAGGTTCTAATGAGCAGTGCTCTTATTCTGATTAAGCAACTCTAATGACAGACCAGCCCTAGTTTTTATTTGCACAGTTGAACCATGAGCTTGATGTAGAACTTTTCATAATCTTGGAGTTTTCCAGTGTATCATTTCTTAGAGCCAACCTTTTACTTTCTTCAAGCCAACTTTTTATCTTCTTCAGAACAGCAGAAAATTAGAGTGATACCAATCTGCTAAAGGGCCAGGCCCACTCCTTGAGCAAGAGGCTAACCCTGCTGTGAATGCTAGCAGCAAAAAAACCTTGAGAAATTGTCAGCTGTTGTCTCAAACTCCTCAGGGAGTTGCAAATAACCATTATACACAGTTGATAGATGCCTCTGCAGGAGTTACCTATCATGAAGTCCACATTAAAGACTTATTTATGTCCTTAACAGGAGAAGTCTTGCTGGTCTGAGTGTCTTTAAATGAAGGATTAATTGCCTCTCCCTTGAATATCTGATTTTGTTCCATCAATCTGATTACATCAGCTTCCTTGGTCTACAGCACAAAACTTCTTTGCAGCCCAACCCCTGCAAGCAGCTCTATTACCATAAGAGCAAAGCCAGCTGTGATTGCAATGGAGCACCATTATTCAAGGTGGTTTTTGCTCTCTCAATTCATCCCTCATGTTTTCCTACCCCTGGGATTTACAGTCTCGCAGACAGGGTTTAAATCTTCCAGGACAGGGAGTGTGAGCAGCAGTCAACTCACATAACATCAGGGAATGTGTCTCAAGAAAGGAGCATCAGTCCTTTTCTTGTGCCTGTAACTGGTCACTCATTCATTAAATGTGGGGACTGGGCTCTTACCCAGATCACAGCAGAAAAAGAAGAGTTCTGTGTAAAAGAATGTTCCAAAAGACCAGCACCCGCCTGCTCACTGCACAATCCACTAAATTGTTCAGCAAAGAAAGGGTTAAATGTATCCTGCGCTAGAAACTGGCTGGCAGCCAGCCTGCTCCATGGAATTCTGCTTCTTCCTCTAATTTCTGATTAAAGATTTTATGGATTTACGTTGAAATTAAGTGGAAATATGTTTAAATATATTCTGTCCAACCCCTGGAAGTGTCTAAGGTCAGGTTGGACAGGCCTTGGAAAAACCTGAGATAGGGAAAGTCATCCCTGCCCATGGCAGGGGTTTGGAAGGAGATGATCTTTAAGGTTCCTCCCAACCCAAACCATTCCATGGTTCTATGACATTATCAAATTTCTGCTTCTCAAAGCTCCAATTCCTTTCAGAATTAACCTATTCAAGTTCAGTAGAAGATGCAAGAAACTAAGGAGATCCTGTCTTTGCTTTCCTGGTAAATGAGAATACATTTATTGCTGTGTAAATCTGATCATTCTAGACCAGGAATACTTTTATCCCAAGTTTAGCCAAAAGTAACACATTTCTGTAAAATCTTTTCACTGAGAAGAACCAGCGGTCCTAATTAGTTAATTTTGAACTGAACTCCTCAAAAGGAGAGGTTTCAGTGCCAGAACCTTGCCTTAACCTGACCACTCTTTTATAACCAAGTCCTAAAGGACATAAAAAGATGGAAAGGTGGAAAAGCACATTTATGCACTTTAGAAGCACAAATTGTACAATTCAACCTCAGTGCCCTGCCTGACATTTCAAAGTAAAGGGACAGTGAAAGGGACTGATTGTTGGCAGAGCCAGGGGCTAAAATCCAGCATCTGCCCCACAGCAGGTCCCCAGGACACCCCACTGCTCAAATCATTCCTTAGGCTCCCTGTGAGCATTATCAGGAACAATTGCTGAGAAGCACATGAAAAGAGTGCCAGGAAATACACTGCAGCTCCTTGGAGAGCTCTCCAGAAGGGCTGGAATTAGACACAGCTCAAGTGTTCCCTCTCAGGCACATCCTTCAGTCCCCCCTGAGATCCCCAAATCATCGTACCTGGTCAGCCTGGACACTCAAAGGCTGATTGCAATAATTTTAAGTTCTCTATTAAAGATAAACCAAAGAACACCTCACTGAAAAGCAGTCTGCTTAAAAAAAAAGTCACAATAATTTGTTAATTAAATAAAAAAAAGAGGTAAAAAAATCACATGATGTCACATTTCCCCTGCTCCCTTCTCATTTCAGGGAGCTTTCTCTTTTTCCCAGTAGCAAGACTAAAAAGGGAAGAATACAATTTAAAAAAAAACACTCAAAGCAAAATCAATATATCTGTTCCAAAAATTTACAAGCAAACAGCTCTTTCACAAATTCCATGAAAAAATACTAGCAGTTTTTCGCTTTTGTTAATGAAAATAACAATTTAAAGGGTTGCATTGATCTTTAACCAGCAGTTTTTAGCTGAGAAGACTACACCCTATACATTTACCTCCTACCCACACCTGAAATGTGATAAATACTTCGCTAAAGTACTAAAAATACTTTTGCATTTTTAAAATGACTTTCTGCTTTTCCAAAGATTTTCACACACACCCCCAAGTCCCAACACTGCTTGAAATGGTTCGGTTTTATTTTTGGAAATACAGCACTACAAAGAGGCCTACAGTGATGTCTCTATCCAGATCCTAATGAAGAGCCATCCATAAAACAGATTACTGAGAAGTGGCTATAAAGCCATTGAAATCAGCCAAGAAGGTTGTGGCAGTTAATATGTAGATAAATTATACTCAGTAATTAGCAGGGAGGTGCAGACATAAGCCTGACAAGTATTTGACAGCATAAAATGTAGCAGGAGCCTTTAAGAATGAGCACAAGGAGGAAGATCCTCCAGAAAGAAAAAAATTGCCTTATTTGTTGATCTCAGAGAAATGTCTTCATCCTTCTACACCTCCCTATTAATAAAGAGAAATATGAAAGGTCAAAAAGAAGGAGAGGGAAAAAATTATCAGCTTAGATGCAGCCAAACTAAACAGGCTTGGAATTGTCCCCCTGGGGTAGAGATGTAGCAGGGGAGATACAGCAAGGGGATACAAAAAAAGGAGGCAAAACCTGGAATTCCAAAGAGAAGGGGGTTGTTTCTGCACAGTCTCTTCAGTATAAGAACTGGGGACACCAAATTAAGGTTCACAATGAGTAAAGAGAGGCAGTTGGTCATTAAAACCATTGTTCCTATTAAAAATTCCACATCAAGAAACAGATGAGGACTGGCTGAGGATTGATAAGCACACACAAATATCTGCTGGGGGTTTTGGGGCTGCCTCAGAGCCCGAAGCCATCTGGAGTGGGGGGGATGTTGGATTTTCCCTTTTTCTGACCCAGAGATGGGGCAACTGAGAGGCATTTTAAAAACTTTTACTCCATTTACAGTCTCATGTGAAGGGTGAGACAATACAGATGTTACCATTCATGCTATCACAATTAGAAGCCAAAGTATTTCCTAATTACAGCACATTATAAGCATTTTTTTGCCTATCAGCTTTTGCTACACAATGCCATTAATGTCTTAAAGCCAATCATCTAAATTCCCCCCTCGTGGGTCCTACTACAATGCACCTTTCACAGTTCTATTTCTCCAAAGTATCTAGAGTTATTTGCAAGGCCATCATGTGAAACTTGTTTCTGTTCCATTTCTCTCTCAACAATGTCTGTCCTATTCCATGGCATTTCTAACCCAGCATTTCCTATCTGGATGTTTGCACACAGATCCACACTATGTGAGCCTTCTGTCAAACTTTGAGAATTCTCTACAAACCCATTTCCCACAGCCTGTCCTCCAAGAAACACCCTCCTGGCAGAGTCAGAGCCATCCTGCCTAATGCCCCACTTGAATATTTTTATTTTCTGCCCTGGACACTGTGGAGATGATGAACACCACTGCACACCCAGCCTATTTCCCTGCTGTTTGGCAGTCGGGCTTTTTAAGCACTCAGATGTATCCGGATATTCAGCTTTTAGCCTAATTTGCCCTGAAATAGAGCAGAACAAGGAGGCTGACTACTTTTGAAAACTTCATCCCAAATTCTGACAAGAACAATGATCCCAATGACTGTTGTCATGTCTTTATCAAAGTATTCCATGTACAGAACTCTTTGGAGTAAACACTTGCAATTTTTTACTTAGAGTTCCCACTGGAAACTATGATCTAGATAATGGTAAGAAAAAGATTTTTTTCTTTTGAAGCATTTACCTCTTCCCCAAAGAAATTCCTCTCTTCTTCCTCTGGGGAACCTAAAGCAACTTGAAATTGTTCTTCTTTATTTTTATAAATACAGAGAGCTAGATGTTATGCAAGAGCAGGCCTACACTTCATCTCAGCTAGCTAACCAATGTATTTATTTATCCTCTCTTTCCACTCATACAAGAGTTCTCTGAAGCCCAGAAAATTGCTGCCCTAAGGCAGACTAGATATGCACAGCCATGAAAAGTGATACAAAGAGCCACAGCCACAACAACAAAAAAAAAAAACCCACCCAAATTTAAAGTAATATAAATAATACTATATAAAAATATAACATATATACATATTTAATATAATATATAAAATAATAAAACACTGTCACTACCTTTCCTGCTCTCAGGACCTCTGAACTCAGAGCTCTTTCCCCAGTTTGGGCAGAAAATATTCTTCTCCTAGAAATCCCTGAAAATCCTTAGTGCTAATTAACTACATTGAGCTCAAAATATTCAATACTGATATCTATACTATGATACTAAGGAACGTTTAAAGGATTGGCTAAAGAGGCAGTTTGGTATGGTCAAGCCTGAACTTCTGTTGCAGATAACAAAATATTAAATAAAAAATAAAGAAAGAATAGGAAAAAAAATAGTATTGGGGAGATTTTACATCTTTCTACGAGGTGATCTTGTTCTTTTGTTTATTCACTGATCTCCCTGCCCACTGCATGGGATTTATTGTATGTGCTCTACACCTTGTTCCACAATGACAAAATTAATGACTGTATTGAAAAATTCTTTATATGAACAGAAAAATTAGTAATAAACTACAACAGGAATAATTCTCAGTTATATTTGTTGTTTGACTTCTATCTTTACAGGGAAAGTGAATGACATCTCACACTAAGAACCATCAGCCTTTAGATTATTTAGATTAAAATAAAATATTTAACTGGAAGATCAATTTGAGAAGCAAAAAGAAAAACATTCTAAAGAGATGTGAAAATAAAAACCAAAACGATTGTGTTATAATTATGTTTTTAACTGGTACACTCTGAATCTAGTCACTCCTCTAATAAAAGTTGTGACTGGGAGAGAAACTTTAGAATTTTTACAAGCAAAAGTAGGGCAAGTCCTAGGAAAGCAGTCAACAGCTGTGCCATTTGGTCCCATTTCTATTTCACTGCCTCACAGCTAAACTCTATGAGTTTATTTAAAAAAATATGGGCCAACACAACAAAGAAGAGATTTAGAAGAGATTTTAAAAAGCACAATAAAGTAAGCGAAGACATCTGCAAGGTCACTGAAAAATTATGAAACCTTGGGGAAAATGCATAAAGGTATTTGTCTGGGCTCGTAAAATGTAGATGATTGAGGCTGAACTGATTGAGCCTGGACAGAGAACCTAATGTGATACTGAAGGAAAAACACTTTTAAAAGGTTTTACCCAGACATGCATGGTACATGCCAGTGGCTGTATTTAGCTACTTTAACTGGTTAAAAAAAGTGATTTTGTTATATTTCCTGTTCTTCTTTCCACAGGGGAATTCACATCCTGTTTAGTACTACCTTGGGTGTGTATGAAAATTTATTTTGCTGTCTCATCACCTATGTCTTTAGGGATTACCTGGATTTTATGCAGTGACTTCAGAACACAATTCAGTACCATGGTAAAAACCCCACCTTCTGTTTTTTGAGCTGCCCCTAAGATGGGGAACTTCTCACACCAGCATTGCCCCCATGGAAAAACATGTTAGCAAGGGGAGAGGACTCATCCTACAGGTCTTCTCCAAGCTAAATGATTCCCTGATTCCATGACATCTTGGAAGAGCCAAGCCAAGGGTGTTGTACCTGCCAGGAGGTGAAAATAGAACAAACAGGAGCCAATTCCTCAAGGGGAGGGGGAGCAGAAGAGGGGAAATTCCCCCAGGCAGAGGAAGAGGCTCTCTCATGATACCCAGCACTGAACATGTGCTGAAAATCCCACTAGAGGCAATAACCTTCATTTGACTTGACACAATATTTCACTTCAATTTTATTATATAAAATATTTAGGCACCAAAGTAAGATATAGGTGAAGGAGCAGATGCAAATATCTCAGGGTGGCTGAAGAGCACAAGAGTGGCAAATGTATTGTTAAGGTAGTTTGAAGCAGTGTCATCCCTCTTCCACTCCTCCCTCTACTGAAATACTGGGTTTTCTTTTGATTTGAGCATTGGGCACAAGAGATTTGGTAAAATCTGAGTGTTATAAACCAGGGGAAAAAAAATTCTGTCTCTTTTAAGCCCAAGGGCAGCAGGAGATGAGCAACTGAGATGATCAATGGCTCTTGAACAGGTATTCTGACTGTGTTCTATTATACAAAGCAATTTGAAAGCTGTATCCTCTGTTCTGGTGGGGGGCACAGGGTGATAATAACTTTAAAACTTATTTTCCCTTAGATGCCTTATGTAGTCCCTGTGGATATATAATTCTGGAGTCCCAAAATTTTGGGTTCAAGTGAGAGTCCAGCACAGAGCAGGCCAATACCACAAGGAAGGCATCATGTCTGGTTTTCATCTCTCCTGTTGGTGCTCAACAGTTGAGTTGCTTCTGCTGGAAACTCTCCAGAGCTCTGCAAAGAAACTCCCACCACTCTGCATATGTCGGGTAATTATCAACTGCAGAGAGTAATTACTGAAAATATATTATACTTCCATGGTTTGAGACATCAGTGGCTGCAGGAAAAAATGCCTTTTTGAACTCAGTTGCTGTTTGTTTCCACAGTGAGCCATATGTTGTTGGCAATGTACAAAGCTTTGTCCCCGAGACATACGATTTTAACTCTGGGCAGCCTCTGGAAAACAACACTAATAAATGTGTCACAATGAAGTGCTCTGTAGAAATTTTATACATTTATAATAGTGTGGCGCACTCTGTTCTCCCTGCATCAACCATCTTGTATTTTCACATTTATTAAGTGCAAGAAGAAGTTGGAAGAGGTTTCTTCCTAGGAGCTGCACTAGCCTGGTCTTGTGTGGAAAACTATTCACGTGGAGCTGGTACTGGGAACAACTGAGAAACTTCTGCATAACCCATAGCAACTCCTGTGGAAATTGTTGTTGCTGATTTAATCCATGGAATACTTTTCCTTCCACTGATGTCAGCAAAGCTTCCCTTTGAGGATGTCCTTGCTTTGCTGGATTTTGCTGTTCTGGCATGGCCCCTGCCACAGTTCCAAGAGAAGCCATAAATAAATGGATTTAGGCTGGATCGTGGATCCTGATCACCATCTCTGCATGTCCTGGGTAGAGGTGCCCTCAGCCCTGTGCTCTGCTGGCTTACATGAACAACCCCAGAGCTGGTAAAAACCCCAATCCTGTCGCCCTGAATTTTCTGCCTTCTGTCTTCGTGCTGCAGATTCTCACACAGCTTCATCTAAACAATCTGTATTTTTAGAATGTTTACATACTTCTCCTCTGAGAGAAGAATTGATTGATGGTCGTGTCCACCATCCAGGTTAGAGAGGTGGTGATGTGTGTAGCCAATCTCTTGACCTTTGTACAAATGTGTATAACTGGAGTCAGATTCTTGAATTAAAGAGTTTGTTCCCTTGAACTGCTGCTGGTGGCCTCATCTTTGTGTCCCTGAAGTTGGGACACTCCCAGCCTCGGCGATCACATAATCCAACCAAATTGACATGTTTATAAACCAGACAAACACCCCTGAGATACATTAACAAACATATCACACTTGGCACTGCAGTAACACAGACATCAATATTTTGGTTATGTGTAACAACAACTGAAAACATGGCACAAGGCACCTTCCCTTAGACTACATGACAGACAATATTTATTTGCACCTTCCCTTAGACTACATGACAGAGAATATTTATTTCCTCAAAATTTTATTATAGAAATAATGGGATCAGACTCTTCATTGGCCTTTAAACCCTGGAATGCTAAGCAGAGCTGATAATGAATAAAAACAGCAATATTTTCATGCACATGGTGGGCTTACAGTTGTGGAACATTGTTCTCCTTATTAATAATTAAATCTTGTTCAGCCAAGCTGAGATTATTAAAATGCTTGACATTCAAGCTCCATAAACACCGTTGCATGGCAATTGCCTGGAACAAGTATCCTGAGTGCTACAAACTCTCACCTTCTTCTCTGTTGCATAGTTTGAGAATGTCAAGAGAAAAGCCCAGAGGAGGCACAAGAAAAGGGAAATCTGTTAATAGCAGTGGGTCAGGGATGCTCTAGCTGAGAAAATCAAAGTCTAAAGGGGAGCAAACAGAGGAAAGAAGCTCCTGGCCAGAGCACAGACTTTGGAACGAGTTTGGTTTTCACCAGGTCTGTGAAATACCAAGGTCAAAGTTCATATTTCCCTAAGCCTGGAGAGTTCTCAGACCCAGGCACGACCCCTCTGTGATCAGCAGAGACAACTGGAGAGCCAGGAGAAGGAAAAGAGAAGGCAAGACTGAATCCTGGCAACAGAAAATAAGGCAGGTGACAGATCCCCCTGGCAAATATTTTATTTCTGTGTGAAACAGAGCCAGAAATAAATTTAGGTACACTGTTAGTCACTGTCAAACCAACATGCCCTACTAGAAAACCTGGAATTTTGTTGAGACAAATAAAAAAAATATATAACATGCATGCATGGCTTTAAAAAAATTTCTGCAAGCTATTCCTCAAATGCTTAAAATATATTTTCCAATACAGAAATGGGCAGCTGTCACTGTAAGTTGAATTGAGTGATGTGTGTTGAAGTGTGAAGGTCTGAGTATTTCTCTGATTCCTCAGAATCTAAGGACTACTGTATTTGTTGCAATCTCCAGTAAAATAAAACACAAAGAATTCTGGTGGAGTAGAAAGGGATTTTTGTGTCTACACAATGATGGAGTATTTAGTGGGATTGCTAAATAACAATAGCATGCTTTAATTGGTTTTGCATCAATTTTGAAGCAAAAAAGTCCAGTTAAAGTAACATGAGGAAATATGATTTCATTAGCGCAGCATCAAATACTCTCTAAAGTTTCTGTGTCCTAATAAAATAGATCAAAGAGGGGAGATGCAGATAGTTGAAATATATTGTCTAAAGTCACAGGGATGTTTAACAAACAAACACAAACAAACAACACCAACATGACAAAAAAATAACCCAAATACCAACTGGTATCATGCTGTCCACAGCATTTTTGGAAGTCAAAAGGGCCCCTGTGAGCTTTAACAGCTTATTCAAAAGAATAGCTCAAAGTTCTGTGTTGCCTTTCAAGTGAAGTAAACTCCAAAAGGAAGCAAAATCCTTTTCTCCCCTAGGAAGGCGGTGAGAGATGCACGACTTGCTCCCACATTTGTTTGCTCCAGGTGCTGCCCTCAAGCTCTGCTCCCCGGCCAGCAGCACTTCAGAGCACCCAGGGACACAACACTCAGCTCCCACGCACACACAGCTCGTGGCTTTGCCTTGTCATCTCTAATTAACAACAGTTAACATTTGCTTCTCACCCTGCTCCCTTCCTTTCAACTCATTTTTGCAGTGAAAAGAGAATTTTTGACATCCTGTTTCATCTTCCCTAAACCTGACTTGGGAGAGATGGCAGGATTGCAAACTAGGATGTGTTTAAGGTCTGGCAAGAGCAATTAAATGGTAACAGGCTATTTTAAATACATATAGATAGATAGATTTGGCATTGCCCCAGACAATTAATAATGCATAAAAAGCTGAAATGTTGAAGTTTTCTGCCATTAAATTCCCATCTCATTGCGTTCAACAGGATTTGTGTTTCAACAGCTGAAATATCCACACTGCTTAGACCCACTTTTGTGCAAACTGGCAACACAGAGGTTTTGGGAGAAACATTATCCTCAGAGGCCATTGCATAGACTTTATCCAGTGGGAACTGAGGAAATAATACTTACTGCTGTGGATGTTGTAATTCTAGTTACGAGATACAGCACAGCGACGCTCAGGGGTAAAGCCTGACAGGGCAATAAAGCAAAATGAGTCCATTCCTCCAAGAAAAAAGTCCCTAATTCCACCCAGGTCATAAATCAGTGTTGTCACCATCAACAACCTCAGGATTTATGCAGACATTCCCATCTCCAAAGCCCTCCATGCACATTAAAGCAGTCAACACTTGCAGAGCTCCTGTGAGCAAACTTCATTTTGGCCATCACTCCATCCCAAAGAAATGAAGGGATTTCTTTTTTCCACAGGCTCACCTGCTGGCTGACTCAACGCTGGTTCCATTTACCAGAGGGGTCAGGCTACAATGCCATCCCACAGTCATGATCCCCCTCTTGCCACACTCCATGGCACAGCCCCTTCCCAGCACACCCCACAGGCTGCACCAGAGGAGAGATTTCCTCCCCAGGTGCTTATTCTGCTGTCCTCATGTACTATTGCCAGGGAAAACTGCCTCACACCCCCCATAAATCTGCACCAACAGGCATAAGGATGCTGAGTTACATCTCCACCTCTGAGACAGCCCCCGAGCCAGTGTTTTATTGCTATTGCTCCAGGCTCAGACTGGCAGAGAGGGAGTAGATGGAACATTTGTCTCTGAAACAATTGTACCAAGCAGAGCTGTGAGCCACAGGCAGCCCCGAGGTGCAGCTGGGCTGCAGCTTCCCACCACAACCATCAGAATCCACAGGAGCTGACCTGCAGGTGGATTACACGTGGTCTGTATGCACATGGGCTGCCTGGAAAACATAAGGAGGTGGGTTGTTGGAATTCTGGAGACTTAGATTTTGGGGTTTTAGTGTATAGTAATACATATAAATNTCTTCTTCACCTTCTTCTTCCTTCTTCTTCCCCTTCTTCTTCCCCTTCTTATTCCTTCTTCTTCATGGGTTTGGGTGGTTTTCTGTAATTGGTTGATGGAGTCCACTTCACAGACTTCAAGCAGTTAGTTACTGGGTTTAAAATAAAAATAATTTAGGTGGCATTTCATAATTAAACAGGTTGTCCTTAAAAAGACCTGGCAGAGATAGAGAATGTCTCCATTTTACCTCATTTCTCCAACTTGCTCGTTAGAACTCATGGCTCATGAGTCTGTAAATAGATAAGAAATAATAAATATCCAAGTCCAAACTCAAAACCTAGATTTCCCACATATTAATCCCGACCTCAGCAAGGAAAAAAAGAAGCCAGAACCTTAACAGTGGGTCTGGGGTTTTTCTCTTCAGGCACAGTCAGTGCCAGCAGGAATACAGTCCGTAGTCTGGGATCAGAGTTCACACCACATCAACCTCCACAGTTCCAGAGGAGGCTGTAGGGTCTTGCCTCTGCTCCTTTTAAAGCAGCAAAAGCCCCTGCTCCTGTTTGTACCAGGATCATTTGTGTGTGTCCTTGGGCAAGCTGTGACACAAAGGTTTGGCTAGTTCCTCAGAGAAATATGTGGCTCCAAAACTGAATGCCCATGCCCTGGCACAGCCTCAGCTGCTCAATCCAGCTGATGAAGACAGGTCAGGAGAGGTGCACACACAGCACTGCCAGCACAACATGTCACACCAGCTCTGGCAGAAGCACATTCCTTAAACTTTCCTTTCCAGGCCGTTGGATTTGCGCTTGGAGAGCACAGCACTAATGATGTAGGCTTTAAGGTCAGGCAGGAGGAGCAGGCTTGCCTTTAATTTGGAGTTTCAAGGGGTTTAAATTCTCATTACAACAAAAGTTTAAATGGTTATTTCCCCCCAAATTCTTTTCAGCTTCTCTGTGTGGTGCGTTGACCTTGGCTGGCTGCTGGTTGCCCATCAAGCTGCTCTATCACTCCCCTCCTCAGCAAGACAGAAAATAAGATGGGAAAAAAAAAATACAAACAAAAACCCAAACCAAAAACCCTCATGAGTCAAGAAAAAGGCAGTTTAATAAAGCAAAAACTAGTGCAGAGGAGCAAAGAAAAACAAAAGATTTATTCCCTGCTCCCCAGCAGCAGGCAATGTCTAGCCAATTCCCAGGAAGGAGGGCTGCAGTACCTGCAGCAATCGCTCCAGAAGACAAATGTTGTAATAATGAACACACACACACACCCTCCTTGTCTTTGCTTCCACTGCTGAGCAGATATCCTGTGATAAGGCAGATCCCTTTGGTCACTTCGGGCCACCTGTCCTGCCTGTGAGCCCTCCCAGGATTTTGTCCGCCCCCGAGTGAGGAATGTTGGAGAGAGAGCCTTGACACTGTGCTCCAAAACACTGGAATGTTCTCATCTCTTTCCTAGTTCCCAGCACAGCACTGTGAGAGCTGCAGAGGGGAAAATTAACTCCCTCTCAGGCAGATCCAACGTATTCTGTTTAGCCAAAACCCCATCCGGACCCCCAGGATGAGATAATGAGATAAGCACCAAGCCTGTCCCCAAGGTTTGTCAAGACTTTTGTCTGGAAAGCAGAGCCCTGCCCTGGATTTGAAGCTTTGTTTGAGATCACAATGCTTCAAAACAAAAGCATTTCAAATTCAGAAAGGATTTGGGGCTGAAATTTGGCTTTGTCAGAAGAATTCTGAGCAGGTTCCCTCAGGACACAGACAGTGCTCCCTCATTTCTCCTTTCCTCCTGATTCACTTTCATTCCTCCACACCCTTTAATTCTTCAATTTTTTCTGCTCTGGGGACAGCAGGGAAAGAACATCTCAGGGCTGATTCTTTCCCTCTCTTCTTTTACACTGTGCAACCAAACCAACAGCAGCGTCAGGACCTCGTAAGACTGAAATAATAATTAACAAGACTGATAAACTCTAATTAACAAAGAACCAAACACCAAGCTAAAAGGCAGGAAGGATGGATGTTTAACGCTACCTTTTTCTAGCCTGAAGACAAGCAGATTGATTTTTAGGATTCACCCTCACAGTATTTCAAACAGAGACTTCATTAGTATGAGACATTGATCTAACAGCCCAAGATGTCTCTATTGTTTGAATTCTGCTGGCTGAGCCACCTGGGTGTAACAGCTTATTTCAAAGCTCTGTACTCAGAGGGAAGTCAATATATTGCTCTGCTTCTGTAATTTCATATGAGCTTGTGCACTGAAGAAAAAAAAAAAAAAAGAAAAGCCTAAAATATTCACAGTGGGCTGCAAAGGATTAACCCCTTCCAAATTCAGGGCAGGAGGGTTAGAACTTTAAGGATCTTTAAGGCTCCTTCAAACCCAAACCATTCTCTATGATTTATCTCAGGTGTTCCCATAAAGAACACTGACATTTTCTGACTAACTATATTAAAAAAAAAAATAATCTGTTTAATTAAAGAATTTGCTGCAAACTCAGCTGATTTCATACACACATTCACATCCAATCCTTTTGGAATTTTAGTAGGCATCCTATGGTTGGTTTTTATAAGGATTACCTGACTAAGAAGGCATATTCCAGAAAGAAAACTGCTAAGTCTGTTTGGATTGTAATACCTGCCCTGACTGATGATCTGCTGTGATTATTCAGCAATTCCTATGCCATTAAATAGATAAAAACAATATATTTTATATTGTTATATATATAAATATATAAATTACAATTTTTGTTCTGTCTGAAATAAAGCTCCCCTCCAATCCCTCTGATGTAATCCAATTTGTTTCCCTTGCAGCTTTTGTTTTCTGCCCAAATATCCAAATTAATCATCCTCCTTCAAACTTAAAAAACATTATGAAAATCACCAAAAAAAGCAGAACTCAAGAAATTTTCCTGCTGGCATTTTCATTCTCAAGATAAATTTGGCAAGTCACAATGTGAAAACCAAATCCGCTGTGCTAAGCTTCGTGAAATGGGCTGCACAAAATATGCAGCAACAAACCAGAACCACTGCAAATATTTATACCTTTATTCTTCAGGAAAATGCAGTGTAGCTCTCAATTTCACCCACATTCATTAAACCTTTTCAACTGATGATAATTGGAGAACAAATTAAACTAAAATATGGCTTAAACTGAAATCAGCCAGTACCCTGACCCTGTATAGTCCAAAAAGAACTCTCTAGTTTAGAACATTGTGGAAAGTTTTTAATAATCCAAGAAGAAATTTGGAAAGTTTTTATTAATTTCAGTCTTTGATTAACACAGACTTTTGTTTTTCCACTGCAGCAGGCTACAACAGAATAAATTTATGAACTTAATCTCTTTACTTACCAACAACAGCAATATGAAACAGGAAAAGCCATCAGAAACTCTACGTTTTATGCACGTTGTTTTCAACCACTCAAGATTGAAATTAATTATGGCTCTTTTTCTTTCTGGTTACTTTTTTGTTTGGGGAATTTTTTTGTAGCAGTGTAATCATTGCTGTATCTTTTCTGGAGAGCAGGGTATGTTTTACTCAAAGGATGGCTGAAGATGAGCAGCACCTAAACCTCCATGTTAAGCAGTAGCATCCCAGAAGTACTCAGAACATTAATATTCATCCATTAAAAATGGATGGAAGGGATATCAAAATTAACCTCTTACCTGTGGGTCAGGTTTGAGGCACTTGGCAGCACAATTTGGGAAACACACACTGCTGCTGCTTGGTGGAGACACAGAGACCTTCTGTCTCTGCCAGAGCCCATCTGGCATCTCCCACAAGCCCTGAATTCACTTACCCAACACAAACAAGTGAATAAGCCCTGTGTGTTTAATGCTCCACAGAATTTCATCTTAAAGGGAGCTGGGGGAAAAAAAAATAAATAGGAAGGAAGGAATCAGTCTGGTTATTTGTACAACAGACTACACACTGTTCCTCTTGGTCAGGGCTAATTCCATGCACTGATATCATTGTTTGCATGCTTTGCTGATTGGCATTGGAAGAGAGACATTATCTCATACAAATTGAAAACAAGTAAATGAATATGGGTATTTTATCACCATAAAATAGTGTTCATCTGAATAAACCACTTGGATTTATTCTATTATTCTGTCAGTCCCACCTCAGTTAATAAATACTGTTATCTGGCAAAAAATACACACACAACTTGGTCAACAAGTCAGGATTTCTTTAAAAGAAAAAAAAGAAGAAAAGCTAGATTTTTAAATTTTTTTCCTCCCTTTTCTTTGAGTGGTAAGCAAATGAGCTGTGAATTCAGCTGCAGAAATAAACCTTGGTAATGTGTGAGGTCACCTAATTTGAGGATGCATTTAGTCAGAGGTGTCTGACAGTCAGATCAGTGGATTGATGCCCTTCTCACTCAATATTTCGGAGTGTTGAGACACAATGTGTCATTAAAGGCCCATTTTTAAATGCCATGACAGCTGCATCACAAGACCAAGGAACAAATTTATTTATTTATTAAAATCCTCAGCTGCTCAAGCCAGATTGTTCTGTAAGAATCTTCATTTTGTGCAAGGAATGAAAATTTTTGTCTCGGGACTCTGAAAAACAGCTTTTTTGAGAGGTTGTGCTTCTTTACAAGATTAAATCATCTTCCAGGATCACAGATAAACACTCTACTAACCCTCCTGTGAGCCCTCTGGCACCTCTCAGCATCACTAAGAGGCATGGGATTTACAGACATAATACTCACTTATTTGGCTTTAAGTTTGGGGTTTTTTACTCTATTGGCAAAAGGCTGTTCCACGCAGTTTTGTACAAGATGCTTCTTAAAGCATAAGTGCAGTGATCCTATCCCAGCTGTTCCTGATGGTCAACCATCATAAAGAACTGGGTAAAGTCAAGTTCTTATGCTCATAAAAGTATAAAGAGAAATTAAAGTAGAAGATCTGGTTAGGTAGAAAAAAATTGGGGATTTTAACACAACAACAAAATAAAATTAAAAGTAATAAATACAAGAAGTATATATTGAACTGCATAAATAAGTAGTTTGGCTCAGGTTAGCAAAATCTTTCTCACACACCATACAAAAGGCAGCTTAGCTGAGGTACTTGGCTAGTCTGAGGCAGTTTTATAGGTAAAATAACTCATTCCTCCTGTATTATTACTGATCTGTGCTTGGAGCTCATTTCTTTTTACCATCACAAAACTTCCCCTCGCCTTACCCACACATCACCATCATTAAGTGATTACACTTAAAACTTCAGAGAAAGAACATTCAGCACCATAGCCAGAGCTCCTCTATGATATTTATTTATTTGCTATGCAACATCAACTATAATTTGAGTCATGATCACTCTTCTTTAACGAGGAGGCAATTTACTGACAGAAAATGAGCTGGGACTGACAAGTTTGTAGTGCATATGTCCGAGTCATCTGTACTGCTTTGTATTGGTAAAGAAAGCAAAAAAAAAACCAAAACCANAAAAAAAAAAAAAAAGAGGGGAAAAAAACCCCACCAAAATTAATTACTGGACTGTTATAATTCTCAGTTCAGAGCTGGGTACCTGATAGAAGTCAGAATCCAAAGCGTTGGGCACAGAATGGCATTGACACACTCCTGGCCCCGCTTTGGGTTCGCTGTTTCTCACAGGCCAGTGTGAATATAACGAGCCCCAGCTCTCCTACACCCCCCAGAAGAGGCCAGAGATCCTCAATAGGGTCAGATTTCCCTGTTCTGCATTGGGCCACATGACTCTTACCTCTTGGTTTCTAAAGTTTTTTGTTCTTTTCTCTTAATTTACAACTTTCAAAAAAACCAGCTTTAAGGAGCTGAAGCTCTAAATCTCACATTTCATGGAAAGTTGGCTAAGTTTATACTTCAAATCTCCTCAGAAATCCCAGGCTATATGTCATTTGACTTTGTTTCCACAACTCTGCCCCATTTTCTGTTGCTTGAGCCCATGCTTTCCTGGAATTTCTGATCCAGCTGCAGGGGGCTTAAGGAAAAGCTCCATGGAATGGAGCTCTGGGGGGTGAGTAGGCAAAGCTGGCGAGCCCCAGATGCTGGGCAGGGTCTCTGGAGGGTTCCTACACTGAGGGAGGCAGGTTGGAGAACCAAATGTGTGACCATGACCATGTCTGCTAACAGCACAACACAACACAGTTCATCAGCGCTCCCTCCGTGCTCGGGTGGGCGCCGTGGGTGAGTTCACAGGGGACAAGGATGTCACAGCCCCTGTCCTGGTGCTCCAGGCTGTTCATTTCCCAGAACAAAAGCTCTCAGCTAGTAGAAACAGAGCATCTGGGACACCTGGACCTGGGGCCAGGCCACCACAAGTTGCATGAAGGTTCAACTGCTGGCATTTTCTGGCTCTGTCACTTCCATGTCACGCCCCTTCAGACTTTTTCCTGTGCTTTTTCCGAATGCACAGTTTGCCTGCGTTGTCTATAAATCTGAAGCCCTTTGGGGCAGATATTTTTCAGATTGCCTGTTTGCAGTGGCAGAGGCCTCAGCTGGATTCTCCAGAGCCTAAACTCATAATTCCAGGGCTGCCTGTTTCTGCCTCAAGCACTGTGTTTTTCTTTAAGTCAGTGAGCATTTCAGAACATGAATCTGGAAATCTACATATTGCTTTATTACAAAAGTGTTCATACTTTTAATTCTTCCTTCTCTCTGTAGAATGAAATTACAAAGCAGGAATCTTTGATAATAAAATTTGATGTAGATATGCCTGGAAAATGAAATCAGAAGGCAGCAGTGATGGGAAAAGCCACCATCAATCACTGCAGGCAGACGGTTCCCCTTGACAGCAGTCAGACACAGAGGGAGGAAATTCAGTAATTTGATAACAGCTGCAGTAGAAAACCGGGAATAAACATTATGATGCCAGTCACTACATATTTAGCATCAGATCTGACCTGCCCATCAGGCTCATGAGCAGAAACTGCACTGAAGTCATCGAGCTGCAACTGCTTATTCAGGGCTGAATTGTTCTTGTTCTTAGTTCCACTGCCTGAAGACAGTAAAACCCCGTCCTTTTCTGTCACCTCCTTCCTTCCATACCCTCTCAAAAATAATCCAGGGGGAGAGGCACAACCAGATGGAGTTTCCCCCCACCTCACTCCTGATGAACTGACTTCTCAAGGGTCAGTTTGTCTCCACTGACTATAGAGATGCCTTACATTAAACACCTGATTTTTAGAATTGGTGTTTCAGACAGAAAAGCTTCCTCCAAACTTTATTTAAGTCTTACATGGATAAAATACTTTCAAGGAATTGACACTACGGTACTTAAACACAACCATTTACCTCCTCAGCATTCATAAAGCAAGAGAGTTGAGGTGCCCTCCTGTCCCCTGCTCCATGAGGAGCATCTGAAACAGCTCCTTCTCTCACAGAAATCTTGGGTCTGAACAAAAACCCTGGCTTTTTATAAATTTACATTTGGCTTTTTATAAATTTACATTCATTAACCCTTGCATGAGGTTGCCTGCACTTTTTTTTTTAGAGGCTAGGAGATGTGCAATGTAGCAAATTGCTCTAAATGCCCAAATTTCTCTAGTCATCTTCAAACGCAAAATCAAAAGCTGCATGAAAGCGTCACAGCCTTCTTTCATTCATGGAAGAGAAAGGAAAGATTAAAAATTTCAGCCCCAAGTTCAGGACTTATAAAAAACAAAGAAACAGTCATAAATCATGGTTTAGATAGACAAGAAGATTTTGGAGTTCCCAGTTCTGTTTGAAGGTTGTGGAGGTTCTTTCAAGAACAAAGGGTAAAGACTAATTGATATTTTTATAACAAGCCAAAGCAAACTCCAGCATAAAATACAATAAAACCAAACACAAACTATGTTAAGGCAAAACCAAACTCTAATGTTTTTAATTCTAATTTACCCTAGAGAAAATGGCAAAGCTAACCAAAAGACAGCCTCAGAAAAGCTTCCAAGGGCCTTCATGAATAATCCTGTCAACCAGAAGTATTCAAAAATTTAAGTATCAAACAAAAAAATATTTTGCTGTCATTTCTTGTGAATTCAGGCAGCTGAAAATCATTTTATTGAAAGATAAAATTCTCATAAAACATATCACCATCTTCAGACAAAAGTAGTCAGTCAGAATTTATGACTACACATTTTTTTTTCTCTCCAAGGATCTCTGCAACTCTTATTTCCAGACTTCTTTCTTTCAGCGAAAGAGAGAAAAATATGTTGGGAAAGCACTAGGTTTTTTGGAAGAGAAAAATAGATTTTATTGTCAGTAAGAAAACACCACTAAGGTTATAGGTAATTTCTTGAGAAATTACCTTGAGAATTCTCTTGAGAATCTCTCGAGAAAACTCCTGAAGCTTCAAGTCAACAAACATGAAAGACAAAATATTCTTGTGGAAAAAAGGCATCCTGGACCTGGATCCTTCTGGTGCATTAAGGGCCACCAGTCACTACTTGCTCATATAGGCAGCACCAAGACATTGGAGCACCTTTTCTCTTTGTCACGGGCAGATCTGAACTTCTAATTCTAGGAATGAAAACGGCACTTCCTATCACGCTGCTGCAACAATTTAATATTTAACCACCCCTCGTGACAAAGTAGATTTCAATCAAAAAAAAACAAAGGCTGTATTGAAAACATATTATTCCTCACTAAAAGGAAAAAAAACACACAATGTTTTATTTGATTCTCATTCTTTGTTTATTGTGTGTTAATAAATCCATCTTTATACCCTCTAAGTTTGAGCCTGCTTTGCTTTTCTCCTAATCCTATCTCACAGTAGGAAAAGAATTAGTGAACATGAAACCACAACAATCGATATAAATAAATATGGAACTGGGAAGCTCAGTGGTGTAAACTGAGCTCTTTAAAAAAAAACAAAGCAAAACAATTAAAAAAACCAATGAACACCAATTCAGCCACTCCATAAATAAATCTTACAGACCTGATTTCAGCAGAAACCAAGTAAAAGAAACCAACTAGGAATATATTACAGGAAATTTTGCTTGACAGAGGAAGAGAATTTGCATTTTACGGCTGTTTATGTATATTTGTGATACATTTAATATGCTGTGACCTTCAGAAGTAGTAAAATTTGAGTTTATCAATCCCATCAGAAACTATTTGGCATGCTGCACATTGCTGAGGCAGGCCATCACTCCAAACTGGGAAGCAATAAACTTGTTGGACTTATTTCCCTGAAGCACCCTGACTCCTGGCTGACACTTGGAGCAGCCCTAACTAATTATAATTGCTCCATAAAAACAAGACTTAGGCAAGGGCAACTTTTTAACAAAGTATTCCCTTAATAGCTTGGCAGAAATACAACATTTTCTCTTAACTGCTTGGAGATATCTTTAGGTGAAATCAGGTGAGTTACCTCTAGTTTCTCTACTATAAAGTTTGCAATAGCAAGGAACAATATTTCTACTCACCTTTGCAAATCAAAATACAGAGCAAAATTGCCATTGCTATAAATCCATGAGCAACAATAAGACTAGGCTGGCAAGTGAAAAAAATATCATTGCAAGCGGTGTTTCATGATAAATAAATTTATTTTTTTTTAAATTGCATTTGTAACTTCTTGGCCTAGAGTGGTACTGTTAAATTTCATTGATTTAAATCCCAGTCCTCTGAAACTGTTGGAAATTTATCACCAGGTCACATAGCCTTCCCACAGTGGATGTAAAATGCAGTGCCTTTCCCACACGGAGCAGGGACAGCAGGTAAGTTGATCACAATTATCAGAACGAGGGACAAGTGGTAGCTGAGCACAGCAGACTGAAGGCACAAATTATTTCCTAAATTTGCTTTATTTATAAGGATTCCCTAGATAAGGAAACTGTTTCTACCCTTTCTCCATAAGATGCTGGGTGCAGCAGGTAAGAAGAGAAAAGTGCTGAGCCTGGGCACCATCTGGCTGAATCAACAATGTAAAAAGACATTGATAAACTAGTCAGGGATAGAGTAACCAACTGTTTTGCTGGAAATTCCCCAAGAAAACATGTAACCAACTCAGCCTGCTCATCTCATTAGGCTCCCCGAGCCCCACAGTGGGAGCTGAAATATCTCCCTGATAACTCAGCACCAAAGTGTGGCAATTATGCTTCCCACCCAGTTATTTGGTTATTCACATCTATTTGTACAAAACCACAGTAAAAAAACTGAGACACGAGTTGTGGTTCACGTTGTTTCAGAAGACAACTAGTTGAGTCTTTAGTTTGTAGCACTTTTACCATAGCTAAACTACTTTTAAGTTCAAAATCCTTTGAATAGCTTCTCTATAAAAGAATGGACAGTATTTCTTACAGGAACAGTTTTTCTGTCCCCAAGAGCCTTGTCACATCTTTGCCAGCTCTAGTTTAATCAAGGAGCTAGCAGAGAAATTAACCTCTCCATAAAGGCAGAAATATCTTTTACCCCACTGGAATTTATCTCCAGTTTCTAACAACACACTCCCATTTTTAAGCTGTAACCAGACGTGCTATGACCTGTCAACTTCACTCAACAAACAATTGGTGCCTCATACAACAATCCTGAGTGTTTTGAACAAGACAATTCACCCACAGATAAATTTCACACACACATTATGTCCAAATACTTTCAAGGTCACAGGGCAAGGAATAACTTGCAAGATTCTCCAAAAAAGCAGCAGAAGGGCTCAGCAGGGCCAGTTGTGGCTGCTGGTATTTTCCTTGTTCTTCCATACCTTCACTGAGTAACTCAGAAGCACATTTTTTCCCCCCACTTCCCAAAGATGATATTCTTTTAAGTGTATAAAAAGTGAGGGCAAGAACACTGAGCAATAGAGGTCACTTTGTGGCCTCAGGGGTTCCATCTCGACAACATTAAACTTTGCACCAGCTCCTTGTTTGCTCATTCAGTTCTTAAAAGGAGTCAGGTTTCTCTCGCAGGCCATCACCACTGTGTGGGGCAAGGCCCAGAGGCAGAATCTGAGGGGGATAAAAGGAGAAAGGGTAAGAGGAAAACCAGGAATTCTGGTGTCAGCAGAGTTAATTTTGAGGCGGCATTGGTGGCTCAACACATCCAAGGTCTGAGGACAGGCAGCTACAGCCTGGTGCTCTGCTGTGTTCATTTGACAGTGATTTTTAGTGCTTGGCTTAAGAGGCAGATTCTCAGACATTTCAGGCTGTGGGAAATTCCCAAAAACTGCAGTTGGCATTGAGTTGAGCTCCAAATGCTTCCAACCTCTGCAAGGGACAGCCTCTGGAGCTGTGCAGTCACAGCCAGAGCAGAGCTCTTGGTAAGCTAGAGGCTCTAGAGGACACCACTCCCTCTGAGAAGGCATCCTGTCATCTTTGGAGCATTTGCCCAGACTCCAGATTTCTTTATTTTTCCAGACAATTTGTAAGAAAGAGCTCATAAACAGAGTAGAGGAAGTTAAAGGCATGCAAATTAATCAGAGGTCAGCCTCCACGCAATTAACATTTTGTTTTAATGCTGTCTTTTGAGAAAACAGGAACCGGATACAGACAAAATAAAAGTGAGCAAAGGAATTTATGATGTTGAAGATAAGTAGAGGCTTTTTTCACAAAAAGGATGGGAGAAACATTCCCTCAGCTGAAAGAACTAGAGAGGAAAAGTTCTGTCATTTTGGGAGTGTTTTTACCAGAACCTGATTCATTTGAGATAGACTTCTTGATTTACAGGAGACAGAGAAACAAGTAACACCACATCTGCTAGTCCTCCTGTATGGGGTTATGTTGCCCTGAGCTTTCTGTCTTTTTGTCTTTCTGTAGAACTTTATCACGCAGCTTCATGAAAACAATATCTATTCTTAGAATGTTTATATAGTTCTCCTGTGAGAGAAGAAATGATTGATGGTGACGTCCACCATCCAGGTTGAAGAGGTGGCGACCTGTGTAGCCAATCTCTTAACCTTTGTACATATCTATAGATACTGGAGTCAGATTTGAATTAAAAAAGAGTTTTCCCTCACAGCCGTGGTGTGAGCTTCATTTCAGTGTTCCTGAAATTGGGACACGCCCAGCTTCGGCCCGCAACAGGGTTAATTTTCACCACCCACAGATTTCATTCACCTACTTAAATAACCACATACCCTGGAATTAATAAAAAAATACATCTCACTATTTTTACAATAAGTATTCTGATCAGCTGAATAAGGTGTTTATTAAATAACTGAGATTGGGAATCTTCAGTCTATCAGCATTTCATTTCCTTCTCTAACCAGTGTGTTTTTCTACCAAAAAAAAAGAAAAGTAGCTTGTTGTTTTAGGAACTTTGAATACTATTATCATTGGAAAATAATTTTCCTGTCTATTACTGGACCATGTCCCTAGACCTTGAAAACTTGTAGATGTAGGAGCACAGATGATGTGCATAAATACATTGTTTGCACAGATTTCTGTTATAAAATTAACTTCTTTGACAATCACGTGCCATAGATTCTGTGCAATAGATTGGGAAATTCTCACAAGGTTTATGTGTAATTTCGCTGGAAATTCTGCGTCATTTAATAGAGACTAAACACCCCCAGCTTCTCCTCATAAGATGTGTTTTCTAGACCCTTGCCCAGCTTCATCGCCCTTCTCTGGACAGCTCCAGCTTTCAGATGAGCCTTTGAAAAAACATCCCCCTAAAACTAACCATCCCCCTTTCAAAAAATAGCAAATATCTCTATTTTTTAAAAAAGGAAATAAAACCACCCAAATCACCAACTGTACAAACTGTGCTTTTCTAGTTAGTCAGAGAGCACAGCCTGAATTTCATGCTCCTTTCTGTCAAATTTATGCCCACTGACAAAGCTCCAGGCATGGCACAAAACCTTCCTGTTCCAAAGTTAATCCATAAACATTCCTTTAAACAAAAATTCGACCTTCCGAGCAAGTTTTCTGTGATCGGGGCTTTGTGTCAGGCAGTCACAGCATTTCTGATCCTCCATCACGGATTGAAATCCAGGTTTATCATATCATCAAGCCACAGCTCAGCCTGCTGCTAAGCCTTCCCACCATGCAGCTGTCTGAAGTCTGGCTGATGATGAAAACACGGTTTCAGTTCCAATTTTTACCTCTTTGATCCCCATTTTGTCCAGAAATCAATTTTCAGCACTAAAATGCTTGCATCCCAGATGTGAGCCATCTAAATAAGGCAGTAGACAAATCTGTAACCATTTTCAGATCTTTTGTTTTTTTCCCTCATGACTAGGCACATGAAATTTTAAAATAGGAAAGCAATAGGGATTGTTTTGTTCCAGGAGTTGCTTATACATTTGAATTTCCCAGAGGTCTGATGGATTATAGCAGGTGCCAAGAGGAGGTTGAATAGTTTTATTCCCATAATCCGCACTCATTCTTTTGTCCAAATTTGTGTTGGCAGTGCTCCCCTGATACATTATCCGGCCTCTACATTAATATTGCAAAGAAATCATTTCTCCAAAATCCAAACTTCTTGTCTTTGCAATTTTTGCTTTATTTTACTTCGAGGAGAAGGTATAAACTGTTACTCTGCCAGGATTACTTCATGAATCTCTGGCACAGGATGCCCAGAGAGGTGGTGGATGCCCTGGAAGAGACCCAGGTCAGGTCAGACAGGACCTTGAGGAACCTGGTGTGGTTGAGGATGCTCATTCCAGGGGGGCTGGATGAGGTGACCTTTAAAGGTCCCTTTAAGCCAAAGGATTTTATGATTTTATGATTTTTTATGATTTCATGATTCTAACTCACTGAGCTGGGGACACCCCTGATATCTCTGGACATCTCACACTTGTGGTCTCCCAGCTTGGAATGCTGCCACCCTTTCACAAATTGGGTCAAAATTGATTCTCCTGAGCCCAGGCATGACTGCAGACCCCAGGAGGCACCCCCTGTGCTCCATTTCCATCAATCCATGCACAACTGCTTCCATTTCAGACATAAATTGTGTATTCAGTCTTTGTCCACACTGACAAAGGTTTCCCAGTGGCAACCACAACTTCCTTGGGTGTCCAAGCCAAGGCAATCAAATCAGAGGAGCACATTTCATCAGCAAAACCCAACAGCAGGCACAGCTAATTAATCACTACAAACACATTTTCTCTTTCTCTGGCTGCTGGATTCTCTCATCCAACCTCAATGCCCATGCACAACCCTTCCAAGGACTGGTGACCTTCCAGTTCTTGTGACACATGAGGTGCCCTTTCTTCAGCAGGAACTCTCCACTGCTCCAAGACTGGCATTGAAAAACTGATAAATGGATTTTCACTGGGCAGGGAATGAATAATGAGGGGTTCACAGGGGAAAAAAAAATTAAAGCACAGCCCCAAAAGCATCTCACAGAAGCTACAGATCCCTTTGCTTCCTGGAGAAGCCACTGAACTGCAGGACGAACTTTTCTACACCTGTAGGTGACTTACCAAGGATACATTGCTGATATCGAGTTATCAGCAACTCTGCATATCCCTGCATGGGGGTGCCTTAATTAATTCTGGAAACTAGTTTGTGGTATAAACCCCCCTCATTTTAAATACACAGGTGAGCTCTCTGCAGCCAGGCTGGAATTTGGCTTTGTTTTAAGTCAGTTGGGAGTGGGTGTTTGAAATCTTGAAGGTCACATTGGCACTGCCTGCTGGATTTTCCTCAGCAGGAGAAGGACAAAAGAAGGAGAAAAAGCACTGTGAACAAAACCATAATACAGTGGCCACTGGAGATCAGAAACACAGATGTTTGGGGGATTCCCTTCTCTTTTGCAGGTGTTTCTGGGTCACAGTCCTGAATTACAGCTCTTTCTTTGCTCTCAGATGAGAGCAGCACCACAGAACACCCCCATGGAGAAACTGAACCACTCTGTTCTCTTGCTGCCTCCTGAGAAGAGAGAAGGATGTGCTGAAGCACATAATTTAAAGCCTCTCATATGAGTTTGTTATTCAGGACCCGGGCTGTGCAATGCAGGGTCTCTCACCAGAGAGGCTGCATTGAAAGAGAACCTTTGGAAAAATCCCACTGCCAACTAAACACCTGTACAGACAAAGGGAGCTTGGAGCCATTGGAGGGAAATTCTACAGCAATGCCATGGAGATTGGAGCAATATGTTTCTATTTGCACGTGTGTACTTTATTTTTTGAAACAAGAATCCACAGGGCAGAACAAATGTGTCGTGCACCGAAGCCAGCTCAAAAACTGTCAGCAATTAGTTTTCTTCAATAGACATTATGCTTTTTTCTGTGACAATAAAGCCCTGTGACTATTCTGCCTCCCAGCAGATTGCAGTGCAGCTCATCTGTAAATTCCCCAAAGCATCAGGAAGGATGGCTGTGCATGGTATTGCAATTAGGACGTGGAATGCTCTGAATGCCTGAGTCTACCTTCAGCCATCTGGAGCCCTTCCTTTATTAAATTATTTCCAGTGTTTATATAGTCTCCTGCTAATTAATTTAAGAGATAAAGTAGATTTGTCCCGTGTTCAGAAAACTGTCGCTCTTCAATTTAGTGGCAACTTGAAAGGCTACAAAGTAATAATTATATCAAGTATATTGATATAAAAATGCAAGGCTATTAAATTAAACACCAAACACACCCCACCCACTGAACAAGAGCTTGAATTTCTGATTGCTGTGTTTGCTCTAGAGAAAGGAGGTGATGCAGATCTGTCCACATGAGGAAGGAGTTCTAATGCAGAAAATCTGGGCACAAAGCAAGGTCCAGAGAAGAGCAGAAGTGCCACTCCATCATCCCTTATCACACGAGGTCTGTAGATACAGAGGACACAGAACCCTGAAGGAGGCTTGAACCTGCTGCTCCCATTTCCAGGAGCACAATGAGAACACAAAGCTGCAGAGGCCTCGAAACCCATCTAACACCTGTGGATTTAATGCTGCAATTGCCAGTACCCCAAAGAAAGCATGGGCATATTGCATATTTGGGGCTGCTGTTCGCCCCAAAGGTCTGTAGGATTGTGGTTGGAACAGCTGATAAACCAGAAGCAGGTGTAGGGTTTTTAGGGTGGTTTGTAATTGTATGATTTTTTTTTTCTTTAGTTCTTTTTAACAGAAGCTTGAATTGCATTAATCAGAGAAAGGGTGATGCACATAATTACACCACAGCATGGATGTGCCATTATGGGCTATTATTTTTTTCCTTTTAATTTCAGTCAGTGATTTGAAGCATTGATAACCTTCCTAATTTTTTCTAACTAACGCAAGCACAGATGCTAATCTTACATAATCTTACATAAGCAGCTCCTCTCACTGCTGTTTTCCAGAGACTAAACCCAGTTCAGCAAATTCACCAGACTCTGCAGGGGACTTGAGGAATCTGTGTATGAATCTGTGTATTATTTGATAATTTCAAACTCCACCCCAGCTTCTACTACCAAGCCCTGCCTGAAGCAGTGGCCAAACTGGCCGGTTTGTTTCTTACTTGGACACTTGGCACTCTTATGGAGGATGAGATTCCTCTGAAAAATTTAGTTTCAAACCTCCAGAAACGTGTCTACCAATAACTATCCAATCCTAAAGTGCAATTAATTGTGGACAATTAATTATCAGTCAGTTGCCATAAACCTAAGACTAGATCCAGTCAAGTTGCCTGCACAGAAGTGTGTCATTACACACCCTCTAAAGAATTTAGGTGATGCAATCTGCCATTAAATTTTAATTTCCTCTTAATGAAACTAAACTTGTTCATTACAGCAAACATCCCAAGACCGGTCCCTTATCAAATTCTTTTCATATTGATACAGCTTGAGGAAAAATAGAATTTTATTGGGAACTGCCTCATATTCTTCACTGGTAAGCTACAAGAATTGAGATAAAATTACTAAAAGGGTTTCAAAAGCATTTAATAAAAAGTCTTTTAATAGTGGATAGGTGTGAGAATTAAAAGAATCAACTAATTGCACAATTTACCTTGCAGTGCCTCCCGTAGGGAGGAAGAACATCTGTAAGTAAAAATAAGATCTGTTTTTCAATCTAAGAGGCCACAGTGAAATGTTTAGATCCTAACAGAATTCCAGGCTTAATTCTCCCTAAAACCACAAGCACATTGCCTTGCAAAGGCAGAAGAGCCATTTGGGTAGGAAAAAAGGATGTTTGCAGGCTATTGTTTGTTTTTCCAGATTGAATTAAATGAAGAAAACTCTCCCAACCCTTTGTGGGGCTGCCTGAAAAAGTTACTTCTAATCTAACATATTTCCGCCCTCAAATCTAATTCATTGTTTGGATTTAGGGGGTTTTATGGGCCTTTTTGGGGAAATACACTGAGACCTAAACACTAGCAAGGCTAGTTTTATTTCACCTTAACACTATGAAATATGCCTAAATACACACAGGTGAGCGGAAAAAATAAATACATGGATCACTGTTCAGACTTTTGTGAAAAACCAGAACACCCAAAAGAACAGCCCTGAAAGCCACAGTCTTGTGGAAGGCTGAATGAGAGGCAAAATTTCCAAGAATTCCAGAAGAACAGGATTAAACTTGTGGAAATTTATAAGTTACTTTTATTTTTCACTTCCTACAGATATAATCACAGTCATAGACACTTCAACAGGGTGATTACAGCACAATTACTCTTTACCATCAATTTATAAGTAGTTTAGGCTCCAGAAATCACAACTGTAGTTTTATTTGGGGTATTTTTTAGGCCTAAGTAAAGAAAGGTAAGCAGAGATGGAAGCAAGTCTTCAGAAATAGAAAAAAATATTAGTTCAAAAGTGTCGTAAGTGTTGCTGCAGCTGTACCAGACCAGGCAGATTTGTCTTGCAGTGCTCCAGGGTGGAGAGGAGCTGACAGTTTATATCAAATCTGTCACTGCAGAGCACAGAATCCTTCCCAATTCCCTCAGAGCCACCCCATTTCCACCACAAACATGGTATATATCATTGAGCCACAGCCAAAGCACATCCCAACAACACTGCTTGCATTATATTAGACTAATTTCATCACCATTAGACGTCCTTTTCCTCTTCAATCTTTTTTTTTTTTTAATCCTTAATCATATTTACTCATTGTGGCAAAACGTCAGACCCCATTCACACATTTCCAAGCTTGTCTCAGGCACTCTCTACACCTCCAGTGCAGCATCCCAGGAGCCACAGCAGCACTGACCTCACTTAGATCTCTGCTGCGAGCACAGGCAGGGCTGAACCAGCTGCACCTGTGAGCCCCTGGAGCCACACGGGGCTGCAGAGATTAATATTGATCCTACTGCTCTGTGGAGCAGCAGCAGCCACCTCTCACTGTGCCACACAGAAAACACAGCAGAAAACCAGCCAACAGCTTCTCAGAAGGCCCAGCAAAAGGGCAAGCCAGGTGTATCAGGTTCCTCCTTTCATCCATTACCATGAGGTGTTATACAATTATCTTATTTCTGTGCACAACGTGGAAATAACATCTGAATTTTCTTCTGGCTTGCTGGTGCTGAGCACTATGGGAAGCTGCACTGGGGTGAGCAATATGCTTCAAACCATGAGCACACCAAATTAAAAAGTGCAGCCTGAGGATGAACAGCTCATTAAAAGACCAGTGTTTGCTACACTCAAAGAAAAGGGCCTAGAATGAGATTTTTCTTATCAACCTCATAGCACCAAGCTAGAACTTTGTGATCTTTAAGGTCCCCTCCAACAAAAACCATCCTGTGATTCTGTAGCAGGGGAGGAAAGGGCAGCAGTGGGAGGGAAGGGATGGTTTCTAAGCTGGTTTTGTGACAGCAGTGGCTGCACAGTCCCAGTGCCACCCACATGTGTGACAGCATCACCTTGCCCTTACACATCCATGCCTTGGTTCCGTTTGCACAAGTTATAACCAGGTAAGGCACAATCATTGTGTTCTCTTGAGCACTGAGACACGTAAAGAATGTTTATAAAGCACCAGATGAGAGGTTTCATTGCCAGGAAAAGTGCTGGAGATGCAATCCTGAAGGAGATGTGCTCAAAACAGCCCTGGTGTGTGAGACAGCCCCTCGGGGCAGTCATCAGAGAGCCCCACAATTAAAGAAATTCATCACCCTCCTACCTCATCCCACCTTTTAACCTTAATGCAATGCATAAGGAAGACCAAGGAAAGTAGAGCAAAGAAGGAATTGTTCTGACAAAGGTTTCCTTCAAGCCCTGACAGCCTGGGGAAGCAGGTAACATTTCTCACAGACTGTGCAACTCACCAAATATTCAATATTTGACTGCCAGGGTGTAATCCAGGTGCAAAGGCAGAGCAGCAGCGAGCTGGGAGATGCCTGTGCTGGGAACAGAAGCTGAAACAGCTGGAAACCTCCAGTTTGGAATCTCCCCGGGGCAGCCTGTGCCCTGCTGCACAAACACCTTCCACGGAGTGGGAGCCCAGCTGCTCCTAAAGGACAGCACGGTGGAAAGGACAGAACAAAGGGAGGAAAAACCAGCGGCTCTGAGGTGATTACAGGTTTCTACAAAGCCATCGGGCACCTCTTGCAGAGCTGCTCCCTCTTCTCACCTGTGGCACCGAGGCAGCTGAGACACACGGTGCCATCCCCGTCACTCTGCCTGGTTTATTGCCCCGGCCACAAATAGAGAATAATCCTTTTACTTCAGTTTTTAATTTGTTTATTGCTTCTCAAAATCCTCGTAAGAGGAAGTAAGTGGTGAGACAGCATTTTCTAAACCAGCTCAGCCTCTCAGAGTGAGAGGAAAGCAAAGAAACAGTGGGGATAATGGCACAGCAAAATCCATGGAGATCTAAACAACACATGCATTTCAATTTCAAAACCATCCCTGCCTGGCTATGAAGAAAGAGCCCAGCAGCAGCCCAGGATTTGTAACTTGCAGAGTTATTCCCACTTTCCTGAGACAGCAGCAAATTTAAGTGTAAAATACTCATACACAATTTAATTGTGCAGAGTCACAAGCCCAAGCACAGCCACCCGGCCTGGCCCTGGGGTAGCCAGGCCACCAACCTGCACACAGCAGCCCAACAAATGCTCTGACAACACAAACGAGGCAGAAAATGCCCCACCAACTTCCTCGAAGCACTTCAAAATTAATTACTTTTTTTCCATAAAATTGAAAAGATTGACAGGCAAGATCAACACTGACCTCTTCTGAGCTGAGCCATTCCACCTTCCTGCTCCTTCCAAGCATGCAGCCACTCTTCTGCTTGTCTAAGAGACTTTCATATCAGCTAAGACTGTTCTATCAGCTTGCCTAAAAGACTTTGATATCAGTTTTTGGGCGTCAGGAATAATTACTGATTTCTAGGTGTCCCTTGGCCAGCAGATCAGGCCCACCAGACCAGCACCAGCTGGGATGGGGATTTTCTGTCTCAGAGTTTGCATGGTTTTTGTATTACTGTGATTTGGCTTTTGGTTTTGGGTTTGGAAGGTCCTCTTATGTCAGATACCTCATCCCTTACAATTACAGGTTCCACATGTTTGAATCAAGTTTATTAAATTTACTATGCCATTTCCTCTCAGAAGTACTGGCCTTTACAGGAGGAAAGAAACTCCTAAACTCTGATGCCATGAACCGAAGGGTGACTGCACTGCACTGAGGCAGCAGCATCACTTTGTCACTTCATGAAATTCTAATGTTTTTTCTCTATTTTGACCAATAAATAGGAGGACTATTGCTTAAAATAATAACTGTTCACAAAGCTGTTGCTAACACACATCATTGCCTTCTAAAACAGCCACTTCCTATAAAAAAAAAAACAAAAAGGAAGAAGAAGAGAAAGAATAGCATCATTACTGGAAAAGCGAGTTTCAAAAGAATTTCTGTATTTGGCATGGCAGACACACACACTGTGCCTTTAATTTGGTTTTGACAACCACACAAACGAGTCAGTTAAAGAATGAAGCAGGCAGAAAATGGACGGTGCTCTCTTGCATCAAAACTTCTAACAAAGGTGGTATTTAGGTTTCAATTTCTTCTGCCACATTATCATCTGTGAGCCTCTCCAAGAGTCAATCACTGGGACTTGGAATCACTGGAAACGATTTCACTGCAAGCCCAGAGCACCCTCACCAAGGTGCAAATGAGGGCAGAGTCTGTTCTGAAGCAAACAGCACTTGGGTGAAATTATTCAGAGTTAAAAGGTTCATTATGGTTTTTTAAAGCACTTCTGCTTCAAAAGTGATGGAAAAAAACAATAAAATAGCTGAAGTCTTCGTAGGCTTTGCCTTTTTATTCAGTGGATCAAAGTGGATCCCATTTCCTGCTTCTTGGAACAGAAAATTACTTTTTGAGCTGGACTTTTTGGCATTAAACAGATTTATAATTTTTGTCTTGTTTAGAAATAACTTTTAGCAATTTTGTTGAAAAGCAGAAGAAAAATAATTAAAACTACTTTATGCGAGATAACCTGTGAAAATATTTTTCCTGTACAAAATTCATTAGAATAACACATTAAAAAAAAAACAAAAAACACAAAACCATCAGCCTTGACATCCAGAAAGTTCATTTGATTTTTTTTTACTTATTTCAGTTTGAAATCCAAGCTTACAAGATCATCACTGTAACCCTGGAACACCGTGACCCCGTTCATATAATGTGATTAAGAGACCTGAAGGCTTTTTCTACAATTCATATTTATCAATTACTTAATTTCTTGTCGTTATTGAGAAGAAAAATCTGGCAGATTTGTATTTCAATTATTTGGTGATACATTTGGCACACAGACGTTTCCCTGTGTAAAATTATGACATTTTCAGACAGGGATACATTGAGTGTTTTCTTGGCTGGGCACAGTGCCTGGCAAAATCCAAGTATTAAAGACAGGTCTCCCAACTCATTTTGAATGCTTATATTTGTCATTCAGATCCCTTTGCTTCCAGTATTGGAATAAAATATGGGAGAATGCAAGGGGCAAAGGTGTCCAAGAATCTCCAACAATAATTGTATCCTGTGCTGTCAAAAATAAATAACAGAAAACCAAATAAATGTTGTGGAAAAAAACGTTCCTAAAAGTGTTTCATATCTCATATTGCATTTTGAACAAATGGATGATGATGGAAAGCACGGTTTGAATACTGATGATTACATCTGAAGGAGTTATTTTTCTGAATAAATTTTTTTTGTCTATTTTAAGCAAGCAGTTCCACTTATGTTAGGTATTTTTAAGTGATTGCCTTAAAAGACCATGTAACTTGTTCCAACTTTTGCCTTGATTACATAAATCAGCGGTTATTTTAATTTAAGTGGAAGATATTCCGACTTGAGACACAAACGGGGCAAAATTTCTGTCTGCTGAACCACCTATGTGACTGAGAAAGCTAGGAATTATTCAGCCTGCCATCTCTGTTTACTCCAGTGGGGAAAGTTGTCTCTAACCCCATTTCAGCCCTGCTGAAAGAGCAGCCAGGAGGCTGCACCCTGTGGAACCAGCCAGAGCTAAGTGAGCAGCCCCACTGGTGATGGCACTCAGCCTGAGCATTGCTGGGGTTTAATTACTGACACACAAAGCACCAGAGCTTCCCAGAGCCTCTCCCTCACCTGCAAACTCTGTTCTCAGGAAGAGCAGCTAAAATAAAAATCTTTCTCCAGGATGTGCTGGCCACCAGCACCTGAAAGCAACAGGAGTGCTCTGAATAGTGCCCTGGGGAGGGGGTCGGGAAAGATTTGGGACCAGGAGGATGCAGGTTTGGGAGAGGTGGGTCCATGCAGGGAGCTGAGAGCAGTGCTTGGTGTGGAGGAGCTGTGAGGGTACCTGAGAAAGATCATAAAAACATGGAATGGGTTGGAAGGGACCTTAAGGAACCATCTCCTGCCAAAAGTTCAGTGGCTTTCTGTCATCAAAAGGTGTTGTAATGATTCCATTTTTGCTTTATCCTTTTCTCATTAAAATTAATACTGAAAAGACTCACTGCCTAAACTCCTCTGGATCTTGGTCACTATCTCTATTGTTGCTACCCACTAAAGGTACAAATTCATAACCACCTTTTCAAGCAATGAATTACAGAATCATCAGCACAGAATGATTTGGGTTGTAAGGAAACTTAAAGCCCATTTCATTCCACCCCCTGCCATGGCAGGGACACCTTCCACTGTCCCAGGGTGCTCCAAGCCCCATCAAACCTGGCCTTGGACACTTGCAGGGAGCAAGGGGCAGCTTCTCTGGGCACCCTGTGCCAGGGTCTCCCCACCTGCACAGAGGAGAATTCCTTCCTAATTCCCAATCTAAATCTGCCCTCCTCCAGCCTGAACTCCTTCCCCCTTTGTCCCATCACTCCATGCCTTTGTCCCAAGTCCCTGGAGCCCCTTTAGGCACTGGGAGGGTCTCTAAAGTCTGCCTGGAGCCTTCTCCAGCCGAACACACCCAGCCTCTGCTCACAGGAGAGGTGCCTCAGCCCTCTGAGCTTCATTTTTCATCATTTTTCATCATTTTTCATCGTTTTTCATCATTTTTCATCATTTCTCCATATGTTTCACAGGCCAGCAATAAGCCCTTTGTTCTTTCTCCACAGGCTTCAGAGGTTTTCAAATGAGGTATAAAACCAATCCTCTCCGCTTTGCAAATAATTTTTCTTTCTGTTGCCTATTTTTGTCCTCTAAGCAACAAATGAAGCTTCCAAGCTGGTGCTGAAAAAGAAGCAGGAGCTTGGAGGAAGGGCTGGTGCCAAGTCCAGAGCCTGCATTTGGCTCTTCCTCTGCCCAGGGCATGAGGAACCTTTCCAGAGCTGTGACAGGGATATTCACACAGTAAATTCAAAGCCATGACCCAACACTCTCCAGTTCTCCCATTTCAGTGCAGCAGGCTCCTCACCCCATCAGGATGATTTAGGCTTTGTTGCTTTATTTTTTTTCCCAATCCCAGCTGGATTTGGCCACTTAATCACCAAACCTGATATGGTATCTAGCAATATTAGTCTGTCTAGTAAGTCTAATAAAGAGCAAAGCTTTGTATTTCTCTATTCTATTTCCTAATTAATTCACTGTATGCACTTCACAAAGTGTTTTATAAGGAAACAGATACAGGCTGCCAAGTCTTCTTCCCCGGTAAAATCCAGGCTCTGCTGCTTGTATTGGAAATAATTTTAGCAGCCTGAAAAAAACAGACTAAGTCATTGGACAGAAATAAGCATTCATATTGAGAGATTAAATATATTCCAGTTCAGCCATAGGATTGTGAACATTTCATTTCCACCAGTGTCTCATTTTATCAGCATACAGGTAATTTTGCCACGGCACGTGACTGAATTGATTTCATTGCTGCTTTGCCTCAGAACTAAATTCCCAAGTAAAGAAGAGTGAGCTCTGGACAAGGGGATCTCCTTTCCCTCTTTCCTGTCCCATCCACAATCCTTAATGAGTCCCTGCTTTGCTCTCAGCCACCATCATAAGTCAGAACAATTTCTAAAAGTGAGGAAAAATATTGAAGTTGTTTGGTTTTGACACCCCTTGGGGAATGTGTGACACTCCCCTGACACTCCTTTGGGGATGGGTGGAATGATTTATTTCAGTTTTCCATCATTCCATTTCGCTTCCCTGAACTTATATAAGACATTTTTCCTTAGAAAATATGAACCTTAACGTTGATAAAAGGTTAATGTAAATGTGATCTAGTTTTGGGAATTTATGCCTTTTTGGGTGAGGGACTAAACATTTTAGGGTGTGTTTTAGTGGTTTTAGGGTGTTTTTTTTAAAGCTCTTGTTTCAAATAAGACATTTGATGTGAAGAGCAAAACAGAGGCAAGGGGATTCTCCCTTTACAAGCAAATGTCATGCAGAACATGCTTTTATTTGGCACAAATAGTTTTTAAAAGATATATATTTATTGGTTGACTCCACACGTCCTTGTCCAGACTCCAGATTTTGTCCCATTGCTTCAGTCAGTCTGCCTTAAATAAGATTTCACAGAGGAAGGAAAGAGTCGGGCAAAAAGTTAATTTGAAGTGATTTTGATCTATGTGATTACACATTGCTGACAGGAAAGACAATGGCGCAGAACTAGTAAAAGGAGGGGAAAAAAAGCTGGAGAATGGGAGAGGAAACAAAGGTAAAAATGGGTTTAATGCACTAAGATCTATCATGCAGAGATGAAAAGCCAAACTGTGAAAAGCCAATTAGTGCACCAAATATGAAAAGCACCCGAATTAAACAGAGAGAACATCATCAAAGGGAGCTGAGCTGGGGATGTTCCCAGCATGCAGACATAAAGACATTTCAGATGAGTATATAAGAAAATGTTTTCAAAAAGAAATGCAATGCAGTGGGAATTCAGTAAAAACAAGCCTGTAATGGGCAAATGATAGGCTGTGAAATAAAGTATAAAAGCCAAATCTTTATAGTGTCTAACGCTGACAAAACACTTTAAGGCTCAGATTATGAGGTTCTGTGCCATAAACATCAAAACTTAGAAGGCACATTTGTTGCTTGATGCAGGTTTTTATTTACTCTCTTGGAGTGTTAATGAGCAGAAAGATGGGTTTTAGTACAATACCCATGTTACCAGAACAAAAAAATAAGGACCAACATTAGCAGTTTTAAATGATTAACAAATGTCATGAAAACTGTATCTCCTATTAAGCAACTTGGATGCTCCTTGTGCACACACTGAGAACTCATTCGATATAAAAATGAAGTTTGTAAGCAATTTTTCTGCATTTGGAGTGGTCACCTGCTGGCATTTATTCAAAGGAGATCAAACAGAAGTGTTTTTTCTAGTCCTTTTCCATTTGAATAAAGAAAACTATTTAGGCAGTATAGTAATAAATAAAAAGTTGCTTGAGTTTCTAGCAATTACTGACGAAAATGGGTTTAAAACCCCAAATACAACAAGAAAATATCTAAAGAACTTGAAAGTATTTACACTGAGATATGAGAACCCTGAATTAAGGGAAGTGGGTGCTTCCTGCAGACTAAATGAATCCTGTCTCTATATCCTTGAGTATTTTATATTGCTGGAGGCAGTCAGTACCTCAAGCTAATGTCAACACCCAGGATTCTCACTGAGCTCGAGTTAATATTTTAGTTCAGTTACCATGCCAAGATTTGCAGTGCATGTGGAAATTGTGCTATGCCTGCTCTTCATATAAGGATATTTTCTTTCAAATAATAAATTCCCTACAGTCAAAGGTCAGCTTTGCAACCAGGACAGTAAATACTGAATTTCGATGAAGCCTGAGCACTGTCTTAATCTCTGGGATGGGGGTTTTGGAGTTTTTTTGAATGTTTCACCTTTATAAATGTGACTGCTACCAGAGGTTTTGCTCAAGCTTCGAGGATAAGACCGACCTGTATCCACAGCAGGGGCTTGGAATGAGATGATCTTTAGGGTCCTTTCCAACCCAAACCATTCTACAATTATGAATTTACTGTCTCACTGATCGATCCTCACTCTGACACACCAGGATCTGATTTTCAGTCCTGGCTCAAAGATTGCCTCGTGAAACACCACGAGGGAGCTGGCAGGCCTTGGGCTGTTGCTCTGCCCAACAAACCACAGGGTCATAACAGGCTGGATATTTCACTTCCCAGTGAAAGCAGCTCCATGAAGATTCCCTAAAGAAATTAATCCTCGCTTTGAGATAAAAGGACAAAGCTGCAGGTTAGTGCAGGTTAGTAACTCATTTGTTCCTCAACAAATAAGTATTGCTGCAGGAATGAACCTCCTGCAGCTCAGCCTTCAAGGAAACACACCCAAAGCTGCAGATGAACCAACTTTGACTGCGTTAGAAATGCCAATTCTGTTGCTTCACCATCTCTGAAACTTTGAATGTTTGATTTCACAGCTCTTCAAGTGTTATTTTAAAGCTGTTGACTGAAGTCTGTGTTTAAGTTCCTGCTGATGTCTTTCAATTTATTCAATGTGCAAAATTAAAACTTTTCCTATTTTTCTGTGACTAGTTCGTTAACCCACTAGAGCCAAAAAACCTAACCAAGCATACTCTAGAGGTCTTTGACAGTTTTCTGAAGAATTTACATATATGTGTGTGTACATGTAAAAAAAACCCCNATATATATATATGTATGCAAGTATGTATTTACAGAACCTCCATGCCTACAAATGTTTTTGGGGTGAGAGAAAATCTGTCTCCTCCTGAAAGTCTGTTTTGCTGACTGAATTTTCAGACAGCACTTTTTTTTTTTCTTAACTGAGTATTAAATTCCCTCTATTTTACAGAGCAAATAAAGCCCCTACCAGATGGCCAGCCAAGGCTATTACAGGCTGTCATTACTTCCCACACCCACTTGTCCCTCCAGATTAGGAAATATGACTGAAGAGCTGCTTTTCCTCATGCTCTTTTCCTATTTCCACTGCCAGTGAACAGATGATGCCTCGCAGATATCTCCAGCTCTTCCCCAAGCACTCTGCTGCCGTTCCAAAGGGTTGCTTTGCTTTCCTGTCTCAGAGAAGGAAAAATGGAAGATTTAAAGAGGTACACCTGCTCCCTGCAAAAGGGAGTGCAGCATTTCACCACACAAATAAAACCTGGTTGGGACAGAAGTCGAAGGAAAATCTGATTTACGTCCAAAAATAGGTGCTTTCCTCAGAGCCATCAGTGTAACGTGCCCACACCCAACAGGCAGACTTGTGCTGCAGAGTAATCATTCACAAAACAGACACAGGGGTTGTTGTAACCAGACTCAGGAATTCCTCACAAACCGGGTGTTTATTTCTCCATTTCCAGCTCCTTCCTTCTCCCCCCCCTTGCCTTGCAGGACACTGAGGCACAGCAGCACTCCCAGCAGTGGAAGGAAGCTCTGAGGTCGGGTGGGGATGGATGTGGCACTCCCAGCAGTGCAGGGAAGCTCTGAGGTGCCTCTGTTTTTCTTTTATTTTTTTCTTTATTTCCTCCCCCCACAACACCAGCTCTACAGCTGAAGTTTACAGTCAGTGGAAAATGAAAAAGTTGGCATAATCGGACTAAGTGGGGCTTCCACTTGCTGACAGTGAATTTTTTTTCAGCGTGAGGATTAAGTAGATGTATGAACACTTTCAGAGTTAGCTTCCAAATACCAGATGGAAAAGTAATTGGAGTCAATGTAGAAATCCATATTCCAAATCACTGATGTATCTTTAATTCAGGGTTACAGCAGGTATCTTTCATTTGCATTTTTTATCTCCTCTCTGATCTCTCTGGGCTTTATCATGCCCAGCGATGATGAATCATAAGCAGTGAAGGACATGGCTGAAATTCCCTTTCAAAATGTCATCTCCAGGGCAAGCAATAAGGCAGAAGAAATGCTTTATTTTTGCTTATGAACTGAGAAAACTCACCTGGGAAGACTAACATGACAAATCAATGTGCCATTTCCCAGTGCCACTCTCAGAGTGACTTTCCAGAACAGAACCATACTTTAACTTGAAAGCAAAAATTACCTCTGCCAATACATAGTAAACAATGTGATTTTTAATTACAGCTCGTTAGTTTTTGTTTTCTGTGTCAGAAAGTGCCTAGGAGACAACAGCCTGTGGATTGCTACCCCAAACTTTTTTGATACTAAAGGGATTAAAAAACAATACTTAAAATTATTAATACATGAGGCCTTTCAAGGGATCCTTTTTAGTCCATTAAGATTTCCTACTCGCATGTTTTTGCAGCCCCAAAAGGCTTTAGGACAATCCTGATGGGATCTAACTGCTCTCTGAGTTTACTGACAGGTGCTGCAGAAACAATTAAAACCTTGAAGTCTTGAGCAGCTGAAAGAAAATTCTGAGTTTCTTTCTTTCTTGTGCAGAAGGTCACTAAAGTGAATTTGAAGCTGGTGTGATAGCACTGGATGGCTTCTAAAAACCTGACACAGAGTTAGTGGAGTTTGACAGGGTGTGTCAAATGATTTCTGTGGAGCTCCAAATACTCATTTCTGATTATTTTGGAAGAAAAGTGACACAAGAATATGGAAGTGCCTCTTCAAAGTTAGATAGTGAAATAAGCTTTAATAATTTAAGCTCATCCGTGCCAAAAATACCAAGCAACTTCCACTCTGAAATTTCCAGCCCAGAAGAGGAGGCCAACACTAGCTCAGCAAAAGATAAAACGAGTTGAAGAAAATGTTTTTTGATCACAGAAGTGGCCTCTAAAGCTCCGAGGACGCTCAAAAAGATAACATCAGCTTTTAGGAACTGTTTGACTTCAAAGAAACTGCTGTCACAGAAAACTGAAGATTGATGATCCCATTTCTCTATCTTACCCAACCAGGTAGTTCAGAGCTGCTGTTGCTGTAAAGGGACCGTCACTCCATAAAATCCTAAAGTAATAGTCACAGCTTCCCAGTAAGGGGTGGGGGAAAGAGGAATATTGCCATGGCAACAGAAAAAGCTGGAACCTCGGAGACAAACCTGTTTTACACAGGCTGCCCCTAATTCTGGGTCATCCTCAGCTGTGAAAAGTCAGTGGCTGCAGGAGGCTGCAATGAGCAGAATTTTTTCCTCTTTCAAAAAGTTTTTTCCTCTTTTCTCTTTCTTGCTCCAGCTGACCATTCCTGGGCTCTGACACGCTGAGCTGATGCCTCACCAGCCTTCAGGGTTCTCATAATTGTTTTTCTTTTGCCAGTCTGTGAGTTTTTCCTTTCTTGGCCCTCTTAGTCCAGTAGTTGGGCAAAAGTTAGAAGGTAGTGGTGTGCCCAGTGATGGAAGAATGCAATAAAACCCAGTTACATTAAATTAAAAAAATAAAAAATAAAAAAAAAGAAGACGTAGAAGAAGAAGAAGAGTGGTTTCCATTCTTCCATTCCAGAAAGACTGGAATTTTACTCTTTGTTATTTATTCAGGGCTCCACGGTTTCTATGATTAGTGCTATATTTGGTATAAATTAATTCTAAATTTGTCCAGCTACTGCAACAAAAAGTATTTGTATTGCAAGCTGCCAATGCAAAAAGGTACAGCATAAAACAGTCAATGTGTAGATTGGAAGGAAATTGATTCTTTTCTTCTTCTTCCCTCATTTATCGGTGCTCAGTGGTACTTATCACTGCACACCTCATTCAGAAGTATGAAAGATTATCTTACAGTTTTCAAAACAACTTCCAGGCCACTCGAATCTGTGTCTTAAAGGATGTAAGCAAGCAGGAAGGGATGAAAAAATAGGAATTACAAAAGCCCAGGCTATTAAAGGGCTTTTTTTTAAGTAAACAAAGCTTTTGTGAGCATCAACCTCCTTTAGAACTTTAATTAGGTCTCTGTTTAAAGTATATCAAAGAACAGATGGCTTTCACAGTTAATAGGCAGCTTGGAACCATTCAATATCAGTCATCCAATTCTAACCAAGTTGGAACTTTCAGCTTTTTCCATACAGAGGCCATACACATCCTCCCCCCACCCCAGTGGCCAGACATTTACAGAGGCCAGTATCAATCAGAAGGACAGAATTCACTCCTGTTTTAAACCTAATGTCAGATTTAGGACTTTGAAGCAAACTCTACCTGAAGCACAAATCCTTAATTCCAGGATCTTTTATTGGGCCCTGAATCTCCTCCATGTGATGGAAGAAATCCCACAGGAAGCAGCCAGGTTCAAGAAAAGGAGCTGCAGTTTGGTTCTGCTTTTCCTTAACAAGTACAAGTCACATTGCTGAGCTATAGAAATGATCCTCTGGGTTTAATCCCTGAATTATCTATCAACTTCTCAGGAAAGTTCTGCTGGAGTTTAATCACTGTCTGTGCTCCCTCAGGTGAATAATTTTACTCCTGAATTCTTTACTGGGCTCTCAATTAAGTGCTATATAATAACAACCTCTCTCTTCTTCCCTTCGAAATCCTGCAAACCTTAATGAAGTTCTCAATACCGAACAACTTTTCCCAGCTCTGATGAGAACTGGATGTCGCCAGAAACGGAAAAGGTTCAAGTCAAAGAAGCAAAAAGAAGGGAGCCTAAAGATCATCCAATTTCACCCTCTGCCAAGGGCAGGGACACCTTCTACTACCCCTGGGAACCCTGTCCAGCCTGGCCTTGGGCACTGCCAGGGATCCAGGGGCAGCCACAGCTTCTCTGGGCACCCTGTGCCAGGGCCTGCCCACCCTCCCAGGGAACAATTCCTGCCCAAGATCCCATCTAAACCTACTCGAAAAGCAGATTGCTTGTTCATTTTGGTTCATTGTCTTGATAGGGAAATGGGAGCAGGGTTTGGAGGAAGACACTGACTTACAAAAAAATAATTGCATTGTGATCAGATCCAGACACTCACCACGATGTGGAGCCTCCCAATACCTACAGTATCTCCCATATTCAAATATGTTCATCTTCTGACCCTAAAACACTCTCGTATCATAGCAGCAATAATAAAGCTGCAGCTCTTCATGTGCCATTTGAAAATAACAAAAGAAATTGGATTTTTGACTGATTTCCCTAAAAAAAAAAAAAATCTTGACTGCTTGGAAAAATAACAGTATACAGCTTTGGAACTAGGAATTCATATAAAATTTTATGTACAAAAGCAGGCTTTTTATCCTTTAGAGGGAAACAGAAAAGAAAATACTGTATTTTTCCAAGTGAACTCATTAAAGACAGTATTTAGGAGTTGAACATCTAACCTTTATCGCTATAGTAATGCCACAGTGATATTTATCATTGCTTCAGTTTGTTCCACTTACTTTTATCTCTTTTTCTTCATAAGCTATGTATAGTGCACCATCTTAGAGAGTGGATTTTTATATACAGATACAAGAAAGTGAACTTTTACATATTTGTGGGTTTTGGCCCTTGATCATCTGTCCTAGAAAAGCAATGACCAGGAATTCCTGTGAACAAAATGCACCTTCCATTTTAAAATAAACCAAATTGTAATAATCTGGCTTCAGACAAAATAACAACTCCTCCTTTTAACAGTTAAATAATCCAGATTGGGCATTTTCCATCCTGAGAACAGAGACCATTACTCCTGGGTGACACATAAAGCCCAGCTCCAGCAGCCTGGTGAACAGTGATGCTTTGGTGAAGTGGATTCTCTGCTTTTCTGAAGGCTTGCAGGGAAATGCTGACGTCTGGAATGAAAAGCTGCCATCAAACAGCTGAGTGCTGTCCCACGTACCTGCTCTGCTCAGAAATGTTCAGCTAAGCTGCATTTCAAGGTCACTTGTTGCCTGACTGGGTCTGTGGTTGGATGAGGTGCAGAGCTCCCTGATGCTGCTGCACTCCTGGTTTCAGCCACAGCAGGGCTGCACACAGGCAAGGCAGCCCTGCTTCCCTTCTTCCTTTCCTTCCCCCAGCTGTTTGCTGTGGCTGTGTCGATCTGTTTGTGCCGTTGGTGGGAGGGTTTGAGAAATGAAACTCAACAGGTGGTGGGATTGCTACTGGCAGCCCATTTATTATCATTAGCTGGTACAAGGAAAACAGTGTTCAAGCAAAACATTTTGGAGGAAAAAAAAAAAGCAAGTGACGGGGCTCTAATCCCTGCATTTGGCATTATTTTTAATTTCAACAAAGCCTCACAGGGACTATTCATCAAGTTCTTTTCCTGGAGGAATTTCTTCTCTGTGTACATTCAGAAGACAGAATTTGCAAAAATTATACCGATATGGTCTCTATTCAGAACAAAAAAAGGGAGAATGATCCCTTTGCTTCATCCCAGAGTGCATCAAGAGGGAGGCAAGCATTCCTACTGAGTTACATGAGACTGAGACCAAAGACACACAACAAACATCAGAATTTAGCACAGTGGAGTTCTACTGATGTTAACAAAAGACACTGAACCCTGGGAAATATTACATAACAGACTGAGCCCTAGATCAAATGAAATTAAACCAGTCTTCTAGAACATTTTTTTTATCTGAATTATGCTAAGGCTAATTAGACAGATTTTTGAGTTCATTTTTCTTCTTTTAAGAGGGAGGAGCTGATGTGGACAAGCTGAAGGCAGATTCCTGGTGGGACACTGGCCCTGCCTGCTTTAATGAAGCGCTGTTCCTGTAATAACCCCTGCAATTCCAGCAAAGCAGGCAGCAGAAGAAAAGCAACACAAAATGTTTTTGGAAAGGAGCCAGCACTCCATAATTCTCCAGCTGAAGAAGAGGCTTCTCCCAAGCCCTCACTGCTGCTCTGCAAAGTCACCTGTGGGTGCAGGCTGGAGAAGCAGCAGGCCATTTATCCCGTGTCCTAAATCCACTGCGCCTGTGAATCCACTGCTGTGAACTTCTCCCCACTCCTGGGCTCATTGGAATGCTGCTCTGCCTGGGATGACAGCAGCAGAACATGCAGTGTGTGACGAGTGTAGAGAGGATTTCAGGGAGTGAACTAAAATGAGCTATCACAAGCGGCAAGTGCCTTGCTCCCAATGTCACAAACATTCATTTCAGCAATCCGCCAGCTCCCTAAACGTCTCCCCACAAGCTTTAAAGACTTATTATTCAGGATACTTTGCTGCCACTGCTTCATTTTAGTATTTTCTGTGAGGTTGTCTGGGCTTTGGGGCAGGGTCCCACTTTCTGATGTTTTGGGGCAATACAGTGTTTTCTTCAGTACTGAAAATTTAACTGACATAGCTCAGTGGGACAAGAGAGCTGCCCCAAATTGTTCCTGAGTGAGGAATTCTCATGTTTCATTCACAGTAACCTCATGCTTTACACCTAAGCTGAGTCTGAATCCCTGAGCCCAGGGCTGGGGACAGAGGTCTCAGGTGAGGCTGTTTTGATGCCTTAAGTTTCAGCTTTCGTGTTTTTCAGATTCTGTGCTGCCCACACTCAGTGTCACTCAGCTCTTCACAGAGCAGGGAGACAAAACAAATCATTTTCCTGCTGAAGACCAAGGACAACTTTCAGCCCCAAAAGCACAAACAAGGGCGGCTGAAGGGAGGAACAAGAAGGATAAGACCTCACAAACTAGAGCTGGAATTGGACAATTAAACCCCAATATGCAAATGGACCAAAACTTATAAAAGTGAGACCTCGTGGCCGGGCAGCCATTTTGTGACCACTTTGGGTCCACCTTGGGTGTAGCCCTGGTCAGGCCCTGCCCTGCCCAAAAGAAATCCTGGAGGCCATTTAATAAATCCCTACTTTATTCTCTAGTTCTGTCCAGTCTCTGTTTCAGGTCAGCCTTCCCAAGGCATCAGTTTGGTGTCACTGAGGCTTTTTCGTGCCCTCAGAATAGTGACAGAGCTGTGCCAGGCCCTTGGGTGGTGCAGAGCAGCTCCAGCATTGTTTAGGAGAAATGCAGGCTCCAGCATTTTTAATTACCCTCCATTGCCTCCATCTGTTCTTTGCAGGAGGTAAAAGGCAGAGAGAAGGGAGAAGGGGCTGAGGCAGGCTCAGCTTGTCCCCAGCAAAGTGTCTGCAGGTGTCAGAGAGCACTGGTGGGGGTCAGGAATGCACTCACCAGTTACAGAAAGGGCAAGAGCAATCAAAAGAGAGAAGTGAAGCTGATCTGGGTTATATTTTTTGATCTTTTTGCTTTCAGGTCAGAGAGTCACAGCTGCAGCTTATAAAGGTCCCATGTAAGATTCAGTTCCCCCTGAAGCCCCATGGTAGCTTTGCTAATGGTTCATGATATGGGAAAATGCTGATAAACAGTGCCAGGAAAAGGAGAATGGAAATCCCTTTCTTACCTCTCGAGATTGGTTGAGAAAAAAGTCTTTGTTAGCTCTGAAAATGTCACAGCATGATGAAATACAATAGAGTGTTGCATGATTTTCACAGATTCACAGGATTTTAGGGAGCACACCTGGCCCCACCGCCCTGCTCAAGCAGCGCCATCCCAGAGCACAGGATTCTGTCCAGAGGGTTCTGGAACATCTCCAGTGAGGGAAACTCCACACATCTCTGGTCTCTGCTCCAGTGCTCAGTCACTGCACAGGGAAGAAGTTCTTCCTCATGTTCAGGTGGAACTTCCTGGGCATCATTTTCTGCCCATTGCCTCTTTATGGTGTTAATAGCAAAGAAAATTTAAAATAAAAAACAAAAACAAAACCAAAAACCAATGGCTGTTGGTAGCAAAGCCATAGTTAATGATTTTGCAAAGACCACCCACAGCGATTTTATTTACTGTCTTGTTTGGCTACTGAGCTTGCAGGAAAATCAATCCTATTCTACACTAGAATAGCTCACATTTGAGCAGAGTGATGTCGAGAAAAAGGATGGCAGCTGTTGGCACAATCCCACCCCGTTTTGTACAGACACAGGTACTTTTACAGAGAACTCCCTCTGCAGATCAGGTCACCAGGAGTAACTGGGTTCATCCTGCCCTGGGCTGGAAGTGCCACGCTGTTGGAAAGCAGAGTTGTTGCTCCTGTAGAACCAGTGAAACTCAAAAATAAGTTTTGGCTGAACTTTTCTTCACACTTTATAAATAAAGGATCCTGCAGGTGCTGTAAAATAACCTTATTGTTTCTTAGGTACAAAGATTGCTTTTAACAGTTTAGATTGTCAGTCCTGACACAAGTACAGATGAGTTTATAGATTTATGATTCAGCTGGACTGGAGAGAAAACATCATCCTATGCTGACTGGTAATAGTAGAAGCTGTTCTTGTCTCATCAGTGCAAATGTATTTGGACAAGAATTTTTTTCTAAACAGTTTAAGGATTTTATTCTAATTATTTTGTTACATTTTAATGAGGCATTTTGAATGAAGTTCAATTTCAATATATGTTGAGTTTGTTAATTAGATCACTTCCATCTATTTTATATAAATGTTTTGGTTGTAGGTTTATACTTTCTGCAAGAACACGTTGCAACCATTACTTCTTATGAGATAATAGAAATATCATAATTTCATGTTCTGTATTAGATGTCATAATTTCATGTTCTGTATTAGATAAATGGAGCTGTCGTGCAATATTCCATTTCTGACAAGAAACCAATAAACCGAGGGAAGAAAGAAGGTAAAAAACCATTAAAAATAAAAATCCAAACGAAGCTGTGATTGATGGGCATGTAACTGAGCTAGGATCCCCATGAATAATGTTAGTTACACAACATGCCAAAAGACAGAGTTTCCAAAGGGAGTGATTTTGTGATTAGTTGTAAATTGTAATCAGGACCAGAATAGTTCCAGGAATTAAATGCTGCTAACCACAGAAATGAAGAAAATGGAAAACCATTCTCATGTTAAACAGGGCTTTGTTTTTCTTGGCATCATATTTTGTGGCAGCTGTCCTGCCTATAAAGTATTGATTTGGGGGATTTTTTAGATAAGAAAAATCTTATTAAAACAAAGCCCAATGTGTGCTGCTGCTGGTATTCCATGTTATTAAATCTGAAAGAACTTTTTAAAATCTGATTTTCTCTTCAGTAATTTACCACTCACACATTAGATGTCTCGGGCAATAAAAACGTCTGTCATTATTTTGCTTTCTGGAATGCCATGTTTTGACAGGGGTTTGTGACATGTGAAGTGCTCAGAGAGGTTTGTAGGTAAAACCATTCCTTTCATTTCAACAAAATGAAAATACGAGAAAATAATTCAATCAATATTTGATCCTACAGAATGGATTTTGCCTTCTCACAAAACACAAGTTATCTGACAACACTAATAGATAGAACTGAAGTGCCTGAGAGAGAAAACTTCTGAAATTTGGTTTTCAGGTCCGACATGACAGAATAATTAACACAGGCCATCCAGGCTGGTAGAATTCCAGCCTGTAGTTCTTTCCTTACTGTTTAGAGTTAAAACTAACGGAAGAAAAAAAATTGTCAACGTTTGGCTTCATGTCTTGCACACAAATTCTCTTACACAAGGTCAACATTGCGTGCACTGTTCTCCCATGGATTGTCTGGACTTGCTGATAATTCATTCATTTTCTGGCTCATCAACTCTTCCTTCCAAGAGATTAAATGGCCCTTGTGTCTCCTCTAGAAATATGAGAGAACTTGATTGCAGAGGGATGACAAGAAGGATGAATGGATTGAATTTTGACATGGCTCCTTCCTTTGGTTCTTTTATTTCTCTGCTTCTTGGGAAAAAAGCAGAAAATGCAGTGCAGGAAAAGCAGGATAGATCCATTGGGAAGTTTTGCTTTCCAAAAAACAACTTAGGCCTGGTGAAACTTCCCTGGGAAGGAATCTTTCTGGACAGGAGGGTGCTGCTGGCTGTGGGGGACTGGCACAAACAGGAGCCTCTCACACCTATTCATTTTTCTCTGGAAAAATTCTGGAAAAATGGTCTTTCCTTCCCATGTCAAAGAAGAAATTTTAGTTAATTTCCATGGCTCTGTTTCCCTGAATAAAACCATGAATGAAGACCCCTCTGAAACATGCCTTCTCAGGAAAAGTCTGTGCAAGCATAATCAATTTATGCTGCAAGACAAATTATTGTCTCAGAGCAAGATAAAGGTATTACATTTCATTTCACCTCCTTTACTCCTTTATCTGACTATTTAATGCAAATAAACACTAATATTCCCCTTTACACCTTGGATCTTAAAAGGAAGACCCATCATGGGTATTTTCACATTCAAATAGGACTTTTGGTTTTGCTGCACATTTTTGTGAACTGCCTTTGCAGAGGGGTGAACTGGCCAAGGAGAGAAGGGCGAGAAGTTGTCAGCAGGGCTGGCTCTCCAAAAACATGGCAAGCCAAATCTGAACCCCACTGAAGCACTAACAAACTCCCATTCTCTTCCAACTGGCTTTTCCTTTCTGATATGATTAATCCTCATTTTATATAGTACTTCCCACATTCAGTACTGGGCATGAAAAACAGCTAATTCTGCTCAAGCACCCTCAAAAAGACAAAATTAAAACAAGTCCTGCAGTGTAAATGTATATACATATATAAAAGGCATAATTCCCCTGCAGAGGGAAATATCAGGGCTTCTCTGCCACAGTGCAGGGCAGCACCTGCTGTGTGTTTGAGCAGAATACACATCAGGCTGTGTTTAAACCAGGCGCTATTTTTGCAGGACATGACACACCGTGGAGTACCAAGGTCTCTGTTTTGCAGCACAGGTTATCTCAGGGGCACCATCCCTGCCTGAGTAAAGGCATTGTCATTATCTCTAAGAAAGGCACTTAGAGTCGTTCTCTGGTGCATATTAATAATGATACACTAATTGAATCCTGAAGCTCATTGCTCAGGAGTAATGGATTCGGGGCTGATAGTAGTATTTTATAGTTTTGGATAGAATGCAAGTGAGAGTGTTGCCAAGATAAACTCAAGGTTTGCTTTTATTGCTGGCAGGCATTGCTGGAGCTCCTTTGTTAGAGCTGCAGTTCTGCAAAATATATCAGCACAAAGCTCAGCCCCAAGTCCTTAACTCATTGTGCTGAAGGTGAAGTCCTTAATAACCTGCACTGAAATTCCCTTACTAAAGACAATTTAAGAAATTCCTTTCCCTCCTGAGGGAGTTCTTTCTTGAAACTCAGCATGGAAAGGTAAAGATTGTGGAGTTCACTGTTGTTTTAAAGTGCCCTCAAGAGAGCAAGAAATGAGACATTTATTACCTTTGCATTGCAGGTTGCCACTGGCACATGAAGTTTACCACTGGATAATGGGTGAGGTTGGGCAGGAACACTTTTATCTGTAGCAAACCCTTGTTAAAACACTGGCAGCATATTTTGGAGCCAGACATGGTCAGACACGCCACCAAAAAACTGCACAAATGGAATTGCAGTATTCTTGTTTGCCCTCAGACGTGCTGTGCATGACTCCTGTGGTTTATCAGGCATCTAGAACAGACTCTTTTCCCTCTATATTCCAATGGGATTTTCTGATCACTCTCTCAGGTACCTAAAAAGACAATTCATCTAGAGAGCTGTGCTCTTCACACAGACCTTTTCTGTGCAGCTCTGGAGTCAAGGGATTGTGGAGCTCTGCAACAAATCTTGGCAAGTGGCACATATTCACTGTGTTTGAAAGTTGGTACATTCCTAAGGGAACTGCTCACAAAGATGACAAGCCATCTGTCCCTACTTCTGGTGTTTTCTCTGCTTCCACATCCATAAGTTAAGGTAGAAATAATGTTTTCAACCCAGAAGCCTAATTTGGGCTGTAAATTGTAGGTTTGCCATGATCAAATCTAGTTTAAGCCAGGCAGTGAATATTTTTGCATTGCCTTTTGCTGGTGGGAATTTCTTCTTCTGGCACTGATGTCTTGCAGGTTACTGCCCTGTTATTTGCATTTAATATGGTATCTTATCACATCACCAAGTCCAAGTACTGGACTTGTTCGTTTCACCCAGATCCAGGATTATTTACAGTAACCATTCTGCTGCACTGACTGCCCTCTCCCAGTGGATATTCTATTATAATAAATGTGGGCAGTATAAAAAAACCAATGCTGCAGAATATTGCTTTGATTAGCAAGGTGCTGCAAGGGTGCATTGGAGAGTGACATACACCAACACCTGGAATGAAGAGCAGTAAAAGGAGAATATTATTTCATTTCTCTGCAGACACATTGTGTGGGCAGAGCTGAGCCCTCCTGCAGGCTCTGAGCCCTCACAGCTGATTCTGTGACCAGAAGAAATGAGTTTGGACTCAATGCAGCAGACAAGGAAGGGTTCACAGACAAGTTCTCTGCAAAAGTTTTTTTACCTTGCTCCCAAATCCATTCTTCACACTGTGCTTCTTAACAATTTCCAGCAATTAAGGTTGTACAAACTTTTCCTTTCCTTCCTCGTCCTACCATCACTTTCAATTTTAAATAAATTTGGTGAACTTCAAAATCTTGACCCCTGGTAGTGAAAGCACAGGATTGCCTCAAGCTTTCCTTAGGGCTGTGGCTGAAAAGGAATACTCTTAAGCTCACTGAATTTATGCCTGTTTTGAATTTGTCCTTCCTACAAACTTCCAAAGTTTCCCTGCTGGCCAAGCCCAAAGCCACAATGTTTTTAGCCTACAGATTATTTTAACTTCTACTGAACTAATCTCTAATTGCTTTACCCTCAGTGCTTCCAGTACAACATCTGATCTGATTAGCTAGGCCATTAATTATCTTGTACTTTAACTATGAACCTCCTGCTGAAATCCAAGGAAAGGTCAATGCATATCTGGAGAAAATGATCCTTAACAAGGTACATTTATCAGCAAATTAGGCACACTGTGAGTTCAGCACACACAGACTGTCCAAAGGGTTTTTACTCTTGTGCTAATGGTGTTTGAGATTTTTTTGCTAAGGATATTTGCTTGTAGTCAACAGGAGACTGCCTGGCTAAAAACCTCTCATGGACATTAGTGAACAAAAGCCCTTTATACATCATAACACTGACTCAGATTAAAGCATTCAGAATATATTTGTTAAGTAGTCCAGTCTGCACAGATACCAAATGACACCTGAGGAGCTGTTGTTGCAGACAGTTATATGTTTTCACCTCAAATAATAATAATAAAAAAATACTCGTTGCCACATCAAGCTCCCAAGGAACAGCTTGACAAGCATTTGCTTCCAGCAGTGTTGCTGGCCTGAGTTCCACAGCCCCAAGCTGTTGTCTCTGCTGTGGCTGAGAAGTTGTTTGGTTCACCAGAACCAGGAGCTGATCCAGACAAAAAAAGCCTTTTTTTAAAATTCTGAACTACTTTTAACCTGAGTCCAGGTCCCCAGGCAACCTCACAGCTGCACAGACACCTCCAAGCAGGCAGGTGAGTGATCGAAACAGGGAAAGAGCCTTGCAGGGTGATGTTACTACTCCAAATATGTCAAAACACCACCTGAATGATTGCAGAATTAATTACTAAGTTCACATTAGAGTAAAAAGAGCCCGACACAAGCCCTTTGAACACAGCACAGACACAATCCCATCCCCACCTTGAATCTGCTACAGCTGGCATTTTGAACTTAATGCCATTTAAAAGAAAGCCAACGAGTCAAGGTCATATTAAAAATATATTGGGGACACATTAAAAAGCTCAAGTGTTTTTCAGTTCAATACATCTTTGAGGGTTTATAACTTGTATAATTTTTCCTGGAGGATGTATTAGGCTTGGGATCTATTACCAAACCAAAGGACAAAAGGCTGAATCTCCCCACAAGTATTTGGCACTTCTTTATTTCCTCTCCCAGTTTATGAGTAATAAAACACCTGGGTGCACGTGGCAGTTTTGCACAGATGGCTGAGCTCAGGAGGACTTGGGAGCCAAACCCAGTTTATTGCAGCTCCTGCTCGGGCAGTTCTCTGTGCCCAGGCACTGAGGTTGCAGTGAGCTCCTGCTTCAGAGATTCTTTGCAGTGCAGAGGTTCTTTGCAAATCAAAGAACCTTTCAAATCAAGCATTGACTTTCCAGGAGAAATGCCTTTTCTGTCCTCAGGACTTTTCAAACAGGTGCCTCATTGCATAAACACATAATACATACATATGCATTTATTCCTAATTGCTAATTCTATCTCAGTTTGTGGGTTTTGTTAATAGCTCTTTCGTTGCTGCTGTCAGGAACCACTGTTTTCTAGGTGTGTTATTTCCTGAGAGGATTTCACAAATCATTCAATATGAGATGTCACCACATCTCAATCAATAAACTTGTATCATGACCCTGTTAACAAAGGGGCTTCCAGTGGCTGAAACCACATATATTTGTACAAAGGATGGCCTGAAAAGCAAAACTAATCTTGTTTATTGACAGAGCTCAGCTCTGAGAAAGAATGGTCCCTTAACAAATCATTTAGCCAAGATATTTTGCAGAAATGCTGCCACCTCTGTGAAGGAGGTGATTTATTTCTGCTCTCCAGCTACAACTCCTGATTTTTGCTGTCAGTATTTTCTCCTCGTGGAGCTTCCACTGAGAAGCGAAGGGGCAAAACCAGAGGAAGTATTTGCATGACAAAGCTGAGCTCCCCGTTTCCTGGCTACTTCATATGGGCAGAAATGTGAGACCCGATTCTCCCTCAGATCCCTTCTCCAGCTCCCTTCCGCACCTCTTCAGACCCTCCCTGGTGGCTGCTAGAGCTGATTATTGAGATATTCAGAGCTGTATTTTCCGAGTCCTTTGTGCAGAAAAAGGGGGGACAGAACAATCATACCTGAACATCCTGCAATGCAGAGAACACCGTGAATCCCCTAAGCTACCAACAGATGAATAACCAAACACTTCACAACAAATAACAAACCTCAGCTTATGAAAACTCAGCTTCTCACTCACTCACTCACTCACTCACAATGAGCTCCTGGTTTCTGAATAAACCCTGTCCTACTCATGCATTCAGAGCAGTCTTTAGTCCCAGAGAATAAACATTGTTGTATTCATGAGGCCATTTTAACGAGATTACATTAAAAGTTATTTGAAATGTTTTTTGGCAGAAAGTGAGCTACAAGGTGAACTGCTTGATTTGCTCTCCTCTCAGGCCTTTGTTCTGTATAACAATCTCTTAAATAGACACACTTCACTTTTGATTACCTGGATTTATATGGATCTGAAGCTGGGTCATGGACATATAAAAGATGTTTCTTTTACAGCCTCCATATGTAAAGGAAGCCTGAGAGTCCTGTGTTTTAACAGCCAGCAAGCTGAAAGCACCACTCCAGCACTTTGGGGAACTGCATTTTACCTTCAAGGGGGTGCTTTAGGTGGGGTTCTCTGCTCCCCAGAGCTCCCCAGGTTCTCTCTCCTCAGCTGAGCAAACCCTGTTCTCGTGGCCACCTCTGCTCAGGTCACTAAAAACTTCCACTGTGGAAAAAAGACAAACATCTTGGGTTTTGGGATCTGCAACAGAGGGCAGAGCAGTTTATGTTTTTCTGTCCATAGGTCACTTTGTAGGTAGGAATAAACCCCAAAAGAAGTGCTGGGTGATGGCTGTGCTGCTGGTCAGGGTGTCCTCAGCAGGCTGGAGGAACGGGGCTGTCCAGCAGGACAGCAGCTCTGCAGGGCCAGCCCTGGGTGCTGGTGATTGTGGGTAACCCCCACACTCCTGCTTTTCTCAGCCCTGTTGGCATCACACAGCAGCAGAACACAAGGTTCAGGTATTCCCACGTTTTCTGGTCAAACCCCCCCCACAGGGCCAAGGATGCTCCAAGGACCCCGTTTGGATGCACCAGATCCCAGCACAGAGCTGCAATGCCCATTTTTCCCTCAGCCTCCTTCCTGGCAGAGCTGTGAGGTGCCCAGAGCCCATCTTCTGCTTCCCTTCACCCCATTCCTGTCACCATGGGAAAATGGGAATTCTTTTACCAGGACATCCCTGGTAAATCTGCACCTGAAGCAAATAAACTCCCCCTCAGAGGCTCTGTGGAAATGCCCTGCAGGCTGCCTGTAATCATATTTACACTGGAGTGCTTCCATCAGCCTTTGGGAAGTTAATCCTGATTTACAGTTATGAAAATCAGGTCTAGAGCCAAGCTCAGAGTTCAAGAGTTGCTGTTAGAACAGCGTGGAAAAAAAAACCCAGACTGCTCCTACTAAATCCAAGTAGCTGCCAGTGATTCCAGAGTTTGGATTAAGCCCAGGTTTGGCAAGAGCACTGATATGGGAACAGGCATGTGAAACAGTATTTCCCATTATTAAACAGAAATTGAAGGGATTTTTATTTCAACTCTGAGGAACACACCCTAACTCAAAGGGATGATTAAAATAATAGCACATTAATACAGCTCAATCCCTGCTCCTATCTGAACATCCAGCAGCACCCTGGCACTGATCATTTCGTAGGAAATATGAAATGCTAGATTTTATTATTCATCACATGTTTAAAAAAAAATCACATGCAGGGAGGAATCCGAGAGAATATTATTATGGAAACAGCATTTTAGACGGAGTTTGTAAAACATTTGTCATATTGCAGACACAAACTTATAAATATTAATTTAACATTCACTGGGAAAGGAGCAGGACGACTCCAGCACAGCTAGTGGAAATGTTCTGTGCTCTGCAAGGCATCTCCCAGCACAAGGAGGAAATATTTGCCTATGTTACGTTCATGAACAGCTGTGTGAGGTGTTCCCAAAGGACAGGAACATTCCTACTAGCAGGAGCAGAGGAACAGAAAAGTCCTGGAACAGAGGGAGAGAAGCAGTGGATAACAGGTTTTCCAAAAGAAAAAGTTTTCAATGAAAAATTACTCCTGTCCAAATGAGAAATTTTTGGGAAGGTAGTAGAAAGGCTCTGATTTTTTTTTCCTTGCAATTAATTAATAAAAAATTTCCACCTTCTTTCCTGTCCTACTATGCCCTGTTCCGTAGACATTTTTATTTTAAAAAAAAATCTTCTGGACAATCTTCCTTTTTTCTTTTTTTCTTTTTTTTGATGCTTACAATCACTTCAGCCCAGGTGAAAATATAGCAGGGATAACTTTAAATTTTTGTATATGGATTGTCTAATTAAAGTGTAATGAGCCATACCTGTTTAATTATGCACAGCAATACATACAAAAATTAATGAAAATTCACTGGATATACTGGAAGCTGTGCTGTGTATGGCGTGTGTTGCAGCACACAAGGAAGATTTCTGCTGAGGAAGCAAAGTATTCATCTGTAGCAGGTTTAAAATCACTCTAGAAACTCTATTTCTTTTATTTTTGTTTTATATAACCACAGGTTACAGTCATTCCTCCTTCACATCCAAACTTCCATTTGCCTTTAGGATGTAAGAATGGCTTGTTACTGTAGCTGCAGCCCATTTTTTATTTCTATAACTGATTTTTATGCCATATTCCCAAATCAATTTCTACACTCCAGCTGCTCCTCCTTCCTGCAGCATCCTCCTGTTCCTTCTTCCATTGCAAAGGCAGCTCCCTGCCCGCCAGGGTCCCCTGCAGCAACTCCCCTCACACACCCATAAAATCTGTTCCTTGGTGCTGCTGTCCCCTCTCACGGGGAGGTGGCACAGCCCAGCACCTTCTTAAAAATGTTATTTATTTAAGCAAACTCATCAGATTGCTCAGTGTGGCACAGAGTTGATAAACACAAGGGGATATAACCCTCCACTCTGATATTTAACATGAAAATAAGGCCGGTGGTCATGGGGTTTGTGTTGTGTATATATATATATATATACCCAAAATTTAAAAAATTGTATTCTAACAAAGAACATTGTAAAGGTTAAAAATTTCTGTCTGACAGGTTAATTTATAAAGATACAAAGACATTTGTGTGTTTGGGATAAAAAGTTTCCTTTGGCAAACTTGCTCCCCAGAGCAAGAGGAATTTTGGAAAGCTCCAAGAATCACTGGAGGGTCACAGCCCATGGCAGGTAAGGAGATGCCAAGGGAAGTTTTGGCTCTTGAGAAGCCAAACAGGGAAACTTCGTTGCCCTCAACTATCAAAAGTGGGAGTACAGGAGAAGACAGATTTTGTTCTTGAAGATGCAGAGAAAGGACAAAATGCCACAGATATGAGCTCCACCCAGAAAATTTCAACTGTGTATTAGAAAAAAACCTGCTAGGTTTTGTTGGACTACTATCCCAGTAGTCCAACATTCCCACAGGGCCAGAGAGGCAAAGGATCTCCAGCCTTGAAGCAGGCCCTAAGCAGGGAAGTTGGACTAAGCAACCCTCCAAGCTATTTTTTGTGATTAAATATAAAACCTTGTTGCAAAGACCAACTGGAAGTAAGGTAATTTTAATTACAGCAATCAATTTATATACACAATAATGTGTATTTTACATATAACAAAGAGAAAAAAAATACTGCATTTCAAAATTAGTTTACTGCAATAACAGAGGCAAATAGTCAGGAATAAGGTTAAGCCACTAATATTAAGGAAAACCACAATGTGTGTGTAAATTGAAGCCAGAGGAAAGCTACAGAAGCTCAGTATTCAGAGACATGAATTCCAAGGGTTTCACAACACCCAACTCACCTCAACCTCATCACATGGAAATGGATCTGGATTGCAGGGCTGGATCTACATTATGATCTAGCACCCAGAAGCTTCAGGTTCCTACTTACAGTGACTGTTTGGAGATGTTAAACTGCAAGGTCAAGGTAAGTGTTTTAGTTCTCACAACTGCAGCCTAATTTCACTAAAATTGCCTTAATTAACTTAGAATAGCCTGTGATTCTATAATTACCAGATCAAAATGTCATTTTAAATCACTCCTCATTTCAGGATGTGTGAACACTGAACTAGCTGTAACAAACTTCTAATATTTTCAAAGTCAAAGGTTCATTTTTACTTAAAAAAAAGCCACAATAAAACTCTTAACAGAGGCTTAAAAAGGTCTTTATAAAATAATCTCCATCACACTTACAATAGTAAGAAAATGATTCTGGTTGCTAGTTTTTAGTAAATATGAACTGGTTTGTGTAATCTGTATTAAAGATGGTTATAACTACAGTTCACATTTCATTTCTTAAAGATGGACGAACAAATGTGTCAAGAAAAGTAGATTATTGCTGTTCCTCATCAGGTCCTTTTAATTAAGGACATGCTGCCTTGGTAGGCAAAGCATGTCTGGCAGCCAGCTGAGACAGGAGAGCTGAAGGAGAGAAGTTATGATTTGCATGCCAAAAAACCCTTCTTCAATCACCTTATATTTGGCAAAGGTACAACTTGAACTGATTTAAGATCAAAACTGTGCCATTCCATCCATCTCCTGAATGACAGTGCTGATCATCTCATAACTTAAGTTTGCTTGAAGTGACACAAGAAGGTAGAATCCAAGCAAGTTCTGGACTGGCAGGGGAAAAAAAGAACCTCTGATGCTTCTCCTGTCGTGTGCAGCTATGAAAACACCAGATGTTCTTCAGAGGGTTTTTCAGCAGGTCTGCTGGAGCAACGGGTGGGGCTGTGCAGAGAGAACAGAGCAGGGACATATTGGAAACAGGACATCTATCAGGTTTCCTATTCCTACAGTAGCACTAATCAAATTAAATATGCCACCGTTCAATTTCTAGAGGACACAAAAAGATCTAAAAATCCATGCAAGTTTTTAATCCAACTTTTCATACAGTAAGGCTCTGAAATGTACTTTCTGTGAAAACAAATTGGCAATTAGAACTGCAAACAGAAAAAGCTCACAACAACTGCTAATAGGGTGTCATTCATTATACATTTTAACCAGCTGTTAGATTCTTTAGCTTTTGGTAATAAATTATCCTACTGAGGATGGTGATAGTTTATATGTCCAAGGTTTAATCTCCTGGTGCATTTCCTTCCACTGTTTACAAGAAACCTTACACTACTGTTTCACAAAGAGCAGCTTCAAGATGGTCTAGAAGAGCTAAATCAAGTCACTCCTACAGAATAAAATGGATGTTGCTGTCAGAGGCACCACTGGATAATCCATTACCTTCACACCACCACCCTTCACGTCTGAAGGTCTTAAAAGAACAGAAAAAAAGGGGAAAAAACCCACATGACTGCTAACACTGGGGGGGGGTTTCCACTTCTTCCAATTCCTTGTGATGCGATATTATTTTACAAAGCACATGTAAAGACATTCCTTGTCATGTGGAAAAGATCCTGGCGGCGTGCAGCCTTCCCAAGACACCACTTCAATGCTTTCTGCCCTCCCATTTAAGCCTCTTGTATCTGAAGGCCAGTCTCCAACTGTCCAGTCAAGCCAGTGCTGAGGGACATTCTGAGCCATTCCCAATGGAATTCCAGACTTCCCTGACTGTGCTGTGTGACATCCTGCTACACTGTCCCCCGACCATGCAGTTCTCAATGAAAAAACCACAATTATCCCAGTGGCTGCTGCAGCTGAGCAACAAACTCCTCTGAGCTCTGCCCTGATAAATCATCACATCCCACTCCCCCCTGCAATGAGGCTTAAAGGCATTTCCTTTGCAATGGGATTCCTCTGATTTCAACCAGAGCCATCACAAAGAAACAGAAGTAGAGAAAAAATTCTACAACTGTGACTTGAGACTGTGCAGAAGCCATTGTGATGACTGATACAGCCCTGTCAGAGCTGTGCAGCCAGCTGGTGCCTTTTCCCTTTTACTTCTTCACACTTTAAAGAAATGCATTTGATCAGCCTTGACATTTCATTTTAAAAAAAGCTGCTATCAACTGACCATCAGAAGCATTCTGTTACAAAAGAGTACTAAAACTGTATGGTAGCAATGAAAGATACCTAAAATATTCCTCTGAAATGTCAAGCATTTCTCTTCATGCTGGGTATTTATGTACCTTGACATTATCAGTTCTTCTGAAAATGGAGAAATACATCAGAAGCTATCTTGTATGATTCCAAAAAGGCAAGGTGCATATTATTTCTTCCTTGCCTCTCAAAAGAAAATATTTTCTTTTCTGTGACATCCAGTGATGCAAACTGGTACAATACAGATGCTCACTTTGGAAACCTACATCTTAAAATAAAAATACCTGCAACTCAATTTCAGATCTAAGATACTCAATTATAATGTGTATTTAATTTCTTTTCAAAGCAAACTTCCATGCTGTGTCATTTCACTTGTTCTACTGAAATTCTTAATCAATACAAAGATAATAAAATACTGACCTAAATAAGGGTCTCATTAATTTATCAATAGCAATGTTAAACACCTTCTTAGGAGATAAACAGCTTTTTGCTGGCAAATATGCACCATTGGTCAACCAATCCAATATGGACATTGCAACAGTGAAACACTGTTGGGGTTCTTTAATCTACTGCACTGTAAATAAAGTTTTATCATATCTAATTTCACCAAATTTTCCTATTCTTGAACATTCACTGACTGAATTGAGGGAAAAGCATAATAAAGAGATCATACTTTTGTTGTATTTGTAGTGGTAATTACTGTCCAGTACCAAAAGCACTAACATCAGACATCTTCTGGGAATGAAAGGAAGAACTCAAAGGCTTCCTCTGCATTCAAGTTTAGAAATTGTTTTTGCAATCAAAATGACATTTTATGGCTCTCTGCTTCATAATTTAAACTTCAGAGGAGAAAGGGAAAGTAAAGACATCTGAGCTGCAGCTGAATTTGATAAGAGCACAGAAGTTACATTAGAGGAAACTTACAAATTCCTGTTTTTATACATCAATGCTGTGGCTGCTCAGGATTGATATTCATGGTCCTGTATATCTCTTTGAGAAACAGCAAGGCAGTGTCTTCAGACCCCCTATGAAGAACGAAATAAATAAAACAAAAGGAAAAAATGGAAGGGGAAAAAAAAAGGAAAATTTAGTTCAGTATGGTCCATCTTCTAATTCTCCTAAGTCAAATTCCACCCTATTTCAGCTCTCTAAAAAGTTTGCACAACCTCTTGGCCTAGTATTTATTTGTCATGGATATGGCCTTAACCTCTATCAACTCCCTTCAAGCTATAATTCTACACAAGTTTTGAGTTAGTCCTATCAACCCTACCCTATGCATTTACCTTTTTTCTAGAGCATTTCCTCCTGTCCTCCTTAACTTCCTATGCTGCAACTCTAAATCCCCTCCTCTATCCACTTCTTTGATGTTACTTCCTTGTCTTAATCTCCTCAAATAATGTATCACTTTTTGTCCTGAATATATTCCACACTTCATTCTAGTCATTTTGTCCCACTCCATTAATTAGCCCAGTTCTAGCAGCAATATTCTACTTCTTCCCTAACTGGCAGATCCTTAATTTTAAACAGACTATGTTAAATACCCATAGTCTTCATTACTTCTTTACCATTAAAGTGTTAGATAGCTCTCAAATAATTTAAAGATTAATATCAGTCAAGTGTCATGTCTCCAATTGGCTGCTTTCTCTGCTATTTTCAAAAATCAAAGCTTTGGGCTATGTGAATTTAAAGTTAACATGAATAGACATAATTTTCTTCATCTATAAAATCTTCATCTATACATAAACAATACCAACATAAAAAATAATGTTAAACAGGCAAATTTTAACAAAGTTCTAGAGCTGCAGGAGCTTTTAGATGAGGGCAGCTTCCTGTGCTTTATAAAATAAATGATATAGGGAGCCAGTAAAGGAGATTTAGATGGTCAGAACTGTGATCCTCCAAATGTGAGGAACATAATTTGCAGAACACCAGTACAGAATTCAACATGCAAGCTAAAGGACTACATGTATTTTCCACAATTCAGCACAGACATTTCTTGATGGCCTCTGCATTAAATGAGCAGCAAACAAGCAAGCAGAAGGTTCAACACAGAAGCTCCAGTCTCTCCGACACTCAGAGCATTTCATTTAAAGCTTTTCCCACCATTCCTTAGGAGGAAAATGCTCTCCTATTTGGGTCATTCATCACTGTCCTTATCTTCCTTACTCGAATGACAAAAACAGCTCCAGGTAGCAAGTTTTTAAAATCCTGTGATCGGCCGCCACCCTGTGGAAAGAATTCCCATCCCTCCAGCCCTGCGTGTGGAACGGCACTGCCACCACCGGGTCACCTCAGAGCCCACAGCAGCCCCGGGAACTCCTCCCTGGCAGGTGCTGAGCTTCCACGGGGAAGTGATGATAACTGTAATGAGACCCTTCAGGTAACGCCTTCAGAGCTGTATTTGAACCTCTGGAAAAAAATAACCTGCTGCTCAAATTACCTACTGAAAATCAAAACCTTCAGAAAGAACGTAGAGAACTTTGTCCAGCACCTGCTGAACTCCAAATGAGAGACCAGTCACTGCTCCCTCACCAACACCACTTTGCACGGCTGACACCCAAGGTTGGCTATTACACACCAAGGGGTGATGTTAAATACAGTTCACACATCCTTTGCTCTGTCAGAAAAAGCAATAAAGCTTTACCACTTATTGTAGTCTAATAAAACCTCTTAATGAACAGTTTTATTTGAAAAGCTATTTGAAAAGTTGTCAAAATGTTTCCAGAGCTCTCCTGGTTTTGAAAATGACAGTAGCTAAAAATGTGTGTTTGGAATGTCAAAGGTCGAGAGAACAGTGTTCAATGTCTTTATCACAAAAAATGTGTTCGCTGTGTGTTAACACAGGATTTTATTTTGAAATTGATTACCAAATAGTGACATCCAAGCACAACCCCCAGAGCCTGACACTCCTGGACAATGACATATACCGTGTATCTCAAGCAGGATTTCTGGAATCACAGCTATTTCCCCTTACCAGTAGCACAGGTGACTCTGCAAAGCAAACAGGTACTCATTGAAGCTCTCGATTGGTTTCTCCTGCAGGACATAATCGATGCGACGCCCTCCGTTCAGCATTCCAACCTTCACTGAAACATCTTCATCTTTTGGAGGCTCTGGGCTTTCAGTGATCTTCTCAGCTAAAATCAAAGAGTTTCAGATTTAAACTATTTTCAAGCACTGCCTGCTTGACTATAATTAAGAAATATTACCCATTTTTCCTGCTGTAATTTCCAAGTGTTTGTGGTAAGACAATAATAACAACCTGAACTGACCAGCATGGTTCAGAAAGGTTACTGAACTATATGCTTCCTTTTTTTAAACACTTTTCTGAAGAAGTAACTGCTGAGTGATCTCTCCCTGAACTCACCCCCACCCACAAAGCTTTCATTGCAATTTTTCTCCCACACCCAGCTGAGGACAGGGAGAGTGACAAAGCAGCAGGTGGGAACCTGGCTTTGAGCAGAGACCTCCTTAACAGGGTCAGGAAAATCAATAGCAGTCACTGGGATACTCAACTTAGTTGAGATAAGTAAGTTACAGGGAAACCAATAACGTGTCCATGTACCTTCCACCACCTGCTTTTCCTCCTCCTCTTTAATTTGGTTAGCTACTTTCTCCAGTTCTGCTTGCAGCTGAGTTGAGGATGTATGAGCACGTGCAAATTCATTAAGGGTCTGCCATGCACTCTTCAAAGAGCTAATAAAGCCCTGCTTCAGATCAGATCCCATACGAGACAGAGAGTCTTTCAGCTCTGACAAAGAAAGAAAACAAACAAAAAATTGAATTCAGAAGGATTTAAAATTACCAACTAAAACCAGAATGATGAAATTCCGGTCAATAAACATCCCAATTACCCGGTGAAATAGGCCTGCTAAGTCATAAATGTGTGTTTCTTGCTTCTCTATTCCATTTTAAAAGATTAGGTGAAATGCAATTAATACACAATTGACTTCTTACTGAATGGGTCAATGACTCCACCTACATCAAAGTAAAAACAGTAAAAACCAACAGACCATATTTTTCTCCTTTACTATACACACTTTTAGAGAAACAAGTAGCTTGTGTAGTCTAGCAAAGCAGACACACTCTAATGGATAATTCCAAAAGACAGATGCTGCAGAATCTCTCCAAGTGCCTGAAGAGAGGCTTTCAGGAGGGCTCTGTGAACTTGCACAACAGCAAAACTGACTTTCCTGATTAGATGTACAAAATTTAAATAAAGCACCTTGGTCTGATGTGCACCCAGGAGCAATAAAATCAGTCCCTGCCCTCCAATGGCTACAAAAGCTCCTTTTCCCTCAGGTTTGCCAACACTGAACAGACCCTGGTTAAACACATCATGGTGGGCATTAGGGACACCAGTAAATGTAGTTCCTGTTTCACAGCTTGTTAGAAATGAGAGTGATCAAGCAATGTACAGCAATTTTTAATGGAACTTTGGTAATGGAAAGGTTAAATCTGGAGGAAAATATGATTACTACTTTTGAATGAAACTGTGAATGACCAATTACTGGGGCTGGGTGGAATCACCTCTGATGTTTAGGAAAAATATGGAGTCAGATATCCAGGGATATTCATTAGTCTGTTGAAATCTTCCAATATTCTAATGTATCAAATGAGTAAATAATGAATAGGATCCATATGAAGTAAGTTTTCTTTTTACCCAGATGAAGTCTTTTTCTGCCTTTATGATGTGGAATGAGAACTGGTTTTAAATCCATGTCTTCAATGATCATTGGTTCCAACCTGTAAGCTACTGGATCAAGCTGTTAAGAGACACACACACATGGACACTTAGTTATCTTTAAAATTATTCTAATTATCACATTTCAGTGAAAAAAAAATCCCTGTTTATGGTTTATAGACAACCATTTTTGAATTCTGCAGTACTTGAATTTACAGAAATTCAGTCCATGACATATTAAGCAGGTTCATGAACTACTTTGGTCTTGTTCTCCTACAGAAAGAGATTCTAATGAGGAAACACAACAGCAAGATTTCCTTGCACTCAATCTCAATCAATGTCTCACTGTTGAGCTGTTAAACAAAATGAGACAGAGATGGACAAACACTGCATGTAAAAATACAAATATTCCATAAAAATCTACAAATTAATGAAAAAAACCCCAAACAACTCCCTCCCCCCAAAAAAACTTCCTTAATTTTGAAAATAGACAAAGCAAATATTATTAAAACAACCCGTGTTTGGAAAGGTACGTATTCCCCTATGAATATCACCTATTACACAAGTGGTGCAATGCTCAGAAGGTAAAACTTAGTATTCTGGTTTTTTTTGTCATCTAAATCAACTAAAATCAAATCTCAAAAGCACTGCTACTCACTGGGTGATAGATATTGAAGAAGCCCTTGCAGGTAGGGAGCCTGTAGTTTTCATCAATCTTCTCCACGCCCCTCACAGTCAGGAACACACCAATAGGGGAACCCAGAGCAAAGAAAATATCTGGTTCAAAGTCCAGTGCACTGTAAACCACAGAAACCTACCAGACAGAAATCCGACACATTACCTCTCAGAACTGTCAGCTTCAAAGGAAGGAGCAAAAGGTCATCAACATTAAAAAAAAATATAGTGAAAAGAGAGGATTTATCAAATCCTTTAAATTGAACAAATCATTTAGATCTAGTTAGTCTCACCTGGCCAGTTCCAACTTCAAAATACTCATAGTCAATGTTCATGGAAGACACGGATGCGCCAACTGGGAGCCTCCTCTTTGAGTGCACCTGACCAGACTCTGAAGGTGAGACAGAAGAACCTGCATCTTTTGGTTTCTGGGTGTCTTCTTGAGTCTGGAGTGTGGCAGCCAGCACTGCTTTTTTTTCTGCTACTGCTTTCTTCTGTTCCTTTTGTGAAAAGTTTTAAAGTTAGGGAGAAAAAAAAGTTAATTTCACAATTGTCAAAATTGTTTTAATATATCCAGGATGTTAACAAGAGTGTTCAATAGAAGCTACTCCACAGCAAAGAAGTCAGTTACATTTGCTTAAAAACTTTTAATTTCAATCCTGGAATATGTATTTACCTGCTTGGCTGCTCTGTCTTTTACAAAATTAGCTATTTTCTTTCTTGGTCCAAGAGGTATCCCCATCTCCTTCAGGTCATCAACCGTACACATGAGCTAAAGAAACAAACACCAAATTACACATCAAAATATATTTTTCTAGTAGAAAAAGTACTTACAACTTTTCTAGTAAAATGAAGAATTTCTTACTGGCAATTACTTCTGAATTTGTTAAGTCAATTTATAAAGCTACAGAAAATACAAAAATTTAAGAAGACGTGGCACAAAGTGCCTTGGCATAATTGGGAGGATGCACCACAGCAAGAAAATCAACAAGAGATGCAGAACATTCAGTCTTCAAGTCATGCATTGATTATCTTATCTTTGCAACTGCTCTCATGGCTACAGAACTGAAAGGAAAAAACAAAACAACAACAAGAAAACCCAAACATAAACCTCCATACCCCGGGCAACCCCTACAAGCCAAGTGAACATTTCTGTACCAGAGACTCCATGTCGATCTTCTCCTTTTCGAAGGTGCTCACGTACTCTGACAAACTGAGCATCTCCAGAGTCTTCTGCAGAGTGGGAACGTCCTCCTCTGGCTCAGGCTCACAAAGGTCATCAGCAGAAGTAGCAATGGAGGAGCCCAAGGAACTGGTATCTTCAGTCATCTTAACAAAACAGCACAGAAACAGAATCACATCCTCTAGCAGCGGAAAACAAGCAGCAAGCAAACCCAAGTCTAACTGGTTTCTCTCAAAAACATTATCAAGTCAGCTCTGTGAATATATATCCATTTTCAGTGAAACATGATGCAGATTTTCTACTAAAACAGACCTCCAAAATAAACATTTAAAAATTACTATGAGAGAGAAAACACTCAAAAATGCTTCCTTTTATTCCTCAAACAACTGGTCACCATTTCTAGTCTAAACATAGATCCTTTCCCTTTTATGTCTCCCTCACCACTTAGATCCTGTTAGACCAAGTTACACGTTCACAAGGGTCAAAGCTGATGTTCAGCATCAAATCCTATTACTGACCTACTTGGAACTAAGAGAGATCTAATTAATTTGTCCTGGGAAATGACAATATTTACAAAACAGCACCTTTCCATTAACATGTTTAAATGTACTATCAAAACCCACAAACTTGGTTCAGTTTTAAGAAAAAAATGACTGAAAATATCAGATCTATTGGCCTGGAAATACCAGCATGCAAATTACCTGTTTATCATGAACAGTCACGTCCTTCACACTCCCATTAACACCAGACAATGGTCCAGAATTTACTGATGAAGCCAAGTCCTTCTGGTTAGACAATATGTCAAACAGAATTAAGGAACCTGCAAACAGGAATTAGAGTTGATTTGGGAAAAATATCAGGTTTCCTGCCCCTAAATCTTGAGCAAGATTTATATCCAACAGTAATGTCACAGTTTGGTTTGATCAAAAGAGATAGCTGAATTAAATACATTAACCTGAACATAATCACTCTCATCTAAAAGCAACCCCTTTTCTTCCCTGTTCATGCTTTATGTAGTTGTCATGACTGAACTATTTTTCCTTAAATATCTGAGACTGCCTGATGAACCAGAGGAAAAATTCCAGTCCAAACCAGTATGTCAATATGCTGCTCTAACACTTCTTCCAAAAAATGATTGTACTTTTACTAAGTGGGGGTTCTGAGACACAGAAATCACCCACCCACCAAGACACCAGATAACCTGGTGACTTTTAAACACAGACTAGGCACTAAGTTTTCACCAAGGGAAGTACTAACTTTCTCTCAAAGCCTGATAAACTCATCTGCTGAGAGGATTTCCTCAGCTGTTTTCTTAAAGACAGCCATGCCCTACCAGCTAATTTGAGTTTTATGCATAACAAAGCAGCCATTTTCCTTTCAGGACGAACTGACTGGGGATAAAAACAGCATTCCTCAGGCAATCACCTAAGCTGTGCCCGGCCACAGAGACTCCCCCTCTGAAGTCGGGGTTGCGGCTCATGAAGAGCGCATAGAGGCGGTTCATCTCCATGCCCACTTTGTCCACGATGGTCTGGCAGTAGGTGGGGCTGTTGTAGAACAGGATGTCGAGCAGCGTCTCGTTGGTGAAGTGCCTCAGGCGGCCGATGCTCGGCAAAGTGATTTTCTTTATGTTCCTGGTAACACGGAATCGTTAGAAGCATGAAAGGCTTGAAAGAAACGCTCGTGAGAACTTTGTCAGCTTTTGAAATTAATGCAATGTAAATGCTACAGAAAGGGTCTCTAAAGAGATTTTTTTAAAACCCACACAGCCTTCTGGCCTTGTTGCATATTCACACATTAATACTACCTGCTGATTGTAATATTTGAGAAAGATACAGCTCCTTTTTTTCCTCTCCAGACTGAAGGAATGCCTGAAATAACCTCTTCTCTATTCCAACATTGCTCTCATAAAGTAACAAGGAAGTTTGGTGAGCAGATTGAAGGAAGAGAAAAAGGAACTAACATGTAAAATTAGAATCATAGAATGGTAAATGCTCTCTTTTTTGAAGAAAAAAAGGCATCACCATCTGTCCGCCTGGAGTCAAGACAGCTGCGGTGGAACTGTTACAGACTTGAGACTGCTTGGTCTGATTAACAGAATAAGGATCCCTCCTCATGCAATGCTCAAATGCAAATAAAACACCAAGGCTGGGGCAAAGCAGTGTGATTTGGCTGAGCTAGAACAGTCTGGAGAACATCAGCATCACTTTAAGTGCCACAGGTTGCCACCCTCACAATTTTTACTTGCTCAGCTTTGAGCAAGGGAAACAGCTTGAAATGTGAAGTCACAGCAAAGGGGTAGGCACAGAGAAGAGATTTTAAAACAGATTTTTAAATGTTGTAACACTCCTACTCAAATATAGATACTTTGCTTCAAAAAAAGAACCCCCTAGCTCAAATGCCTAATCATTATTCAGGCACTCCTCTAGGACAGGACAGAGGGCTCAGTGCCTTCCTCAGAAATAACTCCTAGGGTCAAAGTCAATCAGACTGCAGGAAAGTAAATAGAAAACTCTCCACTCTAAATTGTCCACATCTCATGGACAAAACATCTCCAGGCTCACCAGCTCATCCCTGTGATCATAATCTCTACACACTCACTCATCATCAAGTATCATGCACTCTGATGCAAATCCAGTACTGAAAAGCTGTGTGCATGAAAAGAAACAAGAGAAATATTCCTCATGCCTTTCCAGCTTTCCAAATACTCCTCATCAAAATGTTAATTAAAAAAAAAAAATCTGCCATTCTCTAATCCAGTCATACATTTACTCATGCAGCCTGCAGAGCATATGAACTGCTCTTTTTCTCCACTTTTTCTCCACATGTTAAAAGCCAGCTTTTAAGATGTTTTCAACATTAAAAATGCCCTCACCTGTCTACACCTGTTGCATCTCCATGCAGAGAACTGTGCCAATGAACTGGAAGGAATTCCACCCTGCTCACTTTGCGTTCCTCCAAACATTTCTTAAAGTGAGTCTGCAACAACTTCAGAGAAACAGTCCTAAAATCATCAACTGTGAAGAAAAAGAATAATGAAAATCTGATAGCTGCAGTACTCAAGTAACACATAAATAGTCCCTCCTTCCCCTTAATTTCGCAGATAGTCAGAATAGAAATGATGGAAACTGAAAACTGGAAAAATCTTTTCAAGTATTACTATTTTAACAACAAGAAAGTACAAAAAAAATTTTTAGAGTGGGTTTTCTAGCAAGCTTCTATTTATCTCACAGTGCCTGCCAGTTCACACCATAACCAGACAGGACTTTCTTAATTTACTCAGTTGTACTGGAGTGTATTTAAAAAAAAAAAAAAAAGCAAACACAAAACCACACTACACAAAGCAAACACATTCACTCACACCACAAAAAGTACAAAAAAAAATCAACCGAAAAACCCCCCACCACACATCCCAAAACCCAAATCTGCAAGTGTGACACAAAGCACTAATAATAACTAAAGCTTCAAGTTTGACAGAACACAGGTTCTGCCTTTGAAAAATAATCATGAAAAAACTGAACTTCTTAACATCAGACTTTTCTTAAAAAAAAACCAAAAAATGCTTATCTGAATATGAGCTAAAGAGAGCCACATTTAAACAGCAAGAATACAACTGCTCATTATACAAGGCCAAACTTACCACATTCAACGATGCTTCTAAACCTCAGGTCACATACAGGACCTATGCCATGAACCATAAATACCAGATGGTCAATTTGGGACATTTCTCCTGTAGAACAAAAAAAAAAAAGAAAACATTCAGAGTATCAGCATGTACTGCAGGAGTGAAGTTCAGAGTCTAGGAATGTAATACAGAGTTGTTTTAGAAAGCCTAGTACATGACATGGTTGAGGACATAACAGAGCCCACAGGACTCCTCAGATTAAAACCCCCCAACAGCAGATAACCTCATCAGGCAGCTGAGATGGAGGAATAACTCTAATCTTTAGACTGCAGGCAGGAACAGCACACAGCCACCCCACCACTAGTGTCCAGCTTCTGCCCAGACCCAAAGTGACTGCTCCCAGTGCAGACCCAAATACAGCAGGAATGTCACCACCTACCATCAGGAATCTCATCGTGGTCATCCTCAATTCCACGTTTCACCACCCTTGGCCTTGCCTGCCCATCTTGAGTGGTGCCCCATTCATCTGGTGTGGCAGAAGGCTGGAACTGAACTATGACCTGTAACAAATACAGCGTCCAATTCCAAGCACAGAAAACCCTCATGATTCATACTGTTAGTCTGAAAGCACTGCAAGGCTGAACATTTTTTTTTTGATTGTTTTATCTTGCAAATATTTTCTTCCACAAAATCCTCATTAGTGTGAAAAGCAAACAGATGACTCAAAGTAACCACAAGGTGAAGAAGTTGGGTCTGCTCAGTGATTCTGAACCATTTTAACTCCTCAGCCAAGCATTAGTCAAGCTCCTCCTTCCTAGTGTCCAGTATCCACTGTTCCTTAGCAGATTACTGCTAATGTGAGGAAATTGAATGCTACCTGATTTACAATAACTCTATCACAAAAAGAAAATGGAAACAAAAAAAAAGTGCAGTGCTTTTCAGGCAAGGACAACAGCACATGAAGTCATCCAGAAACCCTAAAAAGTGAGGAATTCAGTAGTAGTTGTTTATAGGACTTACAATCTGAACTCATATTTATGACACCAAGTGGTTTAAATGCTCCTTCTCTAGATTTTTACTGGACAGAATTCCCTAACCAGGATTATTAAACACTTTAAGTAGGAGCAATCATGATCCTTTTTGGCCCTTGGATAGTTTTGTGTATTAATTACTGCATCTGTGATAAGTGAACAGTTAACAGCATTGATCAATAAGGCTGAAGTCCATGTTTTAATCACATGAGACTGTTCACAAAGTAGAGTAACTTTTAAAGCTTGTCTTGCTATACTTTCTTATGGCCTGAAAATAAGCAGAAACCTTCTCAGGCCGTAAAGAAACTATTTACCTTATAGCTAGATTAATGCTCTTCTCCACATGAAAGCTCTTCATTTTAATTATCTTTCATTTGGGACAGACTGAGGTTAAACTAATTCAAACTGCTTACCATTTGCTGACAGTTACACTTAGCCAAAATATTTACTATGCAAACCATTATTCTCTTTAGGTTTCAGAAACCATTGTGTTTTAACCACATGACAGCACATTAAAGCAAGCACCAGTTCAGTGTTCTGTAAACTAGATCATCTTCAATGCACACACACCCAGAACAACCAACTGGTACATTTCATGCATTAAGACCACATTCAATTTATGCTTCCATCCATTTGCTCACCCCCCCTTAATGAATCCTGCAAGATACAATTGCCAAAATCTATTACCTTCGGATTATGCATAACAATTGTCTCCCCATTTGGAAATTCGAGTCGTCGATGCCATTGATTTGTAGTTACAGCCCTTTTATATTCTGCCTGGAACAGTAAACACGTTACACAAAGTCAGCACGGCAACCTTCTTGGTATTTTGTGGCCTCGTGTAATGCTACAGCACAAATTTACATGACTTTCTTTATATAAAAACATCACACAAGCAGATTTTAGGTCAGAGCAGTGCAGGACTGATGCAGGAGCAACGTGGCCTTCTAGACACTCCTCTTTCCAGGATTTGCTTATGTTCCAGAAAGCGCATTCTGAAATCATCCACGAAACAGAAAGAAGAGTTTCTAAAGCGATTAACACAACGAAGGACCGAGGTGTCTGTGCCTCACTGACCTCCAGCTTGTCACTGAAGTCCTCAGTGTAGGGGATGAAGCGGCTGTCCTTGTCCCCCTTGTAGAACCACAGGCAGCGCCGCACCTCCGAGGGCTCCTCGTCCCAGTAGACGGCTTTCCTCAGGCGCTCGTACAGGAACACGTCGTAGCGGCCGCCGTCCGTGCTCAGCACCACGCTCTCGGGGTCGGGCTGGACTGGACACACAGCCACACTGCTTACCACCCACACTGACACAGCCCTGCCCCTCAGCACAGCCCCAGCCACTCCTGGGACAGCAGGAGTGACAGCCACGCCAAGGTGGAGAAGCTTTGTGATCTGTGATGCTTCTAGAGCGCCTCTGTACGCTCCGTACACAACAAAAAGCTTGGAGAAACTCCCAAATACAAATTACTTATTCCATAACTGGCAGTTTAACAAAAAGGCAAGTCAAGACACAAATTACTATATATAGAATTATATATATCTATATCTATCTATCTATATGTATACATAATTCTATATGAAAATCTGATACCTATTTGGGATGGTACATCTCAACACTGACAGCATCAAGCAGTGATGATGTCAGTGAAATAAATTAAGTGGCACAAAATACATCTTTAAAACCTTACTTATTACTGCCACACACATGAGTGGCATTACCCCAATATTTTCCTTTAGTCCTTCTGCTCACCTCTGGATAAGACAGGACTTACCAGAATTATAAATCTCCTCTAGTTTTGCAGAATCCAGAATGCTGAATGGCATCCAGATCTGCTTGTCCTCCACCTCCTTACAGTAGAACCAGTGGGGCTGAACCGGCTCATATTGGTTCTGCAGCAGCACAGGAGGGGCTGGGACCAGGGGCCCTGCAGGCCTGGCAGGCTGGACCTGGGACTGGGACTGTGGAAACTGAAAAGAGATGGGCTCAGCACCTCAGTCTCACAGGGTTTTTACAGCACTCTTCTATACTTTGCTATAGGGAATACTCTAAACCTTTATTTCCAACATGTTTACCTCCCCAAGGACATTGCCTTCCATTCTAAAAATATTGTCCACTTTATCATATGTTTGAGAACTTACACCTTCTCAAACTGAGAAAGAATGTGAATTTCATTACCACAAACACTGTTAAAAACTGCCATGGTTTAGCATCAATATTACCTGAAATCAGTGAGATTTCAAATATTCTCTTAAATTTTCAAAACATGAGCTGAACTCATTTCTTACAGCCACAAAATCTGACATGAAAATAAAAACACATTCTACTCGTTTTTCATTTACACGTAATTATGCTTTTGCATAAAGACTCCTGATTTTAACAAGTGGCCACTCCAGCAATAGTTCTCCTCCTGCAAAGTGACCAGAACAGGCAGATTTCAAACTCAAATGTAGCATCAGTGGCACAAGAAAAGCAACTGATTTTGGAAGGGTCTACAGCCTACATAAAGCTGATTTCATACAAATTGTACAAAAATCCCAGTCAGTCCAACTAAAAGCAACAGATGTCAGCAGTAGGAACTGCCTTGGTCGATGACACATTTAAAGGGGGAAAAAAAGGCACCAGAATACTGTACAATAAATAAAATCCAACAAACAGAACTTCTGCACTTATATAATCTCAAACTCCAGATTGTTTAGGTTTTACTACCTTTGCTATGTTTTGTCATTATATAACCTTCACATTTTGTTATTCATTATAACAGAAATATAACAATAGCTCAGGCAAAAATAAAAACAGTTTTTGCTGTTTTCAAGGCAAATGTGCCAGCTTTTATTAACCCATTGGAATTGTTTTAGTAATGCTTTTGTGCAGGTAAAAAAGAATGAAGATTATGGCTTTATATCACCAAAATCCTCAACCAACGTGTTTCAAAGAGTTTGCTGACCATTTTGTGTAGTTTAGTTTCAAAAAGTTCTGGCTTCACCAACAAAACCAGCTTAAAAAGAGATTTTAACCCATAGCTTTGAAATGGCTGAATGACCTGATTTAAAGCTGAGGCAGAAAAACTGCAGCAGCACAGCTGAAACCCAGTGAGCTCAGAAACCCACAGAAAAGAGCAACACAACTTCCCAACCTGGCTTTGTTCCTGATGCCCAGAGGCTCACAGAGCTACAGCCTCAGGGTACACTCACTTCAAAGATCAGGAAGTTTTCCTGGAACAACAGTTCCAAGCTACTTCTAGTGAAAAGCTTTTGCTGTTATAAACGGTTCAAGGCTTCTTCTGGGTTGTTTTTTTTATTGTTTTTTTTTTTTTTCCAGAGAAGAAAAATCTTCAAAAGATAAAATAGACAGTTGCAAAAGAGGAAAGTGACTTAAGGAGCCACATACCTGTGTCAGTGGCCCCGGGGGTGTCTGGTACATCTGCACGGGTGGCACAGGGGACGCTGTGGCAGGGGGGTGGCTCTGCTGCAGCTGGGGTGGGGTGAGGTAGGGGTTGGCCCTGCTGCTCAGGGTGGTGTGCCTGTAGGGGTTGTAGCCCTGCTGCTGTGGGGTCCCCGAGGGCAGGGCAGTGCTGGCAGGCGGGGGACAGCTCTGCTGAGAGGGCTGGTAAGGTGCCATTCCCACCTGGGAAGTGGGTGGTGCGCTGTAATTCTGGGATTTGGGAATTTGTGGTGGAAAGGCATTTTGCCCATCCTGTGAGCCAGACACAAGGGGAAGCGAAGTGGGAGGTCTGGAGAAGGCTGGTGCTCCGACTGGCGTGGAAACAGTTGTTAAGGGGGGCTGCCCGATACTTCCAAAAGGATCACTGCTGCTGGGAACTTGTGAGAAGTAGCTGAAAGTCTGTGGTGGGTTGGGGCTGGCTGATGTCTGACCCAAGAAGCTGTCCTCTTCCCCAACGTCTGCAGAATCATCTGCAAAAACAAAAGGATCACCAGAGATCTTGTGAGAGCTTCAAATCACTGTATGGGGTCAAAATGTTCTGTAATGCCATCAGCTGTGGCCATAACTGTTGGTCCCCATAAAGCTTACACATCCTTGATTCAGCACATCATAAAATGAAACAAAAGATACCAAGTCTTCAAGAACACTTAAAATGGACTGTGAAAGTCACTCAGTGTACACAGAAAAAGCAACAAATATTAAATAAGAAACCAAAATATAACTGGAGTCGGGACCTTCCCAGGGCAATCTGGCAGTCACTAAAATCCCTTCCAACTTCACTTATCCCTCAAATGCAAGAACAGCCTTGGTTGTTCCTTTCACCACATAAAACAGCCACTAAGCATAGGAGTTTATGCTCTAATTTTTAGGATAGAGCTTAAAAAGATTCCTAAATAGGCCAAACTTACATGTTAAACCATGCATTCTTGCCTGCACCTTCAGCAGAGCCCTCTCAAGGTTTCTCACTTGACTTGCAAGGTGGCCATAACTCATGATCCTAAGCCACTTAATAAGGAGAACTTACTCCAGTTCTCCCTAAAAATCCTACTCTAGGCGTGTATAAAAGCCACATCTCTGAAAAAATCAGTGCCCATTATGCATAATTTCAGAAGAGGATTTAAAAAGATGCAAGGCCATGAATGCCCTTTTGCATAGAGGAAATAAATAAAAGAGGTCCTGATCAATCACAGTTTTCTACTTTGCAGTGATTTGGAACAAGTGGGGGAAAAGCAGGTTTGTCATGATTTGGGGTTGCACAATAAGCTCACCTAAGGACAGCAGGAACAGCAGTGCCTGCCTGCTGAGGGAACAGCACCTTGCAAGGAGTCAGTGGCACCTGCAGAAACCAGCAGTGTTTCACCTGCCTGGCAATTAAATGTCCCCAGGCTGTGGGGAAGACACCACAGAGCATCTCTGCTGCTCAGTCCCCAGGCAGAGACTAAGAATTTCTGTAGCCAACAACAAATGCCTTTATCCACAGCCAACACAACTGTAACAGGGAGCATCAAGGGAGTACAAGGGAATCCACGGAGAAGTCTCCCTAGGAAGCTGCTGCTCTAATTAATTAATCATAACAGACTCAGCTGCCAAGATTAAAAAGAACTATTTTAGCCATCTTTTATTTAGTCTGTGCAGACGGTGTCAATTTGAGGCATCACCTGCATTTATCAATTCCTCTTGCTTCCACCTACAGCACTTGATCCCACTTTGAGGAACAAAGTCAAAACCTCTGTGTGAGCCCACTGTGTGGAGAAAGCTGAAACCACTTAGACCCAATGACCACTCTGAAATCAGGCCTGGGAATCATCTCCCAGCTGCAAGCAGTGGCCATTTATACTAAATAAAAGGTCTCAGCTTCTAAACAATAAAATCCACCTTCCTTTCACATTCCATAAATAGTGTGGGACAGAGATGCACACTGCAAACCACACTGTCAACTCTCAGCTTTCCCAAACAATTGTCACAGAGCAGACCCTTCACCTCACCGTGCCAGGCCACCATAAACATGCAGCAGCGTGTTCAAGAGTTCTCAGGGCCTTTAGCAAATGAACATTCACAAATCACCCACTATTCTCCAGTTTCAAATAGGTATTGGAGATTTAGCCTAAGTGCAGCTTTCCTTGCAAAATGAGGTTGACAAAAGTTCTGCCAAAAAAAACCAAACCTGCAGGTATATATGTACCCACATGCAGTTTTTCAACACAAAACATCACTGTTTATCTTGACTTTTTCTAATTTTGTAAAAACTATGTTGGAAAAACAAGCATGTTGTACAAATGTAAAAAAAAGGAGTGTACAGCTTTGATGTGTGTTCTCCCCATGCACAGAACAGTCTTTCTTCACCTGTGACTGTGCCAACCTCCTGTACATCCCTCCCTACACAAGGCAGAACTTTGTCATTCACAGACTGTCACCAGACAACCACAAGTGACATCAGGCCACGTCCCCACTGGGAACACTCCTCCCTTCCTACAGTAAATACATTGGTTACATCACCCACACCTGAGCCAGAAAATGCACCTTACTGTCAAACCACTAACTGCTCACTCTTGGAGACAGACAAACGAATGAAGGACTGCACACAACTCCCTAATGTTGGCTGTCAGGCGTCAAACAAATCCCTGGATTGACTCTTATTACATTTTACACAATTTACAATTATGATTCCAATATTCTGTGCAGCAAGAAGATCCCAACAACACCTGGCTGGACAGATGGTGAATACACTTGACTGTGGAAACAGAACATTTAACAGGACATGGGTCTTACTTGGACTGACATAGAATGTGGCACAACCTCTGACACTGAAATTCACTCCAGCTGCAAAAACATGAATCCTCACCTGATCAAATTTTAAGCCACATGGAGAGCAGAAGATTCCCCACATTAATCAAATCCCATCAGATTTTATCCCCGGCTGGCTGCAAAATGTTCGGGAAATTGCCAGGACAGTGATTTGTGTAAAGCTACCAGCCAGATCACTTAAAAATTACCTTATTTTCTTAATGAAAAACTAATGTATATTTGCATGAAAGAAAAACTATGAAGACTGCACGATGGAATCAGTAAACGTATCAACTATCTAGACACCACAAGTAAGTAGGAGTAATATTTTAATGCTTTTATCCCTCCTACCCAAAAAATGTAGTTGATCTAAAAAATTATTCCAAAGCCATACTTGGCAAACATTTTATTAAATCCGCAGAGAATTCTGCACTGATTTCCAGCTATATTAATACTTATTTTAGCTAGGATACAACAGTGTTGAAATGAAGCCTTGAAGACTCAGCATAGAATAGTTTGGGTTAAAAGGGACCTTCAAAGGTCATTAGCCCAATCCCAACATGTACAACACAGTAAAATTTAAAATACTTGGTTTCTAGATCCATTTCGAATGTTTTAAGCTTTAAACTCTGACTGAATATATTCTAAGAAAAATCCATTCCTTTATCTGAAACTGCCTGAGCATCAGATTTTAAATTGCACGTGTAAGTGTTGGGAACACCATTAAAGCTTTAGGAGAAAAGGGTATTAGAACCAGGATTAAATTAGCAAGGATATTTAAGGTGGCTGCTTTACGTGCTATTTCCAAACCGGGAAAAGAGAAGATAGCATGAGAGAGGGGCTTTAAAAACGCGAAAACGTTAAGGCCACACTGAATGGAAGCACTGACCCGTCGGTGGGCTGCAAGCGCGATGATCAGCGCCCGTCCTTAAACACACTATTAAAAACCACACACACAAGCAATAAGTAGGGGGAAGTAGAAATAATTTAGTGCCGGAAAGCGGAAAATGTAATCCCGAGCAGCGTCTCTCCTGAGGCACCACCGGAGACACCCGGCTCGGGGAGCCCCAGCGCCGGGTCGAGCCCACACGTACCGGGCCCCCCAGGCCCGCAGCCCCTCCTGGAGCCCCGGCTCGGCTCTGGGGGCTCCCCCGGCCCCACCGCCCCTTCCCGGCGGTGACGGGATCCCGCACATCCCCTGCCCGCGCTCCCTCCGTCCCTGTCTCCCTCCCTCCGTACCGGCGGGCAGCAGCGCGGGGCCGGGCGGCGCGGCCGGAGCTTGGCTGACGGGGATGAAGGGCACGTTGAAGCTGAACTCGGTGGCGGAGGAGGAGAAGAGCAGGTTGGTGCCGATGCCTCCCCCGGGCTTCGCCGCCGCCATAGCCGCGCCCCGGCCACGTCCCTGCCCCGGCCCCTTCCGCCCTCACCCAAGATGGCGGCGGCGGCCGCGCGCAGCCGTGAGGGGCGGGAGGCGGGCCCGGCCGCCATTCCCGCAGGAAGAGGAGGAGGAGGGCGCGGAGGAGGAGGAGGAAGCGGCGGCGGGCCCCGCGCTGGGCAGGCGAGCGGGACTCGGCGGCCGCAGGGTGCCGGCAGCCCCGCGGCGAGGCGCGACCCCGCCATGCCGTGCGTGGGCGACTGGCTGAACAGCCCCCTGAGCATCGTGCAGGGCATCTTCGGTGAGGCGGGGCCCGCGGCCCCTGGGCGGCAGCGGGAGCGCCCCGAGGGCGCCCGGAACCGGACGGCGCTTTTCCCTCGCGGGGTGGTGGCGGGGGAGCGGCGAGGCCGGCTCTGTGTCCTCTGTATCTGCCCTATATCTTATTTATCCTGTGTACAGCGTGCGTTCCGTGTATCTTGTGTCTCTCTCCGGGTTCCGGCAACAACGCGTGCTGTGTGCGCGCGCTGCCGAGCGGCGCTGGCGTTACCGGCGCTATCAGCCGCCGCTATCAGCCGCCGCTGTTCCCGTGCTGGGCTTGGTCTGAACTAAAGCAATACCGAAATAAAAATTTCCGCAGCCGACACGGCGCGGAAAGAGATGCCTCGGTTCCTGACCTTTCCCACTGTGGTGTTGCGGAGCTTTCCCTCGCTTCCAGGAATGGCTCTGTGCTTCTTGCTTGGCCTGAAAGGGTTTGAAAAGGGAAGTCAGTGAATTGCAAGGGGAATAGATTAGCCTTAAGATACGCTTACTTCCCTAAGATAGAAGTGAAAGTTGGGTTTATTTGATACCTTGGGAGAACGCTGGATAAAAGTCTCCTATGTGGTGCTAATAGGCGCATAAATGTGTTGATTTTTTCTAGCCCAAAATGCTCCAAATTCTGGTTGGGAGAAGAAGGTAACCGACTACTTCAAGGAGAAATTAAAAGAAAATAATGCTACTAACTGGGTAAGAGCGTTTTATACTTTTCGAGTTACACTTTTTCTTAAGCTTCATTGTAATTTACATTTTGTTGCAGTGGCTCGCTTTCGCTAAGTCCCGCCTTTTCACGATGAGGGCACAGCTGCATTTCAGCCCCAGGCTTTGGGATGTGGAATTTACACCTCGGCTGCTTTAACCTGAGTGCAAAGCCAGGATGTGAAATCCCAGCCCACCCATCCCCTTCAGCACCCTCCTTCCCCCAGGCCGTCACTGCTGGGTGCTGCCGCTCCGTAGCACAGTCAGTAGATGGCAGGAGATGACAATTATTGTCATTTTTGGGGAAGTGTGAGTCCTCGGTGTGCACCACGAGCTTCTCAGCTGCTGGCTATAAACCTCTCAGGAGTTTTTATCACGGTGCTGCAGACTTGTGTGGGTTGAATAAATGGTTGCCTGGACCTTCAGGTTTTAAGGAAAAAATGCTTTTCCTACTAAAACTGCTTTACTGGGCTGGGTCAGGCCCGATTTGTGCAGTTTAGCAGGGAAGCTGTGCTTTAGGTTTTAAAAATAAGATGTGCACAGTTGACTTCAAAAGCTGGTACTTTTCTAAAAGGCTGCAGCAGAAATGATATAATGGAATTGATAAGGAGATTAGAAACTTTCATACCAAATCTGTTCCTCTTATGGCTAAAAACAGGTGAATATGGTTTTCTTTCTCAGTGAGTGAAAGTATTGTGTACTTAGTATTAAATGGTACCTTGAAGCATAAATGGCAAAATTGAGTAAAATTTACAACATCAGAAGGAATTGAAATCGTATTTTCCTACTCAAAAAAACCATGAGGGGATATACTTTTGTTAAAATGCCACTTCCTATAGGGCCACTTTTGGTTTTTGTTGCATCTAAATGTTGGATGTGGGCTTTTTCAGCAAAGGTTTTATTTCAAATTTAGAAAACACTATTCATATTGCAAGTGTCGTTCTTTCAAGTTATACCACGTGCTTAGACACTGATTTTTTTTCTTTCTGTTTTCCCATTGTCATGTAAAACTGTGTGAAAAAGACTTCCCCGATGTGGACTTGGAAATTAACATACAGGTTGTCCAGGACCTTTTGTTATAAGGAGTTGTGCATGCAAATTGCTCTGGTACTGCTGGTACATAGCACAGGGTGGAAATGCTGTTAAATAGAAATAAGTTAAGTGATAACTTCTGTTTAATCCTGCACCTGCAATAGTTCTAATATTTAAAAGTTGGTTTCAAATGTTGTACAGTTTTCATACAGTTCCAGTGACCTATAACCACTTCTTTCACAGTGTGGTTTTGGGACTGGAAGAATTTGGGAACTGTTAAGTTCCTGATAATTGTAAGAATTATCTGTAACAGCCATTGCAGAAAGGTGTTGATGTCTTCACTGCTTAGATTAGGATGGGAGGTGCACTCAGAAAATACTAATATGTATAGGGGTTTGAGGAGGAGGATATACTGGATATTCAAAGAATTAAGTTTTTATGCTGGTTTTGGCTTACTTCAGAGCACTGCTCAGTATATACGAGTTGTATAGAACAATGTCTCTTTTCACAGGTTCCATCACTGAATGATGTTCCTGTACATTACCTGAAACCCAACAGCTTAGTGAAATTTCGCTGCATGGTTCAAGATATGTTTGATCCTGAATTTTACATGGGAGTGTATGAAACAGTCGACCCGAACACAAATGCACGTGTAAGTGAAATACTGATTTGTCACTTTAGTCATTCTGGTCTTTGTATTTCTCTAATTTGTGAGTTAAATCTATGGAGTCTGGACATTGATAGTAACAGTGTTCAGCTCCAGTGGCATCAGTAAAACAGAACCTCGTACATTTCTGTTCAGAAAATAGAAAATAATGTCTGTGAGGGACTTTGGACTGCAGTGATTTTGGTGTGATTCATGTTCAGGATGCTGGCAGAAACAGAATGATTGCATTGCCTTTTCCCTCTTGACAGGTTTTGCATTTTGGTAAATACAGAGATGTGGCAGAATGTGGGGTAAGTTATATAAATTATATGAACTTAGAGAAGAAATATTGGATGGGAAGTTGCAGTTTTATAAGTGTGACAGAGCTTCTTTGGTACTTGGCAATGGATTCCTGAATCTGCTGCTTTAAATGCAAAGTTAATCTTTGTTTTGGAAGGCAGAGTATTCATAACTGCTCACTGGCATTCTGATTTCAGCAGGCTTCCAGCTGTTTCTGTTGTATTTAAAATTTGTTTTGGTTGAGTGGAGGGGGGAGTGCCCATGACCTTGAAACTGTCTGCTATGGAAAACAGTTACTTTTGGTACTGCTGTCCAATTTGAATCAAAACATTATATATTCACTTTTTCTTGAGTTAGGTAGTCTTTCATGTTAATTGTAGCTTCTGGCTGAGTAACTGAATCTGTGGGGTTAGTTTAAAAAAAGAAAACAAACAGTAATCAGATTTTTTAACCAAATTTCTCTTGGGATTCCAGCCTCAGCAGGAAATTGATTTGAACTCCTCACAAACAGTCACCTCGGAGAGACAGACTTTCTACTGTGTTCCAGTGCCTGGTGAATCAGCATGGGTGAAAGAAATATCTTTTTTGACTGAGCCAGTATTTTGTTATACAGTCTGTGGTCACTAACTAATTAATTAGATTTAAGGAGATAAGTTCATTTAAAATTTGTTGTTTTGTTTTTGTTTTTTTTTTAGTGGACCTGGAAAGGTGATAGGTGTAGAAGAGGAAAAAAAAGAAAGTTATGGGTGTGTAATATGTACAAAGAGGATGCAAATGAATTTAGGAGCACTTGTTTTGATTTAGTAGACATTTTTGCTTGGGAGAGTCTTAAAATTTTCTGTTAATTTCTAGTTTCAAATGCTTAAGAAAAGAGAAACTTTGGTTGAGCCATTGGCATTTTCTACAGCAGGACACTGTGAGACTCTCCTATAAAACACCTGTGTCCTATAAAACAGCTGCAGCTGAGCACGTTCAGAGTAGGATTTTGTTAAAAAAGAAACCAACTAAACCCGGGTGTGGCTGAGTTTCCCCTGCGGGGTGTGTGGGTTCCTTGACCCGCGGTCCCAGGCGTACGTCAGCGCCAGCCAGGCCCGAGTGAGCCCCTCAACCTCCTACACCCCCAGTCGCCACAAGAGGAGCTATGAGGAGGATGAGGACATGGATCTGCATCCCTCCAAACAGAAGGAGCAGCACTTGGGTAAGAGTTGCTGTTGATGAATGGTTGTTCTGATGTCTTTCCAGGACTTGGCAAAAAGTCATTGCCAAAAGCTGAAATATTTGCAGCTGTTTGAATCGTTAGTGTTGTTGCAGCCTTTGTGATTTGGAGGCGTTGTTGAAGTCAGTGGTTTGATTTGAAGGAGTGTGGGAGAGCCTACAGTGTTACATGTGTGTTGTGTGACTTGCTGACAATCTCCAGAAGTCTTTAATATAAACTGTTTTTTATACATATTCTGACCTGTTTTTTTTTAAACACGAAGTGTAGAAAAATACTATTTGTGCAGTCACATGGACTGTGGAAAAAAAATCATTTGCCTGGTTTAAACACTGCGTTTTGAAAATCAGATTTCCTGCCACGTTTGGGTTTCCAAGACACATAGATCCCTGCTAGTACTCTCTCTCACACTTAACTTGATTACATAAAATATGCACTTGTGAGACTTCTCATATTAAGAGTATACTCTGTCAAGTATATTGCATTATTAAATATTCTTGTCTCAAATGTCTTGTTAAATTAGTTTTCTTCTGTGTTGCTCGCTGAAGAAAGTTGTTCATTTCTGCATTTCTCTTTAAAAAGCCTGAAAATCCTGTGTTTTTCAGGCAGTGGAAGTGATATCCATGGATGTGTGGAGCCAAAGAGATTAGAAACAGAAGCTTCTGCAGGTCATCATGTCATTTCTCCCAACTGCTCCCCTCCACTTGACCTGAATTTCCCCTTGCCAGGAGAGAAGGGACCAGCATGTCTCGTGAAGGTGAGAGCCAGAGAGGTGATGAGCAGGGCTGTGCTCTCAGTGAGGCAGACAGAATCAGCCTTGCAGTGGTCTGTAAGCACAGAAATTGTGTCTAAAGTCCACAATTTTGTTTCTTCTTTCTCTTCATTATCACAGTGTTTCTCTTCTTGAGTGCTGCATTTGAATTGCAGGAGTCCTTCAGCAGCATTTATTAGAGCTTGCACCTTCTCACCCCACTTAGTTTACAAAAAAGATTCCAGTATTAGATGCTGGAGGGTGTAGCTGATATTGAGCCCTGGCATTTTTCTTTTAGGCTATCTCCTCTTATTGAAAAGCAGCTGTGAAAAACCAAGCTGGAAACCCAATAAACTACACATTTGTGTGTTGAATTTGAAATAGTCCTTGATTCACTGCTGTGCTATATTGCCATGAAACTTAACACAAAATTTCTCTGCTGTTGCTGTATTGACTTCTCTCTTATTCAGCAAATCTTGATGAGTCAGAGTAGAATACAATTGTTTACGCTTGTGTGGCAAAGATTGCCAATAGAAAAAACATGGAATCAGAGAAACTCCCTTTTCCAGTGTAAACTGTTCTCAGTCCACATCTGAGTCCCCTGAGTTTCCTTTGTGTTTTTCTGCTGTCCTGCATGTGGCCCATCTGCCTCTGCATTTTATTTTCTCTTTGGGGCAGGTCTATGAGAACTGGGAGAGCTTCAAAGTCAATGATGTGCTGGAGGTGTTTGGTGTTCTGTCTGTGGACCCCGTGCTGAGCATAGTGAACAGTGAGGAGAGGTAAGGCTGCCCTGAAATGCAGGTTTTTATTGCAGTGAGTAGACAAGGAATATGTGTAAATACATGATAATTATGCTTAAGAAGTGAATTTTGTTGCTTTAAAATAGCTTGATGAGGAAAGTGTTACATCCAGCATCCTGGAGACTGAAGCCCAATGTGCTCTGGTACATCCATATCCTTGGATACCCAGTGCATCTTTTTTTAGGTTGTTGTACAGTCTGTAAAGCAGAAAATGCCTCTATAGCTAAATGTTTTATACTCTGGCATGTGTACTAAACTTCCAGTGAATAAGTGAATAGTGAACAAAACTTTCAAGCAAATGTTAAAATTATAAAATGTCCTTTTGAAGTAGTTTCTAAGTCTGTAAAGGTTGTTACCAGAAATGTAAGCATTTTGAAGAATATTTTTTTAAAAAAAGTTTGCATGTCTGCATGGAGAGTTATAGTGACCAAAATGAGTAAAAAATGGGTTGATTTTTCATTAATTAAGAGATCTTGTCTTCTTAATCCACTGATAGAAAGTTCCCATTCCACCTGTTGTCCCGCAATTCCTTGCCTGACAAAACACAAAATAATTTAGGATGCAAGAAGTCAATTTTCAAAATAAAACTCTTGACCAAAATCTAACATAATTCCTGCTGATGTCTTGAACCATTGCGCTCTGAATCATTTCTGTTGGTGAGTTTGTTTATCTGTCTGGCAAGTACAATACCCAGAGTGCAATGTGAATCCTTTATGGTGCCAACTTCTTAAAAATTAACTCAGCCTGGTCAGCTGCTTTTTGTTATCATCTGTGTGACAGCTAATCCCAGACTGACAGCTCATTTGCTCTGTCACAGGTGCCTGTGGGTTTTTTCCCTGTGTCATTCTATGACAAGAATACAAAATGGTGGCATTTAGCAACATTTTGAATGCAAACAAAAGAAATCTCTTTTAATGGAGAGGGTGGATAGTGTGTGGGTGAGCTGCTGAAGTGGCTTTGAAGTTATAAAGCCTGACAGCTTGTGAAACCAGTGCAAGAAGGTGAAAATTTGTGCTAAACCTTACTGTCATCTGATAGAGTCACTTTAGGGATTTTTACTTGCTAAAAATGAAAACCACCTGGAAGAAATTTTGTAAGACATCTTTGGGGAGAGCAAAGCTTGTGTATCTGAACTCTTAAATTAAGAGGTTATACCTCCAGGTTCCAGCAGAGGTACATTAGGATTTATTTATTCCAGTTCCTTTACTCAGCCAGAGATAGAGCTGTGATGTGACTGTCTAGAAGATCTTGTCAGGCTCCAGAGCCTGGTGGGATATGAAAATCCCACATGTTCATAGAGACAAATGTAATAAATGACCTTATTTTTTTTTAAAGCTGCTGTTTAGACTTCATTCAGTACAGGCTGGACAGAACAGTGTGTTATATTTTACTTGAAGGTACAGTTTATAAAATGGTGCAGCAAATAATAAATGTGGCTTTGTTAGTGAGGTTTGATTTTATGGAGTTTTTTGTTGGATTGTTTGGTTTTTTCTTCAGAAAATATGATTTTATTTTCTGAAAATAACAGAATCCAGCTATTTTGGGTCAAGCCTGCTTTGGTGTTAATATGTCATTATGCAGTTGTGATTCAGTATTGGTGTCGATAAAGATCCCAAAGAGGTATTTTGAGCGTGGGAGGAGTCACCAGGAGCTGGGAGGGATGTTGTTTGTCGCTCTGTTCCCGGTCCGAGACAGAGCCATTCCCCTGGAATGTTTCTCAGTGCAGCTGTGCTGTGCCCTCTCCCCAGGGACAGCTCTACCCTGGATCCCATGGAGTGCATGGACACTGCGGAGGAGCAGAGAGTGCACAGCCCCCCGGCCTCCTTAGTGCCCCGGATCCACGTGATTTTGGCCCAGAAATTGCAACACATTAACCCCTTGCTGCCTGCCTGCCTTAACGAAGAGGAGAGTAAAACCTGTGAGTGCCTCTTTCCAGGACATGGGAACAAATTCTGCTTTGCTCAGATGCCTCGACAGCAGGGTTTGGATTTAAATCTTGTTAAATGGAAGAACCATGCAATGCTGCACAGGCTGCAGGTGTTTGTGTTTATGTGATGCTTACGTTTTTATTTGGCTGAAATAAATGTGATTTATGTGGAATTTGGTTTTGCATTCTACGTGCCCAAGGATTTGACCAAGTTGGTCAGCCATAAGATTTGATTTGTTTTCAAATGGAGTTTTGAATTGCTGGAAAGTTAGATTTCCAGTTTAGTCTGATGCTGGAAATAAGAAATGTACAGATAATATAGAGACTCGTGATACTATGCACAAAATAAGGCAATTCTGCTTTTAAGCAACTATGCTATTCCTTGTTTGACTGTTATTTTTTTCATTGAATTATTGCTTGCAGACCTCTGATACTTATAACTTTCTTCCTTGACTGCCTTGTATTGCTTGTTCTCAACAACATGTAAGAGGTTTTTTCTGTCTTTAATATAAAATGGAGCAGCTATGGATTTTAGAAATTTGGCTCTACATTTTATAGCCTGATGCAAATGCATTACACTTTACACAAAATCATTACACAAATATCTAATTTTTTTAAAAAATCATTTCCAAGGAAGTGTTGAGTGATTCAGGTTATCCAAAGCCAGTTGGAAAAACCAATGGATGTTTGTTTATTTCTCCGAGACTGCTTTGGAATAAACATTCTTCTTCATCAAACTGTGAAAGAAAGTCAAATTTATATAGAGAAAAGAGGGTGAGAAGCGAGAACATCTTCTGACATTTGTCTTCTGCTCTTTTGCCAGTTGTTTCTAATTTCATGTCTGAGCTGTCACCAGTGAGAGCAGAGTTGCTGGGGTTCCTCACCCATGCCCTCTTGGGAGACAGTTTGGCTGCTGAATACCTGATACTACATCTCATTTCTACAGTGTAAGTATTTACATGTGTGCTGAGAATTGGTGTATTTGTCATTTAAAATAAATCTCTTTCTGTGGGGTTCTTCACCAGTCTGCAAATAAATGGCAGAATTAGCTGAAATAATACTTACTTCAGTAGTACTTTGTCCAGATAAGAGTTTTCCTGTCACAATTCACACAAAAGCAGATTTCAGGGTCTGAAATAACAGTAAATGTTGATAAAAGACCAGCTTTATGGAAGTGTATCTTTTCAATGCTGCTTTGAGAGCTGACAAAATCTCCAAGACACTTCTAAACAGAAGTATGAAAACATCTTTCTGCCTCTGGCTTCTTCTAATGAGTAGGACATGCCAGTGACTTCCCAAAGACAGCATTTCCTGACTGCAGGAGTTATTGCTTAGGTACTACAGGGTACTGAATGTACATTCTGGGGATTTGTTTAATTAAATGTAAACCTGTTTAATGGTAAGTTCAAGTGACCTATTTATCATGTGATAGAAATTATTCTTATGCTGCTTTACATTATCTCTGGGTGAAAGAGCAGCATCCTTTGACTCATTACAATTTTAAGTGTGAAATTCAGACATTATAGTTGTCAGGCCCAAATTTAATAATTTGAGTCTTCAAAATCAAAATGAGTTCTGTTTTCATTTTTTTTAGTGGGACTGTGACTGTTCCAACACTTAGACTAGGATGTATTTTCTCTCTTAGCTGGTATCACAAAGAGGTTGAAAGTTGTCAAGAATGGGGAGAAGATACACAGTGAGAAGAGGGAGAGGAAAGCTGAGGGCAGGTAAAGGAGATGAACAAGTGTGATAAGGAGGGAAGTTGAGATTGGGCACCGGAAAGGAAAAGAATGAAGTGTGTTCAGCAGAGTACAAGGAGAACAGAATGTCTGGAGGCCATTGCAGGATGCCAGGCACTGTAAATTATTGCTCTTGTGTGGTGCTGCAAAGCCCTGAGCACCAGCTCCAGCCTGGCTCAGCTCCTTGGGCACTGCAGGAGGAAGCAAGCGGAGTTGGCCGATTTTGGGGTGTGTGTGTGTTCTGCAATCCTGCTGCCTGTCAGAGACACCACACAATGCTCTAGCTGACTGACACCTGTATCCAGTGTTGGCCAGGGGTTTGCCTAACCTGTGCTGCTTTTGGTGCAGTTATGCCAGACGGGATGTGCTTCCTCTGGGAAAATTCACCGTCAACCTGAGCGGCTGTCCCCGGAGCAGCGCCTTCACGGAGCACCTGTACCGCCTCATCCAGCACCTGGTGCCAGCTGTAAGCACAGGGCAGGGCCTGGGGGATGTGTCTCACTGCTTCCACCAGCTCAAGGCAGCCTGATAAAAAGCTCTCCTGCTCCCCATTTAGAGAGCAGTTAATACTAAAGATGTGGCTGGCCTGTGTAGCTCATCGTCTAGGATGAATATGGAATGAAGTCTTCTCCTCAGAGGTGTTGAACTGACAGGCAGATGCTGCATGCTTTGTTTGGTCTTTCTGGATTGACATGTTTGGATGTTTGGGTCATTTAATTATGGTGTCATTAGGGTTTGCTCAAGTTTGTGGATACTGCTCTGCAGAAAAGCCACAGTAATTCACTTTGGGGTGAATTTATGTGCAGAACAGGTGATAGCAATTCCTAACAGCGCTATTTTCCTTTGGGAAATTTTTAAGTGTACGGCATTTGGATATTTGGGATAAAGTGCCGCAGCACCAAGTTTTGTTCTGCTGAGCAGGTTCCCAGGGCAGCTGTAGCTGCAGGAAGCAGCATTCCCTGGGGAAGCTGCAGGACAGGGCAGTGCTGATGGATTGTTTCCCCTTGCAGTCCTACCACCTCCGGATGAGCATCGAGAGCATGAACCACTTGCGCTTCATCCCGCACAAGGACTACGCGGCCAATCGCCTGGTCAGCGGGCTGCTGCAGCTGGCCAGCAACACCTCCCTGGTCATAGATGAGACCCAGCTGGAGCAGGGGCAGCTGGACACAGCAGGTACACAGCTTTTGCTGGCTCTAATCTCATTGGGGAGGTTAAAAGCTGCTGTGTTTTAAGGCAGTGGTGATAATGGTGTCCCGCTGATAAGGGGTTTACTGCAAAACTGTTTGTGGTTTCTCCATCCTATTTCGTTGCTTTGAAGCAGCTTCCTGCAGCCTTCTCAGCCAACTTAAGACAAGTTGGGAGTACTCTTTATTACCAAAATAACTCTGATTCATTAGAGTGGCCTTTCAGTTTCCTGTGATAGTGCATGAAGTGGGCAAAGCATATGCTGATGCCTTATGCTTTACACTTTTACTGTATATCTGGAAACCAGCCCTGAGAACACAGCTAAAAACTGGAGAAAAAAGACTGCTCTTACTCTGTTAAAAATAGTGGGGATTCTATCTTACAAGCTGATGTAGCACTGTGTAGCCTGCTTTCAGCAGAGCTTCAGAAATTAATTTAATTTAATTTAATTAGAACTCACATAAAAGAGCTGAGTTGCATGTTAAAAGCTCAGTACCTGGGGAATGCACAGTACAGGTGTTATTGGTCCTGTACAGGGCCAGGAGTTGGAGCCCAGTGATCCTGGTGGGTCCCTTCCAACTCAGGAGATTCTATGAAACAGCAACAGGAAATCACTGCAAATAAGTTAATTTTAAAATGAAAATGCTGTCTTGAAAATTGGTTTTTTTAATTACTGCTCTTAAAAGTTGCTAATTGAAATTACTCAATTGCTTGTGAGTTTTTAGTATTTTTTGTTACTCAGCTTTAGTTAAACTACAAAATTTTGCTAAAGACAGTAAAACTAGTAACAAGCTCTGCATTGTCTGTTTCCAAAAAAATAGTTAAAATATGATAAACTCCTATTTAGAGAGAACTCTTGCTTTGCTGGTTTATAAGTTTTCTAAAATGTTTGTAATGTCAAAAAATCCTCAGCATTTAGTGAAATAATAATATTTTAGGTATTAAAAGTTGCAGATAAAAAAGGCTTGTTAATTTTATTTCATTTTTGCTGATGTGATACTGTTTTCTACTGAATTTAGAGTAAAAAAGTAAAAATTTTTTATTTCTTATAGCAACATTGGGAATAAGATGTAATCCTAGGGAAGAGTGTCTTCAGATGTAATAGTTGATTTGGAACTCTTGGAAGCTACAGCTTAGAAATTTCAAATGCAAAAATGTCCCAGAAGTCAACCTTAATATTAAATTTGCCTTTATTTGCTAACTTTGGCTTTATTTACAATACACTAAATTATTACTAAGTATTTAAAGGCAAAACCATAACAGTAGTTTGTCATTTGATGCAGTAGCCACTGAGGAGAAATTCAATTTGTCAGGTACACACTGGTATTTCAAAGAGAATTCAAAGAGTCAACCAGTTAATTTGTCAAATTTAACATTTTATATTTTAAATAACTTAATTCCAGGTAAGGCAAGTGAGTACTATTAAAAAACCTGACAAAATTAAATTGGTAGGTTTTTTTCTGCTTTTGAGGAGAGATTTCTTTTTTTTTGGTGTTTCTCTGTAAATAGATACGTGGCTTTGTAGGGCCAATGAAAACATGAGCTATAAACTAATGCACTAAGCCAAAGTTTAAGCCTGAAATCAAGAATTCTTCATTTTAATTGACATTAAGAAGTGGTTGTCTCTGGAAGACACCTCAAACACAAGAAGGAACGGGATGATTGCAGGAATCCTTCTGCTGGCTGCTCCTTAAAGACAGATGGGAAACAAAAATCTGGGCTGACATTTGTTTCGGTCCAGTGGTCAGGGAATTTGTTGTTGCTCTTGCAGGTGTCCATAATGTGACAGCCCTGGGTAACCTGATCACTTGGCAGAAGGTGGATTATGACTTCAATTACCACCGGATGGAATTCCCATGCAACATTAATGTCCTCATTACTTCCGAGGGCCGCTCGCTGCTGCCGGTATGGGAAGGGCTCCCGGGTTGTGCTGGGGAACTGCAGCTGGCAGCTGCTGCTCAGAGCAGGCCCTGCCAGGGACAAATGGGGACAGGAAACGTGTCTTGTGACCAGGGAGGGTGTGACAGTGGCAGTAGTTGCTGCCTTCTCCCTCGTGGCCGGAAACCTGTTCATGGGAAAACGCTGAGATGGAGCTTCCCTCCTCCTCCTGAGCAGGGATGGTGAGGTGGGACCCATCCTTTACCCAGGGGTGGGTAAAGCTGCAGAGATGTGCCACTTTCAAAGCTCCCTCTGGCATGGTGTGTCCTGAGGTGATGGGCACAGATGTGGCATTGCCCCTGCAGTGGTCTGAGCTTGCAAAAACATCTGCTGTCTGACATTTTCCAGCTGAGCCTTCGCTCTCCTGCTTGAATCGGGAGCCGTTCAAAATATGAGCTGGGGAATGTTTCAAGAATTGAAGCTGGGAAATAGTGATTTCTGCTGCTTTTGAGAGTAAATTAGTCTTGGAATAAAAAACAGCGGGATGTGGAAAGAGATGAAATGTAAATTTCTCTTTCAGTCAGATTGCCAAGTCCACTTGCAACCGCAGATAATTCCCCCAAACATGGAAGAGTACATGAGCAGCCTCCTGACTGCAGTGCTGCCCTCCGTGCTGAACAAATTCCGCATTTACCTGAGTTTATTGCGCCTGCTGGACTACAGTATCTCTGATGAGGTCACCAAGGTATGGACACTTCTTAATCTGTTTTCAATGGTGTATTTGGATAGAAAGCACCTTGGTAGGCAGTTACTGTACTTTCCCTGTCAATGATTCTCCTTTTAGATTTTACAAAACCCCAACAGAAGTGTTTTCACGTCCTGACTGTGCCTTGCAGGATTTGTGAAGTAAATACTGAATTTATTACAGATAAGAAACAGAGTATGGAACCTGCTTTCTAACACACATTTTGAAAATGGGGGGTTTTTTTTGAAGAATGAGAAATAGCCTGGTTTATCTTATGGTGGAGATGCGTTTTCCTCCATAATTCCACGCTGTGTTGTTCCAGGCAGTAGAGGAAGACTTTGTGGAAATGCGCAAGAACAACCCCGAGAGCGTCACGGCCGATGACCTGCACAAAATGCTGCTGGTGGCCAGGTGGGTGTGCTGCTCCTGTCACCTCTCAGGGCTTCCCAGCAGGCTCCAAACTGAGCCAGCACTTGGGCTGCAGCTTAACCGAGTTGTGCCAGACTAGCCAGATGGAATCTCCTCTGCCTTGTTCCTCTTAGTTAGGCAAAGTACTCCCTCCCTGCTTTCATCCCATGCTTTCTGATTGCCGGGGTGCTGAAAGACAGCTGTGTTTGAGCTGTGCTGGTTTCTCAGCAGCTGAAGGAGCTGTTCCTGACTGGCTCTTTGTGCTCCCCCAGGTTCCTGTCGCTCAGTGCTGGGCAGACGACGCTGTCCAGGGAGAGGTGGCTGAGAGCAAAGCAACTCGAGGCCCTGAGGAAGGCCAGGCTGCAGCAACAGCAAAGTGTCAATGGCAATGAACTTTAACACCTGCTGGATGTCACCCTGAAAATTTCTCTAATCCTAGGTGGAACCCCTACTAAGATTGGAATATTGTTTATACCAGTTTTTGTAGATAATTTATACCAAAAAGTTATGGATATTTACCCTTGCGATCTGAACACGCTTAACTCTGTTCAGCCACCTAAACATATTTCATGGAATTTTTTTGAACCCTGTTTTGTAATTGAAAATTGGTAACATTGAGCAAATTGTTTGATATTAAACTTTAATACTGAGGTTGCATAAACTTATTTCCTTTTATAGTAAGAAAATTTAAGCCAGAGCCCTTCATACATAGCAGTGGTAGGCTCTGTTCTGGCTTACATTTGTGCTCTTAATTTCTGCTTGGCTGAATTGTGAGGATCAGAGCTCTCAGCTGGCCAGCAGCTGCAGCTGGAGGAGGTGCTGACTTCCCTCTCTGTGCTGTTCTGTGAGCTGGGGCACATCACACTCAGAGCAGCAGCAGCAGCATTTTGATGGTATCACAGTGTGGTACCAAGCAGTCATTTCATCTTACCCATGACCAGCTCAGGTATGAAATGTATTTGCCTTGTGCTTAGAGCAGACCATGACTTCTCAGATTTCTCTCAATGAGCTTCTGGTAAAGCTGGTACAGCTTCTTAAAAAACCCACAGTGCCTGGACAATGGGTGATGCTCCTGTGCTCATACAAAACTTATCTTTACTTTCTACCTTGGCAGTACTGCAGGGTGTTTAAATGGTTTGGATAATGTCATTGAGGCATTAAGAATGGTCTCCCCATCCCCGATTCCTGCTGTGCAATTTGAGCTGGTCCTCCCTCAGGGGATGTGCTGCCCCTAATGGGACTTGCAGAACTCCTGTACCAGGGGTGGTTTGAAGAGTGAAATGCTGGGAGTAATCCAGGGAGGCTGGTGCTGTGGAAACCATTTCCACATTTTGCTTTAATTAATCCTGTTCAGAACAAGCTAAAAGGCTCCTGCCAAGTCTTCATTAAGCTCAGAACCCCTTTACTTAGTGCTTTCTGCTGATTGAAATCACAGGGACAGGAATCCCCTTTTTTACAGCATTTTCCTGTTCTAAACATGAGGGGTTTTGCTGGAGATTCAGTGTCAAGAGACAAAATAATGAGCACTTATTATGAGAACCATTTTTTGCGTATCCTAAACCTGAGCCAAGTTTGGTGCAGTTTCAAATCACTTAAGAGTTTGGTTTTAACACTACAAATGAATATTCATGGTTTCATCTGACTTGTGCTGCATTACTATGAAGTGAAGCAACTGAAAAAATGGGGAAGGAAATGAAGTCTCTTCAAAAAGCAGCTGGGCTGGAATGCAGGGTTTGGTTCTAAGATTGCCTCGGGGGCTGGTTTTGTGCACACTGCCATCCCCAGTATTTCATAGTTCCCAAGCTGGAAGGACATTGAGCTGGAGAGGGACAGGACAAGGGGTGATGACTTCAAAGTAACAGAAGGTAGATTTAGATAAAATATAAAGAAATTCCTCCCCATGAGGGTGGTGAGGCCCTGGCACCAGTTGCCCAGAAAAGCAGCAGCATTCTAAGAGAATAAAGAACTGAAGTCGTGGCTGTCCCCCTTGACTACCAGGAGATCATGTCTGTACCTTTGAAAGAAACCCCCAGAGCCCTTAACATCACATACCAAACCCATCTTTTGATTCCACTTTTTTTTATTAAAATATCTTATGTATATTGCTCACATTAAAATACAGCAGTAATTTAATTTTAAATATAGCCACAAGTATGGACAACTCAAAAAAAAAACCCCAAAAACCAAGAAACCAAACCCACATCACTTTAATAAATAAACCAAATCTGTTTATCAAAGTTTCTTCAGGTGATAAATGACATCAGACACAATACAAGTCCTAAGACACAGAGCTACCCTAGGCCAGGGGACACAACGTGCAGCCTATCTACAGTCCAGGGACGAGGACAGAGGCACTGGGGCTGTCAGGGTGCTTGCAGTCACAAACCACAGCACAGGAAGCTCCTGCTTCACAGCAGCTTCTGGACAAGGTCCTAGACTAGCATGGCATGGCAAGGCATTCCTGGGAAGGAGGATTCAATAGGTGTAATCCTTTGACACACACAGAGGAGGGGATTTGTTACCCAGTTCCCAGCAGGAGCGGATGCTTTACCCTGCGGGGTGCAAAGCTGGAGTTGGTCACGAATTTGGTCTTGAACAGATGCTGACAGCTATGCTCTAATGCAACCCTGATCTTACAAAGCAGTGCACTGGCCTTCTGCTTTAGATGTTAGTTGGGATTTTGCATCATTTTTCACACTTAAAGAGAAGCCTAGCACAGAGGGACACAGTGCCTGATGGGCAAGTATCTGGCTCATCTTGCTTTACAGAGACAAAAAATTAAAGCAAATTGGCAGAGTTTGGAATTTAAAAAAAAAAAGGAATTGCTTTAAGGGGCAAGACAACTTGCTTCATTTCCCCTCGCCTCAAAACAAGTGAGGAAAATAACCAATTTGCAGAAGAAATCTGCACTGCAGGATTGTGGATATTTCAGATTGGGTCTTTCAGCTTTATCTATAATGAAAGTGTCCCAGGATGTCTGGAAAGAAAAGGATAGCAAAGAAATCTTACTTGCTGGTTAACATACTTAAATTCAACTAAAACACATTGGTTCCCATTGTAGAGGCACAATTCATAGAGAGCTGCATCTAGAACTTCAATGAAAACAAGTAAAAATACTAGTCCAAAAATAAATAAAATGTAATTTACCGGTACTTTATTTTGCTGGTGTAGTGCAAGGTAAGTAAGGTCAGAGAAGTGCAGTATCATCTTTTGAGTATAAATACTTTCTACATAATTCAGAAGAGCTACAAAATCAGTCTCAAAAAAATAACTGTGCAACACATCTAAGATAGACAGCATGCTTATTGAATCCCAGTGTCTAAGCTACCTGTTTAAATATGGTTTGTACAGGTTCTGTCTCACCTGCCTGAGGGAATTCTGAAGCTTGGTCAGAACCAAATGCATTTGCATCTCTCATTGCCTGTAAACAAGTTACCTGTTATCAATCCCAGTATCCAGTAGCAGTTCATGCCACAGTAGTCCTGATGTCATTGTGTTATTTTATTAGAAGCCACAGCTAGAACAACACTTCCCAAATGAGCAATTAGATCTGAATTATTCGTGTCTGGCATTGCGTAAACATTTCTCTCAGTTCTTTTTGTTTGATTTCGTTTAAAGCTTCTGGTTCTGCAGGGCTCTTTTGGACCTTTGCCACAGCAAAATTAATCCCTTGAGTCAATCCTGCCTGGGTGATGTTGGCAACCTGGACCATGGAGCTGCGGATTTTCGCGAAGGGAGACACGGCCCTGCTGCTGCTGCCGTCGGCGGGGGAAGGGGTGGTGTGGAGTCCTGGCTCGTGGTTCCCAGACACAGATCCAGGGCTCCTGTGGGATTTACTGGAGTCAGGCCCAGCGACAGCCAAGAGCTGAGGATTTGGCTCAGAAGACTGAACATCCAGCTTCGACGGCCTGGAAGGAATGTCTGCAACAGCTTCAGCCTTAGGTTCTGCCTTCTTGGCGGCGCTCCTGCTGCACTGGGTCAGCGTGCGATGGGGCTCTCGAGAACCAGCCTCAGGCTCCACAACGTCACACTCCTTGCTCTGGGCATCCTGCACGAACCTCTGGCAGTACACATCCACGGGCTTGGCAAACTGCAGCTCGGCAGCGTCAGCAGAAGGCACGGGACTGTCCTGGCCCTGGGCGGGCACGGGGATGCTGATGCTCATGTCGGCGCTGCCGACGGACTGCGAGCGGCTGCCCAGGCGCGGTGCCGAGGCGATGATGCCGCAGCTGGGCAGGACGTAGTCTGCGGGGCCGATGTTCTCCAGGGAATCCGCCATCCCAACGTCCTCGTCCGACTTGGAATTGGTCAGGAAGTCGTCGGAGTGGAACGAGTCGTTGTCTGAGCCTTCCGTGTCAGATTCACTCGGGGCTTTGGGATCGACCCCGGGATTCTCCAGAGTTTCGAGGCTGCTGTCTGATTTCCAAAGGTTCACCTTCAAATTCGGCTTTAAAAAATTGACCTTGACTTCGGGTTTGGCAAAGCTGCCCAGCTTCCGAAGGTTGCTGATGTTCACGTTGGATTTGGTTTGTTTCACCTTTTGATTGAGGGAGGAGAACTTGCTCAGTAAATAATTCTTGCCTTGGGCCAGGGAGCCTCTGTTCTGAGACCGAATGCCAATAATGTCTTCGTGAGGTTTGCTGCTCCTCCTAGAAGAGGAAAAAGATCTTTAATGTACAATCAAAGCACCAAGTATTTGCTGTCTTCCAGTCTATTTCTGTAACAGAGATGGACGTTTTAGTTCCCAAGTTACCCTTTCCTTACATAAATAATAAATTTAATCCTTTTCTTCCATAATAATATGGTACCCATATAAGCTAATCAAGCTCAAACCAATAAAAGCAAAGGAGGGTTGATACAGAACAGTAGCCAAACAAGGGGAACAGGCTGTTTCTGCAGGCACTTTAGTTTTTGATGCAAAAGGATTTGAATTCTCAATTTTTTTTTTAACCCTGACTTTGTGTATGCTGTACTCAGTAGCCAGATTTACCAAATATTCAGCCTGCGATACCTGTAAAAAAGAACCAAGTTTTTTTTTGCTACACTTTCTCCTCAGCTGGGAGAAGCAGCTGAGTTGAGAGCAAAGGTGGGATACAGAAGGTTCACACCATTTAGGTACTCACCTCTCCAGCTTCTTCTCAATAATGGGCACATCCATTCCCATTGCTTGCTTGGTGATTCTCAGCATTTCTGCAATGCACTGAAGAGTGTCTGAAATCCAAGCAGCAGCCTGTCAGACCCTTAAAAACACCCTTAAAAGCCCATATTCCACAATCTACAAAGAAACAGGTCTAATGTTAACATAATTAAGTTTGTTTGGTTTTATTGCTTTTTTTTCTTTTACACCACAGAGCAAGTTGCAAGCTGCAATTCTGATTTAAAGCTTACAAAACAAACCTAAAGAATAAACTCTCCTTCAGCCCTAAATACTCAGCATTAAGCAAATCACTGCCACACTGCCTAATTTGGGGAAGGAAGAGAAGCAATTTTATTTATTCTAATCCTTGTTGACAAAACTCAGTGCTCCAGGTATGAAGTGGTATTTTTTTCTCTTGTTAGTGTTCATTTAATCTAGTTAAACAACAAGCAAGAACATTTCCAGACATTGATTTCACTAAAGAAATCAATCTCTTTACCTCTTTGGGAGCTAATTTTAACTTCATTTTTCCAAGTTTTTGGCGCAGTAAAGACCTGGACAGGGAAATTACTCTAGTTCTAGTGAAATATTTTGCTTTAAAGCTGTAGCTGAAACTTATTTTTTCTTTCTATTAAAACAGAACATCTGAGTGGTTTTTTTAAATTGCTTTCCCACTTCATGTAACCGGATTTTATAGGAGTGATTTCTGAAGGATAAATGTTAAAAGCAATGGAACAAGTGTTTTTTTAGAGAAAGTGATACACTGAATACACTTCTATGTCTAAAACTTTTATATAGGAAACAAACCTTTTCCATCTTCTTCTGGGCTGCGAACCACAGCCCTGAGAGTGTGAAAATATCCACTCGTTTCTTTGTATTTGTAATGCAGCCTCATGCAGGAGAACTTGGGTTTGCCAAAGAGAGTAGGCTCAGGCCCTGAAAGAGAAACCAGGAGAAATCTTTAGAAATCTTTAACCAAACCCTGAAAGAGATACTGCAGAGCCTGCACCTAAGGGTATATAAGTGCTGACAGTCTTTTCCAGCCTAAAAGGCTTCACGTTTTCATTAGAGCAGGACATCACTTTAAAGGAAAGATTTTCACATTAGCTAAACAATCAAGAGCTTACAAAAAGCAATTAGACTCTCTGTATGTCTATTACAATCCAGCCTGATTGTTTATTGCAGATCACCCTTTCAAACGGAAGGAAAAAGTTTCACACTTTCTACATCCTGTGGGTTTTTTAGGGAATGCTCCTGCAAGGATTAAAGGGAAAGCTAATATTTTTATCAGGAGGATGTAATTGAAATGTCAAGATTTAGAACCAAGTACTTCAACTCATCAGTGCACTGCATAATCTATAGCATTAAATGAGGTGTGGATGTAGAAGTTTCACTCTGTTCTGTACCTCAGGATACAAATCTCCACAATACACAAGTGAGGGAGGCCTTTCCCCTGAACTCTGAGAAATTGCACAGACACAGTGAAAGTTACAGTCAGGAGATGATGAAATCACTGTGTGTTGTGTAATGGGGGATTAAATTCCATCAGGAGGCCACACACTCCCTTCTCTCCAACAGGATCACCTTTTTCATGCTTCAACAACATCACATCTTTAATGCTTCCAGCAGAAAATGCTGGATTTAGCCTGCAGAAGTTACATTTAGAAGTTACATTCTATGGCAAATAAGTTCCATCAGAACAACGAGGTGCTTTTTTAATGGCAAGTTTGTTATTAACCCTTCAGAAGGAAGTTTTAGAAAGCTCTGAAACAGATCTAAAGTACAATTCCCAGCCAGTTGCTGTGTTTGGATCAAAGGAAGAGAGCACCGAATGCACAAACCCATGACTCATTCCAGAAGTTGACAACATTATTACTGCCATTTGATAAATAATGAAATCTCTCTGGATGACTCCGTGGTTCTTTCAGGAGTCTGAAAGAGGGAAAACTTTAGAACCTTCCCAGTGATCAAAGCTTCCATTTCCAGCAGGAAGAAGAGCCTGGCATCTGTTACCAGGCAGAAGGGCCATTTCTAGGTGGGCTGCCCACGGTTTGTGCCACACTTCGAGGGCTGCTGCTTCAATACATTTGTAGGATGATTGCTAAGTGTTCAAGCCATTGTTAAGAACATTCAAAAAAAGACACAGAGTGACTGTTTTCTTACCTATTTCTATTTTTTCCAGAGCTTCAAGACTTAACCTTTGGTACTGATTCACTTTGTCGACTTCATCATCGTAACTAGAACAAAGAAACAGAGCTTAGTGCTTCCTACTAACCTAAAGCAAAGCTACTAAAGTAAACTACACATAGTAAGGGAAGGTGATAACTTACTAGGCCACATAGTAGGCAGAATTTGAAAGTAAAAGCAGCACATCCACATCCCTGTGAGTGGCATCGATGAGACTGAAAGGAAGAAAAATAAATACAGGGTAGAAGGTTTTGTTTGCAGAGCTGTAACCCATGCCCAGAGTGTTCTGGGGACTCTTTAAGAGCTGGACACAAGTTACAAGAAATTTCAATCACGGTGTGTTATCAAAGGGATCCATGTAAGCAACACTCTCTCAAACCTGAAGTTACCTAACAGCTCAAATACGTCAGCAGAAGGTCCCAAAATAAACAGAAAGCCCACAAGGTATTAAAAATGCTACCAGAGAAATGGAAAAATACCTCAGACTCAGTGAGGGTGATGAGTCTGTGCCCTGAATAGCTGTCATAACAACCTGCTCTGCTATTTTTAGATGCTGAAGTTTAACCTGCAGGAGGATCTAACCACTGTTTTTCTCTTGCAAGCTCCTGAACTCTGACCTTGATAAGGAGTTCAGAGTTTATGCCCATTACTTTCCATGAACAGAAATCCAGACTGTCCAACTGCTGACTCATTCCCCAGGGATTCAACCTGATCAATCAAGCTACACTTTCTCTGTAAGGCAACAAGGAACAACAGCTCCTCAAGCACTCCCTTTTAACCACCCTTAGTTCTACAAGTTCTCTTCATGATGCCTGCCACATTTTGGCAATATTAACCAAATGCATCCATTTCCAGAGGATGTCTCAAAGGTAATTCCACCGTGGCACTTTGGGAAAGGCACATGTTTAGAGGACTTTTCCCTTTACAACTACAAGCATTCAAACCCTTCAAGCACTCCTGTCCTTCTCCAGAACTATCCAAATTGATTTCTGTTCACACATCAGCTATCAAAACCTTTTAACATCAGCAGTAATTAACAGAGGTGTCAGAGTAGCAGCTGATCAATTTTAACTCTGTTCAACAAACCTTGGATCACAGTCAATGAGTGCCCAACCTCCATGAAATTTCTCATCATCTGGCAGGAGCAGTTTCATGTAGCTCTGCAGCAGCTGGCTGATCAGCTCCTGGTGGCTCCTCAGGTTCTCCTTGTGCAGGGCTTCATGCTCCTTCTCTTTTGTAAAGATGGAGTACAGGTCCTCTGTCACAGGGATACCCTGCATCAAATCTACATAAACCCCAGAAAATATCAAGCAAGAAACAGTTAATAGTGATACATGGCAAGAGCTTGTAAATTCCTTCCAAATGCTGCATTTTAATCATGCTCTGGGTAGTCTTTCTGAAGAGAATGTTGCCTGTAACTGCAAAGTCAGAAGGTATAACCCTACTTTCAGTGAAAAACCAGAGTTCCTCATGATTTTAAGAGATAATTGCTACATAAATTTAACTTTGTCCTAAAGAAAAAAGAAAAAAAAATGCTCCAAGGCATTTAATGCTAAAATGAAGTTGGGGCAAAGTCTCCAGTGAGTCACACTGCATGCAATCCCTCTGAATTGAGTGTTGTGTAAATTCCAAAGTGAGTGAGACTGTTCCTTACACTGTCCAGTACAGACACGGACTCACTCATGGTGCTTTTAAGCAACAGGAAAAAACAATCCGACAGATCAAACCAATTTGATTTAATAACCTTTTGTAACTACCACAGCTCAGCTGGGTTGAAATTGTGCTCTTACCTATGACTGCTTGCCTGTAAGCATCCCTGAAACGATTCAGGTAGTATCTGTTTGCAGAGTTCACTCCATCCTTCATCACCCCTGCCAGCTTTCTTTCTCCAGTCCTTGTGAAGTCACCCTGTCACACACAACGTGCAAATCATGCACACATCAAACTTTGCAGCAGCAGGCTCAGCTCAAAGGATTTGGCACTCTGAAACTCAGAACTGAATAGAGCAACTCAGGAATTATCTTCGAGTAAAGATTGCATATAGAAGTTGAAAATATTGATTTTTTTTCAAAGAGCATCTTCTGGCATTGACTCTGCAGAGAATCCTGTGTTTTTGACAGACTACAGTTTCAGTAGGAAATTCCAACAGAAAACAAATCTGGACACATAAGCCAGCTACCATTGAAGCAGGACTTTCAATACATCAATCACTGTGATGCTTCAATACCTCCAAAAGAAAAAAATCCTTTATTTTTTAGCCTTTAATGTAAAAGGAACACTATTAGAACAATAGAGAAGACTGAAGCTTACTGAAAAAATGGTTTTCATCTCACTGCTTTTGCTACCAAAACAAGACTAACCTAACTTACTGGGGGAAGGCAGCACATATCCTCACAACCTCAGAAACAAAAGAAAGTTTCTAGGCCATGGAAGGCTTAGAATTTGAATAAAAAGCTGTTTTGGTAGTTACTTCATTAGAGGATTCTATTTTCAGAGACACTCTGAACACTGGCACAGAGCATTTCTAAAAGGCACATCAACTCCTGTGAAGAATAATTCAAGTATGTTTCACTTTCAAATTAAAAGTAATACCAGAATTAGAATTTACCAATTCAATCCATGAACCTCAACAGTGAGTGGAAAAATCTTCCAGCAGGCCTGAAAATTTCGATCTATAAATTAAGGTCTGCACTTCAGATTTAAAGTTTAATATACTCAATGAAAACAAGCGTGTCAGGCTGTTTTTTAAAATTCTTTTTAAATATAATTTTAATCAACTAATCAAAGCCCAGTAGACGACATTTAAAGAGAGATTTAAGTGTTAAGTGTTTCCATCATCATCATCATCATTTTTCTTATGCCAAATGCAACTACTGAAATTTGTTCCACCAGTTACACACAACAAATACCTCAAATTCTATGACTTTTCAAAGCACTAGAAGCACAGAGCAAGGAGTTTCATGCTCGATCTTGGGAGGCAGAGTGCATTACAGCTAATTAAGAAGAGTCTTTAGCAAACGTAGCTAATTTACATCACCCTACTACCTAACACAGCCCGATCTCCAGAACTTGGGAGTATTTTTTAAGTATTGTAAGTGCCTAGGAGTAGTATAGCCATGATAAAATACAAATGGATGTAATAATTAACATATCTGTCAAACTCTCAGCTCTGCTGTGCTTTGTGAAGGGAACAGAATGCAGGTGAAGGGCAGGGAGCACTCAGCTCCTCTCCCACTCACACTGAGCGTGACATGAAACATTCTCCCACTGCAAAGCCTCACTTCTCCAGAACACACACAGAAGGCTTGACAAACTTTTAAATCTCCCAGGGTTTCCAAAGCACACCAGCCCTGTAACAGAAGCCATTCCTGAGGGCAGGTGAGGCTCTCTGTCCCCCTCACCTTCAGGGCAGCCGTGCCCGCGTACTGCCGGCTGATGGCATCGCCGTTGTTGGCCCACATGATCTGGTAGATCCTGTTGCATTTCACTGGCAGAGGCTGCTCTGGTGGCATCACACCCAGTTTTTTGAGCTGGAATTTGACATATGTATTAATTCAGTGCCCAAAGGAAAAGTCATTCTCAGTATCAGGGCTTGGTGATGTAAATGGAAGCGCTTGCCAAGTATTTAATTGGGAGATTTTGTATGATGGGGGAAAGGGAAGCCATTGTGATGATTTGTCAGATTAAATTAATGAATTGGTGGTTTATTGCTAAACATCATATCACTGGAGGCAGCAGTAACATTAATTATGGATGTTAAGTCAATCATCAAAAAATTAGCTGAAGGCAAACAAGTTACTGTAGATTCTCAAGATACTGGAAATTTTTCAATAGAGAATCATCAAAAAAACAGACGTCACAATTTCAAAATAAACAAGTTAATATGTCTTCTATTGCAAAGGCATTCATGACCCCAAGGGTCTGAAAACAAAGAAAAATAACTTCTTCTGTTGGTTTATTATTAGTGCTTGCACATTTTGGACAGTTACTGCTTGTCACTGATACTAGAGTCAGATGTCTCCCTCTCAGAACACCCAGTCCTTCAGTTTTGCCCAGATAAGCTTTGGGTACAGTACCAATGTCAGCCTTTGTACACACACTGAGTGGGCAGACACACATAACTAACTGCAATGCAGTCACTAATTGATAGGGATAACTTGGAATAAATCATAGGAAAACTTCAATTTACAACTGAAACCAAATGCTCAAGCAACTCTTTGCAAGTCAGATGAAAATTAACACAAAGCTGCTCATTAACTTTGAAAGCCCTATCAAGTTCCCAGATGAGAGAAAGCAGATCCAGTGGTTCCAAGGAGGAGAAGTGTGAGGTACATGTAACCCTCAGCCCTTCACTCCATGCCACTGACCCTGCAACGCTCAGGGCATTTCTCAGTCACTGATTCCCAAGTACTTCAGCCCCAGGATGAGAATGATGCAGCACATCACAGGCTCACACTTCAGCAATGATTAGTGAAGCCTCTTCACAACAATCTGTACCACTCTTGTTTCTGAAAAAATTGGCTTGGAACTCGAGAGCTACCCTGGATAGAAACCCTGCTCTAAAATGACTGTGGGATTGCTGATCCCTCCCCTCGTGCTCAGCACTCCTGTGTCAGGAGGTCATAATAACAAAGAGGAACTGCCAGGTACAATGGCCAGACCCATTCACTTCTCACCCTAATGAAGGGCCCACTTCATCCTTTCTCCTGCCCTTGAACCATAATCAAGTTTGCTCATTTTGGGCTGTGACTGGGGCTTTACATTTCAGTTACAGGACATTAAGTCTGCATTAGGTCTGTAGCAGTAGTGTGGCAGTGAAATCTTCACAAGGGAACAGTCACCACTGAGCTCCTAGAAAGCAACTGAGGGCCAGAGCAAGGGGGAAAACTAAAGGAAAGCACTCTCAGTCTGCTTGGAAGCCCCTTCTCTGTACAGGGAGAACTATTCCACAGCACAACAGTCACAGCCATCAGGGCTATTTACATCATGAATTAATTATTCCTCTACACACGGAAGGGACAACTAATCTCCCTACTCGCTGCATCATAGTATTTCACTTCAAAGCACCTAAAATAGCATCCAACTTGTTAGATTTTGGTCCTTTAACATCATTTCAGTAAGGGACCTGGGGGGGAAGATGTCTTGTTTCTAAACTCTGTATTCTTACACAACTTAATCTGAAATTACTAAATCCAAACAAGACAATCCCCTCCAAGCTGTGGACAGTCAGTCCCTTCTGAAGGAGGACAGAAAGAGGCATCACTGTTCTATAATGATTTCAAGTTTTGCATTTGTACGTATTACTCCTCTCGGCTTCGTGGCTCTTCAAGTATTTTGCAAGGATTTTTTCGTAGAGGTCAGTTTAGCATTTTTCAAACACACAGATTTCTCTGTGAACAATAATTAAGATGTGAGGCACTCAGTAGTTGACAGAGCCCCTCAGTTTTACGTGCCTGCTGCTCCATGACCACTCTGGCAATGGCAGCCTGCACAACGTTGGTCCGATCCAGGCAGTCCATGCAGTTAACCCGGAAAATTCCCTCCTGCTTACAGATTACTCCAGCTTGGTCAACCCTTGCGAGAGGAAGAGAACAAAAGCACACCAAGACACTTAAAATCCAGTGTAATTCATCAGCTTCTGTAAACAGCAGAACATTTCACACATGGAGCACTATTTAGCTTGCACTCACCCCAGCCACAGCCCATACTGAATTAACTCCTCTTGTTCCAACTTATCCTCCTCTTTAATCTAGGCTGGCTACCAGACATAAATCCTACTGAGGCCACAAACTTGAGATGCAATCAGATGCTGAATTCAACTCATGCATACATAATACAAGCTTTCAAGAGCAAAGGCATTTAATTTCAAGAACACAGAAGCCAATGATAATGACAGCAACACAGAACAATATGGAGCAATTGATTGAGGCTGCAGCCACACTTGTTACCCAAATGTATGAACTTTAATCAGTTCAAACTAAAGGTCAAACATGTCAACAGCAGGGCTGCCATTCTAGGGTTTGTGGGTTAAAATACAGAGTGTTTCACATTAAATGTGGTGACCCTAAAAGTGTGAAATGCAGGAAACCTTGGGCAGGAAACAGCACCTCAGAATTTTTGCTGTTACGTGGATAGAACACCAACATTTCAGAAGACAAAGACTCTGACAAACAAGCTGGAGACCAAAAGAGAAATATAAAATATATTTGTTTGGAGAAAATTAAGGCCTCTGAATATCTACTCTTTGTTGGTGTTTTCCTCTACAGATGTGCCCTACTAATCTAAAAACACTTAAGTACCTACCAGCACCACTTCATGTCAAGGATAATATCATGAATGGCATCAGTCAGTGTTTGAACATTTTCAAACTTCATTCCTCGGCTGAAACACAGAATTTCACAGAAGTTAGTTTGAACTAGAGCAGTGACTTTGCTTAACAACTTTACCTTATTTGTAATGTTAACAAAGATGGTGTTTTGGAAAAATGAGAGATGAGCATTCCTTCCTGCAAAGAGCTTTAAACAGCAGCCAATATTCAGAACGATTCTGCAGTCCAGTTCAACACCCAAATCCAAGGCAAAAGGTTAAAAGATCATTAAATTCTCAAGACCTCACATTTTTTAATGCTGCTTCCATTAGGAAGAATAAGTGTGCAGCTATTCAGGCATGTGCAACATGTTGTTCTCATTTAAGTCTCAAGAAAAGTAACTACTATAGATTTGGAACTGGGATGGTGAGTCCTGCTCTGCCAGTACAGAGAAAACCACCTATAGACACATCAGCTCCTCCTCCCCCTACCCCATCTGGTTATTTTTCAGGATTGTTCACAGTCCTGCAGAAACAGTCCTGCTCACTATGGCTGTTCGTAGGAGAAAAGTGAATGAGGGAAAATGGGAATTCCTCTAAACAAAAGATTAATTACTAAATCAATCCAGGGTGCCAAGAGTCCTACAGAACACTCTAAGGCCAATACTGTTCTGAGAGGGGTTTCCCTGCCCACCACCCCCTCTGACCATATCTACTAATGCCATACTCAGTCAGCCAGTAAAGCTCTCCCAGGCCAGCTGCAATCCCTAGATTAAGTTTGGAAGTGAAGATTAAACCAGTTTAGACCTGACACAAATGCAGCCTGCCTGAGGGGAGAGCAGAAGGAATACATGGCTGTGACAGATGACATGCTTGGGCATGTGAGCACTGCTCTAGAGCATGGCAGCATCAGAGGGCAGTCATGAAAACAGCTACTCACACTGGATTTAAAACTAAATCCATGTATTTTATATTGAAATAACAGCATCAGGGTCCTGAAAGAACCCATCATGTTTTTATAGAAACAAGCAACAGTAACAGAAGTAGAGAATTAAAAGCAAAACGCTTGAAAAAGCAGGTCAGCCACAGCCTTACATTCATGGCACGTTTAAGGAAACTCTTATTATGTGTGACAATTAAGCTTTGCACAATCAGTAACTGCGTATTTCACAGGTCAGGGACACAACATCACACACAGCAGTGCTTGGTTACCCAAACTTAAAGTTTTAGAGTGCTTTAGTTTAAAATCCTTGTTTAAAAGAACAGGGTTTTATGCAGAAGTAGAAATAATGAGTTTTCTCCTCCTTTATAGTGGCCTTTCATGGCAATAAAAAAGATGTGAAGTGACATTTTTAAAAGATTTCTTACCAGTGCTCATGGAAGTCAAATGAAACATAAGTCAGATTTGCATTGTTGTAGAGAAGAACTTGTTTAAGGTAAGCATCTCCAATAATCTTCTCTCTGCCTGTCTGATCCACCAAGTTAATAATAACCTGTTCAAAAGTTTAATTATTTAACACTCATCATCTGCTACACAACTTGCTTAGATTTACACCATGCAATAACAAATAGCTCAAGAGTTAAAGATTTGTAGCAATCCTGCTGAAGTTACAATCTTTGATAGATTGTACCTAAGACAAATAAGCTCCAACAGTTCCCTGCCTACAGAAATTTAAACACAGAGGAGCTCTGAATGCATAGGACACAGAAATAGGGTTTACACATTTCCATAAATTATTCCTGGGTTTTACTGGTTACTTACGAGGATAACTGAAAAACCTAAAGTAAAATTCTATTTCTGCACCAGCCTTCCAATTGTCAACAAGCTTCTAAAAAAACCCACAACACATCACTAAGAAAAACAACCTAAAAACTTTAACTTTCAGCCCCTGCATTTTCATGAGATTACTGTTCTGTCATGTAGCACTCACCTGCTTTTTGTAATTTTTCAGCTGTTCTTCAAAGTGTGCACGAAAACAGGGCACGGTTTCATTTTCACCTACAAGGCAGAGCAGTGTTAGACAGAAACAGCCTGTTCAGCAATAAATCCTGTTTGATGTATTAAATCATGCCCAAAATTGTACTCTAAAAAAACCAAGAAACCTTAGCTTAATGATAATAACACACTGTACAAAGTTTCTCTTAAAGGAGTTTAATTTATTCGCTCAGCTTCAACATCGCTGTTACAGTCTGGCGTACAGCAAACACGTTCTTCAATTTTGCTGCGTTTTGCTTTTTGTGCACAGGGGACAGGACAAAAATTTAACTTTCAATAAGCCTGCTTCATCCCTCTACATATGCACCACACCCAAAAGAAGAATCACTTCCAAAAGAAGAGTTCCAGGGGACCCTGATCTTTAGGTTTTTTCACCCAAATACTCACTCTTGTCCAGCCGGGGCCGTGGGTTATATCTGTATCCAACTTGGCTCCAGAAAACAGGCACAGAGCCTCGTGTTTGGATATAGGAAAGGGTGTGATTATGGACATGGATCAGTTGCTCTGTCTCAACATAATTTGCCACGTTTCCATTTTTATCAACACCTCTCCGCTTATACCTCATTCCTAGGGGGAATGAGAAGGGTCAAGTCATGTATTTAAGTATTTGCCTTAAACATTAATAATTTATGTTGCTGGTTTTGACAGTGCTAACCCAAGACAACAGTCCTAGCCCAAATCTATCATCAATGGTACAAGTCACTCCTGTCCTAGTTTATTCCTCAAATGTTATTTTGACTATATGGATAACGTTTATTTACTGATTCATTATGAGCAGCAGAATGTACTGCTGACAGCACAGGGAGGTTTAATATCACAAATATCCACTTTAAAAGACACATTTCTTCCTGTTCTGTCACATTTAGCACAAAGTTTTACTTCAGTGCTCAGTGTTTTCCATGAACCTAAAGACCACTTTTATTAACAGAGGCTCCACTTCCCACAGTGATCCCACAAGCAGCCTAAGAGGATTTGCATGTTCCACAAAACAAGAGCCTTCCCCTCCTTGTTTTAACTTGTGTAATTAATTCTGCACATTAAGATGAGAAAATGCTCCTCTGACTACAGTTTTATGCCTACCCAGCTCTGAACTGCTCATTAAACAGAAATGTGTTTGCATATCCTTGACTCAAAGGAGAGTACATCATTATTTCTGAAAGGATGCAGGTGGTAGCAAAGGAAAGGCAGGGAGTAAGAGTTGGAAAAATATTCAAGGTCATGGAAACTCAGTTCCAAGTCCTGAAGTAGCACTGAACCAAACTTTTGAGCTGAACCTTGACAACACAGAAGGGAAGAGGTCAAAAGTAGGGAAGGGAAAGGAATGTAAAATACCTCTAATAGGGACCGTTATAGAGAAATTGCCAGAGCAGCATTACAGCCTCTAATCAGACAGGGAGAAAATTCTACAGTTTATCCTTTGGAGTAGAAGTCAGATGAGCAAAGTGACATCAATAGTAAGAAGGAATCAATAAGAAATTTTCCCTCTAGAATTCAGTTGCTGTAACAATTTAGTGTGAAAAAGGCAGACTGCAAACTAGGTACTACTCTGAAACCCTCAAGTGTTTACTCCAAGTTGTTCTGACAAACCATTTTCCTTGGAACTGAATTAAATGCATCCAAGTGAGCTGTGGTACAAAGAGCTACAAGCAAAGTCCTAATCAGGGAGATCTCTGAAAAATGGAACTCTGCCTCAGCAATGTGACCTCCAAGGATGCCTTCAGTGCTCCTGAGCAGACCAGAGAAGCCCCCTCAGCAGCTCTAAGGGTTCTGGCTTCTTTATCTCTGCCAAGGTCGGGATGAAACACACAGGAAACAAAGATGCCGAGTTTGGACTTAGAATGTTTATTATATCTTATCTATTTACAGTATTTACAGGCTCATCAGCTGCGAGCTTAACTAGCAAGCTGGGGAAACAAGGTGAAATGGAGAGCTTCTAACTCTTTCCAAGGTCTTTTAAGGGATAATTACCCAATACCAAGGTGTAGTGACACCTCTATTATTTATGGTTTTGACCCAATACTGACCACCCAAGGCCCCCAATGTGGACCTTCTTCACCCAGTTACAGAAAACCACCCAAACCCGTGAAGAAGAAGAAAGAAGGCAAAGAAGAAGGACCAAGACAACACCCAAAATCCTCCATCTTGACTCATATGTATTACTATACACTAAAACCCCCAAATTCCAAGTTTCTAGGATTCCAACCAGCATCCACCCCAAGTGACAGCTGTAGAGTGCTGTAGGCACTGCAGCCTCTCCTGTCCCTCCTCCCAGCAGGGAAGGCTGCAGTGCAGACTGACAGGGGCTGGCTGTGTGCAGAGCAGCTCACCACTGTCCAGTTTTACCGATCTGCAGTGCTCAGAACCATCCCCAGCACACCCTGAACTGTGCTTCCTACTGTCTTGTCTTGGGTTATGTAACCAAAAAAAATGTTTATTCTATTCCGTCTGTTGAAATCTGGCTGGGGAGGTGTTTTTTCTTTATTTGTTGTAACTCCAGGGGGGAGGGGGCAGCTGCCTTCTGATAATGGGCCAGCTGTTCAAACCAGGTGGGGCATTGTTCCTTATCTCTTTCCACCCTCCACGGGGATATCTTCTGTTAATGGGCCATTGAAGTTCATCACCCCAGTGCCTCCCACCACCTCCATGGGGATATCTTCTGTTAGTGGAGCATTAAAGCTCACCAATGACATGACACATTGCATCATCCCATTCTGAGATGCTCTACCCAGGGAGGAGGAGCCAAACCATTTTCACCCAGATAAAAAGGAGCTACAAGTGTCACCAGTCATCCAGTGTTCCCACGGGACTCCTGAAGGAAGACTGGACCCATCTCTGAACCCTTTTCTCTACAGGAGCATCTCTACTTCCAACAGGACCACATCTGCCACTCCAGGAGGGCTTATTTTGGGCTGTTTCCAACACCCTGACCAACAGGGTGTCAGGTTGTATTCTGACTGTCAGCGGTTTTTTGTACCATTGCATTTATTTTACTTTTTTTTTTTCCTTCCTGTTAAATTGAATTTCTGACTTGGAGTCTCTCACAGGTTTTGCTTCCAAACCACTCCACCTACCAGCTCTGTGCCGGCTCCGGCGGGAGATCAGGGCCACCAGGAACGTGGGGTGAATGTCGTCCACACAGGATGACTCCTGGGGAGGAGTCTCAGGACTGCTCTTATCATCATCAGAAGATTCACTATAGTTTACTACAAGTTCTTCAATCTGCACAAATCCTTGAATGATGGGGATAATCCAGAAGTCCACTTCAGCATTCTGGAGGTGACAAGAAACATTTACTTTCCTGTTGGTCCATTATCTACGATTATTTCTGCTATTTCTCATGTTTATAAAACAGATGCTTCACATGGTTTTTGTGCTATAATTTTTGCCATATCCTTATTTCTGTAAGAGATACCAGCATTTTTCCTCCATCAGTCACAGCTTTTAAATCAGGAGAAAGAAAGCAAGCAACTTTTTGACAGAGCTTCTGCTTTAAGGCAGTTTTAAAACCTCTGTGTGGACACATCCTCTATCACATTTATACAGGAAGGTAGATGCTAGCCTGTTCTCAGCAACACTAAGCAGTATAAAGCTTCATATGGGCTAATTCAGTCCTCAAGACAACTGGTTCATGGCTCTGCACCCTAAAACATTGATTTCTTAAACATTAAAATCCAAATTCCCCACTAACTCAAGGTTATCCATTTATATCCTATAACATGAAAAATACAACTCATTAAATTCCTGCATTACACACAACTTTTCACAGAGGACACAGGCTTACCCTGCTGTGACTCCATAACCATTTGTTTATGTATAATTATCAATGAAAGAGGAGCAGGGCATAAGGCAAGATGTCTGCTGGCATGCCTAAAAAAAATTAGACCTGGCCTAAACCGGCATACAGAAGTTAGCAACTTAGTCCTTGATCTACAAAGTTAATTTACGATGGTGGAAGGTCATATATTGAAGAAAGAGTGGTGGTTTGCTGCTTCTTTATGCGCTCATTAGCCAGGAAAATGTTTTATTTACTCTGAACAGATGTTCAGAACAACTTGTTCTACACGAATCAGCTACTGTGCTCAAGGAGATAAAACACTGTCCTCCACTACGGAGGACCAAAATCTTATCTCAGGGAAACTCTGGAATTCAGAGGTTATTTCTTTTCTGGCTCCTCCCTATTATCCAGTTCAGCTCTGTTCAGGGATAATCCATTTCACATAAAAATACAACTCAAATTTGCCTTCAGAAAGCAGCACAAACGCATTATACCAAGTTATTCTACACAGCTTTATTGCAGTGAATGTTTTAATTCAGCTGAAGTTCACTCCTGAGCAATGGTCACAGGCTGACTGGGAGGCTGGCTGGGGGAAGAAGGCAGTGCCAGCTGCTCAGCTACAGAAGGCACAGCCCTGATCTGACCTGTCTGCCAAGCAGTTTGTAACCAAACACCCACGAGGCCTTAAGCAAACATTTCAACTAAAAAGAACTAAAGAATCCACGTTAGAAATGAGACTCACAATACATGTCAGAAATAAGACTCACATCAATGCTGATGAGATCTTCAATCATGTGCTTGTTCCAAAAGAATCTGTCATCCACCTGTTTAGAAGACAAAGGACAGTTTTTGCAGTATTACAAGTTAGGTTTGGCAATATCCGTGGGAAGAACACCAGTGTCCATCAGTTTATTCACTACACCTGTACAGACAAGTCAGTGCCTTCAATAAAACACTTCAGGTCACGCTGCCACCGACTTTTGTTTCCCTGCACCAGAGCTGGTTACAGGACAAGGTGCTCAGCTGCTGCAAAATGTGACCAGCCAGGTTTGGACCACGGCTGCCACTGGAGAGTTGATCCCAAGAAAATGGATTCCCTTCCCTTGTGGAAGAAACAGACACAAACCACTCACTTTTCTCCACAGGGGGAGGTTGGTTTTCTCACACGCGCTCTGCCTCTGCACAGAATTTGTCAGGTCATAGCTCAGGCTGTAGTAAAAGGAGTCTGAATCCATGAACATCTTGAACAGCTCCTCCAATAATCTCTTCTCCAGTCTCTCTTTCTCTTTGCTTTCTCTAATCTGAGAGAAAAAAAATGTCTCTCATGTCTTTGTGTGTAAAAAAGACTCCAGTCATATTGTCCATCTCTAACCATGGAGGACAAACACTTTCCCAGTGATGAGCAGGACTTTAAAATTCCCAGCAGAGATAAACACAAGAGACAGCGGCCACAGAAACATAATTCTAATTTTAATAACTATTGCTTTGACTTCCTAATCCAAGCCATGATTGTGTTAAAAGCTGTTAGATGAGACTGGATGGTGTCCTCTGAGGAACCAGGCACCAAATTTTGTGTCCAATTCTATATTACAAGAGATACTTATGCAAAGCAATTTCGGGAAGTTTAGAACCTCACTAGAAGCTAATCCTGGTAAAAAAGAACTCTATTAGCAATTCTGCCAAAATTATGTAATTACAAAATGAAAACAAAAATCACAGAAGAGCCACAGCTAAATAATCAAAAAAATTAAACTGGGCATCAAGACAGTAGTTCCACATTCTGCAGTTCTTTTAAGGTCTTTGTATTCCATTTGATCATCCATCAAAACCTTTGAATTATAAACTCAACATTTTGGAACAAAAAAGGAAACAGTAGAAAACTTTACCTTCTTTTTATTTGGAGCAGACACATTAGATTTAATTTGAGTAAGAGTCTTCAGCAGGAATTTTGTGTCATCTGGGGACTGTGTTATCTTCTCTGGCTTGTTTATCCCAAAATGGTGCTTTTTACAAAGCTAAAATAATGACATTGAATTGAAGCCAACATTTAAATACTCTTTTAAAATAAAGTTCAAAGAAAAAAGGAAGTCTACAAAAGCAAGATTTTGATGTCCACAAACCTAGGGCAGACACTGAAACAGATGGGGAACATGCAGGTTTCCATCTATAGCCTAATTCTCACTCTTCTATAAAAGGCATTTTCTCCTGTGATTGTGAGAATCTCTGCCTCAATTTGACATGACTTGAATACCCAGACCCACCCCAACTTCCACCCAAATTAAATTAGCACTACTCATTTTTATCTTTGGTCCTTTATCCATTCTCTTCTGGGGGAAAAAAAAATTGCAACATTTTAAGTAAAGATTTCCCTTCAAGCCAAGTTATAGAATTAAGATTCCAAAATGAGATGAAAGCAAGAGGATCCATTAAAAAACATACTTTCTCCTGGTTCAGTAAATCTTATCCTTGTGTGGCATTCCCAACAATCTTATGAAATTTAGGTAATATTTTGTTGCCATTTCCCTCCCCAGCAGAACCTGTGATTTCTATTTAAAAATACATTTTATCAAAAAGTATTTCAAAAAAGCACAAAATATTCAATGTTTGCTTATACCATGAAAAAGAGATAAGAGGCATTTGAGTTTTATTTCACTGAAGCAGAAGGGGGACAGGCAGAGTTCCTTGAGGATGGCCATACCTCCAGTTCCAGATCCTGAGGTTCTGTCTCAGAAAGTGGAATCACTGCAATCTTTGTTATTTTGCAAACCTCGTGATCTCCTGGAAGTTTGCCAATCAATGCTTTCTGACGAATTAAAAGCAGCCACCATGGTAAATCTGGGGAAAAAAAAAAAAGAGATTAGTAGATGCTTTCATTTGTCCTGTCAGGAATTTATTTTGACTAGTGTGCCAGAAACCATTTGACTAGAAGAATCCAGTGAATGATGATTCGTTATTGTCGTGTTTTGTTATTATGCATTGCAATAAAATAAAATAAAACTAAAAACCCCTTAAAATTATTTATTCATTCTCTAACATAATAGAGATTAATTATTTCAGACTTAAATAAAGTTACTCCTGCTTCACCTATAGCAATTAAGAATCTCTAGGATGATGCACATTCCCACTATTTGAGAACAGCTGGGGCTCAGACAGCAAGTTGAGAATTTCCCTTTGTACCTCCTGTCATGTATCAAACAGCAAACAAGACAGACACAGGTAACACCTGATCACAAGATTCACAGGGAAGAAATCTGATGAGCAAACATGGACTGCACCATAAAGCAGTTCACACGTGTTTAAAGGCTCGTGGCATCATTCCTGAAGAGCATAAAGTGGTGGAGAAATTCATAAAATAAAAATGAATGAAGACACTGGTGACAGGTGCATTCCATGGACACATCCAGCCTACAGCACTTGCAGCTACAGCATCCACGCTTTAATGAAACAGAGCAAACATTCCCACTGACTGCTGAGGAGTGCCTGGACATTCCCAGATTTCAATCCCTTGGCTAGAGCAGGAGTTGTTTGCTGGGCTTTGAGGAGTCAAAAGCAAAAGTTCTGTTAAGGGAGACGGAAAAGGCAGAGAAAGTCCTAGAGACAAACACATACACTCACTACTTCTCCCAGCTGAGAAGCAGCCAACTGAGTTCAGCTGAAAAGGTGATATAAAGACATAAAAAGCCTGCTGTGATAGACTTAAATATTCTCCCACACTTGTGATGGCAGAATGTGTCATGTATTATGCCTCTGAATACCATACACAGCCTTTGAAAAGCCTCGTTAGCAGCTCTATGGCAAATACAAACTCTGTTCTCCTTGCTCAGTAAATTCCAAACAGTATTTTATCCTCGGAACGCTTAGGAAAAAACACAGAAAACCCCAGCAGCTCCTTTTATCTAAAGAACAGGAATAGTCATTCCCAACAGACAACTGTGTGCTGTGACACTCCACTCCTCCCTTTGATTCTGCATTACTGCCTTTAAAAAAGAGATATATTTATGTTGGGTATTAAGAAGCCTTTAAAAATTTTAGATCCTCATAAATACAGACCTGCTGTGAAAGGCAGAGAGGCAGGAGGGGAAGGGGAATGAAGCCATGCACCACTTCTTCCATATTCATGGTCCTGTAAAGGGAGTCCTGAACACTGCAGCAGAATCCTAATCTCTGCAGGATCAGAGACACCTCAGGTCAGGCGGGATCTCAGGGTGCCACCCTGATCCAGCAGAGTCAGCCCTGAGGCTGGAGCAGGTTACTCCAAGCTGTCACACCAGCACAATCTCCTAAAACTGCTCCGAGGATACCAAATCAGGAGAGGAGAGTGACAGCAAAAGCCACTGAGTGATCCTCACTGACCAGCAGGTGCTGGAGCAGCTCTTCTCTGCAGGAGTAGGGAACAGGCCTTGGAGAACAGATTCCTTTGCCCCCAGCACCCCAAACAGCAGCCATGGGGAAAAGGAAAACAGATTCTATGCAACAGCGAGAAGACCAATGAACAGGTTAAAAAAATCCTTTTGCAAAGGAGAAATTGAAATGCTGCCAAACCCACCAGCAACACATAAAGATGCCTATCAGCTCATCTGAAAAGATCTGCCCTTTCTATGTTGGTTTTTAATAGGCAAACCCAGCAGCCTCTGAAAAACCAGGGCAATCCAAGATTTTACAACAGGGCATCCAGGCAGATATTCCTGCTGGGCAGTCCTATAATCTCATCTATTCCCACCTGCAGAAGGCTGGCCACACAATTTACTCCTAGGAGATCACCAATGTATGGCAACAAACAAAACAGACACTCTTCTAAGAAAGGAAACCACCTAGAGCTCCAGTGAATTAATCAGCAGGGTTCTATTGGAGATTAGTGTAAGGTAAAGACATGTCTGAGCAAATATGCCATAGCTAAAAACTGGAAAAGGAAAAATCTCTGCCCAGTTTTCCCTCTACCTATATCAACAAACCCTCGTAGCTGTAAACAAGAATTTAAGAGCTTAATACAGACAAGTGAGTTGAGTATCCTTTTGTCATTTTTAAAAATGCACTGAAATGTCATCTTGGTGTAGATTGCAAAACTCTTTGTATTATAGCCAGAGCCAGAGAACATTGAAAGAAAACAGGAATTCCCCAGCAGATCAAAAGCAAACAGTCAGGAAGCAATTATGCAGATAAAGTATGCCCTGAAGTGAAAGCTTCAACAATAGCCATAAAAGCAGCATATTATAATAGGCAGCAATATCTAAGTAACTGAATCCCTAAATATAGAGAATGTGCTTCTGCAGTCAGAAGGAAAAAAGCAGTTCCACAGATTAGTTACTCCTGCTCAGAGTGTGAGGTGTGGTGTGCACTGCAGAGCAGGACAGCTGTGTGCCACTCCAGAAAAGTGCACGTTCCAAGTCATCTCTCAGGATATAATGTTCATTTTCAGTGTTTTATGAACTATGGCAGAGCAGATGGCAGCAACTAGTTTGAAGTATTGCATCCAAAGGAAGCTATTACCTCTCATTCCTCACTAAAATGAAAATTTACTCCTCTGTTGTCTCAACACTGTCAGCACAACACTGCTGTTTTTCTCTAACACTTCCCCAACAATCTAGCATTTAATTTCCCCCAAATGCTTTTGCAGTAACTTTCCATAAACTGCACATGAGTTTACTGCAAATGCTGCTTTCTGCAAGTATTTTGATTTCAGCCGAGAAATCCTACATTACCAGTTTCATACTTTTTGTTACTTGAACAATCGGCTGCCTGCAGAAAGAATGCTTTGGGTTGTTGACTGTATGAAACTCAGTTATATCTCAGGAGATTTCAGATGCTGAACAGCCTGTGGTTTCTATCAAGATTCAGAGACATGCTAACAAAAAAAGCTGGGGATAAGGAAGGAAAAACTCCCATTTCCCTCCTGTTTACAGAATCTGTGGACTCTTGCCAGCAGCATTTAACCTGGGTCTTAATTAACCAGCACTGGAAGAACACTCCAAATGAACCCAAGTACAGGGGTGTGCTTTGACCAAGGAACAGAAGAAATTTCTGTGGCAGAAATTATTGTGTTAAATGGCAGTTGCTGGAACTGGTTAGGAAATCCACCTTTGGTTATAGTCAGATATACTGGACAACAAACTCCAATTCTATAAAGGAGATACTTTATCCCAGAGATGTGTTGCCTCTATATGGGAAGATTATGCAAAGACAATTTTAATTGTGCATCTTACCAAGAAAATGTGCAAAGATCTGTTGCAGTAACATCTCCACAATACATCCTAAAACCCTTTTCCTTTCATTCCCATTGTAACTCTGCATTTTCTTACAAGTTGTTTTGGGATGGGTCAGAAAACGGTAAGCAATTATATTCTTACATTCTGATATTCAACCAATGTTTTATTGTTTGGGTTTGAGTTCCCCATACACACAAAAAAAATAAAGTATCTGAATGTTTAAGAAAATTCACTTTGGGGAAGAACAAAATATTGCTTTAAATAGATTTGAATCTCAAATGTGAGTGTACTGTCATGTTCAGAGGTACAACTGGCCCCCTCATATCAAAAATTCCTTGAAGAATTAAAAAATAAAGCAGGTAATATTGGCTAGTTGATTTCTGTGAGACAGCTTCCCTGTCACAGCAGCTTTCCTACAAATTCTCCTGTATGAGGCAAGCAATAAAACCAGCAAGATTACGAGTAAATTAAAACCCACCCCTAGTTACAGCTCACTGGCAAGGGTATTCCAATGCCAAATTACAGACAGCCATGACTGATTACAGGGACATTTCAAGGTCATCTTAGCCAATTCCACAATTCCAGCATTCTTGCAATAAGCAAATATTTCAAGAACATATGAGGATCTATGTCCAAGACATTCAAGTGCATACAGGTTTTGTGACAGCTCTGGAGCTCACTGGTACCAACTTTAACACTTTAAAAGGCATTTAAAGTTCCCAGCAGCTGTGTGTGCTAAGCATTTTTAAAACCTCTTTCCAATAGCTGGTAACAAGGCTCTGAGCAAGACAAATTCACCAAATAAGCTTCAAATTAAGTTCTGTGACCCTCATACCCTGGGGGCAGAGGAGAAGAAATCAGAGCAGCAAGTCCTCCTGCAGCAGGTCAGGCATTTCACCCAGCTCCTGCAGCACAGTTCTCCTACTGAGCCTGGACAGAACGGTCCAGCAATGTTAAATATTTATACAACTTCTGCTGATAAAGTTTCCAGGTGACAAAGATTGATACAAGAATAAGTAATGAAGACAGGTTACTGTTACAGACTGCTGGATGATTCAGCCTGAGGATAACATCAAGCTACACTTGAATATGATCAAGTAGGAGTTCATTGAAAACAGCAGGTTTGAGGAGACCTGTGTAAGACACCTCAGTCAGCCCTCTCGTTGTGACTGCTGCCTGATGGATGCCACTCATCAGGAAACGGCAGCAAATTCAAGGAGCTCTCAAGAGAAAAGTAAGGATAAACAGCTGGAGGCTTGCTTTCTTCAGACATTCAATAGTAGAAAACCACCATTTATAGGACAGCTGCATCACTAAATACCGGAATATCTACAACACAGAGAAAGGATGAAGGGTTTGTGATGGTGTCATCTGAACAAGGCAGAGACAAAAGGAAACACTTCCACTGACCTAAGCAGTAACTGAGTGGAATGCCTGGATGAGCTTAATTGATTCAGGAGCTCCATAGGACACATGGAAAGAAGAGATATCAGCCTTATTACCTGATAATCTTAATTTACCTGACAACAGCAAGCTGACACCTGTTGAAGTGTCACACTCTGGGGAAAGTTACAACTCGGATTTCATAAGCAGAGGAAGCAGCTCACAATAAACACACATGCAAAGATCTTCAGTTGCCACAACACACTAAAAAACCTTCCAGAAAGCATCTGAGGTCCCCCCTTTCAAAGGCTTTTGTAAGACTCTAGACTCCCCAGAGAGAAAGGGGGAAAGCTTTTGTGTACCCAAGGGCCTGGTTTTAAAACAAAACGCCACAAAAACATGTGTCAAAACCAGCCACTGAGCATTTTCCCACAGCAGAAAAACGTCATTACTGGAGTTTAGCCATCATTCATCAGGGACAGCACATGCTGACCAGTACAGACAACCTGGATGAAGAGAAGAGAAAGTGAGATGGCAGAGTCTGAACCACTTCATATCACCAGATCTGAAAAAGGATGGCTGAATAAATCTGGAGAACGAGCACAGACAAAAAAATCATCAAGTTAAGTCAAAGAAGATGAAGTGATGAACTAGGAAGAGAACATGATCATGAACTTCATGGAGAGTTGAGCTCTGAACTATTACTCTCAGAAACAAGACCAGGGCTCACAGTACCTATGAAGCACAATAATTCCTAGGATTTATCTGCCCTACACTCATAGCAGGGTGTCCCAGCCCCTGTTCTCCATCCCATTATTGCCACCCTGAGCAATCTGTTTTTATTCAAGGGATCACAAACATCTTATCCATTTCAGCACTTAATCCATCCTGCCCTCCTGGAACACACTTGAAACTTTACCTGTATTGATCATATTGCCAGGCACTACTTTAAATGCAGGTGTTTCAAAAACAATAGCACACAGCAAGGGTTTATGGCCACCTTCCCTACCTGCCAGTAAACAGACAGCCAGAGCTCTACTGGCAGAGGTATCTTCCTGGACAAAGCTGGTATATACCAAATTAAATACTTGTTATGGCTACAGGGATTTGCAGCTGATAAAGCAAAAGCAGTACTGAGTTTATTTTACAGGAAAACATTACTACTATCAGTTAGAGACAAGCTTATCATTAAAATAACAATGAATTCTACACCTGTTTGAATTTTATAGCTGTCATTTAACTGCAAACAAGTTTAAGCGCTCCTTTTGCTTTCAAAAATTCCTCTACCAAGGCAGCAATTATTCTTCAGGTTTTCATATAGCACTGAGAATTCAAGCCTTATACTTCACTGAAAGCTCCCTTTGTTAGTTTTTTGCGCTGTACCATAGGAGAACAACAGGAATCTCCTTGAAAGGATTATTCCAAAAGGTTTAAGAATTTTATAAAATCTCACACAAGAGATTCAAATAGAACTTCAAATACGAGTTTCTCCTATTTGTGAATGCAGTTTTCTATTTTTAGAAGACAGTGTCAAATCACAGCACACACATCCCTGGAGAGCAGAGTGAATTTGTGTGCGCAGCTATAACACAATCACCTTGACAAACCCATCTGGGGAGTGCTCCTCCCCAGCAAAGAATACCACACTGCCCCACTGAACTATGCAGTATTATTTTTAATATCACAGAACTGCAGCAGCAAACAAATAAAAAACCCACCAGAAGAGAACAAAGCACATACCTGTATGAAGCTGGACTTTACCAATGACTCCCTCTACCAGGCCCAGACAAATTGGGTTCCAAGCCAAAAGAAGATCAGTGGCTGCAAAAAAGAACAAAGCTCTTATTTTTAAACAGTAAATCAAACAGGACAATTAATTCAGCGATAGTCACCCTCTCCACCTTCCCCACCTTAGAAGGTAGATAATGTACAATAATTCCAGCAATAATAAGATGATGCACATGTCCATTTTTGCTTGCTACCAAGCAGCTATGAAAAAAAGACTAAGTTTCTAACATAAAGCCCTACCACAGATATTTTCCAGATTTTTGAGGGGGGAAAAAAGTAGCTTTAGGAGGCAGAAATTTAATTTAATGGAGCCTTAACTCTTCTCCTATCCACTGGAATTTTTAAGGTAAGCAAAATGTTACACAGCTGTAGTGAAACTGAATAGAGGTCACTGAGTTAACAGCACAGCTTCAAAACCCAGCAGATGTTGCCTTTCACCCCCAGCTCCCTCCCATTTGTATCCAATTACTATTACTTTCACATCCTCTTTCTATAAACACGCACACAGACACTTCCTCTTTTGTTAAAACCCTCTCCACAAGAACATGGAATATCAAAGCACACACAGTTAAGGTTTAGGTTGGTTTCTAGTTCCACTCTTAACAAATTCCAGTGAACTACATAAGAAGTAGAAGAGAAAGCAGGAAGAAAATGAGTTTTTTAACTGTGGTGCAGTACCTGTTCAAGGATTCGAGAGTGGGGGAAAGAACGAAATTTCTGTTTCAAATCTTTAAAGTGAAAACAAACACTTAAAAGCAAATATCTATGTAGGAAAGAAAATTCTCAAAAAGGAGGTTTTTTCTATACTATGAAGGACAAGCTTGTTATTATTTACCAAAACACACTTGTTCCAAGGTAAAAGAGTTTCTCCAGTTTTAACATCCAGACAAATTGAATACCTTAGCTATTGGTGTAAGCAGATGAACATTTGAAAAAAGAAACTCATAAAAGAGTACAAATCATCTACATAAACACTTCATCTACAATATTTTTGTTTCTTCTTATAAACCTGAGGTCTGCAGGTGACAACTGATAGTATGATTTTATTTTTTACACACTTGTTTTAAAACACTGAATCCTCCTTGAAACATTGGTAACTGAGGCCTTGATATTCCAAGAACACACATTGCTTTCCCAGCTCCCAGAATAACATTTAATAATACTAGATTCAGCTCATTTCCTCATTCAATACAAGCATTTCTATCAGCTGCAATAGAAACAGTTGCAGTCAGGGTAGATCTGGAATGAACTCATTAAATGGGATGGATCACAGTGCCTGGACACAGGCAAGCAACAACTAAAAGCCCCCAGCAGCAGAATTTAAAGCAATGTCTGCAGCAGCATGCAGGGCTGCAATTAATGTGTCACCAAATTCCTGTTTCTTCCTTTCTCCAGACAGTGACCTGAGGTGCACAGAACCTTGTGTGAACCACGCCAGAATAAAATGAACTTTAACAGAACCTTGTGTGAATCATGCCAGAATAAAATGAACTTTAACAGGACCTCTTGTGAACCATCCCAGAATAAAATGAACTTTAACAGGACCTCTTGTGAACCATCCCAGAATAAAATGAACTCCTTAAGGAGACTGACACAGCTGAGCATCAGGAAACCAGTGATGGTGGCTATGACAGACTGAAGGGTCTGATGTGCCCTCAACCCCTGCTGAAGCTCCTGAACACATCTTGTATCCTCCTGACAGATTTGTGCTCGTACAAAACAGGTTCTAGAACAGCCTGAGCTCGGTTTCACTCCAAAAAACACACAGGGGTATCTCTGTGCTGAGTGGGAAATCTGCACCACCAGCAAGAGGAGTGCAGGCAGCCTTCCTCACTCCCAAAACTTCCACCTTCTTTCCCAGTTCACCCACACAAGCCCAGTTTGGTCTTCACCCTGGGACTCTTCTAGAGCTGCATTGTCTCACACTTCATCTACTTCTTGCTATCTTTGTAATCAGCTTTAAATTCATATTTCCACCATGATAGCCGAAAGCCAGCCAGAGATATCAAGCAGCAAACAAAGCCAAGCACAGGAGGAATTTAAAGAACCAAATCACTGAAGGTTTACCATGGCTACTATAAGCCCAGTAATCTAGAAGACATTCTAGATGTCTCTCTAAAACTCTGATTTCCTGCTGTGACAAGATATTAGCAAGAAAACCTCACTTGCTATCCAGATAAGTGTGATTATCAAGCTACTAATAGTAAAGGCTGAAGGCTGACTGCTTGAAGAAAATTTTCCATAGGGAAGGCAGGGCATAGGGGAAAAATACATATTTAGAAATATATAAGGGGATTGCCATGTTTTTTTCAGTGTCCAAGATAACCTAGATGCAAAGGAGCCTTACAGGAGAAATACTTGTAGGCTGTGAAAAAAAACACCAATTGTGGAATCACACTGGTTTCCTTCTGGTGACAACACCACAAAATTTGTTTTCCTTACTCTATTTCTAGAGAACTTTCTACAGGAAAGTATGTGTGACAGCACAGAAGCAAGCCAGCTTTTTAAACTAAATAAAACATTTCTGGTTCCAAGCTGATTAGAAGTTTGTTATTGGTTAGAATTCAGTTTCCTGTGTGACAGCCATATCTCAGCTCAGAGCCAACACCCCATCATGCTGAATAAATGTCACTACTGTAAATACCAACATGAACCTCTTGCTCCTGGTGAGTACACTCTGGAAATAAGAGAATGATGAACCAAACAAAATAAAGGTTTATATATAATTTCCCCACCCATCCCCAAAGATGGGTTTTCATGCATTCCTTATTTACTCTGTATAGGAAGAAGCTGTCTCCAACTTTTGTCTAAACTAAAATTTTATCAAGACTGTTGCCTTGCTGCCATTTGGTAAAACTGGCAGCAGCAATCTCCAGCCACTATCTTGTATCTTTGAAAAATACAGCCACTCTATATTTAAAATCATTCCATTAACAAAGATTCACAGATCCAAGAATGTTAACTGCAGGCCTGCAGGATGTAAGTATTTAACAGTATTATTAACAGCAAGTAATGTAAGTATTGTAAGTATTATTAACAGCAAGTAATGTAAGTATAATACTTACTGCAGGATGTAAGTATTTAACAGTATTATTAACAGCATTTAAGAGGCAGCCTAAGATGGTAGACAGTGATATGTGCTACAAAAAGTATCCACATCCTTTTGAAGTCATAAAAAGAAAATAACCATACAAAACAAAAGCGAAAATCCTCAGTTGAAAGTTTTCAGGTAGCATATATGAGACCTGGCCACATTTCTGACTGCTGAAAGCTGAAAGAACTCATGACAAACTTGATTCTTTTTTCTTTTTTAAAGAAATGCCTATCAGTGAGAATTAACCACCACAAGGCTCTATCAAAGCAAACTCTGAACTTTCCTTACAGACCAAACAGACAATGCTTTGAGATATAATGTGAAATACAATTTATCAATAGTTACTCTTGCTCCACCACACAAGCTTAACTTCCTATAAATGTCATACTAGTCCTTTTTCGAACCTCACAGAGCCAGAAATAAAGATTTATTAACTTTAAACTGCAACACAATGATGTTGAAACAAACTTCTTATAGTGTTGTGCTGATGACAAAAGAGCAGTGTCTGCTCAGTCCCTGCAGAAAGTCAGGAGCTGTGTCCAGAATGAATCACTGTGAGCAGTGAGGTGAGTCCCATGGAAGATGTTCTCTGACTTGAGGAATTCTCTGCTGTCCTCCATGTGTTTAAATTTGAGAGAACTGCCAGTGTTTGACAGGCCTTAACACTCTGATGCATACACTTGCTCACCAAGTTTCCATCCTGAAGTACAAAATTGCTCATTCCTTCCCTTGCCCTACTAAATAAATTCAAGCTACCGAAACAAATGTTGGGGGTTTTTTGCTGATTCCTGTCAGGGATTAATGACCACTGCACTGCATTTACCATTCACAGTGATTGTATCAGCATTCAGTTGCAGCACAACAGAACTTCTGTCACAAATTCAGAACAAAACCTGCTTTGATGTGATTGATTTCCACCACCACCCTCAGAGCTCACCAGCAGCGATGCAGAGCCGTGCAACACCAGATAAAGTCTCTTTAATTCTTTGTGTTTACACAAACATAACCCTGATAAAGGTGGTACAAAAGCACCTTGGAAGAGCATCAAAACCCAAAACTGCTTTCTGGCTCTTTCTGCTGTCTACCACCAGCTGAGTTGTTCCAAGGTCAGGCACAAGTTCTGATAAGAAAACAAACCACTGCTGTGGGATAAAGCACTTGCTCAACACAGAATGGCTGGAGGCAAGTCTGGAGAGTCTGGAGCTGGCAGCTTCCTCTGGAGAAGGCAGGAAGAAAAAAGATTTAATTTGTTATCATTTGAATCCAGCCCATACTACTGAGCCACTGCCTGGTTCAGTCCATTGAGAAGCTGTAATTATTTCTCTTCCAATCTTGCTGTAGTTCAGAGGGCACACACACACCTCTTATCTCCCCCCTTGTTGGCATTTGGGAATGACCCTCAGTTAGAAAGTGTTTCCTGACAGTGTATCCAATATAAAACATGCACATCATCACTGAATTTCCTTCAGGTTACAGCTAAGTGTATAAGCATGGATATTAATGTGTCAGTTCTCAAAAAGTCTTCCTGGAGTCTGGCAGAGCACTAATTCTCCATCATTTTCACCATTCAACACAAGCCATAGATATTTATACAGAAAAAATAAAAGCAGAATGACTCATGTCATTTGACTATGTATAGCCAAAATAAATCACACAGCTCTGCTAATGTAAATTTTAACACCAGAAGTGTTAATTTTCAGGAAGACGCTTCAATACTATTTTAAAATAGATTTCAGGGGTTATTTTTTCTTTAAATTGTATCTGCTTTAGATCAAAAACAACTGCAAGGCTTTATTATTAGCATTATTTGACCTTCATGACCTCCTGTGGCTTTTCAAAAGAAAGTCTGCTTCCAAGCTTCAGCTCATCTTTGAATAGTGTTCTTGAATTTTAGCCAGGATTGAGAGATTACAAATTAACTGGGAAGACTTAAAAAATGTAAAGTTGAACTCCCTTCTCTTGGAGGAAATAAAGTAGTATTTATGCAAATAAAACTTAGGCTACTTGAATTTTCCTTTCAACACAAATTTTTAAAACTGCATTTAAGCTACTTGCAGAAAGATGAAGCATTAAGACATTCAGTACTACAAGCTCTTAATTGTTGTGAAGCCTTAACTTTATTTACTTGCATGTTCTCCTCCTAACTTTAAACAAGTTATCCCTTCAGCTGATCACCTGCTTTATTGGGACACCTCCCTCCCATATCTCAGCACTAAAAGAGATGAACACAAACAGGTCAAACACAACTCAGTGCCAGATTTAAGGCACCGGGGACGGGAGCGTTTGTACATGACATTTGTATTGCTGCTGCCAAAGCAGGATGCAAGTCCCAGAGAAAGCACCTAACAAAAATGAATCCCTGCTACTCATCTTGATAAAGAAATACTTCTTTGTATTCTGGGGCAGTGAGAAAATCCCTTGAGTCGCCAGGCATTGCTCGGGAAACTGGAAAACATACGGAAAATGTTCAGTTGTCTGGAGAGTGTCCAACGTTACATGGAACTGCACAAGGAAGCCCTGTCCTAGAAGTGGAAACAAACTGCTGTCGGCAGTGTTTGCTCCAAACAGAGTCTGACCCTGGGCCTCCAAACTTCTCTGTCAAACGCCACACCAAGAAAAACAAAATTAGCACACATCTCAAATACATATATTTATTTATTAGTCCAGTAGAACATGTAAATAATTGATATTGCATGCATTATAAAACATACAAAAGATAAGGAGCTTTTCATGGATGAATAGACACTATTTTAAAGCAGCATTTATCTTTATTAATGGTACAAAATATTTTTTTCCAACACCTCTAATGGACTCCCTTGAGCACCCAAAATGTGTGTGCATCCCACTTTAGACACCACAGGTGTCGGTGGCTAAATACAGGCCACAAATGTGCATTTCAACCATTTGAAACAAGAATCAGCTCTTCACATCCCTTCCACAAACCTGTAAATACCACTCAAAAAACCACCCAGCAGGGACTCTTAAAATGCAAATAAGTGCCAAGCCACTGGAGCTCAGAGGTTTGGTTTTTTGGTTGGTTGGTTTGGCTTTTTTTTTTTTTTAACTTTAGATCTTCCCTTTATTCTTCACATTGCTGAACTCTGTTAGCAAACACATTCTCTCTGAGGTAAAACAGCAAAGGAAAAAATATCTTTTATCCTTCCAAAAGCAACAACTCTGCACTAATTAATATTATTCCACACCAACACACATTCATTCCCATTTTTAGCTGGTATTTCAACAAAGCTCAAGTTGTTTGAGGATATACCCTTAAAGCTAAGAAAGCAGTAGGTTGTCTGCATTTTTTTTTAATCCTATTTACTCTGTAAGAAGGAAACTATCAATCAGGCAGGGGAAAGATTTTATTCAAACCTACTTACAAAACTGACAGCTTAAACACTATGTTCACTCAATCTAAAGATTGCCTATTAAAAGTTTGCTCAGCTACAGCTATACTGAAAGAAGAACACGAGAAAGCTCAAAAATTCTATGCACAAAAATTTAAAATATAAACATTTACTGAGCAGAAGGGTTTCACAATTATGGAAATTAGTTTGTTTTACTAATCACTGAGCTGACTTATGCTAATGCTTGTTAAGAGCCATGAGAGAATTACAGCGTGAGCCAAGCCTAAGCAAGGTAAAGTTTTCCCTCACTGTCACCTGTTCTTCTGATGCCATAATTAACTTCCCTCTCTGATTGTCCAACTAATCACTCTCAAAGCACAAGAAGAGTTATGGATTGGAAACAACCATTTATAACACTAAATAAAGGAGTTAAACTCCCTTAAATGCAAAAATTTTGGCTCGTGTTTCAGGAACAGACAGGATTTCAAGCCACTCCCCACCCCCCATATTCCTCCTATTTTGGGTTGTTTTGTTTTGTTTTAAACCACTGGGGACAATTTGACTACTCAGAAAACAAGCAGCAACATATTATTTAAATGTTACGGCAAGGCATGCAAGTATAGGGAAAAACTTAACCATCACCCATATGTGCAAAAGTTGCTGGTTTTCCTTAACTGAGAAACAGACAAGGAAAGTAACCTGAAAGATAACAATTTATGACAGACCAGCATATTTGCCATTTACATCTTGCAGCTACCTCTTGGGCAAGGTCATTTACTTTTACATTTGGCCCAGAATTCTGTCTTCCAGTTCAAAGCATGTTCAAGGGCCTTGTTTTCAGCTTTTCAGAGACTCAGCAAACACTGCTCCAGGGCTCTGTTCAAGGAGGATTTCTGCCTTAAAAGGAAAACCTCAGTGTTCCAGTGCTATTTCATTCATTTGGGTTCAGCTTTTCAGGAAAACAATCCTCTCCCAGTTTTTATGAGAGAAGATGTTTGGAGCAAGAAAATACCACTGAGGATTAAGTATTAATATTCCTGTTTCCTGAAGCCAAGCTTTAATAAAAACCAGTTTCTGCACTATTTCCAAATCCTTCTTCTAGATATACAACCAACAATTTCTTCTTGATATTCCACTCCCATTACTTTATTTTCTATCCCATTCCAATCTACAACAGCTGTTTTGAAAGAACACAAGCAGCGTATCAAACAAGTGGCTGCCTTGCCCTGCAGTTCACAGTTTAAAACTTAAAATCACAAAAGTTTTAATGTTTCCTTACACATACAGCTGAAGTATCACCCACACCATTAAACTGTGAAACAACCCAACAACGAGAACAGTGTTCCGAGATGAAAAAACCACAAGCCCTTAGTACAGATGCAAACCTTTCTTAATTGAAATCAGTGTCCTCTGTTCTAAATATTTTAGCTGCAGTTATTCTGCAATTTCCTATTCAATATTTAGTTAATACTAACTCATGAGATCAAAGATGAGTCACCTCTGCCAGCAAAATACGAGCCACAGAAATTCACTTAAATTAGATTCATTTTCATCCCAGAGGAAGGAAAAAAAAAAAGAGAGAGAAAGAGAAAGAACCCGCAGCACCAGAATATCAAGACATGAAGCATTAGGAGTTTTTCATGTATTTAAAACTTCAGGTCATTTCAGCATGGGCAGGAATTCCAAAACATCTACACATCTCAGTTGGGAAAAGTTTGGCGTTTTCAGAACTCTTCATAGAAGGAAAAGGGGAAGAAAAAGAGAGAGGAACTCCCTTGTCATACTCAACTCATCACCTGCTAAGATTCAACAGGAAAGTAAAGACCTCACCTCAAGGTTTATTTAATTCTCACCCGGCTAGGCTTTAACACACTATCAACCCACTTAAGTCTCAGTTTTAGGTTTACTATGCTCTATAAAAAGAACCACGGATGGAATTACAAAGTAGATCTTCCTTATAAAAAGTAGAAAATAATTTCTGTCTGATAAATCTGATAAATATAGGAAGATCTCGGCTCAGAGTCAGAAGCTACACAGCGACTAATGTATGCAATATTTCATCAGACAAAGGATATAGAACATATGCAATATTTAATCAGCCCAGCCCATTCCCCTGGTCCCCTCTGTTCTCTTTCACAGGAAGGAAAAAGCAGCAAAAGGGACCCAACTGCTGAAGATTTTTTTCAGCCTACGTTCTCGCTGGGTTGCAGCTAATGCAGATCAGTTCTGACATCTGGTTTGTCACATACGCCACAAGTACGTGGTGCTGACAACCAAGAGAAGAGTAGGGAAAAGAGGGAACAGAATGAGCAAGCAAGGGTGAGAGGCAGTGCAGTACCCACTGCAGCTAAAAAGGTGTCAAAAAACAGCTTGAGGTTCCTTAGGAAGTAACTTGAAATACAGAGAGAATTTTTCTAAAGCTCCAGCCGCCTGTGGAATTCGTTTCCCAGAATAGATAGGCAGTTTCCAAGACATAGTACTGAAATTTAGGAAGGCAATTTCGTATGAAACAGTTCAGTAGCATGACTTCACACTCAGGCTGTCACCTCTCAGAGCCATGTCTAGGACTGCTCTGTAGACTTAAATTTAGCAATACACGTTTTGGTAGCAGTGGCATCACCCCTTACACCATCCATTAGCTCAAGGCCTTCACCTGAGCACTTCCAGACTTCCCACAAAGGAGCTGCTCCTCCTCCTCCAGTCTACAGCCATGAGGAAGGGCTCAGGAATCCTGACAAGTCATTTCTACATGACTCCTGCAATACCTTTGAGGAGTAAGGCAAGCACACAGCTGGAATATTAGATGACCTATGATTTGTGATTCAGAGATGATTTCACACTATCAGACTGACACCTAACCTGAAATGTGTCCCCTGCTACTCTGAAAACGCTGTTTGGTAACACATCCCTCATTAAAAGTATTTAAAGCGCATTGCTTCAGTTGCTGACTCACAACCATTTTCAACAGATGAAAATGAATACTGTACCAATAAATTCCTAAAATGTTTGTTTGAAACAAACAAATGCTCATCTGCCTCTAGTTTACAGTTCCAGAGGTAAAACACAGCTTAACTCATCTTACTCTTTCAGGCAGAAGCAACACAGTCTTTGAGCATGACCTCTCCAAAAGCTGAGTTAGATTAATTCCAATCCATGTATCTCTCAAAATATTTGGTAGGATTTTTTTTCTCCAGAGCATTGGGAATCAGCATAATTACAAAAAATAGTTTTAGTAGCAACTGTTCCTAATCATATTTGACATTAGTGCCTGGGGTATCATCAAGGCCAGCACAATGATAATAGAAGCTTTCACACCATAACAGTCTCATTCCTTCCTCCTCTGCTAAAAAAGCAGTGAGGAGAAGTCAGTGCCTTCAACTTTTACACACACACATATATATGTATACATATGCAAATATAAACACATAATTTATACAAGCATCATCAATAAAAAAAAAATTAATTTGTGTAGAACTACTGGTCAGGAGCAGCCACACAGAGCATAAACAGAGTAATCCAAGATTGAAATCCTGACCAAGACCTCATGTAAGGCATTTAAGGCAGGGCTGAACAGCACATGTTTTTTCACTACACTGAAAAAAGTACACTCTCAACAGCCGAATTCTTTAAAAAAAAAAAAAAAACCTATGATGCCAAAGTGATTCATGGATTTCCTGCAGGTGACTCATTAGTGCTTTCACTTTAGAGAATAAAAAAAACCCAGAAACATCTTGTAAACACAGGCTGACATCCTTCAAATGAGGGCCAACCTCAGACTTTGCTTATGGCAAATATTTACCAAGATTATTTGCCCTTTTTTTTGAATTCAAGCTGTTATCTCCATGATTCAAAGAGGTCAGAAATACAGCTCTCAATACTAGCAAATTTCTGAACACGCCTTTATAGCTGAGGGAGGAGAGTGCTTTAAAGCTTAGCATCAGCTCTTCAGATTCAGACCTACCCTCTCAAGTAATGATTTGCAAGGTTTACCAGTATTATCTATCTCAACCCATGAATGTCCAAAGATTAATTCAGGGCAGCCTCTGCGAGACAGAATTTTTAAAACCAAGGCCTCCAAAACCAAGCAGAGACACACAGCTAGATCACAGCCTTTTGACAGATTATTGAACATGTCAATGAACACAAGTTATGACTTGGTTGTTTCTTTTAAAACACTGACTCATCACACAGAAATCCATTTACTCATTTCCGGGCAGTGGCCTCAATAATAAATGGTCAAATGGAATAAAATTGCAAACTTGAGGATATACAGTTTTGTCTTAATGCAAGAAAGAGCTATTGATCCACGAAACACTTCCTGTGAGAGAACTGTTTCTTTCTTGGGCTTACTCTCAACCTGCTAAGGTATTTCATTTCACAGACCTGGAGTCTGCTGTCAAGAAGATGATCCACAGACTGGGATCTGGAAAAACAAAGCTGCAAACACACAGAAATGGGAAAGCATTGCTAACAACTGAGAGTTTCAAGCAGGCCAGAGGACTTCAATATCACATTACCTTTGGTTAATGTGCAGGTCACACACAATAGGGATCACATGGAAACTGCCTGAAAATGCAGAGGCAGGGAAGGACAAAACGCTGCTGGAGCAGCAGGCAGACAAACTGCTGGGCACTGGTAAAGCCTCCACAAAGTTAAGGAACACCAAGAAAAAATAAAACACAGCAATGGCTGAGTGAAAGCAAGGCATTGATGTTTTTAAAGTTATCAAACGCTAATCTCCAGAACTACTGATCACTAGTTTGTGTTTTAACTCCTGTGGGTCAAGGAAGAGCTTTTAGTCTGTGCAGACGGCTGTAACCATCACAAACCTAAATCTGAGGGGTTTTCCCCCCTGTGAAAGCACACATTTCACTGACTGGCAGTACTGTCTGCTAGCTTAACACCAATTATTTTGCAAGATCACTTGCAAATCAAAGTATTGCTGGATTAGTGAAATTGATGGACAAGAATTAGTCATGCTAACTCGGCACAGATTGCAATTTTATCTGCGAGACACAAACAAACTGCGCTGAGAAGACACAACTCAAGGATGAAAATATAACACAGGAAAGTGCAGGATGAAAAACAGTTCTTTGGAAAAACACAGGTAACAAAGGTATTTGACGTTTATGTTTAAAGTTTGTCCAGCCTTTCACAGAAGCTCAAAAAAAGTCTACTGTATTCAGATAGCCAACCTGGTCATATACATACTTCTTCAGCATAACACAGATCCCAATTTTAGAAAGCTGTAAGTAACATCTATGCAGCCTGCCACATGTTTGGTGAAACACCCAGCTATCTAGAGTTTCTTTAGCATCTAAGCAGGGTCAACATGGTCCTTTAAATGAAAGCTACATATAGAATCACAAAGAATGATGAAAATTCATAGAACGGTTTGGCTTGGAAGGGACCTTAAAGATCATTTTGTTCCAACCCCCTACCATGGGTAAGGAGCCCATATTACGCAAAGCAAGATAATTTCCACGGTTGGCATTTTATTTTAGACACATTTACTGAGTAACCTCATAGGTAGGATAGGATAATTACCATTGTTTCAAAATTCCCTTTTACACAACTCCATCTCAATTTTTGTTCGCACTGCCTTCCCGTCAGTCTTATATTAACACACAGCGGGGCTCCGTGTAATTGTCACTTACACAGCCTGTAATCACGGAAAAATTCAGAAGCACTTTAGGAGCCACATAATCACAGAACGTCAAAGGGCTGGAATGGACCTTACAGATCACCCGGTCCCTACCCAGTGTAGCCACCTGTTCAATTTCTCCTGGAAGAGGCGACCACGGGACACATCTCCCCAAAGACGCAATGCCCATGCATCGGGAGCATCCCTTATGTAAGGCTGACACCAGCCCCACATGGCCCTTCGCCCCCAGCGATGCTCCCCGGGGATGACCGGGTGCCTTCGGACACCGGCACCCATCGGGGTCACACCGGGCGCGGAGCCCCGGGCGAGGGCAGCGCTGCTTTATTTGCGGTGAAACCTCCGCACGGAGAGGGAAAGCAGCGCGCCGGCCGGGACACCGGGACACGCGTGACGTCCCGCGGCCGCGGGGACTGCGGGGCGATGGGCAGCGGTACCGAACCCCGCGGTACCACCGGGAACACCGCGCCCGACCACGCCGCCGCCGCCCCCCGCCCGCCCCGGGCGCTCGGGTGGGTCCCAGCCCGCCCTTCCCCGCACAAACGGCGGGCGCGGCCGCGGGGGTCTCACCGGCTCGCAGCTGCAGGCTGCCGTCCCTCCGGCTGCACCACAGCGCCCGCTCCCCGCTCTGCAGGATGTAGTGGTCCTTGGCTTGGAACAGCTCCATGGTCGCACGCCGGGAGCCGCGGGCAGAGAGGGTCGGAGGGAGGCAGGGGAGGAAGGGAAGGGGCGCTCCCGCCGCCGCGCGCGGCCCCGGGGCGGAAGGGGGAATGGCCGGTACGNGGGGTAGGGGGGGGGGGGGCGCGCTCCCGAGCAGCCGCGCGCGGGGGCGCGCACGCGGGCGCTGCCCCGGAGCCGGAGCGCGAGCGGGCGGAGCGGGCGCGAGCTCGGGTTCCGCTCCCGCCGCCGCACGTGACAGCGCCCGGCCCCGCCCCGTGGGCGCTTAAAGGGGCAGCGCAGGGGGGCGTAGCCTGGAGGGGCGTGGCCCTGGGGGCGGGGTCTGCGAGGGGTGGGGCTGCCTTCCCGACCCTGCCCGAGGGCGGCTGGTGGTCCTTCACCTTCTTCCCCTCAGCCGCTTCCTCTCAGCTCCTTGACTTCCCCTTGGATCGGCTCCCCTCAGCCCCTTTCCCTTCATCCCCTTTCCCCTCAGCCCCCCTCCCCTCATCCCCGCTCCCCTCAGGCCGGATCTTCTCACCCCCTCTCCCCTCAGTTCCACTCCCCACAGCCCTCAGAAGGTGATACACGGTATAACTCGTGGTGAAAGGAAATCTCAAGGCCATAGCACAGGGCTCATCTTTATTTTAAATATTGACCAAGAAGGCAGCACCTCCTAATGAAAGGGCAAATCATACCCTCCGTCTCCTCTGCAGGCAACACTGGAAAATATACCTGCAAACTTGCCACTGCTACAGACCCTTCCCAGCCTTACCGAGGGCTTGTCCACGGGCTTCCAGAGCTTTTCTTTGATTACAGAAGCTGAAGTCTCACTCCTTGTGAAATTGAGGAAGAGATGGACACAGACAAAAAGCATCCTGTCCTGCACACCAAGCAGTCCCAGTGAAAGGCTGCTGGCTGCTTCAATTCGCAAATTAAAAGATTTACCAATTATTGTTAAACCACCTACAGTAGGAGAAAAACACTATTTTCAAACCACTCTTTGAAAAGATTGGTTTGTCTCATACTGTTTTTCTCCATTGATATATATTAGTGATGCTACAAAATGCTAAGCGACTAAAAGACATTAAGAAATGAGAAATATCAAATGTGAACATTTAAGAACCAGGGAAGAATTTGATTTTGGGAGGTACTGAGCAGCCAGTCTAGAAAAGCATTTAAGTGCAGGCATGACTTTAGATGTATAATTTAAATTGGTTTAATTGACCATTAACATCTTTTAAGATAAACATGTACTTCAGAACTTTTCTGGTTTGGGACTAGGAACTGAACTTCTCAGTGGGTCAAAACATTATTTTTGCTCCCATGTCTTTAGTCTGCACCCTCATTCACTAGATGTTTCTCACTTGCAATATCATCCCCTCAAACCACGACACTTCTCTATTCTGCTTGTGTTTCCCAAATAATAGTTCAGTGTTGTAGCACAATGCATAGGGTCGCCATTAAAATGCTTGCAGGGATTTCAAGGACAGGTTTTTATTTTGCCCTTTTTCACGCTTTGAACAGAGCTTTTTCTTTCCCCCCGTGGGTAGTTTTCTGTTTGCATTCAGTGTGTTTTCCATAGATTCACAGCTGGGTACAGTTTTTATGAGCCTGTCAGCTTTAGTTAGCATAGGGGGAAAAAACTGAAATATTAATTTTGCATTTTTGCAATTCATTGTCACTGGCTAATGTTAAGGAAATGCGTAGGCTGACAATTAGTCATGCACTCTCTCAGTATTACCTGATTGCCAGCAGCTTAATTTCAAGTTTAAATGTTGATTAACGGAAAGGGATGTGATTTAGTAACACTCCACACTTGGAAGTACAATTGGCTGGATAGATTGGACAAGTACACCACTCTTCCTGAGGTGAAGGGAGCCAGATTTGGAAATGGCACCGTAGACAGTGTGAAGAACTTTATTTCTAAATATCGGTCATTAAAAAGTCGCGAAATAATTTTTTTGTTTGTTTAGCTTCAATGCTCCTGGCAGCTTCCAGAGAAACATTAGAAAAATCTTGGCTCATCTATTTTGATGCCAAAGTAACTACAGAAGCCTTTCATGCTGCTTGCTAGTTTTCAATCCAACTGGGCTTTGTCCTCTCTGTTTTCATCCCTTTGTGTCCAAGGCAATCTCTCTGTATTCCTCCTTGGCATTCCCTACCCACTTCCATGTGCTTCTGTTTTCCTATACAGTGAGGTTACTTCCCTCTTCTGAAATATGTTTTTGAGAAGGCTTTTGTGTGCTTTTTGGAGAGGGTCTGTTATGCATTAAACAGAGACTGAAGAGTCTGCTTGGGGAAGGAACCGCCTCAGAACAAGAGTAACACAAGAGGGTCTCCTGACAGGCAATTCAGAGGATAAAAGAGATTTGTGTGGGACTAGATAATTTTCTGAAGTGCCTGTAAATGTACTACTGAAAAATAGTTGTGTGTTGTGTTTTATAACAGAAAAATGCAAAACTACTGGAATGAACATTAGCTTTTTGGCAAGAAAATGAAAACTCTCAGAACCCAAGGAAAGCAGTTCTGCATAAGAATTTTTGCCTGAATCCATTTTTAGCTTTCTTTTAACTGAAGTAACTTTTTGTGGCAGATATTGTTACCTCTAAAGGAAGAGAAACTCTGGTATTGCCTCCTTCCCCATGAAAATCTCTAAGTTACAATGGGAATATTTCTATTTCAGTGAGCACTAGGAAAAGAACAACCTTCTCTCTTCAAGGCAATGTGTTTGTGGTTAATATCTACAATATACACTATGGCTTATGGACAAGGTATTGATTTCCCTCTGTTGCACTGGCTGTTAAGAGCAAATCAATGGGACCATTTTCAAAATCAAATTGGAATGTTTTGACTTCCTACAATTCTTTTATTCTGGAATTGCAAATTGCACTTTGAAGACTACCAAGTTGGTGCACATAAAAAAATTCCTTACTGTGTTGTTAGGCTGCCTTCCTCAGTTAAAATATGGATTATACTATACCAAAGCCACAATTAATTCATAATTTCTCCAAAGTAAATGGCAGGCTGTTCTTCGTGGCCATTGCAATAAAATTTGCATCTCATTTGAAACAGATTCTACTTGTTTTTCCCCAGTCTGAAAAAGTTAATGGTTTTATTACCCTTTGGAAGAAGTTATCTCCATTTCTTTACTTTTAATTTGGGCTGGAGTTTTCTGAAGAGCAAAATTGCTCACATTACAAAAAGAAAAATTCTGCCTTTAGAAATGATAAAAAGTAAAATTTCAGGATGACTGGAACATGTCTTTTAGAAAAAGAAGATTTTTAAAAGGTTTTTTTCTGATACCATTTAGCCAATTTCAATTGATTGTGCAATTAGCTTTCTTGGAAGTTTAATTTCCCTAGGGTTTTTTTTTCTATTTTAGTATTATAGAAACAAAAAAACATAATCATCTTTGTAACATTACTGGTATCCACTGAATCTAGCTTATTCCTCAAGATGTATCAGTAGATTAGACAGTAAAACAGCAAAAGTAACAAAATATGCATATTCCATTTTTCATAACTAACTTTATGTGCTGTGAATACTGTGGAGGCCAAGCATCAAATGACACCTGAAGAACAGCAGTAGCTGCCAAGCGCTGAAGTGTTATACTTGTCTTTTTGTCACTTTTCCCTGGGTTTGGCTGTCCTTGGAAAAGGAAATGTATTAGCTATTCAGTGCAAAAATCTGTCAGTCATATGTGATGGAAATAAATGCAGGAAAAGGTGGGGGGGGAGGGTGGTGTGAGAGGTTGCATCCCATTCCTCTTGCTCCCTGTTCTCCTGGCACTCATTATTTATACAATAATTATGAATCCTTATGCATTGTTTACATTCGTGTCATGCCCAGGAGCTCCAGCTCTGGACAAGGACCCCACTGTGCGAGATGCTGTGCAGAGGCAGCAACGTCTGCTCAGATTCCAGGGATTCAGAACCATTACAAAAGGCAAGGGCAATAACAGAATGAGATGTTTAAGGGATGAACACAAGATGATGAGGCGTTTTTCATCCAGTGGTCTCAGCATTCCAGGATTTAAGCATTACTGAGTTGTGATGGAAAACATACTTCAGCACTCTATTCAATTAATAAAGTTTTAACAGTCAATGTTTATATCACTCTAGTGGACTCTATTCTCTATATTGAGAATAACATGCTTTCAAAATAGCACACGTACTTGTACAGCTGCAACAAAAGCATGTGCAACAAATTAACTTGGGGTCAAACTCTCCTCATCCCAGAAGTTGTTCCAAAGGGAACTTTGCAGAGTAAGGTCTGACACGCTGTGAAACATTCAGCAACAATACTGAATGCTGCTAAAGCCAGCTTAAATAATCCTTTCCTCCTTCCCAGCTGTGTGTTTCTATTCCTGTCCCATGCCTGCGCTGGATAGCCACAAGCATTTGTGCAGCATATTGTCAACTGGATTTGCAGATGCACAATAACCTATTAAATACTATTTATGAATCTGGGCTCCAAATTGCAGTAATAGAAGCTAGAACAAACTTACCTGGCCTTACTGAGCAGAAGAAGCCTAATTTTGTGAGGTCATGACTTACCTCAGTGTCACTCAGTGTCACACTGAGCAGAATCAGATCATGTCTGTGGTATGGACACATTAATGCCAGCCATGTCTACAGTAGGAAGCAGTGCCATGGAATTGGAAAGGATTTGGAGAGCTCAGCAGCTGGTGCTGAGGATCCAGCTTCTGAACCATGCACACTCCAGGGGCTTTATTTAAGATTAGATCTTGTTTTGTCCTACAGATCCCTTAGCAGCTGGAGCCTGTCAGAGGCAGTTCTGAAGTACATCTCCTGTTTTCTCTTGCAGCTCAAGGAACCCAACCCATGTGCTCACATATAGAACAGCAGAGCCCTGGGATGAGCCTCAGAGAGTGTCATCCAAAGGAGCTTTTTCAGGGACCATCACCCTTCCCAAATGTCATGAGGTGGAACAGTAAGAGCAGTCTTCTGGAAGCCTTGTTGTACTTCAGACAGACTCACCAACACACAGATGAGGTAATTGTTTTTAACACTGTAAGTGAAATTACTCTGGCAGAAATTTGGAGCCATAAAAAACCTCACTGACACACATACCCACAGGTCTCCAAGAGAACTCGTATTTACAGAACCTCAGCCTCTATATAATGCTGCATTTACACTGCAGATACACCTCAGTGTTTAAGAGCAGTAGGGATGTGTGAAGTTCGAAGAGTGATACTCGACCCTCTCCTCCCAAGAGCAGAATCTCTAGCTGCCAGGCAATAGTTTAGGTCAAAAAATACTTATCAGCTTTTCCTTCATCTGTGGCATATGGATAAAAAAGTCCTGCATAGATCTTGCAATCCTCAAGCTCTTGATGCTCAGTTAAGTACTGTGCCGGTAATTAGAATTCTAATGACTCTCAAGGGCTAAACCAGAAGATTAAAAGAATTTTATTTTCCTGTGAGATTATATGTTCTATACTTGAGTGACTGGGAGAGATGATCATTGCTATATACAGGCTAAAAGTGTTTCTTGCTGGCTTTGCTTTTCTTGTGCAATGCTATGTAGGTCATTGTCAAACCTAGGGAAAGAAGATAGACATGAGACTGAAAAAGAAGACTGAAAATCAGAAAGCGTGAGTCCTTGTCCTTGAACACACAGCAGGTTCTTTGCACCACACTTTTACATTTATGTCTAAAGGTAACATTTGTTCCCTACTATGCAAAAGTGTTGTAGCCTGACTATATTGATACATGTAAAATGTTTTAAACTGCCATGACGACAGTTTACCTTCGTATTTGTATGCAGATAAATGAAAGCAAAGTCTATCTTTTATGGTAATAATTAATTATAAAATAGAATTTATGTATGGTCATACCTCAAACAAATTGGGGAAGTTCTGTATTTTTGTTGGATCAGTCAGGTTCTGCATTTCTGGGTGAACTGCCAGTGAGAAGCAAAATTGGAGTGGAGCAAGGTGGAACAAGAGCCACATGAAACACTTGGCAATGTGCTTTTCATTTTGATATTTTAATTATATTATAACATCTATCTATCTGAACAATTTATATACTGCATTTCTGCAATAGGTTTTTACCCTGGCTCTATGGCTATGTGTGATAAATGAGAGGGCTGTAACACTTTGACAGGTATGGAGCTACACAAATGACTCAGCTTTACATGATGTTTCTGAGATAAGGTCAAAGGCATTCCTAAACAAAATTTTAAAATATCCTAGAAACTGCATATAAATGGTCAATTGCCTCTTTGGGGGAAGAGGCACACGAAGAATTGCAAGGCGCCCTTTCATTTATTAAGGCCATATACACCATTACACTATACAGGATGCAGGAGGAAATGTAGGATGTAGGAGAACTGTCCCTGAGTAATTACTGAAGGGAAAATTACAAGCATGTGTTGTTGTTGCAGGAGTTACACTAGGTCATCAATCCGGTAGGGCCAGGTGGAGACATGATCAACTTGGAGATGTAAGTGCTGATCTTTGAAAACTGACAAAGGATGAAGCCCCAGAAAGTAGGAAAAGTATTTGGGTTTATAATTTCCTATTGTTTTCTAAGGTCTGTGAAGCCACTGGGTGGTTATAACTTCCTATATATTGAGGAATCTCTGCCACCATCCTGACCTTAACAAAGGGAAAGTAGGAAGAGTCACAGAATTTTAGATCTGTCAGACCTTTTTCTTAAATGAAAAAAAAAAAAAAGAACAGAAAAAAAAAATTTGTAAAGTATGTACTTTCAAGTCCCTGCAAGACAACAAAGTGTGAACAGTTAAGATAATAAACACGAGATTGAATTAACATCCTTTCCTCTTATGACAGTCCAGCAGTCCTGGGCTATAGTTGTGTCTGCACTTCATATGACCTTTGATCCTGTTCCTTGTGATTTCCCTATAACTACCCAAGGAAATTCGGTCCAATTCTGGCACTTCCACAGTCCTAACATTTGGGAATTTTCTCCTGGAGAGTGGTTACTAATGGTTCACACTCTAGTTTGGTGCTATCCTTTGCCAATGGCCCAAATAATGGAATAACAAGTGTACTTAGCAAACTCATCAGGCTAGAAGGGTCAGAAAGCCTGCTGTGTATCAGGATTCCATTATGAGGTTATTGTGGCAAGCTGAATAAATGACCTGAAATGAATGAAATGACTGGCAAAAGGAAAAATTTTCAAGATTAACAATCATCTGTGTAAATACAAGCTCAGGAACAGTTGGTTCATCAGGAGTTCTGGGGTAATCCTAGATCATAAACTGCTGAAGGAACTAGTAACAAAAAAGTGAAAAATAAATCCATTTATACTACAATGAACACACAGGAGCATTATGCATAAGACCTATGCAGTAATCCTTTTACTCTACTGAGTCAGACCTCAGTGGGAATTCTATATTCAGTTTGATACAACCATTTTAAGAATTATCTGTAGAAAACAAGCCAAAGGAAATCAAGTAATCTGAACTTTAAAAGCTGAGAAATATTATTTGAAGAACAGGGATTTTTGTGGACTAGCTTTTCATTGGAAACAGGATAACAGTCTTGAAACACACAAGAGTTGCTGGAAAGAGGACAAGAAAAACAGGTTTCTTTGCCCAGTGTTGCTGAGCCATAGAATGGTGGAGGCTGAAAGGTACCTGTGGTTCAAGCCCTTTGCTCATAGCAGGATCAGCTAGAGAAGGTTGTCCAGGTTCATGCCCAGTGGGGTTTGGGTATCCCCAAAGAAAGGGACTCCATCCCCACTCTGGGCAATCTGTGCCAATGTTTGACCACCTTCACGGAAAAATAAAAATTCTTAACTCTAAATGAAATTTCCTGTATTTCAGTTTGCAGACGTTTCCTCTTGTCCTTTCACAGGATATCCATGAGAAGAGTCTAGCCTCATCTTTTCTTCCTCCCATCAGGCATTTACCCACTGAAAATATTTCCCCTCAAGTCTTTTCATTTTGAGGCTAAACAATCTCAAGTCTTGTTCCAGAAAATACAAGTACTGAGCACAATCAGAGGAAGAATGAGTTAGACAAACAAAGAATGAGTTAGAAACAAGCATTTGGCTAAACAGGCCTGGGAATAAACAGCTCAGTGACATTATCTGGGCGCTATCTATCCACTGCTGGTGTTGTTTAAGAACATGTTAGGCAAGACAGGAACAAAGTAATATAATCTCTTCCTATTCACAACCTACGAGGATTTGCTGCACCCTCATTTTTATGAATCTCAGTCTCTTTGCCTATTTCCACAATCTTTAACTTTCTTTTCACCCATTCCCTGTCTTTCTTGTCACATCCATGTATCTGTCCAGCAGCAATAGAAGTTTCTGCCAAGGTGTAGCAGCCCTGCAGAACTGCAAAGACTTGCCAGCTGCAAGAAATTGCAACATTCATCCTACTCAACCCTCTTTGCTTTCTGTGCCTCTTCCGGCTGGGTTCTGAGCCTTCTGAACAATGGTCTGAGTGTCATGTCCTGTGTGCAGCTCCTGTGAGGCCACTGCCTCGTTATAAATATTGTGCAAATTGAACTTAGGCATCCAAAGCCACCTGAGAGATGGCACGATTGTCACATTTCAGGCCAGTGGATTCCAGCACTTCCCTAAGCACTTCACCAGAAGGTTTGGGCCACAGCTTCTCAATTTATTGTTTTAATTAAGAAAATAAAGCCTCCTTCATAAGAGTTTTGTTTCTTTCTGCGACATTTATCAACGCTTTTTTATTTTTTCGTAGGCAGCTGTTGTAAGCTGTGGCAGGAAAAAGGGGGAAACAAAAGAGAAAAAAGGCTGACATTCCATTTCTCCCCCTTAGACATATTTACCTCTTTACAGAAAAGCAGCCCTGAATGTACTGAAAAACCCACCTCAAAAAATGAGAAAGCAAACTTGAGCAAGTCCCCAAATAACTTTCCTACTCAACTAAACCAGTTTGAAATGAGGTTTCTGAGACCAGCTGGTGCATCACTCAAGCAATTGTTCTGTTTGGCTGATTTGATTTGCCTCAAGCTTCAATGTTAATTACAGTGAAAAATATAAACACAAACTCCAGTTAAATTTGCTAACAATCTTAAAAATAGGAGCTCCTGCCCTACTGTTAATCAAACACAGTATCCAAAAGCAAACACAGTTTAATACTAGCAAAACTAACTGTGGTCATAGGTGTCATTCTCAGTTAGAGTATGCAATTTTAAATATCAGTTTTGTTTAATACAGTTGATTCGGTTTAAGAAAGATAAAATGAAAAATTTATCTCCTGCTACAGTTTTATAATAATGTGTATGGGGGAAGGATTTGGGGAGCACTGGGAATCAACACCACCAGGTTATAGAACTGACACTGCAAATAATTCACTGTGCTACTTGTAAACTGGAATAATGGCCACATGACCTATGCCCATGGAGCATTTCATGGCTGGAAAGCACTTTGGAATCAGGTAATTAAAAGACTAAATAAGTATGCACAAGAGCATGCAAAGTTCACTGAGATGGAAATTAGGTGAAAATTAATCCCCCACAATTGTTATAATAGGATTAATTTATGTGGACACTACTCCATCATGCAAAGACCAAATTTTGGTCTGTGCTTTACATATCCTCTTCTTACGATCCAATTTCTTCAAGGGAAGGCTGCCTCAGCTATCAAATCATAAAGACTGGAGCAATCCTTGGAGTCAAACGTTTGTGGCTCCTTGGCAGCTTTTATTGGTGGCATAAGTCGCTCTGAAGAGAAATGCAGTCACTTCCTCTCAGGGAAAAAGTGGCTTATATGAATGAATCCTGACCCGGCCTGGCTTTGACCAAGAGCACCCTCAACAAAAGAAATATGTACTGAATAGACTGAGTGTGATTTTAATGTCTTGCCCTTTCAAAATGGGCTTTTCAGAAATCGAAGTGTAGCTATACCAGTACTGGTCAGAAGGGACCTCTGCAGATTAGCAGGGTAGGTTAGCCTAACCTTTCACTTGAGGCAGCACTTTATTTAAAAGCAGGGCTGAAATTGTATATGTTGCTGCTCCTCAGAGTACATCTTCCCAGTCTGTATGAGGAAAAAATAACTGATACAAAGCACTGGAACTACTTAAATCCCTCTCTTATTTCATAATTTTGAGGGCTTGAAGGGTTCAGGCACCTCTAAGAGCAACACCTGAGCCAAAAATGATGCGTATGTGCCGTAAGACCGATACCAGCATTACACTCTGCGGCCAGACGTGCGGAGCTCAGTGCCAACCCCGCCCCTTGTGCCGGTCTCAGGTGGGGTTATGACGTCACATCGCTGGTTTTCAGGAAAATCGCCGCTTTATGTTTTGGCGGCCATCCGCGGGGCGCTGCTGCCCCCTGCCGGCCGCCGCCCGCGCTACGTCACGGGGCTCTGACGTCATACCCGAGGTGCGGAGCGCTGCTGGCGGCCAGGACGGGTCTGTCCGTGACAGAGCGAGGCCGGGTCTGTCTGTCTGTCCCTGACAGAGCGAGGCCGGGTCTGTCTGTTCCTGACAGAGCGAGGCCGGGTCTGTCTGTCCGTGACACAGCGAGGCCGGGTCTGTCTGTCCCTGACAGAGCGAGGCTGAGTCTGTCTGTCCGTGACAGAGCGAGGCCGGGTCTGTCTGTCCCTGACAAAGTGCGACCGGGTCTGTCCCTGACAGCGCGGCTGCCTCCGGTGGCCTTAGGAGGGCGAGTTTGTCACCGGGTTCTGGTTTAATACTAATGCTCTAATGGACTCTTTTCTTGGTGCACCTGTGTGAAATCGGAGAATCACAGAATTGTCAAGGCTGGAAAAGGGACCTTCAAGATCATCCACTCCAGTTATCCCCCCCCTAAACCACAAACCACATCACCTGGCTCCTCTCGAACACTTCCAGGGATGGTGGCTCCATCATCTCCATGGTCAACCAATTCCCAATGCCTGAGAACCTAGAGAGTGAAAAAGTTTTCTTCTGATGCCTAATCTGTACGTCCTCATCTCAAGATCTGTATGATGAATGCTAAATTACTATTTACTGGCACTGTTAGTTTCTTCCACTGAGTGGATTTTGCCTTTATCAGAGCATCACGTAACAAAAGATGTTAGTTAGGAACAAGTTCCTCAGCTCAAATCCAAGGAAATTCAGGAGTTTAAATTTTAAATTTGACAGATTCGCTGGGTTTTGTTTTGCCAAGATGCACCTTCTGTACATGACCTGCCTGAGTCACACTGGAAATGTCCATTTGAGCTAATACAAAAATTGAGTCTTTTCTCACTCTGTCATTTACATAAATACACTCAGGCTCTGTTCCAGCTTCTGGAAGCAAAGGAAGCTTTGGCTGTCCAGTCCTTGAGACAGAAAATCCACCAGGGAGGACAGGGGAAATTGTAAGCACAAAAAGCTCCTTAAATCTCCTGCCCCTGAGAGGAGAATTGCAGGAGGGGATTACACCGTTGGATCAGGCTTCTTCAACTGGAGACTCATATAGAGCTCCCAATGGAAAACTGAGGGACAAAAAGTAAAAATATCACCATGTGACACTGAGAGAATTTCACCCGCTTGGTGACGTAGCTTGGATGGTACAAAATGTGAATCAATTATAAAGATAATTTAAGGCTTTAAGCCTCTCTGTAAAAATCTGAGAACACATTTAATTTTAATGTAATTAAACCAAGACAGCATCACTTATGGTAAAGAAACAACTTTTATCAGTTTTATCAGAGGAAAGTACAATACACACCTACAAATAAAGATATGTCTCAATTCTACATTCCTTATTTGATAAAAACCACAAATTCAAGTGACTGAGTAAAATTTGCAAACTTTTTCTGGGTGAACATTGATACAGGGCCTGCCTGATTCATTCTCTCCTACAGAAAAGCCAGACCCATCACACCAACGCTGACCTGCTCACTAATCTCAAAAGTAGATGTCACTGAGACCAAGATATTTGAAACCACACCTTCCCCCAGTGTTTCTTCCACTTCAATTTACCATCTTTTCCCTCTGTTAGGTTGTGCTCAGTTTCAAACCTGAAGGAAATTTCAAGCCAGGAAATTAAGAGCTGCTGGAAAAATTCCAGGTTTGTTCTTTCTGAATCTGCAGGGTTGTATTTCTTTTGAGATTGATGGTTTAGGATTGTTGGTGATTTTGAGATTTGGAATGAGGATTAAAGTTGTGGTTATGGAATAAAGAGGTGCAGAAATGAGCCAATGGCTTTCTTTTGGGTTTATAAACTGAAACAAACTCTAATGCCTGTGTTGGGGATAATTGTCTTCATGTAGATCCCAGACTGGAAATGTTTATTGGTTTTATGTAAAGGTCAAGAGTGTCATGTTCAAGCAGGGTTCTACAAAACCCAGCTTGGAATCCAAATCTGAAACTATCCCGTTAAAATGCTGGATATGTCTATATTGTTTGTAATAACTGGAACTACGGGAATCCAAGGCCTCCAATGCAAACCTGACACCTTTTATAAGCTTTGAAAAGAAATCCCAGGGATGGTGACATTCCCCGGAGCCTGCCCACACCGCTGGGGAGCATCCTGCCAACACGGTGGGCACATTCAAGACCAGAAAGTTCTCTTCACTGTTACAGGAAACCACTTTCCACCGTGGTCCTCCTGCTTTTCCCAACACGGCAGGAGGAGATGGTGGCGCTTGGAAGGTGCAGCGGTGCTGCGGGGAGGCGGGAGTGCCGCACTGGGACCCCTCAAGGTGACACTCAGGGGGATGAGGTGACACCAGCAGCGTCTGGGGAAGCCAGACCCGCGCCCTGCCCGCCTCTCTCGTCAAGTGACATCCTGAAAAGTGCCTCAGGCTCCTTTGCTGCCTCTGATGGCAATCCCAAAACAGGGATGTGCACAGAGGGGCTGCTGGGGTCACTCCGTAAATTCAGGCACGGCAGGAACCAGAACTCAGCGATGCTGTTTCTCAGCTCTGTCAAATCCACGTCCTCTAATTTCACAACCGTGTCTGTTCCTTAGCGCAGTCAAGCACAAACTATTTGAGGCAAGGATTCCCTACGCAGGTAATTGTATGTTATATAACAAGAGTTATGAGTCTAATTGTTACTGAGGGGAAAGAAAAGGTATAACAATAATAATTGCTGTGATTGCTGCCTTCTCCAGTAGTGTCTATTTTCCTTGAAGTAATCAGGGAGTTGTTGCTAGGTAGTTGATATTAAAGGTACCTTAAATATTTTAATGTGTCTATGCCTGCTGTTTCTAGGCAGCAATATTTGTTTATGATATTGTTATCCAACCCTACCTTATATCCTTTATTCAGTGTAATCTAATATATCCATACAGCTAAACTTCAGTCCTGATACTTTTGTCACAGAGTAGCATATTGAAGTAACTACTCTTCAGAATGAAAAGATGCCTCTGATGTACAAAATTTAATGTCAGGTTGCTAGTAAACAATCTTAGGAACTAAATGAAACAAATAAGGCCATTTAAAATTTAGAGGTGCTTCAGTGCACTTTCAGCACCAGCAGGTGCTTACATCTGCCATAGTGCAAATTTTCAAAGTTTTAAAGTAAATTGTATGATTTCACTCCTTTGGGTGGAGAGAAGCCCAATTTGAATTATTTACAGTTACCTTGATCCTTGTTTTCATGCTTCCAGGCATGTTCCATCTTAGGAGCTGCCTTTATACCAGGTAGACAGTCACGCAGAAACTTTGATAAACATTTGAGTTTATTGGCTCAAAATCCCCTTTAATTAATGAGAGAGGTTAGAGTTGAATTCCCAGCACTTTTTTGATCAAACTCGCTAAATTTTTAAGAGGAATCTTCACATGCTCTATCTTGCTCTTTTTTCTAAGTGATAATAGGCCAAGGGAAAGAAACATTTCACGGTTTTTGGAAAGGCAGCTGGGGAGAACAGGAATGGAGATGAGACAGGAGCTCATCATCAATTGTGACACGAGGGAAGGTCCTGGGGACCAAGTACTAACACCTACTGAAATGCCCAACTAGGGATGTGTATTATCATTTCATCAGTATTGTGGAAGCAAAAATTGCTGTATGTGTGATTGCTGGGCAAAACTGCTTTAGGTTTTCCCTGCTTTCATCTCGATTTAAATAAAATAGGAAAGCTCGCACTGGGGTAAACATTATGGCTCTCACTAACAGATTTTACAATCTGAGCTGTGCACTTGGAGTGGCAAGACAGAGTGCTGACAACTCCTATTCTTTGCCATGGATCAGTATGGGCTGCAGAAAATAAAACACATTATCTGCCTGCCAACCCTGTGGGAAACGCACAAGGGAATTATTCCAGACACTGCTCATTTCTGCAAATGGAAAGAGCGGAGCTTTCCTGACAAGACAGAAATGAATGAGAACTCAAAGTTCAGAAAATGATGAAAAGCAATAAATCAGGGCTTCAAGTAACCCATGTGGGTGATTTTGCAAATCTCATTTGTTCACTGTCAGGAGCTGTAGAAATGCAGTAAAAAACAGGCTAAGTTCCATAAACCCTTTGTTGCTAAATTCAGTGTATTTCTTTTACTCTTTTAAAACTCATTTTTTTAAAAATTATATTTGTCAGATTAGTAGTAGACAGATCATCTATCCACTGAGTAGATATTAAGTCCTAGTATTTCAAAATTGTTACATTTTCTTGCCTGCTCACCTCATTCCTAACACAGGCACCGTATTTCATTAGGAGTAAATTATTTTCATCTCTGTTCTATCTCCAGCCTTTTTTACCAAGACTTCCAACAACGTTATCCTTTAGTGCAAACCCTATCAGTGATTTCTGTGTTTGTTGTGGAACACGTCAGAGAACATTGCACAGGCCTTGAATAGATGTCAAATGTAAAGAACCAGGGATAAAGAACTCCAGATCACATTAATTCTGAAACATGAAGTCTGTTCCTTATAGATCGATGCCCTTTGGAATTATTTTCTGAAATATGTGTGGCAAGTGTGCTTTTCTTCTTACAGTCTGAAATTTATTGCAAAATCCTCCACTTCTGCTTGCCCTGCAATTTGCTGATGCAGGGACATATGGAAGCTAAAGGCTGGCTGGACCTGTTCCTTCCATGCAGATTTCCAGCTTCTGGAGTGGAAATTCCAGCAGGAACAACTGAACTAGCCTCTTTATTCTTTTAAAGTTGCTTATTTATAGATCCTGGAAAGGTGTTTGACTGAGAATTGGTGTGTTCCCTTGCTTTGTAACCAGCCTCTTGCCCATCTTAAAATAACTCTTGCTCTGGATTACAGGGGCTGGCATTCAGTTACATTGGTCTCTAGTGTTACAGACCATCCACGGTCCCTTAGCTGTTCACTGGCACAGGGACTGATCCCATGCACAATCCTATGGATGTGTTCTTTGGGCAGAGCTCAGGAACCCAAATTACCCAGTCTTAAAGGCTTTTTCTTTGCGCAACCAGGCCAATATATCTCAGTGTCACCCATTTATCTTTAAGCACATTATTTATCTTAAGAAAAAATAAGTTTAAACACACTTGTTCATTTGGTTCTCCTGCACCATTGCACATAAATAGGTGAAAGTGCCAATAGAACCAGTTTGATAAATGGTAAAATGATTGCCTTCATATTTCATTAATGGCAGTACTGCATCTACCCAGAGAAGTTTGGCTTTGGAGTTTTAATATTTACACTAAGGCTCCAGGAAATGGTATTTTGTATAGTTAACTTCTGGCTTCAATCTCTATTCCACAGTGAGTGCTGAGCTCAGATTAGTTTTTCCTGAAGGCCTCCTTTACCCAAGTGGCCCAGAAGGGCTTGGATTTGTTTCTGTCAGAAAAACTGTTTTACTGCTGGCTTTTGTAATAGACCCAAAATTTTATGATATTCAACTTTTACAGCACTAAGATTTGTTTCTAGGACATCTGCATTTTATTTCTTGGACATGACAGGACCAAAAGCACAGAAATTATTGCCTATTACGAGACCTTTAGTCTAAGCCAGTTTTTCCCCATGCTTGTGTACGTCTTATTGAAGTTCATGGTACAGTGCCCTCTATTTGGTTACCTGAATATTTAGAAAGATCAATACATGCACATTTAAGGAGGGAGACTGAAAACACAGCAAATTAAAACCTTCTCATTAGCATACCTTGACTGAGTTTTGTCCTCTTCAGCAGCTGTGTGCCAGCCACCAGAAGCTATTTTTTAATTATAATTATTTTCTAAAGAGATGCCCTCACTGAGGACACTGGATCAGGGCTTTCCTCGGCTTACCTTGACTGGAGGTGCAGAACCTGCCTCTACAAACTGCTGTGCTGCTTTCCTACCTCCTGGGTGGAGTGTGATTTGTACCCCTCTCCTTTCCCACCTTGCCTGCAAACACAGCTGAGCCAACACAAACATATCCCAGATAAAGGGTTTGTCCCTCCCTGTGCAGAGGAATTGGACACCAGGCCTGTCTCACCCTGCTCCTGGAGGCAATGTAACTGCTGCCCCTTCCTCAGGGCATGGCATGGTTTGACAGTCTGTAAATAAATAGTCAAAATGCTATATTTACGGGAAACACAATGCCTTGCTGCTGTGAGGGTTTAAATATAGAGAACAGGCCACTACTGGCATTTAAAATAGCACTGGCTGGGCAAGATAGTGCAATCAGAAAATAGCCTAAGCTTTTACTGTGGTTCTGTGTACAGGCTTTTCCTATCCCCCTGCTACTTTCAAATGAGCTGAAGCAATGCCTTTCACTGACAGGGGATTGTTTGCTTTTGAATAAATTGCATTGCTTGACATTTATTCAATTTTTTGAAATGGCTACTGCAAACACACTGTGTATTTGAAAACCTTGCATTCAACAGCACGGCTGCTGTTTGTTGTGCATGGCTGCATTTGAGAGGTAATTTAAAATAATTCTTACAGTTTTAAACTTCTAATTACTTTCTACCTGAGTTTCATACCCAAGTTTCCAGTTATTACCCAGGGTCAAAGCACAGAGCAGGTAACACCATCCTGCAGAAAGGCAAGTTAAAGAGGATTCCCCTTCCCCTCCTCTGCCAGCTCCACACACCACTGGTACCAACTCCAGGCAGCAAACAGGCTCTACACAGAGCAGGTCAGGAGCTCACAGGGAATGGGTGGGAATCTTCAGCTGCTTCCTCCTTGGCCACTCCCTCTTCCCAGCCCATATGCAGGATTCGTAGCTATGCTGATGTGTCAAGACATATAAACTGGACTGGGCGCAGTTTAGTCTTGAGCAACAGAGGAAACAAAGAGAGACTATGACTCAGAGCACCAGTCTCCAGCTAGGCAGCTCCAGGGCAGCCAAATGCACTTTCCCTTATTAGGCCACACCATGAAACCTCACTTTGTTGTGAGTTGTACTTAATTCTGCAGTAGTAGCACCGACTTTAAGAATCAACTTCTAAAGCAGCACTTGGCAGAGTGCAGCTCCCTCCTCCAGCTTTGCTCCTTGAAAGAACCCCCGTCAGTTGTAATTGAATTTGACTCCACCTACCCTGACCAACACTGAATAGTGTAACATGAATCAGGCTACATTAGCAGCAGATGGCATGCATTAAAAACCTAGCACATGTTTAACTTCTTGTAAATACTACATTTTTAAGACTATAATCCATATTTCCACTGTGCCACCTCAATTAATGAGGTGGTTTTGATCTGGATTATTTTAGTGATCTACTAAGAGAAACCATTATGATATAGGGCCTGACACATCCCACAGACTTTGCTTAGAGAGCTCAGTTCTAAAAACCCACACCCAGTTTTCCTCAATTTAAGTATTTTTGTTCAATGATGTCAGATACGTGTCCTCAACTGAAATATAACCTTGCATGAGCAATGTGCCACTGGAGTGAGTTCATGCAGGAATTATGCAGGCAGCTGAACTTTCACACCTCTTCTTCTAGAATGCCTCAAATGCTGCTCCCAAAGCTGGGGCAGCCAAAAGGTTACAAGACATTGTGTATTCTCACAGGGTGCTGTTGACCGTGAAAATGAAACTAGAAGAATCATCAACCTTCTACCTACAACCAAGCGGACAGTTCACAGCCCAAATGCTGCACATATTGCAGTATCATTTACATGCTACATTGTTACTTTAAAATAAGACTTCTCAATGACCACTCTCAACCTGCCTCTCAAAGAGAAGAGATTTTCAGATGGGTTTAAACTTTATTTCAAATCCACTCTCGTGATTCGAAGTGTAGCTCAGTAAGTGATCAACTGTTTTGAGATCTGTTTGGGTATTCATAAATTTGGGGTTCTATGCTGCAAACATGCTATCAGGTAAAAGAAAATTCAAATTTGTAAAACTAACAAGTCAAGTGTAACTTCTGGATTTTAGTTAGGACCCCTTCCTCCCCTGCACTGACTCTGCTGCTTTCATTTCAACATGGATGTAGCTGAAAAATGGTTTATCACCCTTGCTTAAGTGCAAAGTGCAAATCTCTTCGAAAAAAGCATTGCTTAACACTGTTCACAAAGTGAAAGGAATCCTACTGACCCTACAAACACAAAATGTATTTCTAAATACAAAAGAAGTATTTCTGCACACAAAATTCCATAATTGTTAATAAAAGAGTAATGACTTTGCAGAAGTAGTTCAGATCTGGAAATTTCTGTGAGACAACCACAGATCTCAATATCATAAACTTTTCTGTTAAATGGGGACTTAGAGGGTGAGGGAGCAGAAATGCTCAGCCAAATTCCTTTCTCAATCCATAGATGTGACACAGCAACAACATCAGAAGGGAGGACATGAATAGAGAAAGGCATGTTTTGGCCTTGATGAGAAAACAGCTGTCAGACTTCAACTATAATACTGCACTAGCAAACCTCTGTGTTTATAAGAGTGTATTTAAAACCAATTACTGCCTTTTCAGTTTATGAAATGACAAGACTATGGTAGGCTTCCATATTATTTTATTTCCCTCTTAAAATATAGCATTGAAGTCCTGCACACATATAAATATCCCTACAGTTTCTTACACACTTTCTATCCATCATTACTTAAAGTGCCCAACTGTGAACATTAAAAGTAAAAACATTACTGTTAAGAGTGGCTATACTTCTAGGAGGACTGGTATTCTGACAATGCAGGCCACTGATTTTACAAAAATCACCTGCAAAAGAATACACCTTAAACAACACGCATCAATATTAACCCTGAAGTCATTTCTCTTTTCCATTCAGCTGATCTAAAAGCAATTAATGTACAGGGTTTATTTTTGAAACATGTCTTTTACATAGTGTAAGAATAAAGGATAAATGCATCACTTTCTTTCTAGCTCCCTCCTTTCCCTACAAAGTGTTTACTGTGTCCCAAGCTGCTATGTTGATTAAAACCAGTTGAAAAGAGCTCCGGAAATGCATGCAACTTAAAATTCACTTAAACACACTTTAAGTTATAAAGTCTGAGAGGTTTTAATTTCAGCACGTGGCTACGGTTCAGTTGGGTTATTGGATGTGTTTGTCGTGGTGGCGAGATTGGTAAACACCTCTTCCTTAGTTTCAGGCTGATGTCCTTCCACTTTGGTTTCCTCTTTAGCATTTTTATTACTGGTATCTGCCTTGCTCTTGACTACCACAGGTTCAATCTCCATGATTTCCTGTGGTGGCTTAGGCTCCTGCAAATTTGGCTGAAGTCCATCAACTTGAACAGGTTCTGGGACATCTTCTGCTTTCTGTTCAAGTTTTTCCAAAATGGTCTGGACCTTCCTTACACCATCTCTCCTGGCCTGGCGCACATCCGCACGACCCTCAGGGTCCACTGAGTCTAGGGCTAGCAACTCTTTGGTCAAATACTCTTCAATCATCAAGTACTTTTTGTCAGTTTTCTTGCCTTCAAAGGAGTTGACTGCCTGCTCAAGCATTTGTACTTTCTCCAAAATTGCTTCCACTTTCAAAACACCGGGATGCTTTGGAGGTTCTCCGGCTGTTTCCACCGTCTTCGGCGGCGCCGCTTCTTCAGGAGGAGGCCTTTCCTGAGGGGGAGCAGCCTTAGCTGGGGAAGGAGCCTTTTTATCAGCTTTCTCTGCCATGGCTGGAGGCTTCTGGGGTGGTACTTTAGGATCTGGTTCTTGGTGGGTGACCTGAATTGGGATGTATGTGGAGGGTGCCTCTGTTTCGGGCGGTGGGGCTGCCTTGTTGTCAGGCTTGATTTCAGGAGGAGGGGCTGGTCTTGGCGGCTCCTGAGCTGGGACTTGTTGCTGAGAAACCTGGTGAGCAAGGCAAGTTTTGTGTTGAGACACAAGGCTCCTTATTTCCCTCTAAAGAACGAGTAAACTAACATCTAATTTTCTGTACTCCTAGCAGTGCAATTTCACACACACGAGATTAATAATCTTCCCTGAGCGTTGCTGAATTTTACTGTTTTAAACTGAAAAATAGCACTGTGCTGAACAGCTATTATTATCACCAATCAACTCTCTCAAACATTAAATTTCAACCCACCAAATCCTGCCCATGCTCAATAAAATCAGCCCCATAAGCAGGTTTAAAACACAGGACCTTTGAGCAAAGTCTTTACCTAATTTAAGCAGTGAGTTTTCTTGCAGGTGACTGTAACACAGGATTTCATCCCCTATTTCACTAATTAAGGGAACATCCTTCTTGAAAAGCCAACTACTTTGCTGAGTTTTAATTACATTTTGGGCTATTCTCATCCTATTCCTGTTTTCAGGACATTCCTTTTTTTGTTAGTGCTTATTTTTAATCTTTAACCTATTTCCATGCAGAGGTTACTGTGTCAATCTTATTACACTGTAGCGATTAGAGACTATCCTTGGGATTACTCCAGTTTTAAATCATCAGATCAGAAATCTCTTGAGAGTAGTTTTGAAATCTTAGCAGAAAATTGAAATTTATGAACACTGCATTTTCCTCCCCCTGACACCCCTTTTACTTACTTGGGCACATAAATGGTGATTTTGAAAAATACTAAATCCAGCTCCCACGGATTTAAATGGCTGAAGTAAAACATCTGTATTTTATTTAAAACAAGTACATAAATGGCCTGCACTGAAAATCTGTTACTGCTTTACCTGTTAAACATATAATTTGACTATGGAGTGCAAACTCTCACCCACGAAAATAAATTAGGACTGACCCAAGATATGCCATTAAATCTTGAGTGTTCCTTGCTTTGTCGTAGCCCGGGTTTTCAAAACTATTAACCTAATTCTGCTCCTGTCATTTTTCATGTGAAAAATCTCCAGAGAGGAAATCAAGGCTTGTTTCTGTACATGCCCCCTTCCACACACTCACAGTTGTGCAATTCCCAAGAGCCTTTTAACTGCGGTTTTACTAAGAATTCTATCATGGAAAAAATGTTCAATGAGCAGCAGGTTCTATGACCAAGAATATGCTTCAAGTCAGATGAATAAAAAACTCTGGATTTTGCTTATCCTCTTTCTTCATAGCAAAAATTACTTTGTGCATCTGATGCTATCCCCTAAATGGTTCTGAGACATCAGTGAAGTATATTTACACAGATGCCCCAAATCCCAGAGACCTGGTTTTCTTCTCATAAACATAATGCAACATCAGTGACCTCAGTGTAATTACACCAAATTATACTCTGACAAGAGAAGATTAAATCGTTGTGTTAAATCATATTTCAGTGATCCACCACAGTCCTGACAGGTGGGAAGGCAACTTGCTGCTTATCTCAGGATCTCCCAGTCTGTTTAAATCTAGCAGTGGAGATGTGCTTTCATGTATGTGTTAGTACAAGCTCATTTTTCAGCTCTAGCCACGCTCAGGTCCCTGCCAGGTGAATCACTTCCCCATTCTACATACCTGGGGTCTGTCTACTACTGTCTGCACTCGGATGGGAGCTGGGGGCTGCACCTGGGTGCCCACCCTGGCCGGGGAGCTCTCCCGACTAGAGGAGCCTCTCTGAGCCACTCTGAACGGAGACTGCGCCCGCGCCGCCTTGGGCTCCCTCTCCTCCGGCTGGATTTTGTGGAACACCGGCTGGTGGGCTTGGAACTCGCTCTGCTGGGCAGGGTAGTGGGTCTTCTGTGCCTGGTGGTAGGCTTGTGCTGGCTGACGGGGCATATTTTCATGGATCACAGGGATTGGGATATAACCGCGAGGAAGCGGATGGCTCCCAGCGTTGGGTCTGCCAGAGGTCTGAGGGGAAACTGTTGGAGGGTCAGATGCTCCAGGAGGTTGAGGCTGCCATGAAAACACAAATCCATTATTAAATGTTAACCATTGTGTGCTCACAATACTTTTCATTTCCAAAGAGAAATGGGGGCAGTCATCATAGAAACTGAACTCGTGTTTCCGGCATGCAAGGACTCCATTTCCCTGGTTTTTTGGCCAAGAGCCTCACTAGACAAACCACAAGTTGTGAGAGCATCATTATAACAAGCAGAAACCTGAGCTACAGCATTCCCAGCCCTGAAATGAGCAGGGAGTGGATGCTCAGTCAGAATGTTTGCTGCTTTTGCATGGCTGTTCCTGTCTAAACCTGTTAAATTTGAGGCAAACTAAAGCTAAGCAAACAAATTACGTGCTGGAGACAAACCCAAACCCCTAAGAGCACACAACACTGACTTCTGATCTTGGCCGCACAAACAGATTTTGTACATTTTGTTGGAGTTTTTTAGAGCATTAATTTTGGTAATGCAGATATGGCTATTTTCCCTTTGCCTCCTCTCCTGTGAAAGGCCAGACTGGAACTGCCAGAGGAGAGAGCAGGCAAGGCAGGAGTGGAGGGGAACATGACCCCTCTTTTGGTGCTGATTAACTGCTCAGCTGTCCATGGAACAGCAGGAACCATGAATAAAATAAATAAGTGATTGTTTGCACTACAGCTCCCATCAGTGGCACTGCTGGTGGCAGTGCTGATGTGCAGTGCAGGGTCCTCAACACAGGCACTGGTCACTTGGCACCCACACTGCACTGCCTGAGTGTGGAACAGCAAGTGCTGAGGTCCTCCCTGGTTATCTCCAAGTAAGTGTCACAGAAGACACATTCCTAAAGCCACTCTGCAGACAAGGCAAAGCTGTACAGAGTTGGGAGAAGGAAAAGCTGAGCGTCTTGTCCATGGACAGGCATGGTTAGTCAAGACAGCTGAGAAACCTGACAACAGGATTTTAATTACATTCTTCAAACTCCAAATGGGCTTCAGAGAAGATGCCACTACTGTTGAATCACAGACCTGATATGTTTTCAGCTTGGTGAAGGCTGAATTTCCTGCTCATCTCTACTTTGAATGAAAATGAGGCTTACATTTCCATATATTACAAGAATACCAATTTGCTAATTCTCTACAGAGAGCAGGCCAAAAATCCCACCTTGTTAAACACAAAATAAGCAGGGTGACTTTTTTTCAAAGAGGTTCATAGTCTGAAAATATTTTCACATGCCACTGAAGGACAAAAATACTTTACAGTTCACTTCTAAATCTGTACCTATCTAAATCCATGTCATGCAACTGAAATTTGCAATTAGGAAGCCATGATCTTCTGAAGTGGACTGGCTCATTAGCTAACTGGACACTTGTCTCTCCCACTTTGACTCATGGTGCAGAACACAAGAGGCTTGTCTGCATCCTCCACTTGTGAGGGAACCCGTACAAACCCTAAAACAACCCTCCCCTGCCACAGGGCCTGCTCAGCTCTGCATTCATCTCCGCAGAACCATTCCAGAACAGAAGTGGGTGACGCTAGAAAAAACCCATACATATTTATGCTGCCATGACTGAGCACTTTCAGTACTCCGGCAGTGTTGGGAAAAACACAACCCTGTGGCGAGCTGGTCTTTCCGAGGGCTGAGCTCCCCGCGTGACATTCAGGCCATAAACGCCGCTGAGCCCCCTGCAAGCAGAGCCCAGCAGGGCTGACGCTCACCTCGGGTCCGTGCGTGGCCGCCGCAGCTGCCGGTGTCTGTCCACATTGTTTATCGGCCGCCACGGCCTCGGCCGGGCCCCTCACCGGCGACTCGGGGCCACCAGAGGCCCCCCTGAGGGGCGGCTGAGCCTGAGGGGCCGGCACGGCCTCTGTCTTGTACCTCTGCAGGCCTGGCTGAGGGGAGGAGAAGCAGGGGTGCTGCTGCCGGCCGTCGATGCCCTCATGGATGACGGGGATGGGGATGTAGCCCGCCCGGAGTTTGGGGTAGCCCATGTGTCCTTCTCGGGCCACCGGCTGCTTGGGGCTGTCTCGAGAGGGGCCATTTGCTGAGGACTGGCCTTCCTGCAAGGGAAAAACAGCACAGAGCACTTGTTGGTAGGTCAGTGAACATGGTAAGAGAAAGCTGCCCGAAAGGTCTGTCCCAAAAACAGCATCAGTTGTGTCTAAGGAGCTCAGAGCTTCACAGGCCTGTGTAGGCCAGCCAACAGCAGGTGCCAACAGGGAAGGGGAGGAAGTTAACAAATCTGCTTATGTGTGGGCCTTTCACCCCCACTTCTCGTAAGCATTCACTTGTGCTTTGAAATACCTGCCCAATTCCACCTGGAATTATTTATCATGCATCACTAGCATTTATCCACCAGCCCAGCCCCTTCAGAGAGAGCTCATCTGATTCAAACAAGTACCAACGGGACCAAAGACATTTCCTCAGCACCTCTCAAAACACATCTGTGCTACATCTGAAAAGGCACTTGCAAACAAGACTAATCCCAACAGATGCACAAATTTCTTTTGGTATCCTTCTTCCCACTGGCTATTTGAAGAGACACTGACACTGCACACTGAAAACGTATTCACCTCCAGCTAAGGAGGATCTGGCTCAGTAAATATTGAGGGAGAGGGAAGGAGAAGACGGGATAGCTTAACAGAGAGGAAAACACTGAAAAGCAAGGTTTAAAAAGCCCTGTGCTGTCTGAGTACACTCAGTGGACAATGTCAAAGCTCTGGCAAGGGTGAAAGTGGTTTGTACTAGGAGCCCTCACAAGTCCTCTAGTAAGTTCTTCCTGCATCGGTCATTCTATTTTGAGACCCCGTGAGGGCCAAGTTCCAGATGTATCTCTAAGTCAGATCATATAACAAGCACCTCTGTCATTCAGAGGGTAATGTCATTATTCAGTAAGAGGAGAATTTAATAAGGGGACATATGGTGCAAGTGTTGGAAACCCTATTTTTAAAGAGGTGTTTAAGCTGCAAAAATATTTAATGTTGCTCCTGTACACATTAACATACTAATTCATCAGGAATTCACTTTTTTACCAAGCAGATTATCAGTGTTCTTCCTATACAACAGTATCACCTAAAAAAGTGATTTCTGAGAATTCCTCTTAGCAATAAAACTGCAGAGAATAGAGGCTGTTATCTATGTAAACTAATGAAGACAAAAAACACAAAGGAACAAGTTCAAAGTCTGAGCACCACTGTTCTGTTTCCTTTTACTCACTAAAAAAAAAATTCTTCACAAAGGAAGAATTCTAGAAGAGGCACAGAGGAGAGCCAGGCCTAGAAAGTTCTCAGAGAGGAGCAATTTGAAGTTGGCTTTCCCAGCTGCAGAACAGGGATGATCTCATGCCAACGTCTGCACCGGGATCCACGGATGAGTCATTTCAAATTCACCCTACCAGGAAACCAGGCTGCTCTGCTCCACACAGACTGTCCGGGGCCTTTCAGAGCGCCACACACCAACCAGCACTCGCTCCTTCACCTTCCACCAGCACAGCCCCGGCCCCACAGCTCTGCCGGGACATTATGTCAGCAAACTGCTTTTGCAGGAAAATAAATCTGAGGTGCGCTCAGCTGACAACAATGCGAGGCCGTGGCAGAGCCAGGCGTGTGTGGGAGCTCGGGCCGGGAGGGGAGGCGGCGATTCCCAGCGGGAAGCAGCACCTTGGTGCTGCGCTGACTCCGGGCATTCTGCGGGCGCCAGCTGCTCGGCAGTGTCCCCACCGCGGTAACCCGAGCAGCTACCCCACCTACAGCCACGGCTCCCACCGCTATAAAAAGGAGATTCCCTCACTTCCAGCGGCTCTGCGGGAAGGGTTTAGGAGTTGGGTGGGCCAGCAGCACCTACAGGTGCTCTGGCATGAGAAAGTTGTCAGCCAAAGCTGCTCTGCTCCACCTGGATGTACAGAACTGCCCCAAGGGAACAGTTGTTTTGGGGTCTGCACTGTCTTTAATGGCTACATTTGGGGATAAGACCTCCAGTTTTCTGAAGTAACCCACAACAATAAATCATTCAACATGTCCCACCTCCCCCACCCTCCATGAACCCCCCCAGAGTCCAGCCACGGGCTTCCCCTGCCTTGTCTTCATGTTCAGACCCATGAGGCTGCCCTTGTTTTGAACCTTCTTAGCAATCTGAGAAATTTGCCACTGCAACTTAAGCCCTGCTACAAAATACAAAAGAGGAAGCCCAAACCCAAAGCAAAAATCAGGTTGGACTGCTTTTTCAAAGCATCCAGTTTGTAAATGAAGTAAAGCTTCTGTCAATACTTTGGGAGTTTTTGTTTTGTTGTTCTCTATTTTTTTAATAGACTGTACTCCCATGTTTTCTCATATATCCTTACAGCTTCAGACAACCTGTGCTGCTTCTGTGGAAAGTTAGTGTTTCAAACTGGTCCTTTGTTGCAGGCTTTTTTCCTCTGTAGTCAGGTCTAACCACAGAGGCCTCAACTGTGCAGTCATACTGGAACAGCCCTCAGTAAAAGAAGAAATGCAGCGTCCTTGTTTTTCCCACCATCAGTGCCTCCGAGGCACGGATCAGGTTTAGGAAAGGTGTTCTCATCACAACTGCACTTCCTGATCTACACTGTCCCCTTCAACCCTTAATTAATACTTAATTCTACAAACAGTTGCCTACATTAGCCAGTTTGTATCACCACATCTTTTCTTCCCTGTTTCTTCTCTTCCCACTGTCCTACAACCACGAACATGGACAATCCAGGTATTCTGAAACTCCCATCACTGGGGAATGACACCACTAAGGAGGCCACTGGGTTCAGGGAGATGCTGCCTGCGGTTCAGGTCTGTATTTAGTGAGAATCTGACACAGCACTGAGTGCGTGCAGATCACCAATGTCCCTGTCTCCAAACTTCTGGCCAAAGCAGTTCTGTTTTGTGCAGGAGAGCCTGTGTTTCCAGCCTGGGCAAACAGGTTCTGGAAGACTTCAGGAGAAGCTCAGATGTGCCTGGGGACACTGTGGCAATGGGGAGGAATGGAATCAAGCTCTGGAAAACCCTCATCTTAACACTACTTTAAAGAAATCCACAGATTCCCTCCCAACGCTTTAATTCCACAGCACAACAAGAAGTAGCCATTTTTTTGTTTGATTTGCCTTCTGTCACATAGTTCTTGCTTGTTACATTAACAAACCTGCTACCTGGAAGAAGTCCAGAGTTCACACTTAACTCCAATCTGCACAAAGAGAAATGATCAACAACCGAATGACCAGTTTTAGTCCGTCATCCTTCCTGGTTTAAGCATAAAAAACAGGAACCCAACTCAGGTTTCTGCACTAAAACCAACTGAAGCAAATTTCTTCTGCCCTCATCTAAGGAAACAAGAAGTTCCTTAAGATTGAGAGGAGCTACAAGCAGTAGAGTATTGGGTAATTTTCAGCAAGTACCACGACTGACTATCAGAAATCCCAGCTGTGATGACACACATTTAATTTACCTTTGAGAGACAGAATCCCTCAAAAGGAGGGAGCACAAAAATGCAAACGCCTCAAGCAGCTCAGAAATTTTCACAACAGTTCCAGCGGACATTTCAGGTAGCCTGAAATACCAGCAGGAACTCAAACCCCATCCAGCACTTCAGGAGGTGCTGAGTGAGGTAAGTCATCACATCCAGACAAAGGAAGGTTTGGCCCAGCTGCAGGAGGGACAGTGGAGCTGTGCCTGAAGATCTGCTCAGCACCTCTCTGGACGAGCGTTTCTGTTGTGAGGCCATCACCAGGATAAATAAAGGTGCAGCCAACATGAGTTGTGCAACTGGAAAAAACACTTCATACCCCCACATCCCACTGCTGGCTTCCCGTGGGAAGGGCACTGTCAGGACTGACACTAAAATCCTCCAACTTGCTCCCATTTCAACAGAGTTCTGAAGCCATGAGCCACTGGAATGAAAAAAGCGACAGCAAGAGAAAAGCACAACATTGCACCAGGATTCCCAGCACAGCTGTACTAGCTGGAGCAGATAATGAATAACTCCAAGTGTGCCCTCAGTCTGCTTAAATGTTTTTCCAGACTCAAACACAGAAACCTGCAAATTCAGTCAGTGCTGATGCCAGGAAATTGCCACTGGAGTTTTCCAGACAGCTCTACCATTGAAATTACATTTGTCAAAATATCTGTATTCACGTTAAATTACTTGAATAGTTGTATCAAATTCAGAATCTCCCTTTTGAGACTCCTTACATAATACATTTGTCATTCCTCAAACACTAAAATGGTCTACAGAATAAAGTCTAAAAGCCTCCTCTGCTGCCATCACGCCCTTGTATTCTTCTTAAACTGTACTGATGTTATCTGCAGTACAGTCAATTCGGTCTCTAAAGCAGGTTATCCACTCATGTAGCACCCATGTAGCTCTTGCAGAGCAGCAGTGCAAGTATTTAAATTGTACCTGTTTTGTAAATATTATATAGCAAGGGGAAAACAAAGTTTACCAACGCTGCCAAGAGATTAAACAACTTTTCTGTATGCAAACAGATGGTCCACTGATTGCAGTGTCATTCTGAACTTGAAAGCTGCTGCTATAGAGCACCATGCAAACAATTATTCGGGTTGCTCAAATGACTGAGAAAACACCAGTACCTGACAAAATCTTACTTTAGAACACCCCTTTCACAACTTAAAACCCAAACCTATATATTTAGGAAGAAGGGAATAGCATGAGTCTGCTCTTTCACAATCAAATACAGCAATATAACCAAAATGAGTGACAAAACAACCAAGTTTTGTTCACACACTTACTCAAACCTGTATTTTATCCAAAATTCCCATGAATAACCAAAAAAGGCAGTGGGATCCAGTATTCAAATTAAAAATGAAATAACTATTCTATTTATTAAAGAAAATACCATTTTTGTCATAGAAAGGGAGTTTTAACCATTGGAATTAGATTCCACAGCCACTTGTGCTTTACTTCTGGCCAGACCTTTAATTTTCTGCTGCATAAACTACAAAAGTACTACACTACCTTTGCTACCAACAGAAATCAGCATATCCCAAGTATTTCTAAGAAGTTCCTCAGTGGTGCTGTGCGTTTGAACATATTAATAGCACAACATCAGCATGAGCCAGGTTTTACTAACACTTCCCAGAGAACTACACAAGCTGGAAGGTACCCAGTGATTTACTCTCAGTGCTGACTCCAAACTTCTTACAGCCCTGCCTCAGCTGCTGCAGACATTTGCATTCTCACCCTTTTACTCACAATTTGTGCTTAAATATATGGACTGAGCACATAGGCATTTGAGCAAGATATCATTAGCTAATGACTGAAGGAAACCATGAATAAGCTTAGTTGCATGAGCTGTCTCAGTAGAACTTGGTGTCAGTGGCATCATGTAACCCAATTACAGGCCAAGCTGCTTTTGATGTTCTACTTGCTGAATGCTGAGTTTTATTTCCCAACACACACATGTGTGGGCAAACAGGCCTTTTGTTCTCTCTTGTAATTATCAACTTGTATTATACAAGTATTACATTAGCATTGGCTCTAACTGATGCCATTAGAAATAAATAAACGCTACTAAAAACTGAAGGAGAAAACTAATCCTAAGCTTTTCAGAACCGAAAGCCTTACTGGAGCAAATATGTTGACTATCCTGCAGCTCAATCTTGTTCCAGGAACAAAAACTGTCCTCTTTTAATCGCTAGGAGGATTCTTTTCTGAAGCTAAAATGCCTTGGCACAGACATGACAACACCTGCCCTGTGTGCCCATGAGTGGAAATTGGCACTGAAGGCACCTGATGGGCCAAACTGAACATGTCTGAGAAAGAAACAATGACTGCCCCGAGGAGCAGAGTGCTCTTAGAGAGCTGGGATCACCCACCCACCCCACCAGCTTTACTGGATGGAGTTAGAGAAAAGCCCTTTAGAGCCCTAACAGAAATATCCTTGTCAAGACTGATGAGAATGACACTTTATTCAGTTACTTCTGCTCACTGCCTCATTACCTGAGAAGCAGGCGGTCAAACTGTTGCTTTCCTATTAGTTATGAGCCAGGAATCTGAAGTACAGCAGAAAGCACAAGCCTCAAAAATCAGCAAAACAATGCCTCATTTAAAAAAAAAAGTAGAATAAGTGGATAATCAAGAGTGGGGTGTGAATTTCAGTTTATAGTCATGCTCAACATTTTCATCTAAAATTTCCTTCTCTACACAGCAGTTTTCTGGCTTCACTTCCTTAGAGAGCAATTTCCAATACTATAAAAGCACTTGCTACATTGCATCCCATTTATTAATTATAAGGCTCTGCCATCAGCCATAAAAAACACACTTTTGTGCTACCTGGGTAGCCAGACTAGTCTCTTCCCCATCCCATGCCTGATTTTCCTGTCTGTAAAACCAAGAAGGAAAAATAAAAATAATCAAACCATCAGCTTCTGCAACATATTTAAGATACAGCATTTCTTTTTGCCTGCAATGAAGTAATGTGATCTGTGTGAACAAGGCATCTCTTCTAATTTACATTTCGCTTTACCTTGGCATGAAGAGAGACCACAGCTCACCTGGAGAGTGATACTGCCTGCACACCCCAAAGCATACTGGATTGTTACCTGCCTTATCATGGTTCAAGTGGGAACAGCTCTACTTTTGCCACGTAGTCATGGAAAATTTCTGCCTGTGCACACAAGTGTTAAAAATACAATTCCCAGGTAAGAATACTGCCACCTGGCACAAGTATTCTTCCTTTATCCTTGAGGTAAGAGGCACACGGTGCCAGGAGTTACACAGAACCCTGCAACACCTTTGCCTTTCCTCTCACATTATCTCCAGTATCATTTCTTCCTGCTCCTGCCTCTTGTTTCTGATTAGATCCACCCCTGGTTTTCAGGTTAATTGATATGTCCGTAAGTTAACTCCCTGCTCACCATGTTCTGTCAGGGGGGACTTTAAATAACTACACCAAGCAGCTGCAGGCAATCTGAGCAAAGCCAGGACACAACCCTTCAAAAAAATCCCCTACTGATAATTTTACCACTGCTACCTATTAAGCCTTTTCTGTGCAGTAATTTTTTTAATCAAGTAACTAACTTATTAGCCTGACAGAATGCACATCAGCATTAGGAAGGTAAAAACACTGCAGGTAGAAGAGACCTTAATTGTTACTAAGCTGACCTCACATTCCCTTTCCCCGAGGAGAACCACTGCCAGAGGTACAGCTCCAGAGAGGCTCTTCTGACTTCCCAATGCAATTTCTAATTTGGTCTACCCAGGATTTTTCAGTCAACTTGACCATGAGAAGTCAGTGCTCAAAAATAAGCCCACTGCTAAAGAGATGCGAATTGAGTGACTTCAGACTTATTTGGGGAAGCAGAGAGAAAACAGATGCAAGAGCCATGAAGGGAGAGGATGGAAACTTAGGTGTAGTCAGTTGTTCCCCAATGAAGCATCAGCAGCAGGGTGAGATGGCTTCTTCCTTTGTTTAGGCCTGTGCAGTCATTGCTGCAGCCAATACTTGGCATAGATCACTTTTATGGCTGCTCCCTGACTCGTGCCTGGCTGCTGCAGCTTTTATCTCAAACCCAAGGCAGCACTGAGCTATTGATCACTTCAATATCTGCTGGTGAAGCTCAGCACAGTCAATTCCTTTGGGTTATTTTTAGCTGCATTATTTCCCAGGGGGTTTACTGCATGTGGAAATAACACATAGAAGGGGCATCGATAAATACCTACACAAACCTTCTTCTGCTTTCTTCTTTAAATGCAATCTATTTTTATCGACACTTTGAGGAACACCAAGTAAACAATTTAATGCCATCAGACAATCCTGCAGGAAGTATGCAGAGGTGTGACGCCCTAAGTTAGCACAGAAAATAACTACATCAAATAAGCATAGGAAATGAGTAATTCTATTAAAAAAAAGGAAGAGTGACACTGCTAGTAAACACATTTTTACTAGGTGTATATAGATCTTCACAGTATTGATTGCACTTTACTCCTTAAACGTCTTACTGTTAATTAATCAGATCCCTGAAAGAAAATCATTAGTCTACCAAGAAGCTTTATTAATAAATATTTTCTGTCATTTGCAAAGTCATTCCTTATTTCTCACTGAAACAACATGAGATTTTTTTTGTCTTTCTCATGAAGGACTCCCCAATCCGTTCTTATGCTGCAGTGATTTCTTACATGTAACAGAAACAAACATGCGGAAGAACAATCCTTCATGTGGGTAAAAATAAAGGCCAGACTGAGTGAGGAAACAACAGAGAGCCATGTGAATTCACAAACGCACCTAAAATACAGACTTAAATGCAAAATCAAGATCTTGTTTCGTTGCTTTAAAATGGCTTTGCCATGGGTTAAAATTTCAGAAGAGCCACTTCAACTTTTACCTGATTATGTATCTGGCACAGATTACTGCAGTCAGCATGGCTGCACTGATGTTAAGCCTAGGGTAAGTGAGAAGACCAAGATCAAGCACTTGGGAACAACAGGATTTTATTATGACACTGCCTCAGCTATATTCTTAGCTAGAAAATCTCAGTTAGCCCTAGATCTGTGCTCCAGCCATTGTCCACTGACAGTGTAATACCTCATTTCATTGCCTCATCTCTTCAGAAAGGGAATAAACATTCACAGACAGAATATTGGTGAGTATAGTGCAAGGCTGCCTCAAAGGTGGTTAAAAAATTGCTGATTTCACTGTCAGATTTCAGTGAAAGCAATGCAGTGATTGAGTCAGCAAAAGTTTGATCTTTGTATAATCATCCTTGAAAAGGTACATGAAGTCTGACATATCCAGTCAGGTTTTGTGATTCTCAGATCACTTCTAAAAGCCCCAAGTTCTCGTTTGAGCTAGGCTGAGAATGAAGGAAATCAGAAAGCTCTCCCCATCAAATCATCTTTTTTCATCTGTGGTTATGTCCTTCCTACCTGTTTAGGGATTAACAGAAGTCAGGTGTCTTCAAAAATCCTTGTGGGATTTCAGTGTCAGTGCGTAATTTGCCTTCCTTGGCATTGCCTAGCTAAGAGAATATTTAGGAAAAGACGTATTTTCCTTGGGCCTGATTCTAAGATTCTTTCGCTAACTAGTGCCTGTCCTTGTGAAATACACTGGTACTCAAAAAACTGATGATTTCAGCAGCTGTCCACGAATTCCAGCAGACACACTTAACTCAAAGCTCTGATAAATGGCTCTGTGAGAGCAGTTACACACAACTTCATAAACTGGAGGACCTTTTTCAGATAGGAACTCCCAAAAATCAACAGTTCATCTCTAGAGGCATTTCTCTGTCTCCCAGTGAACAAACCCAAAGCACACATTCCTGCTTACAGCCAGGAGTAACAGATTACAGATTTTCCTGTTTGGAAAAGAGTGTATCCCCCAAAAGCAGATGCAGCTTTTTGTACCTGTGATAGCCCTTGCAGTTGGCAGAAGAGGCACAGAGGCACTTTTCATCACCACAGATTTTACACGAGATAGGGGTGAAAATTTGTTTTGTTTCAGGCACCCACTCAAGCAGAGGGCTGATCCATCAGACAGCTTCCAACTCTCTTCACACAATTATTGAAAGCAGCTTGAATCTGACTGCTCTGTTAAATGGGTTAGTCTCAAGTGGTATTCCTGGAACAAAAGCCTTTGAGTAAACAGCACACTTTTCTTCTCAAGTACATTCTATGGTGATAAAAACCACACCGTTTTTATTTTTTACTACCATAACAGACAGTGTTAGCAGGTGCCTCCAAAAAGGAGAGAAAACACCTTTTCCTATGCTAGTCTCAATACTCTGATTATCAAATTACATTTTTCTAAGACCTCTGTGTATTATTACTAGAATTTATTTATAGATCAAACGAACTAGCGCTTAAAGAGCTGCAAAGGGGGTTAATTTGTGACCGAGAAGTACGTCCCCTCCTTTTCACGGCCAGCTGCTCTCACACCGAGCTTTCAGTCACGGTCTGCGCTCGCAAACCGGGCAATTACTATTTTAAGAAACGGTAAGTTCGTAAAATAATTAACACTTCCTGAGCGCTTCGCTTCTCACGTCGTACGTAAGGCAAAGGGAGAAAAACTTCCAACAGAGATCCGGGGCAGTCGCATCCCGCAACCAGCGGCCCCTTCCCGGTGCTGCGCGGACCCGCAGCCCCGACCCTGCTGTTCCCCGGTTCCCCAGGGCTCCCGCAGCCCCGATTCCGCTCTCCCCCGGCTCCGTCCCCCGGTTCCCCAGGGCTCCCGCAGCCCCGACCCTGCTGTCCCCCGGCTCCGTCCCCCGGTTCCCCAGGGCTCCCGCAGCCCCGTTCCCGCCCCGCAGCAGCCGCTGCTCCCCGGCGCGGCCCCTCCCCGGCGGCCGCCGGCCCCGGGCTCCAGTCCAGCCCTGGGAGCTCCGTGCCCGAGCCCCCGGCCATGAGGGAGCCCTCGGGAGCCGGGCAGCCCAGTGCCCGAGCCCCTGGCCGTGAGGGACCCCTCGGGAGCCGGGCAGCCCGGCGTGCCCGGGGTTAAGCGATGCTCCGCGCAGAGCAGCGCGCCGAGACGCCGGGGAATCGCTTTCCCACCAGGCAAATCCTACTTGGCTCAAGTTTCCAGCACTTTCTGCCCACAGCCGCCGCGCTGTTGGGTCAGAGGGCTGTGTTCCCCCAAGGAAGGGGCTGTATTCGCCAAAAGCCGGGGATCCTGACCCGAAAGGGCCATTCCTCAGGGCCCCGGCAGAACCCCGGCCGCTCTCCCCTCCGCGCCTCTCCTTCCATGGACATATTTGGACTGAGATGCGGCTTTTCCCCGAGCGTGCTTCGGAACACAACCGGAGCGGCAGCTGCCGGCAGAGTTTGGGACCAGGGAAAAGAAAACGGGGAAAGAAAAAAGAAGTCGGAGTCCGAGCCGGATCTCTCCTTTTCTAAAGGCATCCAAACGTTCGGGCAGTTCACAGCTGAAAAATAAATCAGGTTCGCCTTTCCTCTGGCAGACCGGGCGGACTTAACCAACTTTAAATAAACATTACAAGGCCGAGGTATCAAATGGTTGAATGCACAAAAAAGGGACTGCAGTGCGTCAGAGACAAAAGGCAGCTCCTGCCCTCACTGCATCGCCACGCGCGGGGGGAGCGCGGCCCCCCGACCCCCCTCGCCCCGCCGGGACACCCGGCCCGGGCTCCGCCGCCCGCCCTACCTGCGGCGCTGCCCGCAGGCGCGGGTCGCTCCAGGTCGTGGTGCGGCTGTTGTGATCCACGAAGAAGGGCCAGCCGGTCTGCGGGTCGATCTTGATCTCCCAGCCGGGGGGCAGCGGCTCGGCGCTGCCCTCCATCTGCAGCGGCGGCGGGGTCTGAGCAGCGGCGCTCATGGCGGGGCAGGGGCGGGGGGGCCGCGCCGGCCGCTTTATCCGCCGCGGGCCGGGGGCGGGGGCGCGGGGCTGGAACTGTCTGGAAACGGCGGCGCGGGGGGCGGTGGCGGGGGAGGGACGAGGGGCGGGACGCGGAGGAGGAGGAGGGCGGAGGACGGCGGAGGAACCGCCGGCTGGAAACTTCTGGCCGTGTCCAGCGCGGCTGGTCAGACCCTCGGGGTACCGGGAAGGGCTGGCTGGGAACGCCCCGGGAGCCGCAGGCTGGGCTCCGGAGGGCTCTGCGTGCAGGGAGGGCAGGGCTGCTCGCCACGGGCACCGCGGGGTGAATGTACCAGCCGGAGCTGCCCTCCTGCTCCGGCCGGTCCCTGCCGGGCCCCCGAGCCCGTCCTTGGGGAGCCCGCAGCCCCCCGGCGCTCTCGCAAGGCAACCCCGACCCACTGCCCCGTGCGGTGAGAAAGATCAAAGTTCTTTCCCAAAACGCCCTGCCCCGTGACTGATAATTCCAGGTTATTACGGTTGATAAACAAAAATAATGCTTCTCAAGTGAGGGTGTGGGCAAGGCGTTGTTCTTCAGATTCAACTGGCTTGAACTTTCTCAGCACTTTGCAAATGCAAAGTCGCAGTCCTCAGTTTCACTTAGAAATACACCTGAAGGCAAAGAGTGTGTCTGTGAGGTTTAAAACAGTGGCTTTCTCATGGGTGCTCTATCACTCAGTGGGTTTGGTTCGAGGTAACTGTGCTTCACAATTACACCACTTGTAGTCATCTGACAGTCACAGGAGCAGCCACAGATGCCTGTTGATAGTTACTCTAGAAGAGTGAATGCACAGTGTCCCTCAAACGCAGAAGTTACCTTCTGCAGAGCTGTTTGCTTAGATTTCAAAGTGTGAATCACTCGGAGGTGAATGCTTATGATTGAAGTATCTCTTGTTTCAAAAAGACCCCTGCCTCTTCACACCCCTGAGCACAGCCAGGATCTCCTCCTGCTGGAGGCAGGATCAAAGATCTCCTGATACTGCTTGACACTGATGGCCATTCATCTTTTGACAGGGGGTTTTGTTTATCACACTGACAAACCAAATAATTACTGATACTTGCTCCTTCACTCCTGCAGCTCTTCCATCCTGCGTGTCCCTTGCTGTCAGAACCACGCTGCTCCGTCACAGACCCATTTTTCTGTCCCCACCATTGTGTGCCTTTGACTCCTAAGTATTATAAATGGATCCTTTTTTTCCAGAGCATTTCCTTGCAGATATCTGTATTGCCATCACATTTCCAGACTCACCTATTTTCTAAGGAACAAATCCCAAACTTTGCTCATCTCACAGTCCGCAAGGACTGTGGGGCTTGTCCCTGGCCAGGTTTCCTACCTCTGCTGCCTCTCATGCTCTCTGGTATAAAACCTCTGCTCAGTCTCACCAATGTCAGCAGTAGCCTCAAAAGGGCATAATATCAGTGATTTATTCTGCTTCCAATCTGCAGAGGAATTTCACTCTCAGCTTTGCAACTGAAAGGCACACTTAGACCATATGTTCCCTGTAGCATATGCCAGAGTCTCTTCCAAATCAACAGAAGCAGCTGATTCAGACACAGGGGACACAGATGTTAAAAAGGTCCTGCAGGAAAATTACTCTTGTAAGTTAAGGAAGTGATACAGATGGGGTCTGTAGCTGAGAGAATGTAAACAAAGGCATGAAGAATGGGAGGTCTTTTATTTTGCTGCAGCTGGCAACCAACCATATACTCAGCAGAGCTAATGAATAAGGTCATCAAGGAGGTGAAAAATTAATGAAAGGAAATTTCAAAGGGATATCTAACTTAGACATTTTTGTGGGGGCACACCCCGCTAAGAAACAGAGGGGGCTGCATTTCACAGGAATTATCATGGGCTAGTGATTCAAGATTCACTTGAACTGCTGCAGGGTCGATAAGCATCCAGCTTGAAAGAGAACAGTCTGGGCTGACAAGGAAAAGCCTTTTAGTGATTGAATTTAGTTGGCAAGACATCATGTTTTTTCTGTTAATTAAATTGTCTTTCCTGACAGGTAGGGTTTAGCCTGGTTTCCCGTGCAGGTGAAAGCACTGCTGGCGAGGCAGGTTACACAGGATATCTGTGCAGGGATGCATTGTTTGCTCTCTGGTGCTGAGGTGTCGCTGGGCCATAGCTGTGACCCTGAGGAAATGTGGCTTCTAGTTCAGATTGTCATTAGCCATCCTTCAAATCAGAATGATTTAGGAAAATGTTCATGTAGGGAATACTGCCAAGCAAAAATCTTGGCTTCAGGAAAATCTGTTATTAAGATAAGTGAGTCTCTGTAGTGTCTGGCTAATCTCAGATGAGACTCCAGGCTCAAGGTCTATATGCTCTATTTCAGAAGGGAAAACACTCAAGAAGCATTTTCTACTTTTTGTGTTCCTCGTGTAAGTGGAAACACAGCACTCCTGACTTGTCCAGGTTCCTATCTGCACAGTGCTACACACACCCAGGAGTACCAAACTAAACATTTGCTCCAGGGCGTTCCACTACAAATAGAAACCGTGTAATTGTAGTTACTCAGTTGGTAAATTCTCCAGGGTCTTCCATGTTTCTTTGACTTGAACATGGGCTGCAGAGAGCTCCCTCCCAGCTGCACAGCAGCTCTAGCTCAGGTTGTACAGTGCAGCACTGTTGTAATAGAATTGTTATTCACCATGTTAATCAAGCAGATATCTCTGGTGTGTCAGGAAACAACATGTCTTGCAGTGAGATCTAATTTGACTTTCTCCCTCCTGAGTACCTGCAGCACTTTCACCTGAGCAGAGAAGGCTCTGTTAACCAGGACTGGGAGTTCAGATGTTTGTTCTGGATGAGGGATTGCAGAGAGCTGTCATGGATGAACCTGGCTGAGTGATGTGTCTGGCACGTGTCGAGTGCTGTGCTCTGAAGCAGGCTCCAGTCCAAGTTCTCTGCTGGATGCATTTGAGTCATATGAACACTCTTAATAAATGCACCAAACACAGACTTTCTCAATCTTCAGATTCAAGAGACAGGATGAATTTGACCTGCATGATTTCCATCCAACTTGGTGTTTCATCCAGAGTATCAGCCCAGGTCTTCACTGATGGTATTTTGAATATCCTGCTCCAGGTGTATGAACCATTTCAGCTAAAAGCTAAAAGGTCTCACCTCTGAATTACAATAACCAGAGCTGTGCAGATGTTTGGCTTCATGCTTTGTCCAGAATAATGGAGCTGCCTGTTGGGCCACTGATACAATTAGGGCCTGCCTTTAAGAAAATTAAAGATGCAAAGTGATTGATAATCTTGTACTAATCTGCCACTTATGCTACAGACCACTTCAGACTTGATTTCCAGTGTCTGGTACACAATTTAGTGTAGCTGATGGTGAAGTGGAGAGGAGAAGTAGGTGGATGAAGCCATGCACAAATGGTCTGATCTCACTCTGATTGCTGCATGGTGCAGACATTGTTTGGCTCTTAGAGCTTGATCATGCCATCTGCTTATTGGAGTCACAGTAACTGGCAAGTCATTTGATAGATAAATATATTTCCTATGAACTTTAACAGAAAATTCAAAATATTAATAAGAAATTAGAGTGCTAATTGTTCTGTTTAAATGGAGAAAAGTTTATTAAATGCACATGTTGCAATCACACCGCAACTACACTAAAGCTGGGCATTCACAAGCCACGTACTCAGATTTCAAAATTTCAGATTTTTAAAAAAAGACTGCAGGAGCCAATTCCAGCACAATTTTTATTTTTTTTCCCCTTTTTATTTCCATCTGGAATGCTATTTGTCATAAATCAGGGAGCAAATCTGGCTGTGAACACAGCAAAACCAGCTTTAATTTCTGTGACCTGTATGCAACAAAAGCAAAATTCAATTCCAAACGTAGGCAGAAGAAGACAACTTGAATGTTTAGACCTACTCACTCTCTTAATACATCATGAGTGGCATATGTAAGGTAAATTTATATTTCCAAAAAGGCATTATTGGCTGCTCATTCCCTGTTCTTTCAGTGCAGGTCAGACAGAAGCCTATGGAGGCAGCTCTTGGGTTTAGGAGTGTCTGAGCCTACCCAGGGAGCAGAACTTTGTCCTCCTTAGAAATCAGGAGGAGGAAGGAGAGTCAATCTGAGGCGGTGCTTTAATTGCCACCCTGGCCAGCACCCATTAGAGTTGAGAGGCTCCCACCTAGTGGATAATCTGCCCTGCCGTACTCCGGGCTGCCATGGTCCAAATGTCCTTTGGAACATCTGGGTTATTTTTCCAGTTTACTGGCAGATCTTGGTCCAAAACAGAATGATTTCCAGACCTGAGGGTGCCCAATAGCAGACACAGCACAGAGTTTGGAAAAAACAACTGAAAAGGGAGTTTAAAAACCCTCTTTCATGAGCAAATCGATCCTTTTATGAGCAGAATGTGGCACATGTAAAGGCAGAAGTGTTTCTCCAGTTTCTGTGGGTACTGCAGCTGATTTAATTATATTGGTGCTCTGTCCCTAATCATCCCTTCCAAATATTTTTATTCCCTTGAATCGAAGCAGCAGATGCAGAGCTGATAGCATCTCTGGCTCTCTCCCTGGCACAGCGGAGTCTCAAAGGAGGCAACAGACTGAAAAGAAAGAAACAAATGCCTGTCCTTTAGTCTCTGCTCCTTCTGGCTCTCCTTGGAGCAGCGTCTGCCTGGGAATTCAGCTTTGGAAGTGCTAGCATTTCCCCAGCCATACAAAGAGCTCTCTGGGTCCGTGCCAGGAATGCAACCCCTCCACTTCTTAGGAGTGTAGTTGGCTGCTCAAGGCTGGCTCGCTGATAAGAGCAGTTGACAAGGGTTGGAAGAAGCATTAGTGCCTCCCCTCCTTTCTGCTGGAGCTGTTTCCTGCTGAGCTCTCACCCCAGGCCCCCTCCAAAGATATCCCACAGCTGCAGTGCCACAATTGCTGTTTGCCTACCTAGGGAATCCATCATACTGGATCAGAGGACGGGCAGATGTGAGGGGAGGCTTTCTGGACAGTGTTACTCCTCAGTGGATCAGCTATCTGATCCATGGTGGCATTTACACATCCACTCCATGCTGCAAATAGGTCAGAAAAACTAAAAATTAAAACGAAAACCTGGAAACTAAAAATTCTTTGGTGGCACAGAAGCCACACGTTCCTTTAATGGGGAGTATCACTGTGCCTCTGCTGAAATTTGAACCAGCCAAGAAGTCAGCACAAATCTTCACTTGCACAAGAGCCTTCAGGAGATGGAGTTGTAAACAAAACCATGCTTGCAGGTATCCTCTTGCAAAAGTGAGTTTTGCCATGGTGAATTTTAATAGTCTTCAGCAGTAAAGAAATCCAAGTGGAAAATCTTAGTCTGCATACTCCTGATAAAAACAAAACAACAGCCAGAGGAGGCATTTATAAAAGACTACTTATTATAATAATTATCCTCTAATTTTCTTGCTAGTAGAGTTGGGTAAAAATCCCATTTCTAGCAGTGGCTCTGACTGGTGTTCAGAGGATGTTTTTGCTGGATTGGATGGCTCAGAGGTTCCTGCAGCACGGCCACAGAGGGAAAACCTGCAGGTCAAACTGAACTGCCACTAACTTCTTCCTAAATTAGAACTGAAAACTATAATCTGCAGCTCCTGACCACATTTTATCATCTGCCATCCTTGCTCGAGGGTCACCTGATAGGGCAGAGGGGCAGGAAACTGGGGACTCCACTTCTGCTCCAGAAGCTGAGTCACGACTGCATCTCCAGAGATTCAGAGGGAGACAGACCTGGATAATGCATAAAACCTGGAGTTCAGAGCAGCTGGAGGGAAATACTTTCCAAATTTAATCAATTTTCTGAAACAGAAGATTAGGTGATGCTTATCTGTGTTTACAGAACAGCAATTTTGGTCTGTAGTAGTTAAAAGGATTTTTTTCAATCTTTAGCTGTTTTTGCCCTGAACAAAGCTGTTTTCCTTTCCCACTGTTTATATTTCTAAATAGTCCAGGGCAATGGAAAACTAGATTTTTCTTTCTAAGGGCATATTGCAAATTTTCTCATATCTTTCTAAAGTCTCATATTTTATTTTCTTTTTTGGCTGAACATCATCTATTCTGTGGTTTAAATATCAACTTTATTAGGAAAAAAAAACAAACCCAAAAACAACCCAGATGGTGCTAAACACAAAAACAGTGGATCTGATTTCCAGAGGGTTATCCTGGCATAGAAAGATCCTTGCTAAGCTTTGGGACAGCACAGCCCTCCTTGTGTTCCCTGGTACTGGGAATGTGGCCTGGCAGTTAAATGGAGCAGATCACTTCCACTCTTCAGCACATCCTGAGTTGCCAAAATAGTCTGCCTTGGCAAGGTGAGACAGCCAGAGCACTTTGAGAAGCAGCAGAGTGCTGCCCTGGTTTCTTCTTCCATCCCACAAAAATCTTTGGAGATTTCTTAATTGTCACTGATCTTCACTGAGAAAGAAAATTTTTTTTTTTTTTTTGCCTTTGTGTAGAAAAATGAAAATATCATCCCAGAATAGTCCCACTAGGGCAGGCACTAGATTGTGGTTCAAGTCTTGTGGCTCTTACCCAGATCAGAGCCTTTAACTTTATTTCTTGCAGCCCAGTTCAGCTCTAGAGCAAAATATGTGGGGTTTTGTCTTTTGCCTGAGAATTTTACTGGCTCCATATCTGTGTTTCCCGAAGCCCATCCTGCATTAGGTGCAAATTTTTGCTTTGAGAATTCTGTTTTAAGCCTTTACCCTCCGCTGCTTTAACCAACAGGAGCAGAACCCAGTTCTGGGACTGAAGTTCTCTGCGTTTCACCATGAGTTTTTATCTCCACGTCTTCACTGGGAGCAACGCCAAGTCTGAACATCCAAGGAAGAACTTGCAAGAGAGGGAACTGAGCAGTCTGCAGCAACATCAAGCAGGGAGCAATTGCTCAGCAGAGCAATAAACAGATTAAAAGAAAGAATCCTGTATGACTGAGCCTTTGTACTGAACACACAGTGTGGGATGCTGTGATCTAACAGTGTCTAGACAACCATATCCTACATAACTTTCTTTTCTCTCTAAGGTGAATACAGCCAGAAGTTTCCCAAAAGAAAATACATGAAGAGAGTTTCAGGTTGCAGGTTTACAGCCTCACTAGCCAAAGAATATCCAGATGACTTTTGCACAGAACCCCCACCCTGTTTTTACAATACGCATTGGTCTGTGTGCACGGTTCCCCTTTTTGCTTGTTCCAGGGCCCAAGACTTAGAAATAAAACCTTTCTAAGAGGTTGTGCAAGGTTGTGCATTCATAATATGTGACAGTAAAGTATGTTTTAACGTATAATCAATGAGAATGTTCTTGTTCATCATTATTTAGCATAATTAAAGAAAGGTGTTGAGTGATTATGAAGTATGCATAATGGACAGAAATACATTTTAAAAACAAATAGGTTTGGAATAACATCTCTTTTGGTTCTGAGCAGTCAAATAAAGACATGTCTTATACAGTTCTGCTTCATGGTTTTGGTATAGCAAACCCTTGAGCTGCAAGAATCAAAGTTTGGGGTAATTGTGATAAGCAGATGTCTCCTGTTAAGATGTCCAGGGAGTCACATTCTCTTGGAATATTTTTCTTCGGTTTCACAACAGAAATAAAGATGCTGTGAAGTTTCTGGCTTTTTGAAGCAGCTCCAGTTAGGACAGAGGTGGTACAGCCCTCAAAGTTTCTTTTTGTGAACCTCAGGAAAGCAACACTGGATCAGTTTTTTGTGTATTTAACTCCCTGATTTTGCCAGACACATTTTGCTGCTGTTGGCTCTCTGGGATCCCATCCAATGCTTTTTCAGAGTTTAGACTCTGATCAAATAGGAGCAGTGTGACATAACAGAAAGTTTTCTTGTCTTTTAGACTGCATGTGTCTTTTCTTGCTGCAAAGAAGGAAGCTGACAGATGACAAATTCTGGATGGCATTTGAACTAAACTTCCAGTAGACTGGCAGCGTCTTTATGTTTATTTTTGGTGGAATGACCTTTCCATGTGTAAAGGCTCTAGATGCTTCCTGATTAAGTTATACTTCCACATGAAAAACTTTCAGTTCAGAGGAATTAGGTGAAATTTTAAGAAAAAGGGTGTTCCCCTGAAACATAAAGCTGTAATGAAATCTGCTTTTTCTTGGGTTTGGGTTGGTTTTTTTGTTGTTGTTTTTTTTTGGTTGCTGCCAGTTATTACCACTAGATTTTTGGAAGAGTTGACAGGCTTGATGAACTATGGAAAAAGAGAAAGGACTCTTCTGGTTTTGGTCTACAGGTAAGATTTCTCTTAGTAAAAGGTAACTGATATCAAAATAAAAGAGTATTTTGACACAGGAAACTGACCCTTCTTCATGTTTTCTCATTTTTAGAAGTAATTTGACAATTCCTTTTCTGTTTATTTATGAATTGTTATTTAATTCGTTTACTTTGCTCAACTCCCATCCTGACCTAGGTCTGGTTTCCTACCTGTTTGCTGTGAGGGAAGAGCTCTGGCTGTGTCTGTATTGCAAAATTCAAATAGGTCAGACTATTAACCCTGTCTGCTTGTAAGTGCCAACCTTCCAGCTAAGTCAGGTAAAACAAAATACATTCCATTTAGATGAAACATTAGGTTTTGGGGGAAGAATAAACATATGAAATAAATAACAAAAGAAACCAAGGTCAGGAGCGGAAAGCATGTTTTCAGGACATTGTTTAGGTTCAGGCTGGTTGTATTTCATAATCCTGTGCTACTTCCCAGTTAACTCACAGGAATCTGACCAGTCTGACCAAGGGCTGGGCAGCAGTTGTGAGGAGACCTCCAAATTTTGCCCCAGGTATTTCTGCTACACATCTGAAAGTGCCCATATTTGAAGAGTAATTTTAAGTCTCACCACACCTGCTGTTCTTCAGAAGGATAACTTGATCTGTAAAGAAAGAAAAAAAATTGAAGTAATTAGATTTTATAGAGGCTGGATATCAAGACTAACCCTCTTGCTATTGAAGTAAAAGATGATGAAGGGAAAGAAAAGGTTGTATTTAAGTCTAGTTTCCTTCTGCCTGCTTCCCATCAGGGCTCTGACCTCACTGTCCCACATCTTACAGCATCTCTGCTGCTCCGTGTCGTGCTGGGTAAGAGCACCTCCTCAAGGATGCTCCCCCAGATTCCTCCCCTCCTGCCCCATCCCTTCCTCCTCCCTTCTGGAAAAGCAGCAGTGCCAGAGGCAGCACTGGCTTCTGCCTCCCAGGACATCCCTATTCCTAATTCCACATTGCCCTCCTAGGGTACCTCCCAGGTAGACCTACAGTATCCTGAGGTAATGATTAAGAACTCAAACCTTTCTTGTGTCCTGGTTTTTTTCAAAAATCTGTGAAATGTGAGTTGATAGGGAAAAAAAAATGAAAAGTGCTTTGGTTTTAGAGCTGAGGCAAAGACCAGTCAGCAAACCATCTCTGCAAGATTTCACTGCCACAGCAAAGCTGCCAGACTTGAATTAAGGATAAGGCATGCAAGCTAACAATTTCCAGTAGATAAGCTGCTCTGACAAAGAGATAAATCAAGAGGCAAGTCCAAAACAGTTCCTTTGCTAGAGTCAATACTCAGTGAAAACTGTAATGTTGTTGTAGCATCTGGGCAACTCTCTGGGCTCAACCATCGAGATTTTTACCCACCCAACAGAGCCCCTGTCCAAGCCATGGACAGCCAGTATCTCCAGGAGGATGCTGTGGGAAGTGGTGTTAAACTCTTCACTAAAGTCCAGACAGACACATTCACAGCCCCTCCTCATCCACCAGGAGCGTCTCTCTCTCATAGAAGGAGATCAGTTTGCTCAAGCAGGTTTTTTCTTTTCCTAAATTCATGTTGGTTGGGTCTGACCCCGCCCTCCCCCCAATTAACAAATCTCAAAGGAGGCACTTGTTAATGAGAAAACACAGTTGCACAGTGGAGGTTTTTTTCCCCAGAGAATTCCTCCTGGGATCAGTGCTATCCAACACTCTGAATACTGCAAATGTTAAACTCAGTAGAAAAACTTTATTCTCAGTACAAACTTGGAGAAGACTCAGGCAGTGTCTAATTGCTTTATAAAAGGCTTCACTCCTTGGACATTGCCGAAATTAAATTTACACCCACTTTTTGCAGGGACCTTGAGTATCTCTGAAACTGAAACAAACCTTAGTGGGCTTTTTTTTTGTTTGTTTTTTGGATTTTTTGGGGGGTTCCGTTTTTTGCTTTTTGAGTTTTTTTGTTTTTGTTTTGGTTGTTGTTGCATTAGACAAAAACACATTGCCAGGGACTTGGCAGCACATACTGCTGCTGCACATAGTGCTGCTGGTCAGTGCTGGGTGCCACGACACCATTCTGTCTCACAGCACCTCACCAGTCCTGCTGCATCGTCTCCTGGAGCTGCAGGCACTGGAAAAATGTCACAGAGAATTCCTGGGATTTACTGCCTCTAGACCAAATGTGTGAAATAAGCCAAAAAGTCTTTGATCTCTGCTGGACATGGAGATTCCTTACCTGCAGATCTCTGGCTATTCAAAATCCATGCTTAGAGTACCTAATTCCTTACATATTCAAACTTCTGTGATTTTAATACATTTTTAAGAGTTACTTAAGCCACCTCTCTGCATCCGTGTGCTAGAACATCTACCAGAAATGTGTGCTGGCAACAGTCTTGCATGTTTAAATTAAAGAGAGGAAAACACTACTGTGAGAGCAGCAGCCACGAAAATATCAAGTTTGATAACTATATAAGCCATCTTATCTATGATACTACTCTTTTGGAAAGGGGGGGGAGTGGTATTTAAGCGCACTTGAATATTCAAGATGCGTACAAACTGATTTTTTTCCAGAGTGAGAGTGCTATGATTATTCTGCAGGAGCTGCATGTGAGGATGTTCGTCCTCGGCCTGTGCAGAGCTGTCCTGATCCATTTCCCCACCGACAATTCCTAGCTTGGCTTCTCTCGGTGGGCCCCCAGAGCCTCACACGTCTCTGAATCTTCCCGATGAACTGATGCGGTACTCACGCACAGCCAGGCTGCGGTGGTACACACACAAGTATGCGGCACATGGAATCGGAATTCTTGGGAATCACGGGATCAGAGTGGCTTGGGCTGGAAGGGACCTTGAAAAACCATTTGGTCCCAATCCCGTGCCACACACAGGGGAAGCTTCTATTCGGCCAGCTTGCTCCAAGCCCCATCCAGCCTGGCCATCCTTCTCCAGAGGCTGACACGGGGCAACACATGCCAGGGTAATCCAGCCGCTCCCGCCCGCCGCACGCCATGTGGAATGGCCGGGATGAGCCTCGGGGCACAGCGAGTGGCGGCATTTGTCCTCCCCACACGGTGACACCGCGCTCCAGCGTAGCCTTGGCAGCTGCGTCCTGCTCCGTGGGGCCGGGGCTGGAGCTGGGATTAGGACCGGGACCGGGATCAAGACGAAACGAATCTTCCCGGGCTGCCGGCGGCCAATCGAGGCCGCCCGAACGCACCCCCGAAGCGCCGCTGCCGCCGGGCATGCCGGGAGATGCAGTTCTCTTCCTGGGGTGCAACCGTTCTGTGCCCGGATACACAAACTACAACTCCCAGCAGCCTGCGGGGCCTCGCCGCGCCGTGCCCGGCAGTGCCTACGATCCCCATCGCGCCCCGCGGGGCCTGGAAGAAGAAGCGGGTCCGGGAGCGCGCGGGGCGGCGCTTGCGCAGAGCGCGGCTTCCTGAGCGTCTGGTGGCGGCCGCCATTTTGTGGTGCCGCTTCCCTCTCCCGCTCGGGATCTGCGGCCGCGGGACCTGGCGCGGGGGCGACGCGGAGCGGGGGCAGCCGGGGCCGCCCGCACCCTCCTCACCTTCCCTTTGCCTCCGTGCGCCGCCGAGCCCCTCCGGCGCTGCCCCCGGGCGCGGCTGCGGAGAGCGGCGCTCGCCCACCATCATGGAAGACGACGGGCAGCCCAGGACCCTGTGAGTGGGGAGGGGGCGGCGGGGTGGGCAGCGGGCCCGGGGCGGAGCGGGGCGGGGGCAGGGATGCGCTCCCGGGGAGCGGGGCCGGGGCCTCGAGGGGTGCCGGGGGAGCGGAGGGCGCTGAGCGGGACGGAGCGTGTGCGGCAGGGCCGGGAGCGGGGTCCGGGCAGGGGGAGCGGGAGAGGAGCGGGAGGGCAGCGCGGCGGCCCGCGCGGAGATCGCGCTGCACCGATCCGAGGAAAACACGGGCGAACCGCAGCTGGACCCGGCGTGTAACGGGGTCCATCCCGGAGCCTCCGGGGTCCGTCCCCGCAGGTTTGGGGGTGCCGGCGGCAGTCCCAAGCCTTCGCCGGGGGGCACAGGCCGCCCCCGGGCCCTCCCCGCCCGGCGGTCCCGGCGCTGGGAAAGTTCTTTGTGCTCTCCCGGCGGTGGGTGGGATGGGGAGCGCCGGGAAACCGGGAGGGATCGCTTTTCCCTCCAGCGTGTCGCGGTGTGGTTCAATAACAGGGTATCGGGCCCAGCAGAGAGAAATAACTGTGTGTTGGCCGTGTCTTTCCGGGCTGTTTAGTTACTTGGTGTCTGTCATCCGTATTCTGTTTAAAAATACAAATTTGAGCGGTTTGGGATTGCAGTTGAGTTCTTTTCAGCTTTGCAGATGTGGTTTTGATGAATTTTCTTTGTCCTGTTGGCTTAAACGAGGGAGGCTCGCACTTGTGGTTGGGCAGTCGGGAGCAGGGATTTTGTGCTGCCGCTGCTTTTAACCAGTTCCCGGATTTCCAGTGCAGCTGCCAGAGGGTGTTTCGGGCTCTGTGAGCGGTGCAGGGCTCGGGCTGTCCCTGGGAGAAAGGCAGGCTCATGCTCGGGCTGCTCAGATGGCAAACACAGCTCAGGACAGTGCGAATGAAATCTTTGTCTATTTAGCTTTCGGGACAGTAGCCTTCAGAAAATCTCTCCAAGACAGTCAGGGCTGAAAGCCACTCTTATAGAAACTACCGAAACAGTAAAATGTCTCGTAATTCTGTTCTCACCACCAAAATGATGACTTGGCATTTAAGGCTTCTCAAGGCAATTTGTGGGGTTTTTTTCTCCTTTCTAGGTCTGTAAAAGTTCTTTTAACTCGTTTATAGTGTAAGATAAGTGCTTAGTCCACACTCCCTGTGATGCATAGTGTAAATAAGCGTATCTGAAATACTTTTTGTGTTGATTACCCAAATGATCTGAGTCTGCTCGGCCCTGGGTTCTGAGTGGACCTAAGTTTGAGTGTTGTTTTAGAGTAGGAGGAGGAGAAAGAGCAGAGTCACACAGTGTTTTATTTTCGAGGCTCCTTTCTTCATTGTTGACTTCTTTTCTTTCTTTTTAAGAGCTGCGATATTCCCACTAATAACAGTTTTAAAATGTTCTTTTAATGGCAACAAGTTTGGGTACCACGTTGGCCGTGGGTCCTTCCCAGTAACGCATTCCATCAAGGACCTGACTTAGCCCACTTAGTTGCTCACAAGAAAAGAATAAATTGGTACTAAGGTATCTGAAATAGCATCTCTGCAGCTGCCCCAAATGGTTTATTGCACACGTGTGACTGTTTCATTTGTTAAACTAATAAACAGCATGCACATTAATTTCCTAGTAGTTCTCTAGTAACCACAATCACAAAGGGTTGCTTCCCTGTAATTATTTGTTGGCTTTTTGCATGGTAGGCAAAAATTTCGCTGTAGCATTTTTTACATTTTACCTTCTTGTCCCTACTTTTTATCTGAAATGTCTTTAAATTTACAATAGCAAGTTGTGTTTTAAAGGTTATTATCCTGAGCGCTGCTTTTCATATAGAGCACTCGTGATCTCGTAAATAAAACTCACTGTCCCCTAACAGCAACAAATGAAAATCTTGTTGGTTGAACTTTTAAGTTTTCATTGTTTGGTTTATTTGGGGAGGGGGAGGGGGGAGAAAGTGAAGAACAAATTGTTTCAGTACCTATTTGACCATGTGCAAAAGCACTTCATTGATGGTGTAAGCAGTACTTTATTAACGTCTTCGTTTTTCACTCCCGAAGGAATAAATGAAATCCAAAAATCCGTAAATTGGGAAGGAATTTTCTTTTTTAACAGTTGCAAGCCATTTTTTTAACTTAAAAAAAGTAAAATCTACCTGACCACTGTTAACTTAATGTTTCTGCCCATCTTAAACAGCTCAGGAATTAGGATTGTTTCAGTTTGCAGTACTTACAGGGCTGTTATGTTGTTTCCAGTCATTACAGGTCATTCATGAACCTCTAAGAATTCAGAATATTTTCTGAGGCTTAATATAGAAAAATGACACCATGTGCATTTTTATTTCTTATGTTTCTTAGCTTTATAGAAATGTGAAGAATAGCCTTGGATACTTTCTGCCAAAAACCTTTCCAGGGATGGGGGCCTTTTTATGTGATTTGTCACATGCAATTTTTTAGCTGGTCCTAAAATGAGCTGTTGGTCCTAAAATGAGCTGTGAGCTTCTGATTCTTTTTTTTGTCTTAATAGAACACTTGAAAGCTCTGTTTTCTGTGAGTACTGTTAGATTTCACAGGCTGTATCAAAGTCCTGTTTCTACTTTAAAGTGAAAACTAAACTATCAGAAACCTGATGTGTTGCCAATGTTATCAGCTCTCGCAGACAACCAGAAAAATTCCAGAGTTATATTCTTGTTAAAGCTTTTAGAAATGTTCTTTGTGTGGTTTGTAGGTGTTCAGTGAGTGCTCTGAAGTCACTGCATACCTCCAGTTGTTATCTCATCAGCCTTGCTATGCTGTATTCCAAGTCTGGAGTGTGGATAAGGTGCAGGAGTAAAGCTTCACCCGATTCACTTCTCCTGAACTTCCTTTCAGTTCAGCTCTTGTACAGGAACGTTGTCTCCTGGAGGAGGCTACAGAGTGGATTATTCTTGGTATCATTTTATTTCCAGGAGCTCACAAGCACTAGGCAGAGCTGCTAGAATTTCCATGGGCTCTTGAGCACATCAGTTACCTTATTGCTTATCATAATTTCCTCTTTTAAATATGGAAACTGCCATTTCTTGCATGTTGCCTGTGTGAGAGAGAAATCAGATTTACTATCTTTCCTCCAAAAAGGATGTAAGGGAGTTTTGTGGACCTAAAAGTAGTGGCTGTAAATGTGCCTTTCTTACCTCCCTGTCTAGGATACAATATAAACCTGTTTACCTTCAAAAAGAGAGTTTTTCTGCTCCAGCCAAAGAGTTCCAAAATTTCATATGGACTGATACATGCTTCTTGTGTTCTTTAGATAGTTCTACATCCCTGCATTTCAAGTAGTTTGTTATTCTGTGTGTTGTCAGCAGCATTCAGAAGTGTAATAGATAAAAGTTTATGTCACAACATCTGTCTGTCTATAGGTTATTGAGGGGTTTTTGGTAGCTGTATATTAATTGGTATTTAAGTGCTTCAAGCTTGCAGAAAGGAGCAAACACTATTGCCTGTGTGCAAAAAGCCCCAACTTCTGCTGCCCTGTCACATCATCCAAGACCACTTATAAAAGTTTAGTAAGTGCCTCTGCCCTGCTGGGTTTTATAATTTTAAAAGTTATATCCTGTAGAATGTATCAGTCCAAAAAGACTGAAATACCATACAGTAGCATGTTAGGAGTCTTCTGGTTTCTTGAGGTGTGGTTCTGATGATTTTGATTTCAAGAACAGAAGATGCTGTTCTGTTACATCACGTGTAGTGGAGCTAGAAGGGGGAAAGCTGACCACAGGCTGGCCAGGGCTGGTGGGTGATTAGCATCAGCTCAGCCAAGTTTTGTGTTTCCAGAAAGATGAGGTGTCTGTTCCTAATGTGCTGAATGTATTTATTTCTTTAGTCCTGTAGTATTCACACTGAAGATGTTTGCTTGTATCTTTTTATTAAAGTCATCTCTAACTGTACTGAAGGAGGTGATGTTACTGCTTAAATGGTTCCATGAGAGTAACCATCAAGTCTTACTTTTTAACATATTGTTTCAGATTTGTAGAGGTTTGTATTCCCATATTTTACATTTAGTTTGAGAGATTTGAGTCTCTCTGGGTGTTGTCCTTGCCTGTGCAGCATTCTCAGCGTGTGCATTACTGAAGTTTGAGTTTTAGCAACTTGGGCAGGGTGGGAATGCCTCTGACTAATGGCGATAGATTATGCACCAAGGCAGAATTTACCATCCACATTTAGGGAATTAATGGCCCGGTCGGATGTCACATCCCAGCTGAATCCTACCGTCAAGGTGGTCCCGGTTTTTATGAAAAGGCAGCTTGTTTCATACATGATGCAACATTCTCTCACTACGGTCTTGCTGAAGACCTGGTGCTATCAAAACCCACCTCGTGTATCTTGTGTCTTCTGTCCGTTAGTGTAACTTTTCCTACCTTAGTTGAGTGGATTGCTGAGGAATGGTTCTCCCTGGCCTTTTTTTAAAAATTTTTGTCAGACCAAGAGGAATTCTCCAGATGATTTTCAGACTTCTTGTGTTTCCCAAATACATGTTAATATTATGCAGAAGAGGATGATGTTTGGTTTTTTTGTTAGTGTTAATTGTACTCCTTACTGTATCTGATTTGCAGTAGAAATAATGTTAATAAGACTTCACAGTATTGTATTTAATATATGCTGTGAAGGGCCAGTATTAATGAATACTGTTCTTTCTGCAGCATACAGAGGAAACCAGTACTGGCAATTAGTTCACAGCACCACTGACCCTTTATGTTGGAATTTCAATTGGAATATACATTTTCCATCTGATTTTAGAAGTATCAGCAACAGTTAATATTTCCACTAAAAGCTATTAGTGATTTACAATTTATTCTTGGTGAATGATTAACAAAAATTTAGTTAATATTTCAGAAAGAAGGTATGGATAAATGTTTAACTACTAAGTTTTCAGGATAGAGCAGAAAAGTCAGTGAGGTGGGCAGTTTGTCCTGTAAGGGGTCTTAGAGTTCTGCAGTTTTTAACTTCTCTGCTGAAAAGTTTCATAACAATTCAGGCTTGTGTTAATGACTTGTGTTAATTCATACGTATTTAATAAGAAACTAATGAGTACATGAAGGATTTTAGTGGCTGTTCTGTATTCAGGCGATACTTCAGAAACTCTGGATCTTGTGGCATTGGAGTCCTGCTGAGGAAGTGCAGAATTGCCCCACAGTTGCTGAAAGGAGAACGACACAAACAAACATCTGTCGATAACATTGTGTGGTGTTCTGAGAAAACAAACAGTGTCCGCTTTAATTTTGCCCATCCGGATGAAAGTCCAGCTGTCAAACACAGAATTTGCTTTTCCAAAATTTCCAAGGGTTGCCTCTCAGAGCAGTTTCAGAGCACACCTTTAGTTAACTCAAAATAAATTTGTCTGTGAGCACTAGGAAACGCTTGTTCACATTTCTGTTCACTGTAGTAACAGGTCAGGCTGACTTCAGTTTGCAGTTTTATGACGTTCCGTAACTGACCAGAGTAAAATGAATAAAATGTATATTCTTTCAACTTCTAAATCACAGAAGGTTCTGCTCATCTTATTGGTTGCACTTGAATTCTTTATGCCTTGACAGGCTTATTTGGAAAGATGATGAATGTCCCTCTGCTGATGGCTTTTGACATCTGTTACTGTGACAAGCCTTTCTCTTAACTGATCATGGTGTTTACAGTTTGATTACAAGTTAGTCAGATTGTTAAAAAGAATTTAGTTTTACATTCATGACTTTCTCAGCCATTATTGTGACCTGGTAAATCTAGGACTCTTATCTAAACTTGCTAAGTATTTCAAAACTTGGGATTATTTCTCAAGATTTACAAACTAACAAAAATCAAGGAGTCTGGGTGATATTAAAATAACACTGCCAGAATTTTGGGGGCTATTACAAAGGTGGGAGCTGTTGAGATAGATAGATGCTGTACAGTGCATTCCTATGGCAGAATGCTGCATAAATTGCCTTGTCTGTTGGTGAGTGGGCTGACTTTCCAAATGTTGAGGAAAACAGAAAAGTTGAGTTGGTTGATTGCAAGGCAGCACAGTTTGTCCCAGAGCTGCTCCTGAGCTCATGGGAGTTCGATGTGTGTTTGTACCCAAATTCAGAAGGATTCTTGATGAGGTACTCAGTGGGAAGTGAAACTTAAAATATCATTGCCCGGTTGGTTGCTTGTTGTGCACAACATTCTTGAGCAACGTTCTTTGTGGTTTTGACATCTCAGTGCCAAGGAAGTGACTGGCATTGGGTCTCGGTGTCCAGTGTTGTCTCAGTGAGCTTCGCTCCTCAGTTCTGTGGCCAACATTATAGTTTAGAAATCACACGAGGACTGCATTTAAACTGTGAAATAATTTGTAAATACTGACTTGAAGATACCTGAGATGTTTCAAAGGGAGATTCTTTATAGTTGTTTAAGTTTTTAAAACCGTAATTACATTTTAAAAGATGACGATTTCTGGTTTAAAATCTTGGTTTTTTGTTTCCTTGTGTAGCTATGTAGGAAACCTCTCCAGAGATGTGACTGAGGTTCTCATACTTCAGTTATTCAGCCAGATTGGACCATGCAAAAGCTGTAAAATGATAACAGAGGTAAGGCCTTCCACATCTGGGGGGGATAGCAAATGTAGTGTAACTTTATCTTAAGTTGTCCAAAACAAATGAAGTTGAGGGCTTCTCTTGACGTTACTGGCAGTGGGTTTCTTTGGCTGTGGGGAGAACTCTTTGCAGGAGAGACCTGGTGTGTGCAATCCTGGGCTTTCATCAGCCTGTGCTGAGATTCCACTTCATTTAAAAGATTGTTACTCCCTCTTTGCAGAATCACATCGTTCTGATGCCTTATTATTTCAAGGGTTTTTCGTGGCTGTTTTGTACATTTTTCACGTTATTTGAACCTGAGCCTCAGTAATTCTTGTCCCTCTTGAATAAATGGTTCTTTGCTATGGATGAAAAGTAAGAAATCCTTCAAAATGAGTTTGACTCTTCCTCAGCTTTTTCTGCACTAGTTCAAATACCTCTTGTCTGCACCAGTACAGATAGCTCTTGTCTGCAGCTGTCTGTTCTTAAATTATTTTTCCTTGAAAGAAAGTGACAAAATTTTCATAGTATTCCAGATAAAGTCTTTTGCACAGAGTGTTGGTAAGTATTAATGCTTTCTTATCTCCATTGCAAATACTCTGGTACCTTTTATGGTTGGCAGCCATTTCTGTGAGCTTTTTGACACATCCTACAAAACTTCTCTCTCCCTGGTATTTTTCCTTCCTTCTGTGTTTATAACTGGTAAGCTTTGAGCAGGCAGGGACTAATTGAGCTTCTGCCAGGTTTCAGCTTTGCTCCTTCATCTCTGGTTTCTGTATACTCTTCATACTTTTTACTACATCTTATGCTTGACACTGACTTGTAATTACAGATTTCTTCAGGACAGTTACATTAGTTTTTTGCCAAGATTGTTAACAAAAGTATTAAAAGGCAAGTCTTGTGACTGGACTTCTTTAGGAATGCTTCCACAAACTCCCCTGTGGGCTTCTCCTTTCAATGTGTCACACAGCTTGTTTGTTTCTTTGTTTTTAGCTTATCATCAACTTGCTGCTTGTGTAATCACTCTCATCTTTGTCTGGACTAATAATTTCCCTTGTGACACTTTTCTCTGCTGCATTTGCTTTAAGTTTCTTGGAGAAAAATAACAGAAGGCTGACAGATCCCAGTTGTTGGTTTTTCTCTGCAGAAACAGTTTTGATTGTCATGTGCTCTACAGACATAAGGTGCTGCTGCTCCCACCTTTGGCTGGGTGAGAGCTGTTAGCATCACTTTGGTTTCTTGAGGATCAGATGAGAAATTCCAACATTTTTACCTTGGTTGAGGCCTTGTGGTTTTAAGATCTTTATGAAACAAGTAGATAAACAAAAACTGCTGGCAGCTGTGCTCAGTCACACAGAGGTGACTGCACTGGGCTGACCTCAGCACTGCCAACAAGCAGCCACACAAATGCAGGTTGGATTCTGGCACTGGCCTGTCCAGGGTGTCCATCCTTCTACAGCATGTGATAAACCTGTCCTAGGAACTGAGTCATGGTTAGGTGATTCTTACTAATTTTAGTACCACCATCACCTTTTAAAAACCTCTGGGTTTTTCCATTTTAGCCAGGTGTATCAAGTCATCCTTTTTCTTTTGTATAGTATGTGACACAAACACATCAAGTGTTGAAAAATTTCAAGTGTTTCTTTTAGGAGTTTATAATACTCAGGCTGGTGGCACAGTATGTGATAGTTTGAACACCTAAAGGTCTGAGTGTCTGAAAAAGATTCTTATGTTCAGTCAAGTTCTCAGTGCTAAAGACCTCCCTAAAGTCTAAAAGTAAGGCTGCACTTAAGCTGAAGCATAAACAACACTAAATTTCCTAAAGAAGCCTTAAATGGGTTTCCCAAAGTAGTATGGGAGGAGGGGTGAATTAAGGCTTTCTTTTTTAGGGCATCTGAGGTGAGTGTGCTTGTAGAGAACTTTGTGACTGAAACTTTTTTTATCATCTCAGGTACATTTTCTCTTATCTGTTCATTGTGCATCAGTTACAGGCCCCAGGCACTGCCAGTGTTCAGGAGGATGACTCCAGACTCCATGACCATTTTAGGTGCATAAAGGCCTTGTGATCCATTCAACTGTTGCATCTGAACAGCTTCAGAAGTAGAGAGAACTCTGTTTGAAGCTTTACAATCCAGTTTTAGGGGGAAGGATTAGAATTGTTCATCTGTGTAAGTGTGTATGAGTTGTCAGAAGTTAAATAGGACTGCTGGAAAAGGCTTCTCTTAACCTGTGTTCCATCTGTGTTCTACCTGGTGCTGGGGGAGGTTGACAGTGAGAATACTGATGCCAGAGCAGTTCCTGTGCTAGACCCTTCCCTGCCCATGTGAGAAATAACTTGTTTAGGGTAATATTAGTGTTCATCATCTTTTGGTCTGTGCACGTGCTGAATAGTTAATGGAAATGTTTTGCTTAGAGTTTCTGTACTCATTACATCTTGGAGGCAGATCAAATCCAGTGTTCAAGTTGGCATTCTCAACATCCTTTCCACTTCATCAGCTTTTCAGAAAACTCTTCTGTTCTTTGCACTTTATACTCTGGTATATTTATTACTTCAGTGACCTCTGTCAGTGAGTATTTTTAAAGGTGATTTGATAGGCCATCCTACGAAAACAGGCTGTACTCAAGGTTTAACAGAGTTAACAGTCAGTTGATTAATATCCTTTTCCCTCAGTCAAACTGGAGTTCTTTTTAAAGGTAATTTCCCAATTGTTTGCTGTGGCATTTTTCACTTGAGACTGACACATTGTAGCTTCCAGGTTGCTGCCTGCTGGTGGTTTTCAGTCAAGTAAATGGAAAGACTTCTTAAGTAGGGCAAGAGAAAATTGGTGAAAATGTGTCTGGGGAATAAACCTTTCTAGCTGAGTATATGCACGAAGCAGTTTTGTTCTTCTCTCCATTCTTCCCCTTTTCCCCCCCCCCTTTCCATCCAGTTTGCAGATCACTTTCCTGATCAGTTATTTTTAGTTCAGTAAACTTCAGTCCTCATTTAAAGCAAGCTATCCTTCAGGAACTGCTAGACCTTTGATTAAAAAAAAAAATCCATCTTAATAATTCTTGCATTTAAGTGTAATGTCAAAGGCTATTTCATAAATCTGATGCAAATCATTCTGAAAGTTTCTAGCTATAAGTAATATATTTTCCTGGATTTTCTTCTCAGCAACCCGATAGCAGAAGGGTCAACTCTTCTGTTGGATTTTCTGTTTTGCAGCATACAAGCAATGACCCTTATTGCTTTGTGGAATTTTATGAACACAGAGATGCAGCTGCTGCATTAGCTGCTATGAATGGGAGAAAAATTTTGGGAAAGGTAAGTTGCTCACATGGTAATCTTAGATTAAAAGAATATAGATTTGTGTGAAAATATTAATAAGACCATTGAAAATGTTTTGCCAAGATTAAGTATTGATAGAATAATCTTTTAAAAGTAGTGATGTTAAGAGTAAGTCTTGTTTAGGAAATGCATTATTTGTGATGTTCTGTTTTATATTAAATGATGATTTGTAAACGTTGACAGTTGTAACCCACCCTTGAATGAACTTATAAAATGTAAGAATTTTGTGAATTCATACTAAATCTTATGCTTGTTTTCAGGAGGTCAAAGTAAACTGGGCAACAACACCAAGTAGCCAGAAAAAAGATACATCCAGTAAGTAATGTAATGCCACAGTATCACTTCTACACAAATCCTTCACAAAGTGGTAAAAATTTATCATAAATGCATTTAAACATAACTTCTCTCCTTCCCATCTAGTGTTTAATAGAACTGTGCAAACTAATTCTTCTGTTTCTGCTTCACAACTGGGGAAACCGGAGTGGACAGATTAAATTGCTGCTGCTCTTCACATGGAATCCTGAGCCTTCCTGGTTCCCAGTGCTGTGTCCAGAGCATCACTTTCTCAGGAGTTGAAACTTTAGATAGCAGTTAAATATTTGATTAGTAAATTATTTATTTTCAGATCACTTCCATGTGTTCGTTGGGGATTTAAGTCCAGAAATAACAACAGAAGACATCAAGTCAGCATTTGCTCCTTTTGGTAAAATATCGTAAGTATCATCATAAACATTTCCAATATCAGTCAGAAAATGTGATAGTGAAAAATGTGTTTGTTTCTAAGTTGAAATGTTATTTCTTATCTATTGAGATGATTTTTCTGCTGTTCATTTCCTTGTGGTGGGTGGGTGGGTAGTAAAGAGGAGTTGTATCTCAGTGTGTTTCACAATGTAAATACAGTAATGTTATTGTGCTTTGGTTTGCTGAAAGCAATGTCCTTTTAACCTAATTTATATGCTAATGTCCTTCAACTTTTTATTAAAATATAATTACTGCTCTAAGTGTGATTTTTTTGGTGTTGAGAATGTGTACAGAGTAGTGACTTGACAACTGGTATATATTGTATCCTGGGTGTGTTTTATGTGCATTTTTGCTGCATTTCATTGGCAGTGTGCAAAACTGGGCAATTGGAATATAAATCTATAAAGCAGCTAGTTAATAACTTGGGAATGTTTTGAAAAAAGCTAATACTTATGAAAATGAAATCTGGTTTTTTGGATAATAATGGGATGAATTAAAATTATAATATCTTAAGTGAAAGAATGGTGGCTTTACAATATGTGCACATTTCTGCCAGTTAAGAGAATGTTTCTTTAAACTTCTCATAGACAATTCAGGTGATGCTAAATCACCTGATGTTCTAATTGGAACGTATTTAACATTACAAAATCTTTGGGAGTGCTAAAGTTTGTGTGTCCTAAAGACTACTGCTACAAAAAAAAAAGTGTTAATCTTTTATCAGTTTATCTTTATAAAAATCAAAGTTGCACATGAACGTTTTTGTACTACTTTACAGGAATATATTTCTAAGAACAAAATTCTTATTTTTCTCTTGTTCTGTACGCATATTTTTAAATGAATCATAAATCTTATTTCTTACCTTTGCTGTTTTGTTTACTTTGCTTTTTGTCTCTTAATGTGGTAAGTAGTACTGTTTTAAAAATCAATTTAAAAAGAATAATTCAGGTTTCTGTTTCTCAATCTATATTTATACCTGAGACCTGCAGTTTTTCTAAAGTCCAAGTCACAATTAAAAGTAATAGCATTCTGGTTATTTTGCAGAATTGCTCATAAGAATGGACAGGATCTTGAAGGCTAACTGCAAGGAACTGTGCACACTGGAACTCAGTTGTAGATTTTTTCTCATTTCTATTTATTCTTATTATACATTATTTATATATACATATTTTAGTATTTACATTTTAACATTCTATATTCAGTGCAGTTCTATATTTCCAATCATTTTAACTTACTCACTAAAATTTCTGTGTAAATTTGTTGTTTTCGTACTGGTGTGCTTAGCATTGTTGTTAGTTTTATTCTCCTTTCTTAAATTTCTGAAAATGTCAATTTTTCAAAATTTACAGCTACCCAAACTCCAAAATGATGGTAGAGAATTGACCAAGAAAAATAAAGAAATCTGTTAACAGGCCATGTATGCCTTTTAATTCCTATTTTTTCCTCTTTTTCGATTTTTTTAATATTTCATATATTTTGTATCACTAGGCAGAAGACATTTAACTATTTAGAAAATGCATGGTAAATTAGATAGAATTGTTACAGTAATTTATAGAACAGTAAACCTTAGAGGACCCTAGCCAATAGAATATTAGAAAAGGAAACTTTGTTTCTCTTATACTTCAAATTTGAACATTCTAGTTATAGCCAGTATAGGTTATGTGCATAGGTTGCATGTTTATTACATGTTATTTTTTTTGTCCTACTGCTTTTTTCTAACAGGTAAAGAAGCAATAGGGAGAGTTCAGGAATGACTGTAGTTTTAGGGCTAACTGAATTTATAAGAAAAAATTATGCTCACAATACAGTGTGTGTGGTTCCTTTTAGTTTTTATTTTGCAGGTTATCAATACTACCCTCATATAGCTGTGCTTCTTTTCACAGGGATGCACGGGTAGTTAAAGATATGGCAACTGGAAAGTCAAAAGGCTATGGTTTTGTATCTTTTTATAACAAACTGGTGAGTAATCACAATGCAGGTTTTAAATAGTTCTTGTTTTCCATTTTTAGTTTTGCCTGGTTTTGTATTTGCTGTTTATTAGACTTCACCCAGGGAAACAGATTTACATTACGGGAGCTGTATGTATGTTTAAGACAACGTGGGGAAACTGTGAATCATTTTCCTTAAATATTTGGCATAGGAAAAGCACACAGTTCCAGGATTTTGGGCATATAAAGCCTGTCTGTGTGGTCAGGAGTCCTACATGTCAGATCTCTTTTGATGTTCTGTAACGCTTACCTGCAGCTGTCAAAATCAGAGGAAAAGTTTTAATTTCTTCAGATCTGTCAATGCCATAAGATACTGCAATTGGATGCCTTGGTTTAGTGTATTTTTTTCCACTTACACTTTCTTTGTTCTGTGTCACAGCTGAAAAAGCAAGGAATAGCTGTTATTTCCTTGTGTCCCTCTTCCTTTATCAAGCAGTTGTGTTTGGTTCCTGTGACCAGAGGGGAACTGTAACAGTCATGGAATTAAAGTTTACTGGATTCTTTTCAGACTGAGCCACTAAAATACCAATTTGAAATTTGTATTCATTCTACAAGATTAATGGATGAATTCTAAACATAGTACTAAAAAATACTCTAAATTTTATGTCCTGATTGCTGTAAATTCCCACAGCAGCTGCACCCTGTAGGGTTATGGTGTGGCTGTTCTGAGCTGGTACTTTAAGGCCTGTTTTTCAGAATGTATCATTCTGGTAGATTTGGGAAAGTGGAATATGTTCCTAGACTTCAGGTACTCCAGCCTGAGGTCTTAATGCATAACACAGTTAGGAGGAAATTGAATTCTTGCATTGGACTGGATCAGTTATGGCTTGGGCTCTGTTCCATGTTTCTCAGCTGTGACCGTCAAGCAGGATAGCAGCAAGATTCATCAGAATGTTTTCTTTTCTAGTCAGTTTATTGTGTATTCACCATGTTTTAGGAGCCAAGGGTGCTTGAATCAATTGGGGTGTTTCATTGTCTGGTGCTTTGATTTTGTCTTTTCGATTGGGTTTTTCTTTTCTTGGTCATCTTTTGTAATTTCATTTTTGTATTTATGTGTTTTCAAAAGGAGTACTCAGTATAATTAAAACCTAGAAAGGTCAAGGTCCTGAGTTTGAGAAGAGAGCAGTTTGAGTTTGAGCTGGGAGCAGCTCTCCTTTAACATGCCCACATTTTCTTTGTCCCTTGTGCTTGGCAGTTTTTTTCTGTAAGCTTTGTGCCCTTGGAAAAGCATTTCAAATGTGCACTTTTTGCTCTGCCTGCCCTCTTCCAAAGCAGTTGGGAGACAAATTGCTTCTTGCAGCTGTTAGCAAACTCACCCTTGCTTACCAGATGTTTCTGCTTACACTGTGAACTCAAAGGTAGTCTTCAGTTTCATGTTCAAGATAAAAAGTGGGCCATGGATTCTCCTGTGTGCTCTTACAGTGACTTTAACATGCAGAGAACTTACAAAGCATCTGTTGCACACCTCCAGGAAGCAAAAGAAACATTTAATGATAGTTGTTTTATTTCAGTGCTTTTACCACATGACTTCTGAGGGCCTTCTCTGTAACCAGTTCCCTTCATGTTAATTAATGTTTGTCTACTTGCTATGGTTTTTTCAGAATTTCATACTCTTAGTGCTGGTACTGGTTTTGTCAGTGGCATTAACTGATAGCCACATCTTGGGGGTAGATTTGTGCATGGTTTTTGTTTGAAAGTGCTACAATCTCTGTTTTAATCTCTTCAGGATGCAGAAAATGCTATTGTACACATGGGAGGCCAGTGGTTGGGAGGCCGCCAGATCAGAACTAACTGGGCAACAAGGAAACCACCAGCCCCCAAAAGTACACAAGAAAGTAAGAGCTTCATGTCATGCTGTGTTGTGTTTGCTGTCTTTTCACTGTTCAGTGGGGGAGTAAAACATAAGCCAAAATCATGTCACTTAAATCACATATTAGCTTGCCTTCCAGATCTTGATTATATTTTTTTTGATATGATGTATCAGCATAGTGGTGGCACTACTGATCTGTCATAAAATATTGAATGTGTTTGTTAAGTGTGAAATTCATGCTTGTGTATGAGGTAAGTGTCTGAGTCTCTGTCAGCCCACTGCTGAAAACCAGCTTTCTCTCTTTATAGATAATACAAAACAGTTGAGATTTGAAGATGTAGTAAATCAGTCAAGTCCAAAAAATTGTACTGTGTACTGTGGAGGAATTGCCTCGGGGCTAACAGGTATGAAGTATTCTCTTATTTTTTTATTATTGAAACTTTTTGGACACCAGGATGGTTACTAAATTGAAAAACATCTTATGTTGTAGATCAACTTATGAGACAGACTTTTTCACCGTTTGGACAGATTATGGAAATAAGGGTGTTTCCAGAAAAAGGTTACTCATTTGTCAGGTATGGACAGAGCAAGCAAAATCTCTGGGGCTGTGCATGTGGCAATGCTTCGTCTCTCTGTAATTTCACTTGATTGAACTTGTCCTGATACAGTAAAAGCTGTCACCATATATTCATAGAATAATTGGCAAATTGTAAAAAGGGCCACCAACATTTTTACCTGAGAAGATGAATGTTTGTGAAAACAGATGTTTTTCTCTGGATTTCCTGTATGTATGGAGTCACTGTTTTTTAAATAATCAGGTGGAAGTACTGTAAAACATAACCTTGGTTTGTTTTTACATTTTTTAGGTTTTCAACCCATGAAAGTGCAGCACACGCTATTGTTTCAGTTAATGGAACCACAATTGAAGGACACGTTGTTAAATGTTATTGGGGTAAAGAATCCCCTGATATGACTAAAAACTTCCAACAGGTAACTGTACTTAATCTTTTCTTTGTATTGCAAAAGCAATTGTGTTTATACCTGTAATGACTTCCCAGTTATAATGGCTAAATTTTGTGGTGGAGTTCTTATGAAATTCCATGTTCTGTCTCAGTTATGTTCCAGTTCATCAAATTGGGCTAGTGATTTTGATGGAATATCTGTTACTGTCTTCTGGATATGATCCAAGATAGGGAGAAACTTTGAGGTAATTTTAATTCTTGCTGTTTTGCTAACTGCAGATTAGGTGGCTGTCCAACCAAGTAGTCTTTGGGGTTTCAAGCGCACACAAATAGATTTTTCAGTACAAGGATCTAATTAAGTCATAGCGACATCTTATTTTTCAGATCTCATTATTGCTTGTTTTAGCTCTCTGATTGATATAGCCAAAACTTTGCCTTCAGCAGCATAAATGCAATATACACCATCTCTAGAACCTGAAGTACAATGGATTATTCTTTCTGCAGGTGGATTACAGTCAGTGGGGACAATGGAGCCAAGTATATGGAAATCCACAACAGTATGGGCAATATATGGCTAATGGGTGGCAAGTACCATCATATGGAATGTATAGCCAAGCATGGAATCAACAGGGTTTTGGAGTAGAGTGAGTAATTATATTTAATTCTTTTACAATATTCAAAAAAGGCTGTATCTTTAGTTTCAGGGTCATTTGGGTGAAGGATTGCACGAGGTTTCAAACTTTATGGGGGAACTCCTGTGTGGTTAAAGTTTATGTTCAGTGCTTGCCATGAGCAGGTGGGGTGGGGTGAGTCACTGTGACTTGCACCTGATGGCACATACCCTGTGTGCTGGAGGCACAAAGACCACCCAGGGTGGTAAAGGTTTGGGGGGTGGTCTTGTCTGGTGTCTAAATATATTCTGGATTCTGACTTGAAGTGGTGAGTCTGAGCCAGGAGTCCTGGATATTTGCCTACAGGGTGAGAAGGAACTACACACTGACACTTTAGCTTGAGTAGTTTCAGAATTTGGGTGGGCTTTAAATAATGGATCTCTTGAAGACTGAAGTCTTCACAAGAACTCTTTGTTTTAACATAATTTTAAAGTAACTTGTTTGCCTAGTTCTTCATTATCTGGTGCCAATTAAACATATTAAGCCCTGATAAACCCATCACTGATGTTCATGCCCATGAGGTATTAGGTATTTCTTGCATTTCTGCATCACTGATTCAGTTCCAGCCACCTGTGTGTGTCCATGCCTTTGGAGGCAGGTGCCATATCCAACTGGTACCCAAGGTTTGTGGGCTTTTTTTCTCCTTTGTTGTTAAAAAGCTCATGGTATTTGCAGGAGTCACATGTTGAAGAGTTTAACCCGAATTACTCATTAAAAAGAAGAAGAAATTGTTCTATTTTGATACAAGTAGTTATGTAGGAAGTATGTTTTTATGTTTGGGGTTTTTTTATGTTGCCTTTCTCCCCTTTTTTTTAACCATCCTGTTTCTTTTTAAGCCAATCTCCATCTGCTGCCTGGATGGGTGGATTTGGTGCTCAACCTGCCCAGGGACAAGGTGCTCCTGTAATACCTAACCAAGCTGGATATGGTATGGCAAGCTACCAAACGCAGTGAGCTGGGACTCTGTTTAAAAGTGTGTATTTCTTGATAGGCTGCAATTTCCAGTGACATTCTGAAGACTGGAATGTAGACAATGAAAAAAAAAAAAAAAGAAAATATTTATTTTAAAAATGGAAATGTTTGGAACCTTTAGCACAGCTTTGCTTTGGTGAAGGACACAAATGTCTTCTAGTTCTGCCTTTTTAAGTTTTTGTTCATGATGGATATGAACATGTTTTTCTTTGTGTACAAAAATTAAAAATAAAGTCAATAAAGACAATTCTGACTACAAATTTTGATATAGTAGGAGAAATGGCTAATGGATTTGATCTTTAGGTTACCATTCCTTTTTTTTTTCCTTTTTTTTTTTTTTTTTTTTTTTNCTTTTAAGAGAAATACCGTTGAAAAACAGCAAGTTGCTTTTATTAGTTGAACACACATCCTGAAATAAACTGTGGACCAATCACTACTACCTGCAAGACAGTATTGAGTTTTCAAGAAACCTATGGACACAGCTCCAAGTATATGTAGGTCTTGGAATAATTTTTTTTAAAAAAAAATTAATTTTTCTACATGCTTACAGAAAACAGCTGATACAACGAATAGTTCAGTCTGAAATGAAAAACAGTACTGTCTGAGAAATTTCACACAACTTTTACTGTCCACATTCAGGCACACGTTGAAACTTTTCAGAGCTGGTTTGCTTGTTGAAACTGTAGTAGTTTACATTTAATTTTGAGAAGTAAAAGCGTTTTTACAAGTATATTGTTTGTATTGAAATCAGACAGTCATACTTGGGCTTTTACATAAAGTTTGAAGGCTACACATTGTAAATATTTCATAATTACAGTGTTTCAAAAGCATGCTCAAACATAGAAGTAGCAATGTAATTATTCAAAGTAATACTTAATATACCCTACTGCTTTAAATGCAGTAGATTGACAAGAATGTGCAAGACTGACATTTCCAAAGTTGGCTATTATGTAAAGTTACATAAAGAACTATAACAAAGAGCCTTAATTTTAATTTCATAAATCTTTAATGCATCACCTTTTTGTCATTAGAAATACAAATTTTTTGCTTTACATTATTTGGTATGTAAATACCTTGGTTAACAACCTTGTAAACCTATTTCAAGGTTATTATAAGTTGTATAGTATCTTGAGTGTTTTGAAAAATCTTGATGTTTTTTAAGTCTAGAAATATTTTGCCCAAGAATTTTTTAACAAGATTGTTAAAAACATCTTATTTTAGAGAATATTCAATGTGCCATTTGGTAAATGGAGATGCAGTTGAAACAGTACACTGAGTTGTGACTTATTTTTAATTAAAGTTTTTGTCTTTATGGGTGGTTTGCATGTGATGAACTTGTACAGAGGCTGGGTTGTTTGTGTACTGAGTGTGTAAATGGATAAATCATGAAGATGTTTAAATGGTATACTTGGGTTATTTCTGAATTATTTTATGGATACATTGATATAAACTGCCTCAATAAATTTGAAGTTGAAAATGAATGTAAGTTAGATATAAGTAATGTGTCCTCCCTGTGACAGCTAGAGGGTGCAACTGCCTCAGCTGTAATCTGGAGTGCTGAGGCAGGCACGCTTGGAAGGGAAAGAGTAGGATTTGCAGTGGTAGTTCAGTGAAGCAAACTTGCATTTTAAAAGAAACAGAAAGCTTGGTTTTTAGAGGTGGTAGTTGGAAGTGAGTGTCTGAGAAGCTGTGTAATTTCTCTTTTCTGTTTCTGACCGTGCAGGTGTTGCGAGGTAGAGTAGTCTGTTTTGAAATGGAGATTTGCAGTTGTGTTAAACCCAGCCAGGCTGTGCAAATAACTACACTTAATGCTGTAGCAAATCACATGAAGGTTTTCTTTCCTCCTCTTTTATTGATGTGTGAAGTAGTACCTTGACTTTTAGATCAGGTTGAAAGTGAGGTGTACTGGAAGAGCAGTTCAGTCAGTTGGCTCAGCTGCACCAGAGCTACTTGTGACTCTGGGCATCTAATGCATGCAATAACGACCGAAGTTAGTGTGGAACCACGAGTGCTTGTGCTGGCAGAATTGGCCCTTTATTTCCTTCTCTCCTTTACAGTATATGTAGTGTCTTTCCACTCGAGATAGGACTCTTGTCTACAGGACTCTTGTTTTTCTATACATTTTGTACATATGTGTATATCTACGCGAGGATCGGCCTATACCTGTAGTTTGGAAAAGCCTCACGAGTAAGTCTGTGTTTTTGTTACACTCAGCCAGATTAAAAAGTCACAAGTCAGTAGAGATACGAATTGTGAGTTCCTTTAGGACTTCTTAGACTTCACTTGAAATCTGGGGTTTCTACATCCTTCTAGGTGTTTGCCATATGGCTGTTCTGGGTGCATGCTGGTGTGGAGGCAGTTTGTTCTTTAGGCGCTACTGAAGATTTAGATGATGCAAGTACATTGCCACATAAATGCCCATATAAATGGGTGTGAGATTAAGGCAGTGATCTTTCAGGTCTCAATGTGTAGATCACTTTAAATCTGATTATTTAATATGCCTGCTGTAGAGCTGGGCCATACCTGACCTGTATTTCAGGATGGAAGATAGGATATACCTTCTGATTTAAGTCTTTTGTCATTGATTTTTATACAGCTTTTCTGTAACGGTGATATTTCTTCGCAGACTGCTCAAGGTGTGGGGGTCTCCAGTTTCCTTTAATGTTTCTCTAGCACTGCGAGGAAGAGTTGTAAATTAGATTCCTTTTTACTCAGTAGCATTCATAAATGCATCACTGACAATTTTTTGGCACCAAAGAGCCTCTTGCACCATACTGCTTTTATGAGTGACACTTACACTGTTGTAATTTCTCTAACTACAAAAATCAACCACTACCTAACCCTTACCGCTAGAATTTGGATTTCAGAAACACTGATTTATTATGGCTTGAGTTGATGCGTGCAACCTAAACCAAGGTTGTAATCTGCATTTGCAGAAAATGTTCAATAAAAGTGGAACATGATAAAGGGCTTATCCTGTATTTGTCATCTGTCAAAGCATTGTCCCTCTTTGCTGTAAAACTGACAATAGGCAAACAAGGCTGAACTTGTAAACTATGCACTTGCAATCATGTAAAAGATGTTTTATTTAAAAAATTTTCATACAAAAATCATTTTGTATTTTGCGGAGTTGCAGTAGTAAGGCTGTAAATCTGAGGTTACATGAGGTTCTCATCAGTCCTGCCTCCTTGTGTATATTTGCTAACAGTTTTTAGACATACTCTTCCTGCAGAACCATCTTCTTACTAAGATAACTTCATGAGAAGTGATTCACTGTACCAGAACCATTGCCTTCATTTCACTCAAAAAAGTCTCACAGTGAATAAGGCTTAGTTTTGCAGAAAAATAGTGATTTGTTTTTCTTGTGTTTATACACAAGGAAGCAGACTTAAACTGTATGGACATGATTAGTGTCTGATACTTCTTAACTATCTGACTGTTTTTGAACAAGGGCACAAGTGTTTGTTTTAATCACGTGAAACTGTTCCCTGGTCAGCAATAAAAGATTTTGTTGCACTGTTCTTACATTGGAAGATACAGGCAATCTTTTGTTCAGTATACTTCCAAAAAATGGGTGGGGTTTGTGAAGAACTGCCTTGTTTCAGCTTGGATTTTCATATATAGATACAATCTGGGATCTGGATTGTGGCTGAAAGAGCAAAAGAAAGTTCTCTTGAAAGTGAGTGAGAATTCATTTGTTCTGATCTCATGTGATGCCTGTCCCACATTGATAAATTTAAAGGTTTCAGTATGTAATGAAGCTTCTGTTCATAAAAAGGCAACTGCAAGGCAGCAGCTTCTGGGAAGGTCTTTGTTGTGTTTCATTACAGCTGACTTCTGTGAATCCAGTTGATTGTTTAAAAAAAACCCTTAAAAGTTGTTGTGCTTTTCAGTACCACATGGATAAAATGCCATCCTGCTGTACTATAATTTCAAATCAAAGAAAATGCTGAAGTGTTTACTGAATGTTTTACTTGAAAAAGAAACAGGACTTCATGTTGACAAGTGAACACTGATTGTGTTGTCCTTCTGAGGCTGTGTGCTGATGTAGATCATGGATGTGTGAATGACATGCTCTGCTCAGTGACATTTAAAGGGTAATGACTCAAAACGTTAATTTGACATCAGTAATGATTATTTGAATACAAGTTATTCTTGCTTAAATACACAGCTCCCTATGCTTTGATTAAAGCTGATCTGAATCTTACTGGTTATTAGTGTTCTTGATACGCTGTGAAAAGAAACATGGCTTTGCCTTCTTAGTGTTGAAGCTGTCAATATGGCATCAGAGTTGCACAGACTGTTTTTTTGTTTAGAAGAAAAACACTTAATGAAGTTGTCAGGGAATTCAGTGTAAACTGACTTTTCTGTACTGATGGGTGATGGTGTTTGAATGTTTCCCTGGTAAAACAGTGTCTCAGTTACCATTCCTTGCATGAACCTGGTTCTGTCAGATCCCAGATTCTCAGCAGCTGTCTTTACCAGCTGTGGGCATGGAAGGGAGGAGGAAGGGGAAAGATGGTGAGAAGAGGTGGTGGAGCCCAGTGTGCCTGGTGCAGCAGCAGCAGTGCCAAGGCAGACTGTCAGACACGTTTAAGATCACAACAGGTTTACACAGACTCTGCAACAGTACCCCGAGGGTTCTGACCATGCAGACACAAACCTGCTTTGTCTGCTTGCTTAAAATAACATGCTTTAAAATTACAAAAGTAAAAAAGCACATAACCTCTTTGGTTCCTCAGACAATAGGCGCATGTTAATCAGCCAACCTAGAACACTGAAGGTGGCTAAACAAGTGAAGGAGCAAATTGCATTAAGCATCTGAATTTATAGACTTTTGCATAACGTAGACCTCTTAGCTTGGCATTTTGTTGTGTGTCTATATTGACCTTTTTATTTGTATAATTGAAGTAGTTTCAGATATGGACAGCTGAAAATCTTCCCATGCTTGACAACTTCCGGAACAGGGATGGATAAGAACTGAAGAATTGCAGGTCTACCACACGAAACAATGGATAATGCTCACATTTCCTGGATGGAAATTGACTTACTAGAGCTAACTCTGTAGAAGTATAGATATCGCAGGAGATGATGAAAAGCTGCTGTCCTCCATTTGAGTAGCTAGTTCTTTGACCCTAATAAATGAGGAATTGTTTCTGGACTGTTGTTCCACGAAAAATGCTCTTGATGGGTTTTTTGTTCCTTTCAATGGGGCAGAACTTTTTCACTCCACAAATGATTTTTTTTCTTTAATGCTGGGTTGTCAAGCGCGATGGGAAAGACCAATTGGTAGAATTTGTTGCTTATTCCAAATCTTCCAACTCAGGTACTGGCTGGGAGGGAAGTTACCCTCTTAGTTATTAAAAGGATTATTTAATTTTGCAATATACATTTGTAGAACAATTTCGGCTTGAGTTACACTTGCACCAGAAAGCACAAGGAGTCTGCACAAATACACCTTGGACTCAACTGCTTCGAGCTGCTGTTCCATCCTACAGCTGCTGCACCCGGTCTCGTTGTACAGTCAAAGGCTGGAAGTATTTATGCCTTGCTCCTTGCTTTGGTAAATTGAAAAAGCTTGTGTTCTGTACAGAAGAAATGTGTTCTGTATACTTGCAGATATGCAGAGAAAGCTGAGGTGGTGTTTTCTGAACTTTTGTTATCTTGGTGTGAATTGGGGCTTCTTTCATTTACAGGTACATGCTGTGGTCTTCTGGGAGGAATTTGTGACACTATCTAGAAACATGGCTGATTTCAGACTAAGAAAAATAAAATGTGAATGTTTCTAGGATATTATTCCTAGGTGAATGTTGCTTCCTACTTGGATTTATGTATTCTGTGGAACAAGTATACAAATGTCCAAAAACATCTCTGAAATTACTTATAATTGATATTTGCATAAGGGAACAAATCCGTATAAACTTACAGAATGCATATAACAAGATCTTGTTCCAGAAGTGTAGCAGCTCTTCACATGTATTACTGATACATTTTGAAATGCTCAATACCTGGGGTCAGAGGACCAACAGATCTTGCAGAATGTGTGCTGCATTTTGAAGACAAGGCTAATACACAAGGTGATGCTGTGTTCACATTGACTTCTGCAAGAGTTGCTTCCAGCATCTTTTTGTTCTGTGGGTTTCATGGAACAACACAGAAACTATCCTACAAGAGGATACAACTACAGCTATCCTACATTTCTGTGTATGCATAGAAATTTGCCAAGGTATGTGACATTTTACTTCGTATTCATGTTCCAAGATCACAGTGTCTGGTGCCAAGTGTGTGACAGGCTGCATGACTTACAAGCTGATGTTTCCTTGAAATGCTTCCACAGCAAAACCTTACTGAAAGGTATTTCTGGAGTCTCTCCTGTGTGTGACTTCTGGGTAAAAGATGCAAGATACTTGTTAGAGGGATCCAGGTATGTCTGAATTTACTGAGAATGTAGAAACAGACATTCCTTGGTAATTATTTTCACTACAGAAAATACCTGTGGATATTTGAATTGTGAGTTCTGACTCAGTTATTGTCAGGGCCATGCACCACTCATTTTCCACACCTCGTTTTGCTGTGTTTCTCACTTTAATTATGTTTCCAGTCAACAGAGCTGTACTTGCTTTTCATGCACCAGGAGACAAGTCTGTTGTATTTGCATCTGGCTCTTAGCAGAAACACACTGACCTCAGGTATCATTTTTAATATTCCCCTGTAATGCAAAAGCCTTTGATTTGTGTTGTCTATGCCTGTTTTAATATTTATAGATGGGTGTTGAAAGCATGTGTTAAGTATTTTTTTTTTTTTTTAAATCTTCAGGCTCATACCAGACTGAACATTTCACAAAAGCTGGGTTTTCTTTACTGCACCCTCCATTCACTCCTACCTGTGTGTAGTCCAGAAGGGCTTAGAATGCTTTCAAGATTTTGGTTATGATTTCTTCTTTCATTTCTAGTTGAATATATGAATATTTTACCAAGTCAAGATTTTTATTGCTGTGAAATTGCTTATTGAAAACCATATTTCTTCATCTCAAGACTTAATTCATGGTGCTGCTTTATTTTCAGTAAGTTGGATTTAAGTTCTGTAGGTTAAAAAAAAAGGCATTTGCCTTTGAAATTTAAAGGCAATATAAAAGGAAAACAATTCTTTATAGAACAGAGTTGAAGAAAAAAAGTAAAGAGTGGTTTAGAAGTAGGGTTGTTATCAAACAAATACACATTTAATAGTGATCTAATGAAACAATTTCTTCCCTGTCAGATGCAAAAAGCATAAAACTAAAAAAAAACAATCACACTTAAATTTCAAGCTTAAAAAAAGCTTAAAAATCGCAAGAGTATAAAAATAGTAACAATCACATTTAAATTTCAAGCTTTGAAAAAATTTAGAAATTGTAAAGAGCATAAAACTAAAAGAAATCACAATCACACTTAAATTTCAAGCTTTGAAACACTTGGTCTTGTTTTTTTCTGAGTGCAATTTATGAAGAGATATAGGTGTAAGTAATGTAAGTTAGGAGCACTGCTGGAGTTGCTCAGCCTGTAATTCAGTTTCTTCATGTTTGAATTCGCTGCCAAAGTTTTGCAGTCTGTATTTTGGCACGCATGAAGCTGCTGGAGTTGGAGGTACTGAGGAATGTTCCACAAGATTAGGGATAAAAATTGACCCTGTGAACCTCCTTATACTAGAAAGTATTACAAAGGAGTGAGTCTGAGCTTTCTGTGGGTTCAAAGTGAGAAGTGTTGGACAAATTCCCCTGATTTATTCGGGCAAGCCTGAAATAGAATATAATTTTCTCCTAGAATTCTCCTCCAGGCTGTTTTATGCTGTGTACTTTGCAGGAAGGCTATGTTTAGATTTACTCTGTGTGTATCTTATTAAAAGATTAAAACCTTTTATTATCTGCTCTTTTACTCTTGCATCTGTGAATCTTCAGGCAGTAACTGCATTTAGCAAAGACTTACAAACCTTGGTTTGAAACTCAAAATGGTTTGTTGGTTTACGGTTAATAAAAGTCAAAAGTGATTCTTGGCTTTGAACTGTGAAAAACCACCCCAGATCTTAGTGTCCAGTCCCATTACTTCCCCTGAAAGGACCACGGTTAACCACACTGTGCCATGTTCTAGCAGCCAGTCACTCATGGCTTTGTGGTGAAACTGAAAACGTTTGTTCTGAAGCATTCAGGTAAAAACCCCATAAATCTGAGTCCCTGCAGGTTCGTGATACTCTGTGCATTTCAGCCTTGGCTGATGTGGAAGGAAAAGCTTTCAAGCTGTGTTTGCCACCCCATTGTGAACATCAAGACGTCGAGATGAACACTGATGAAGTTTGAAACCTGCTTTTATTGAACCTGTGATGCTCTGAACAGTCTGATTTTTGTGCATGAATTCTTGATGAAAATGCCTCATTTCCTGGCCAGCATTTAGTTTGCAGTACAGTGTCTAGTCTTATTTTCTGCTCTTAAACTTTTAAAGTCTAAAATCCAATTTTAAAGGACTGGGACTTTTTTGCAGAGAAAAGAGAGTTTCCTACTTCGACGGCCTCCTCTCTTCATTGTTAACATTTCTAATTTAAGTTCTTATACATAAGTAAGTTCCATCTCTACTGAAATCAGTTGCATTATGTTGATGTAAATGAAATCAGGTTTAAATCAGGAGTTGGGGTTCTCATAGTCTGTTGATTAATTTTGAGTCTTCCAACTGCAATTTGGCAATTGAAATGAGCTGTGCATTTTATGAATTTTCTGTGGTGTTATTCATAGCTCAGCAAGTTCCAGAATAGATTTTTGCAATGGCAACAGCTAAGCACAACTCCTTTCATTTCTTTTCAAATCCACCTATTTAAATTTAAGTAAAATTGCTCTTCAGAATACAAGTCAAATTTTAAAATAGCATCTTTGTCTGAAATCACATTATCAAGCGTGTGTCTGCCTTTTTGGGTGTCTTGCACATTCTCTTTCCCCCTACACACGCTCATACCTGTTCCTGCCAGTGTCAGTGGGAAATCTGCTGAACTTTATCCAAATTCAAAGCTGCCCTGGTGTGGAATGAGGAGCAGCCCAAGGCTTGCTCTCACACTGTGTGCCAACACGTCATGTACAGAATGGAGCAGGAGGAGGCTCAAAAGCTTTCAGGGTCACTTTTAAGGGCCCTTGACTGAACAGATTTCAGTTTTAATGGTAGGTATTTTAATTCCTTAGGTGTGAGTGGTAAGTACTCAGAGCACACCATCCTCTCTATATTGCATGGCCTGCAGCCAGAGGTTGTGAAACACGTGTGTGGGTTCATTTTTAAGGGAAATTTTGCCCTGTGGAATTAAGGAAAAGCTGGTAAAAAAAGTGATGCAAGGTCTAAAAATCAATGTAAAAATGTAGAGATGTGGCATGTGGACACTGGTACTGTTTGAATTAAGTCATAATTTGCTGTGTATATGGGTATTGCAGCTTATTTGTGGAAAAAGGATAAAAACACCAGCGAGTGAACCGTGCCTGAAAATCTCCACTGAACTCACCTGGAAGGAAAATTCCCTGAAGTTTTGTCTGATGAAGCACTGGGTCTGGAACACGAGACAGAGCACACAGAGCAGCGTCGGGAACACGACACTGGGAGGGCAGGCACTGGTGTGCCCGCCTGTGATTCTGCCTCTACAGGAATATTTTCAGGGAAAAGGGGCAGAAACAGATCTTGGAAACATTTGTATTAAAGTGGGGAAAGGAACCGAAAATGTCTTTGATCCTAGAGGTCAGTTTGTGGCAGATCTGTAGGTCAGGTTTCACATTACGTGGGTGGACAAGGGTCTGGGCTCTCGGGTCTGCTGGAGACACCAGCACAGCACCATGAGCACAATCTGACCTCCAAACATTGTCACAGTTCATATGAATTCCCTCAGCCCCAAATCCTTGACACTAAGTCTTAAAGCTAATCCAGTAACTTCTTGTCAGTACACTGCCTCCAAGATGATGTAGCTGTCCTAGGAGTATGTGTTCCTAAGACTTAAAATAGAAACTTTGGGCTTTGTGACCTGATTCTGAAAGAAAAATCTGGTGCTGTCTACTGCTTCAGTGTAAATGTTCTGCCTGGAATACCTGGCACTAGTGGATAGGACGAAAAAAAGCTTTGGGAAGTGCATGTCCAAGCTGTCTTCTCCCACCCTGCCCCCTGCTCCTCTCCCTTGTGCCTCTGCACGTGTTTTATCTCTCCCAGCTGTGCCACCCGGGCCCTGCTGCTGCCGGGGTGTTACACCCTGCTCTTCTGGTGCTTGCACAGAATTTCCAGTTGTGTCCCAAATGTCGTGCCTGTCTCACACATCTGCCTGGAAACACCACGTGCAGCTGCTGAGCAGTTGCCTCAGCAAAGCAGCAAACTTTCATATTTTTTTAATCCACCCCAAAGCCAAGAAATCTTTACCAGCTAACAGTTTTTGGCCCCGGTGCTGAAGGCAGAGGTCCAAGGGGTGCAGGCCAAATCCCTTCAGCTGGAAGGTATTGTGCTGTTGTTTATTTTGGAAGCACAAATGCAATTGATTTTTGTGTTCAGTCTTCTGGTGTCACCAATTCCCAGGAATGAGATCTTGGCCTTGTGCATATAAGTGGAAAATATCCATAATTTTCAGTGAGATGGGGAGCTCATCCAAGTTCCGTCTGTGAACGGAGCTTCTTAGCAATGTATTACTGTGTTCGGGATGGGATTTGGCTGGGGTGGAAATAAAACAACTGTTGACTTGTCTGCTAGCAGTGGTTTCTGTGATTTTTTGTGTATTGGTGATACTTCCAGTGGGATTTCAGTGCTCCCATTGCCTCCCACTACTGTTTTGCTGAGGTAATTGTCTCATGGCTTGCAGCTTTGTCGGAATTGCACAAACTTCTCACATGCTGGATTTTTGAACAAATATATTGGTAAACCATTATTTCTGAAAATGAAAGTACATTTGTTAAAATTGTAATTATGCCTTTCTATTAAAAAATAATTGTCCTTCAAAATGTTGGAAGTACAAAGGAGTTGCTCCAACACAAAAAGCTTGGTGTGTCTGTTTTGGTAAAGACAGGACACAGTTTCATGAAGGTGCCTGTCTTGGGCAAGTGTTTTTGCTTCTTGCACCTGCTCCAAGGTGGCTAAAGCAAAGACAGGAGGGTGGCTGGTGGCTGATGTTGGGTGGGAATAGGGACACTGCTGTCCCGTGTCCAGGAGCACGATGACGGGAGCAGACTGAGGAGATGGGGACCTGAGCCGGGAAGAGTTAGAGGAGGGATGGACGAGCCGGGTGGGCGCACGGAGGTAACTGGGCTGTGAAGGCGGGGCTCAGGCTGAGGAGGGGAAGGTGCGAGGGGAGAAGCCCCGCCAGTGCCACGGGCGGTGCCTGTGCCCCGGGCTCCGTGGGATCTCCGGGCAGGTGCGGGGCTGGCGCTGCTCCCCGGGGCGGGGCGGGGCGGGGCAGCGCGGCCGCCCTCGGGCTCGGCAGCGGGGCCGAGCGGCGCCCGGGATGTTCAACCGGGCCGTGAGCCGGCTCAGCAGGAAGCGACCGCCCTCAGGTAACGGGGACCGGGGCGGCGACCCCCGGGCGAGCCCGCGGCCGCTCCCGCCGAGGACGAGCCGGGCTGCGCCGTGCTCCGGGCCGGGCTGCGCTGCCCGCGGCGTCGCCGGGGGAAGCGCGGGGCTCACGGAGGTCCCTGGGCCCCGCCGGCGGTCGGGGCCGGGGCCGGGGCTGCTCGGCGGCCCCTCCGCCCCTCAGCGGGGCCGCGGGCGATGCGCGCTCTGGGCGCGCCGGGGGAGCCGCGCGGCGCTTCCCGTGAGCGCGGAAGAGGGAACTGGGTCCTGCTCGGGCTTGCGCCGCGGCTGCCGCGTTTCAGTCGGAACTGCTGCTGTTACCGCGGCCGAGGCGACAGCCCGGGACATCACAGCGTGGCTGTTCCAACTCTAAATTGACTTTGAGGAGTTTGCCTTTGGAGGCAGCGTTTCTAGCTGGAGATTTCCAAGGAGTATTAACGTAGGACAGCATGTAGACAGGCGCTGTAACGCGGCTGTGTGTTTTGTACCCCCGATGCTGCGAGTCTGTCGGTTCCGAGGGGTGATGGCTGATGTCTGTCGCTGCTGCTACATTTGGGGAAACAGTTGCAATCTCCAAATCCTAGAAAATAACACTGTGTTTTATGATGTGCGGGAAGAAGTTGCAATCTTTCTAAGAAAAGCCAAGTGGGATCTTTGTCTAGAGTTGTTTGGGTTTTCTGGGTTTTTTTGGGTTGGGGTTTTTTTGGAGGGGGGAGGCGGGGAGGGGTTTTTTTAAAGGCTATATGTCTGGTGAACACTTCCAGAGATGCTACAAAAGAGGAACGTCCCTTTAGTTTCCTTCCTTATAGTTAAAAGTGGAATCCAGTAGCCATCTGTTGCTAGAGACAGTCAAAAGAGGATGTTGAGGCTCATGCTCTGAACACCCCACGCGTGCAAGGGACGTCTCTGCTGTAGCAAAAAGGTCTAAAATTCAGCTGCTGCTAGGACAGAATTGTTGTGCGAGGATTCATCCCCTGATGCTTGGATACATGGAAAGTAAGGGAATTTTCCCTTTTCAGCTGCTTGCTTATGATGTTTCCCACTGCTTCATACCTTGGATTTATTAATTCCAGACTGGTGATTGTTGCTGGGTAGGCATTCTGGTGACTGTAGGACAAGACGGTGTATTCAGAGTGCTTTTCAAGTAATAATAAAGACTCATAGCTTACGGATTCATGATCCAGGTGGATGAGGGGAGGAGTGGTCAGAAGTTCTTCAAAAAGAAATGGAAGTGGCTTTTCTTGTTGTACATCAGTGCTTAAACATAGAGTAAGGAATGTGCTGCTTGCATGGTACTTTTGTCGCTGTGAATGTTCGTGTGGCACTTGTTGTTTGTTAGGGAGCGTGCGGGAAGGAGATGGGCAGAACAGGCGACTGGGCAGGGATGTGTTCAGCAGGATTCTGTGAAGGGTGTGAGGCTGTGCTGCTCGATATGGTGCCACAAAGGCCGTGATATCAACAGCTGGAGAGTGCAGCAGCTTGGGAAACCGTTGTGGTGTGCAGTGCTCCTGGAAGGCAGAGTGATCAGCATGTCTAACTCAATCAGCCGTGCCTGAATCCCTCCGTTTGATGGGCTCCCGCAGGTTTTTCCTCTCTGTGCTTGTCAAAAACAAGGGCCAGGACTGTGAGTTCTGACCTGCAAAGTTGTATAAATTGTATATATTGATGGTATTGAGACTCCCTGGGATTTCAGTCCAAGTTCCTGTTTGGGGGATGCAAATATTTGGCATTTTTGATAGCGCCCTTCAGCTGATAATCGCGGCGTTATTAGCGCTGCGCTTACCGTTGTGCCGCGCACAAAGAGCCTTTATCCGCAGCCTGCTGCTGCGGTGCCATTGTGTGATGGGAAGGCAGCTTCTGCCAGGTTTTCCTCTAAAATAATGCTCCAGATAATGCAACGGCCTGTTTGCTGGCTTAGCATGGAGTGCTCTGAAGAATGGTGCTGTTAAAAGGAGCACTTAATCGTTTGCTGCGTTGGTAGGAGCAGCTGGCTGCTCCCTGCACATCGTGCGAGCGGCTGCGTCTCCGAAGCAGATTCCCAACTCAGTGGAAAGTTTGCTTCAGCAGAAACTCTTACAACTGTGCTCTGCTGTGCGTGCCTTGCTGCCTTTCTCTGCCTCTTTCTAACCCGTGTTAAACACGGCAAGCTCTGCTCTGAAATTTAATTAGCGTGTCATAATGTAATATATGTACCGTAATGTAAGAAATGTGGTTTTAACTTGTTTATCATCTGATGCACATTCTGTGTGTTACTCTTACAGGAATATTGGTGGGAGAACTGCCATTTTGTAATGCCCTTTGTGATGCACAAAATTATCTCCCAGTTTTTAGTAACAGCAAATGTCTGCCTTCCTCATTTAAATGATCATACAAATGTAGGTACATCTTGGTTGTTGTTAAACAATGGTATCAAGCTTGTTGTTTTCCAAGGCTGTATCACTTAACTCTATCAGTAGGTGATTTTAACAGGAGAAAGTTGTCTTTTTATAAATATCAGAAATAAATAGGTGTCAGGAGCATCATTCATATAATTACAGTGCTGTATTGCCTCCTCAAATGAATTGTTTCAGACTCATTAATTTGCAGTTCAGTGAAAGTATCATTTTAAGGTAATTTAGTAATAGAGATGGATTTGAGGATCAGCTTCTGGAGTCATTTGTGGGGAAAACCTCTTTCCTGCCTTTTAAACTCTTAAAAAAATTCTGAAAATCACATATTAAACCTGCTGCATGAAACCAGCACATGGAGCGGGAAGTTATGATCCTGACTGGGGGGATGTCAGGTCACTTTTGTATTAGAATAAATGTCGGTGATGGCATATTTAATGGGATATAATAAAAATACCCAGCACTTTTAATAGCCTCATAAAATTTCAGGGTGTTTCCTACTGTCACGTGCAGCCTATTTATGTTTGTGCTGAAGGGGAATGTTGGTGTTTTCTGGTGGTTGTAGAGGGACACTGGACATGGGGATCAATGGTGCCCAGCCTGGTTGTCCCCAGCCTGGTGTCCCCAGCCTGGTGTCCCCAGCCTTGGGGTGGGCAGTGCTGGGAGCTGTAGCCTGGGCTGAGCTGGGATTGCACCTCTGGTGGCGCCCAGAGCTGCCCAGCACCTGAGACATCCCACAGCCTCTGCTCTGGGGACATAAATGAGACAAGAAATAAATGGAATCAACAGAATAAATGAGGCAAGGGGTAAATGGAAGGGGTTGCAATGGACAGGCAATCCTTGTCTCTGTACCACAGTATTTTTTGGGTTGTGGGGAGCTGGTTAAGTGAGGAAATAAACTGAGTGACAGTGTCCCCTACAAGGCTCAGCAGAATGGACACTAGGAAGATGTCATGTAGGTCCTCCCTTAAAAAAAACAAATTTTGTTCTATTAAGGCTGTAGGAGGAGAATGCAGGGGAAAAGGGGAGTAGAGGGAGCAGAGTTTGGAGGCTGACAAGGAAGAGAGGGGGCAGAACATAAATGGAGGGGTAGAGTTGGGCTGTGCTGGGTGGGCTGGAAGTGAGAGGAAGATGGGGAAAATGATGATCAAAGAGGATAGAGAATGGCCAGCAGTAAAATGGAACATCAGTCAAAGCAGCAGAAGAGAAGCAGATTGATGTGTCCTGGGTTTGTAGAAGGACTTATTCTGGCCTTTGCTCACCAGAAATTGGGGGTTTTTAAGGGCTGCAAGGGCCTGGGTCTGCATTGTCTCATTGAAACACAAGCAAAGTAATCATTAGTGCCCACTTAGATTTGGCTGGAAAAGAAACGCTGGGAATCAAATGTTCCCCCCTTCTGTTGTGTGCTAAATCATGTGCTCAGTGAGGGAATGGCCTGGTTCTGCAGACCACGAGCAGCTGCACACACAAAGCTGCCATCCCTCTCCAAGGTGAGTGTGAATATAACAACACCTTCGAGCTCCTCAGAGGGTTTTGTGTTCTGCTGCAACACACTTGGCCATTCCCACTCAAATCTCACAGATTTTACTGAGATTAGATGCCCAAATACTTTGAGTCAGGTTTCTAAAATAAATTTTTCAAGTGCTAATCAAGAACCACATCCTTTTGCACGAAGGGGGGCAAACTGAGGCGCTGTTAACTCGCAGTGCTCTTGTCACATGTGGAGGCTGCAGCTGTGGTTTGGAGACAATCCTTTGGTTCTGGCTCATGACCTTTAAACTAGCAGAGAGTTTCTAAAACAAAATCCCCTCTCCTATCAAGGCAGAAGGGATGTTCATTCATTTAGAACAGCTGGTAAAACAAACAGACTCCACAGGTTCCTACCAACCAAAGATCAGGAGCCTCTGCTATCATGCCAATATTCTATGGGGCTTTAACTTCAGCATTATTTCCAGTCACCAACTGGAAAGGGCATCTCCTAGTGTGTATTTTTATTTATGTGTGTGTGTATATATATATGTGTGTGTGTGTGTATAAATATATATATATGGGAGTGTGTGTGTATTTCTGCAATTTCTGCGTAGAGAGTTTTTTGAGATACTTAGTGAGGATTAATTTTGTAGCGAAAGAAGGGTTTTTAGGGTTTGTAAAAGCAGAGCTTAAGCAGAAGTTATCCAGATCCAGATTTCCAGTAAGTTGGTAGGGAGAAATGAAGGAGTTATATAAATAGAAGCTCTACTGATTACAGTAAGAGTTTTGTGCATCCCTCCAGTGCACAGTGACCTGAAGTGCAGCTCTTATCCTTCTGACTTCCCTCCTGTGTTCCCAGGGCATTTTGTGTGTTAAGAGGAGAGGAGGCTGGGCACTTTGTGCCTGTGTTAGAGTTTTTCAGATGAGCAATAGCATTCCTGGAGTTTTTTCAAATAATAGGTTTTCTGAAGGGTAGCCAGCAAACAGGCTGGGTTTTTTTTTTTCCATCATCAGCCTCAAATGAAATGCACTTTTTCCTGGGATAGAGAAAATAGAAGCTGTATTCCACCTTTGCTATCTGTGAGAAGGCTGGCAGGTCAGAGGTGGGCACAGTCCAGTACACCTTATAAAAGGAGAATTTCAGGACTTGGAAACAAACAGTGAAATCACCCTCTTGCCCAAAACCAGGCTGACTCAGCTGGAGAGAGCTGGATGTCTCTCCTCCCATCGGACTGGGTTAATATCTTGGACTGGTTCTCCTGCTAATCAAACCATTCTTTTTCTTTCTCTCTCTGCTTTTACTGAGCATCCAGCTCTCAGTGATGATTCTCTTCTTAAAAACAAATTTCACGTGTGTGGCTGACCTTAAGTTCCTTTAGAGAAGCCAACACTATTGAAGTGCCAGAGCAAAATATGGACAGTGGTCATTGTGGCCCCCAGGCTTGAACTCCTATAAAACAAGGAGGTGCTTGACTTCCTATAAAACAAACAGTGTTTCCTTACATGCTCATGAATTATGTGTCTGTAAGGAATTTTTGCCTCCTTACAGGCAGAGCAGATTTCAAGTGTCTCTGTGTGTGTGTGCTTATTTTCGGTTTTATGGTGTTTTCTTTAAAGAGAGCAGCTGAAATCAAGAGTGCAGGATGAAATGGGGGAGACACCCATGTGGCTGATACTTGTCTTTTCTAAAGAAGATGCTGTTTTTTTTCCTTTTTTTTTTTTTTCCCCCAGAGATAAATGATGGTGAGAGCCACCCAAGCAGCAGCCACCAAACCCTGAAAGGAACCTTGAAATGGGCCACATCCCTGGAGAACCTCCTGGAAGACCCGGAAGGAGTGAAACGGTTCAGGGTCGATATACTAACTATGGATATTTACATCGAGCAAAATCCAGGTTTTAAAGCAGAATGAGCCTCAGCATGAAGGGTGCAGCAGTGCCAGCGCTGTGAACAGAGGCACACATCCCTCTAGACGTGTGCCCTGAGCAGAGCTGCAGCCATGCCACTGGCAGAGCTTCTGGGGTGGCACCTTTGGCCCCCTGCCACTGCAGCCTGTGCTCAAAAGGCACGGGGAAGGCTTTTGGCTGCACCTTCCTGATGGCATCTATGCTGTCTTGCAAGGATTAACAAGTTGCTGTTGGATAAAGTGCAGTCCCTGAGCTGCTGATCCCTCCTGCTGAGCATTATTTATCGCTGAGATCCTGGGCTCTCCTTCTCGCTCCTTGTCCTTAAGCCACGAGTTACCAGGAGCAATCTGATGACTCTGTGGCTCTTGCCGTGTGTTTAGCAGCTCTGCTGAAAATATTCCCTTTCAGTTTACTACAAAGTGTGGGTTGGTGCAGCTCAAAAAGGCTTGAAGTTTAATTAGGTGAGGGTGGTGAGTTGGTGTTTCAAGGCCTTCTTGCCATATTAGATGTAAGAGTAGGAACTGCCTTCTTGAAAGTGCTTTTGCCACACCGTGCTGATAAAATGCGCTGGGATAAAATGGTTTCCTGCCAGACTGGTTTGAAAAGTGAGGAAAATGAGAATTACAACATGCTGATTTAAAATTCTTAAAAAAAAATTAAAAAGAAGTAATCTTGGTGCTGTTTAATTCCTGGCATTAGTTAGTCTCTGTTTTCTAACACTTGAAGGAGAAAACTGATGATCTCAGAGCTATAAAAGTTTCAGTCATTATATCTCATAAATAAATTTAATGTACATTTTTCCCCTTCTAAAGCATGCCTCCCTTTTGGAGGAATGTGCTGTGTTTAAACAGCATAGAGAACACAGCTACATCTTCTGCCTCAGTTTGTTTAAGTGATTTTATTGCCACTGATAACCATGTTTAGAAACACTTTCATTTGTAGAGATTTTACTCATCACAAAAGTCAGAAAGGTGCTACGTGAGAATCCCAAGTGCTTTGTGGCTCTCATTAAAATAGTTCATTTTACTCACCTGCTAACGAATTCTTATATTTTTGGATTTCCCTTTGAGCAGTGGCTGTAAAAGTGCTCGAGTTATTTAAGGGAGACTGAAGAAACTCTTCCTGTTAGTTACTGATGTGGTCTGAGATTGGATGTAGCCCATCCTCCTCCTGGAATGTGCTTTCAACGTGCAGAAAATCAGAGTGTTCAGTATCAGTTCTGCAGATGCACAAATGCAGTGCTTCTGTGACACTGGGTTGGGTAAACTCATGGTAAAGTTAACTGTAGGCAGCTTCTAGTTCTAACAGCTGTAGTAGGAAGAGGAAAAAACAACTGAGAAATTGGGTCCTAACCTTTGTGTGTTTGTTTTTCCCTTTCCTAGGAATTTTTAAAGAAAGAATTCAGTGAAGAAAATGTTTTGTTCTGGTTAGCATGTGAAGAATTTAAGAAAACACAGGGAAAAAAGCAGGTATGTTTCCTGAATAAATTCTGCTTGTCAACAAAGTTTACTTAGCAGAGCTGGAGGTGAAACATCTCTGTTGCAAAATGTGCTTTGCGTGAATGCAAATAAATATATCTGAAGAAATTGCACTAAAATCATCCTGGTGGAATTGTTTGGAAACGAAGCTGGTTCTATTTCAAATCAAAACAAAGTGCTGAAATTGTCAAATTTCCCATGTTTTGAAAACTGAACTTTTTGTAGTTTCTAGGGAGTAGCAGAAGTTTTATTAATTCAGCAATGTTGCATCATGTCGTTTGCAAATATAAAGATATTTCATTCAGAACTTTTTTAGACCACAGCAGCTATTACATGGAAATTTACACCACTGTGATATCTTAGTGGAACATAAAAATAACAAATGGCCCAAACAAAAATATTTTACAGCACCAAAATGAAACATTTGGCCTTATCAAATTACAAGTTACAAAACAAAAGGGCTCTGTTTAAACTTTTTTGCTTAAATATTTATCCAAATTGATGTATACCTGCAGAGCCTTTTCATTTTGATGACAGCTCTATCTTTCCAGTAGGAAATATTCTGTTGGAAAATTTTTCAACCAGGCACCTCCATTAAGTTTTTTTTTTCCACTGCTTGGATCTTGGGTTACATTTAGATCCACCAGGAACACAGGATCCACTTTCACATTTAGACTTTGAAGCCCATAGAGTCAGGCCTAAAATATGTACCATGTTTTGTTTGCTTGTTTCTCAAAAAGTTTTTGTGTCTGGTGGTTTTTTGTTTGTTTTGTAGTTTTCTTGAGAAATTTCAGATTTATCTGCTCTTTAGGAGCTCATTCTGTCAGTATGAAATAAAGTAGTTTCAAAACTCCAAGTGAGTATCCCTGTCTTGAAAAATCAGACTCCTAGAGCTCTTTATTTTTTTTTAATCCCATTTTTATGATTTTTACCTGAACATTGAGTGCTGTGTCCAGCTCTGGGCCCTCAGTTTGGGAAGGACATTGAGTGCTGTGTCCAGCTCTGGCCCCTCAGTTTAGGATGGACATTGAGTCACTTGAGCACATCCAGAGGAGGCCACGGGGCTGGTGAGGGGCTGGAACACAAACCCTGTGAGGAACGACTGAGGGAGCTGGGGGTGTTTATCCTGGAGAAAAGGAGACTCAGGGGTGACTTTATCACTCTCTACAACTCCCTGAAAGGTGGCTGTGCTCAGATGGGGTTGGTCTCTTTCTCCAGGCAGCAGCTGGCAGAATGAGAGGACACAGTCTCAAGGTGCACCAAGGGAAAGGTGCTGGATATATAGGCTGGATATTAGAAAAAAGGCTGGATATTAGAAAAAAGTTTTCCACAGAAAGAGTGATAAAGTATTGGAATGGTCTGCCCAGGGAGGTGGTGGAGTCACCATCCCTGGGTGTGTTTAAAGCAGACTGGGTGTGGCACTCAGTGCCATGGTTCGGTTGAGGTGTTAGGGCTGGGTTGGACTGGATGATCTTGAAGGTCTCTTCCAACCCAGTGAATTTTGTGATTCACTTGGAAGAGGTTTAAGGGCCATTTTCCCACTCCTCATGGTGCCAAAAGGAATAGGAGTCAGATAGGAGAGCTGGGCTAGGAGAGGTGTTATGAAGTGCAGGTGTAAGAGGGCCATGTCCAGACTGCAGGGTTCCTCTCTTAAGGTCAGTCAAATATTGTCAGCTAAAAGAGTTTCCCAGCATATTTTCAACAACAACAAATTTTCCCTGCCTTTCCAAACAATGTATTTTGGGTAGGGGAGTCTATTTGCTGTAAATATCCTGTGTTTTGCACTGAAAAAAAATGCCCTCAAAACAATTTGCCGGGTTTAGCTGTGAGTATTTTTTGGGTATTGATAAATCCATAAAAATCCAACAATACTACTTTTTGCAAGAAGAGAGAAATGTTAAATTTGACTGTGAACTTTGTAACATTTAGTAATTCCAGTTTTGTGTATTCAGCTGCGTCCCTCCCTCATTAAGGCCCATGAATACAGAAAGTCTCTAGGAAAGAACAACCAGTCAGTCGACTTTTCTGTGAAGTCTCATGCTTGCAGTGCAATAATAATCATATTTTCCCTTGCTAAATAATTTCCATGTTTTTAGCCGGTTTAGGATTGCTAATTTAGAATGCCAGTACAGAAAATGTTCAAGTGATGCACAGGGGTAGGAGCTTGGTGAATCCTTCAATGAATTGTCAAATGAATGGACAGAGACTTCACTAGGTTTTATTTAGGTTAATTATTCAGTACCAGTTATTCCACAGTATGGTCAGCCTGGAGTCTGGTATTGCCCAAATTATTATAACTGGCTGAATAAATGTGCTTTAGAATGACACAGACTTACAGTAAATTTTTGTAGCTACTGCTTATGGGTGGCTTTGTTTAGATAATTTACAAAGCTAGGAAAAGCACTAAAAATAGAAATGTTTCCAGTGTTTATGGTAGCGTGAAGCGTGGATTTTTCTTCTGAAAGTGACTCTTGCAGAAATCCCTTTGCATCTCTCTGTTGTGTGCACAGTCTTCTAAAAACAGTTTTTTTACTTGTTTTATAATTGGCTTCTCCTTAAAACTGGTTTCCCACACAGATTAGCTCATAGACACTGAGTGTCTTGGTCAGATGAAGCTGATATCAATTTAACCCAGATTGGAGTGAGTCCAGAGGAGGCCACGGAGATGCTCCAAGGGCTGAAGTAGCTCTGCTCAGCCTGGGCAAGAGAAGGCTCCAGGGAGACTTTCCAGTGCCTAAAGGGGCTCCAAGAGAGCTGGAGAGGGACTTGGCACAAGGGATGGGGTGACAGGACAAGGGGAATGGCTTCAAACTGACATAGGGCAAGTTTAGATTTGGTGTAAGGAAGAAATTCTTTTCTGTGAGGATGGTGACACACTGGAACCCAGAGAGATGATCAATGCCCCATCCTTGGAAACATTCAGTGCAGGGCTGGATGGGGCTCTCAGCAATCTCATCTAGTTGGAGATGTCTCCTGTCCCTGCAGGGGGTTGGAAGTAGCTGAGCTTTAAAGTAATTTCAGATCCAAATCATTCCATGATTCTGTGAATGGGAATTTTTCCCCCTCTCTTTCTAAAGGATGAGATAAACTTTTCATTACTTGACGTGAGAGCGCTGGCATGGAATTCTGCTTGGTCAGTTCAAACTTGCCTGAAGGTTAAGCATCCATTGTGCCAGGGATATTTATTGCTTCTTTTCATCCTTTCTCTGCCAGCCTGGGGCAGTGTCTGGTTTTGTACAGGCTGCTGTTCCATCAGAGTGGGTGATTCAGGGAGCAGGGCAGATTTTTGGCAGCTGCAGAGCGAGGCAGCAGGCAGATTGCTGGTCTAGGCTGGTTTTGGATGGACTGGGTACAGCCCATCAACTTCCCCCTCAGCTCAAGGCACATCTCTGTAGCTCAAAAAAAAAAAATCAAAAAAACCCCCAGGATATTCCTTTAAAATTGAAGTTAAAATACAAATTTAGTGTTTAGTGAAGACTGAGAAAGCAATTGGGTCAAGTCCACTTGTGCCAGTGAGCTCTGCTGCCACTCATGTGGCCCTCGTGTTAGGGCATGTATTGAACTACTGAAATGGGAGTAGTGGGGATAAGGGAATAAAATTTAACTTTAAATATTTTGTTGGAGTTAGTCATATGTTGTTGCATTTGTGTCTGTTAATGAAATAAACAACATGTCAGTCGTGCTGCTTCCCGTGGTTTAAATGTTTCTCCTCTTGCAGCTGAGCTTCAAAAATAAATTACAGATTGTCATAAATGCTTCCAACATCAGGGAACATTTTCAGCTATTGCTAAAACCCACCAAAATGTCCACGTTGAAGTTTTGTAGTGAATGATTCCAGAACAAAGTCCTGTACCTTCAGGAGTTTCTGCTGTTGCTTCCCATGTGGAATGTAGCAAGGGTTTAGCAGTGCTGGGTAATGCTGCACAGCTGCTGAGTGCTGGGAGCATCTGGGGCTCCCATTCACATCATTCGGGAGCCACACATGCTTGGGAGCTGAGTTTGACCTTAGGAAAGGAAGTGGGAAAGAATATTGTATCCACTTGGAATAGCGAGGGGGGGTTGCTGCAGACAGCACTCGGCACTCCAAATGGGAATCTGGCACAGGCACTGGGGACAGCACACAGATGGGACTGGGGACTGCCAGAAATCCTTTAATAACCACCTGTGAGCAAGATTCCAGTGAAAGAGCTGTTTCAGTTCCAGAGTCCCCTGTGCTCAGGCTTTAGTTTCAGGCTGATGCAGAGCAGAGAATGTCACCGAGTGAGCAGGGACAATCTCTGCCTCCTCCACCTGAACCCTGCTCTGCCTGAGTGACATTTGGGGGGTGTATGAGCACAGTGGCAGCTTTAACTGTTCTTTCTTTTTAAAGCAAATTATAGGCTGTAGTTAATCAGCTGCTGTACTACTGAAGCATAGACATAGCAGAACAGTTCTATTTGCAGCAGAACCTGTAACGTTCAGCTGTGCATTTCCACCTTTCCCCACTGCTATAAAGCCAGGTCCTCTGTGTCTCTGCAATGGCCTCCTCTCCCTGCCACAGCTCTTTCACTTCCTTTCTTTGTTATTCTTCCTCACAAAATCCAAAGAGCCTCCCTGTTTCACCAGCCTCCCACACAGTCCTGTTGTTCCTCTCCATGCTCTTTAAACTTCCTCACGGTTACTTCTAGTTTTGTGTTCCCTCTCAAGCCTCCCTCTGCTCTTTCTCTGCAGCGCCCAGCTTGCTCCTGTGTCCTTGGGCAAGCAGCACCTTGTGCTGGGGCTGGTGAGGAGCTACATCTGCCTTGATTAGGCAGCAGTAAAGAACATTCTGGCAGTTCAAGCAGAGCAGATAACTGTTGAGCACATACTGCAACTTTTCCCTTGGTGTGTGTGCTGCTTTTTCTTTCTCTTTCTTTTCTCTTGCTGATTTTCCATTGACTCAGCAGGAGGGTAATTTTTTTTTTCTCAGTCCTTTGCCCCTCTCTCAAGCATGGTTGAAATCGGACAGTGGGTTTAAAAGTCGTTTAGGTGGGACTGGCAATACAATGGCTCGTGCAATAATAGCTGAAGGCCCTTTACTGTGGCAGCATTAGGACATTAACTTCACCACTTAGAGCAGTCACACCTTTGATCCCTTGGATTAATTGCCCATTTAGAACAGAAGTGGCTGACCCAGTCCTCCCTGAGCTGTGAAGCACGTTGGAAATTGTTAAAAACAGTTCATTGTGACCTGATGCACTTGACAGGTAATGTTCTACCCACCAGATGAATAATGAGTTTTAAAAAGGAATACTAAAGAACGGGTGTCCCCTTCAGCAGTGAGAGAGCCCCAACTCTTTAGGCCTCCTGAATGCTCAAACACATGCAGCTCTTTTCTTCTAATTACCCCCAAATGTAAATGTACCTCAGATGTAAAACATGGAAGTAATTCTGAGACTCCTTCATGGGCAGGGTTTAAATGTTCCCTTCTCCAAGCCCTATTCCCATCAAAGGCACAGTCCTTCAGCTGGTGCTGCTCTAGAGCTGTGGCTGCTCATTAGAGTACCCTGGGGACACCGGGGAGTGCCCAGGGCTGGGGATGGCCCACAGCAGCTGCTGCTGGGATGGATCCAGCATGCAGAATTCAGATTGCAGCAGGGGGCTTGGCTCTTGCCTGGCTTGGTTCTCTTCTCCCTCTCTGGCTTCCTCTCATCCAACCATCTGGCTAAGGGGCCTTTCACTGAACTTCAGAGGGTTGTGGCCACTCACTGCTTTGAAGCTTAAAGATGCTGGTGGGGTCAAGATGTTATTGCTGTTACTGGTTTGACAAGCTCTGAAATCAGGGCAAATACCAACAAACAGCTTTGTGCAGTTCACACCCTTATTTATCAACTCTCAGAGGCTGTTGAGAGTCTTACCTTTGCCAGTTAGCCAAGTTGGTGTTTTCTTTAATCATGGAGTGGGTGTTGTAGGTGAGCTGCTCTGAGGTAATGGTTAAGACAAAGTGTGTGGTGTGACAATGTTATCTGGCAGTAGCAGGGGTTATACACTAACTTCACTGAATTTTTCCTTGTAGTCAGTTCCCAGCTTTTCTTCCTCTGTTTTTTTGCCCGTGCTGATGATGTGTTAGGAAAAACATTTGTCTCGAAAGCAAAGACAAGGTGTAGATGATGATGCTGAGCAGTTTCACACTGGCTGCTGAGATTCAAACCTGCTTACTGCTCAAAAATCCAGCTTTACTGCTGAGATTCAATCAGCCCAACCTGCTGTAACCTACAAGCTGAATTCTGGCAGCTCTCACTGATATCAGTGGAGCTTTTGGCCTGCAGGGGTATTCCTCTTCCACTACAAATGAGCATACACAAGTGAGATAAACCTGATACAGAGGGCATTCCCACAGCAAATAATCCCTTAAAGAATCTTTAATTCTTTTGCAGATGCAGGAAAAAGCTAAAGAGATTTACATGACTTTCCTGTCCAGTAAAGCTTCCTCCCAAGTGAATGTTGAAGGGCAGTCCCGTTTGAGTGAGACCATCCTGGAGACACCTCACCCTCTCATGTTTCAGAAGCTCCAGGACCAGGTAAAGTTATTTACTTCAGTAACACATTTCCATTCATTTTTGTCTGGTTTTAGTGAACTCTGCTTTCTAGCCATGGCATGGATTGAACAGGTAAGCACAGAGCTGGGTTGCTCCCATGTTGGGGATATTAATGCAGCTGCTCTGGGATATTCCAGGTTCTTGGCCCCATCTCACTACAACCAATTAATTAAGAGACTCAATACAATCATTCTAATTCCAGCTCAGGACTTTCCCGGAAAACTGGATGGAGTTTTCTCCTGGATTCCTGCGTGGGTAGCTTGAGAATCACCCTAACTCAATGCCTTTGTCTTCCTGTGTATTCACTTGTTCTGAGTCATTGCTGATGTTTGTTTCTGTAGTTGCCACTGGTTTCCTTGAGAGCTCAAATTTCTTCGTTTTATTTTGCTTAGGTTTTTATGTTAGTAAGAATATAACACAATTTTCTGAAAACCCTCCTCTTCTGCAACGTGCAAGACTTAGAGCAGTTGGTTTCTGCTTTGCCTTTCCCTCAAGAACTTGGGAGGTCTGATAGAAATTAGAAATCTTGCAGGCATGTCTTTAGGTGGTAAATTTTCTTGATATTTTAGCTGATTTCAAAGCATAAGTTATGAAGTGAGTCATTCTTATCTGCAGCTTTGCAGCGCTTGCAGTACTATTTTTAATTCCTGTACCATCCTCAGGACTACCTGTATTTTCCATTTGGCTCTTTCCTTTTGTGGAGAAACAGCACAGTGATTTAAAACAGTGTTTTCAGCCCACTTCCATCAGGTATTGAATACATTGGCTGGGCACTGGCTGGGTCACTTGGAGGGGTCTGAGGAGCAAAGGCTCTGCTGTTTTTCAGGCAGATTCCAAGACAGTAGAAATGTCTAAACTGAAATCTAATTTCCATGTGAAGAAACAGACTTTTTAATGGAAAAAAGTTCTGACTTGGGGGAAGGGAAGGAAATGTTCTGATAGACAGATCTAAGCGCTGCAGTTCAGGATGAGTGACTGTGAGAGCGAAGCTGGAGAGAATACTGGAGTTAAAATATATTTTATATTTTATAAATGACATGCACACGGAGAGCCGAGGATTAGTAATACCTGAACTGGAACCATACTGGACTAGGGGCAGAGGAATCCCACTAGTGTGGGAAGAAATTCTGCGAGCTTTTAAAAACAAATGCAGAGCATCTGTGGGACATTGCAAGTTTCCAGTGCTTGAAGCCTACTGTTTATTGCTGTTAGATAATGGCTCAGAAGAGTTATGGTCTTCTCCAGTTTTCAATCCTTATAAAGTTATGAGGAGTGGTGTAATTTGTTCTCTGAAGAGCAGTGTTAACCACTGCTGGCTCAGTGGGTCTGAAGTAGAAAAAGGCAGAGCTGGGAGGCCACTGGTGCACAGCAGTGCTGGGAACCAGAGCTCCAGTTCTCCAGAGAGCTCCTGCTCTGGCTGGGGATGCTGGTGGGGTGTGGGCTGGTGCTCATGGGGTGGCCCTGACTGCCCCCAGGCCAGTTGTTTGTGCTGAATGAAGTGTCAGAGTGGTTCAGAGAATTCCATGTGCCTCAGAATACTCGTGGGGTAAATGTTCCTGCTCCTCAAAGGCGGTGAGAGGAGGGAGGGAGGGGGAAAGAGGATTCTGCTCTGGCACGTGATTATGAGCTCTGCTCTGTATATTTGGCTGACCAGACTGCAGAAGATTTTGATCTTCAGTGCTCTTTTCTCTCTGGGAGATGCTTTAAGTGATACCAGGAACAAGAGGGGTCTATGTTCTTAACACAGGCGTAACATTTTAACAGGAAGTGTCTCCCTTACAACTTTTTTCTCTTGAGCTGGTTGGATAAATTTAATTATATTGTAGCTTGCCAGTGCCAGGAGGTGTAAATTGACTTTTTTTAACTCAGGAAAAGTTCAGACCTTGCAGATCAGGCAGAGTGAGTGGTTTGGGTTTTGGGGTTTTTTTCCATATTCCAATATGTAGCTTAAAGAATAGTATTTCCACTCTTTAGACATGAATTTAAATATTTAAATATGTAAACAAATAGTGGTTAGTAAAACCCACCATGTAATTTGCTTGTGAGGGTGCTGTTTCAGCAAATGCACAGACAAGAACAGTCAAGTTTTAGGTGTTGGCCTGTATCTGTCCAAGTTCCTCGAGGATGTGAACTGAAAAAGAAGTTTGAGATTGTTTTTTCCCTCCTAGCACAGAGTTGTATTACCTGACTGTACTATCAGTTAGAGGTGAGGCCTGTAGAGGTAAAGATGAGTTATCCACACATGGAGTGGCCACATCTGCAGGTCAGAATCCAGAAATTTGTCTTGGAAATTCAGTTATTCTGAGTATCATAAAACAGAATCAGTCCTGAAACATGACTCAGAGAGGCTCCACCAGTGAAATAATACACTGAGGGTGAGGTTTTGGTTTTGCCTCAATTATAGTTTGGAAGTTTACTTTTTTTTTCCCTTCCCCTCTGTTTCAAGTACAAGCAAAATATAGTCCTGACCTTGACACCTGAACAGATTCCAGGCTCCTCTCCCAACCCTTTTGTTTTCAGAAAACTCCAAGAGAGTTGTAGTTTTTGGATTTTTTTGTCTGCAGTGGATAAAAATAGAAGAGCAGCAGTTATGCTGAGGGATGAGCCTGAACTCAAGCCCTGGGAGAAAAAAGCTGTCCTTCATGTTTCCAGGCTGGCTGTGAGAAGCTCTGGGCCTAGTGAAAAGTGTAATTACTCAAATTTAATCCACCAGGAATTTAAACCCACAATTTTACTGGCAAAACACATCTGTACCAGGTCAGCTCTTTGCGGCAGGTTCCTGCAACATTTCTCGTCTGGCCTGAGACCAGTCTTGGCATTTGGTCTAAAAAGGATGGGAGGATTGGCATAGGTTTAATTGGCCAAACCAGTTGTTTCAGTATTTGTGTAAATTATATTCGATTTCAGAAATTATTCAGAGGCTTTCCTTAGTAATCCAGGGCTCTGCAGGAGTTACTCTGCAGCATTCAGGAGCCAGAAAGGTGTGTAAAAGGTACCTCTCTTTCTTCACAGCTCTGCTCTGTCCTCCTGAATGCCTTGCAGACACCCTGCCAGGAGGATCTGACCATCCCACCTTCAGTGTTAGGTGTGCAGAGTTGGCTGTTGTGAAAGCTATAATTTGATTTTTAAGCTAACGTGGAGGTTATTGCCAAGCAGTGACCATGGGACCCACAGCACTGCCTGCTATCTGCTGCCCCTTGGAGAGCTGGAAGTGCATTTTTTTAAAATGTCCTGCTCTATAGTAATGCCCTGGTACAAACAGAAGGAAAGTACATTGGGATTAATGCATCCTTCTCATTTGAAATCTCATTTTACTGAGGTCGTTTGCTTTGTGCTCTTTTCCCCCCCTCTTCCCAGATATTCAATCTCATGAAATACGACAGCTACAGCCGCTTCCTGAAGTCAGACATATTCCTAAACCACAAGAAGAGCGAGGAGCAGGAGGAGAACTCACCAGAGGCTCAGACTGCAGCTAAAAGAGCATCAAGAATTTACAACACATGAGACACGATGGATCTCTTCAGGAGAGGCAATACAACAAGGAAATTACACTCAGGAACAGTCTAGGTTTATAGCAGTTGCATTTAGGGCTTGGAAAGCTCCAAACCTTTTTAGGAGATACTTACCTTCTTAATTGCTTGAATGACTAATTGTTTTTTGCATGATAGCTATTAACCAAGCACTCATGGAAGGACTGTTTCCCAGCTCAAAGGCTGAGGTATTCCTCCATTGCATGAATTGCCTTTCATAGTTCACAAGTTAAAATGCTTTCAGTCCTTGTATTTTCTTTTGTGAGGCATCTTGGTGATGAGAAACGGGAGATAGTGTGGTTGGGTTTTTATTTTTGCCTTGTAATTTTTATTTGGGACTAGCTTTTCCATCCTGAACTGCTGGGAGAAGCAGTTGAGGAGTACATTTCACATTAGTTTGTGGGTGAGTCATTCACAGCAAATTTAATCATAAAGGGACAGCATCTTTCAGGGTTAAGCTTAGTAGAATGCAATCTCTTCCTGTGTGATTTTGTTCTGTCAGGGTGATGTCTGTTTTGCTTTGTCTTTATTGCTAAATCAAAACACTTCCCTAGTCATGATTTTAATTTTTGTATCTCCTAAATTTCCCCTATTTTTTTTTTTTTTTTTGCATTAGACAATCACCTTCCTGAGAGGATGGGATAACCTCTATTCCCTTGGGAACAAAGGCCCTGAAAGAGACAGAATCTCTGAAGAGCTCCTAACTGCCATTAGGAAATGTGACAGCAAATAATTAAATCTCTCTCTCAGGGCACACTGATCTCAGCAAAGCTTGGCTTTGTCCCTCACACCAGTGTGACATCAGATGCTGCTATCAGGAGGCATCTGCTCTCTCCCAGGTCTCCTGAACAATCCTGCTCTGTGCAGCAGCAGAGCTTTGGCAAAGGACCAACAACCCAAATCTGGTTTTGTTTTACTCGATTTTTTTCCTGCTAAAATCACCCTTCCGGGTTTTGCTTGCCCCACTCAGATATTTCAGGGTTCCCTAACTGTGACTTTGGAGAGCTGCAGTGGGAACAGGGAGTTGATTTTGGGGTTCAGCCACTCTCCCATCCAGCTTGAGAGCAAGGGGAATTTATTTCTGCCCTGTGCAATCAGAGGTTGGTAGAGAAAGGCAATTCCCAATGAGCACTCCATGTTGTCCTGGGAATGTGTCAGCACTGAAAAGCACATTTTGGCATAGACTTTTTCTTGTGTTCATATATTTTTTGATTAATTCACTGCAGTGTTACTAAATTGCATTTTAAGCTGGGAAAGTGTATTAGCTACTTGCTCTATTTACAAGCTTTGCAGCTGTAGTCTGGCTGTTTCCCACTCTCTCATTATTTACTCTTCCATTTTTTGCACTGCTTCTCTTGAACTTTTGTTTATGTGCTGGCTAATCCAAATGCACAGTTAGCTTCTGAACATTTTGTACTTTTTTTTGGGGGGGGTCAGAAAGGCCAGATATGTTTCATGCGCGCTGTCACTATCAATATTTAAAATCTATTTGTCATTTTTAGAATGCAAACTCCCTTGGTAGACTTGATTGTTTCTTTTATCTCTGAGCCGCTCTTGCAGGTCTTGTGTAAAGAAAATTGTTTCCATGGGCTTTTCCCTAATTAAAAGTGGGGACGGGAGTTTTCTGATGCTTCCCCTAGAGCTCCATGCCCTGTTCATTTTTAGGAAGTCAAAGGAGAGGTCAGTGCCTCCATATGCATGTTGTAAGGTGTAATTCTTATGCACTGAGTTCATGTTCTTTTTATGCTCTTGAAAGATTTGATGGTGAAGTCATATTACTTCAGGCACTTTCAGTGGTATTTGACCTCATGCTTAAGCTGTATTTCAATGTTTTACTGAATAAGAGTGAACTAAACATGTGCATGAATCTTTTTTTTTTTTTTCCCCTCTGATGGGGCCTAGGAAATGGGATGATCCAGTTCTGGACTTGCCAACTCTTTGTAATCTCAGGATTACCTCTTTTGAAAATCCACTGTAATAACAAACCCTTACTGCCTGCCACAGCAGAGGACAGAACTTCTGATAGCATTGAAGCCCTTGGGAGTGGGCAGCTTAACCAGTTTAGGCCTTGGGATTTGTATTTTCCCAGTGTTTGCTGCATTAGCCTCAGTGATATTGAAAAATTCAGCAAGGGGACATTCATGGGAAAAATGCAGAACGAGCTCTTACCACATTCATCACATGGATGCACAGCAGATTCATTTTTAATCATATTGATTTTAAAAATGCACGAGCAAGGGAGAAGAGTCTCTGGCTATCGTGTTTTAAAATGGTAATAATAGAGAATAAAACCAGGAGCCATATGAACAAAGGTAGGGTGTTAAAGAGAGAAAATAAGTTTGTAGCTGCTTATGAGCAAGACTTTCCTTGGCAATATGCTCCCCATCAGGTGCTGCCTTTGCTTGCTCAGAGCAAATGCCCTACATGAGTAGACACAAAGGTGCTTTACACTACCACGAGACAAAATGGAAATGTGTGTTTTAGCAGCATCTCTAATCCTATGGTGTTTATCTCAACACCTATTATGTTTCTAACCTAATGTACCTTAACCCACAAAATTCTTAATCTTTGAGTTGCTCTTTTACCTCAGAGGTAAAAAGTTGAGTGCAGCATTCTCTTGGTGGTGCCTGGGTTTGTTTGGTTCCTCTACAACACCAACAAGTAAACTTGCAAGGTGCAGAAAGCAAAGGTGTTTTTCCTATTCATTAGATAATCGGTATTTTTCAGTAAAAGGGCAATCAAATCAAAACCACGCAAGCAGATGTCTGTAATTGCAATTTGTGTATATGTGAGGAAAGTTGGTAGTATTACAAACTTGCTTCTGGAAGTAGGTGACACTTGCTCCACGTGGCACAGAACAAATTACACAGACAGAAAAAAGAACTGTTTTCCCAGGAGTAAATCCCTCATTCCAGGAACAGCTGTAAACATTGCATCCAACCTCAGGCTGTAAGTTGGTGCTCAGAGTTGCTTTATGTAGAGATTAAAGATAGATTCCTCTTCACAGAACTTACACTGAAGGTATGAGCACACAAAACAAGCAAGAGAAGTTTCATGCCTGATTGCATGCCTTAAACTCTACCCTATTTTGTGTCTCTCAGCTAAAAAATAAAAATATTCTACCAATACACTGAATCTGTGTGCTGACAGCTCTTTTATGTTCCAAACAGAGTTTGGGTTGAGATGGCTTTCATGTCCCATAACTATCCCATTTTCAGCTCTCAGTCCTTGCTAACAGTTTACACTCTGTCCTAGTGTGTAGGTGTTTTTTCTTGGAAAGAAGGAATGGCACAGTGGGGGTCACTTGTGGCTGGGCTGTGGTCTGAACAAATTGCTCCAAGTCACTTGAACAGGAAACCTGCTCCACCTCCCATTTCTTTTGTTCCTGCTGCTTTCATTGCACTTTCTACCCCACTGGCGTGGAGAAGGAGGGTTTGAGAAATCAGAGGGAGGGAGAGAAAAAGATTCTAATGTTCCTGTTTGGATAACAGTTTGGAATGTGCTTGGTTTTTTACTGATGGTTCAGACATTTTCAGTGGGTGGCATCTGCATCTGGGTTAAAAACTAATTAGGTCTGTGATGCAGAGAGGCCCTGTATAATTCTGTGACTGGTCCAAAGCTGAAATGTGGTATCTACTCCCTTTTATAAATTGTTTATAATTCTTTTCATCCTCAAACAGGGCAGCAAGTCTTCCAAAGTCACCCATTTTTGCCAAACGCCTGCCCCTGACAAACCACAAGCGCAGTTTACACGACAGTGATCATTTCTCCATGCCGGAGTTAGTTCCTCTTGTTTTGCATCCAGCACAGCTCATGTCCCAGGGCTTTTGGCAAAGGCACAGTTCAAAGCGAGCTGTGGGGCATCCTTCATCCCGAGGATTTCTGTGACTTTGCTGTGCTGCCATACAAGTGCTCAGCAGCTGCAGCCACAATTCCAGTCACTCCAGTTTGGCTGTAATTAAGCGAAGGATGCTTCTCATTAGGGCTGTCATATCCTGACTGATCCCTTTGCAAATCCAAGGCAGCCAGGAGTTAAAAGGCTCCCCATTCCAAGGGGTTTGGGGTGGCGGGGGAAGAAACAGGGAAAAGCAGCATGTGGCTGCTGGTGGTGTAGCCCTGGCCAGGCCCTGTCCTGCCCAAGGTGGATCCTGGAGGTCTCAATAAGGCCCTACTTTATTCTCTAACTCCAGTCTCTGTTTCAGGTCAGCCTTCCCAAGCTGATCAGTCATGAGATTTTACATTTTTGTAAGTTTTGGTCTATTTGCATATTGGGATTTAATTGTCCAATTCCAGCTTCAGGTTGTGAGGTCTCATCCTTCTTGTTTCTCCCTTCAGTCCACCTTTGTTTGTGCTTTTGGGCCTGAAAGTTGTGCTTGGTCTCCAGCAGGAAAAGGATTTGTTTTGTGTCCCTGCTCTGTGCAGAGCTGAGTGACACTGAGTGTGAGCTCAGAACTGCACCCCTGGGCAGCACAGAACCTGAAAACAACGAAAGCTAAAATTTGAGGTACCCGCGGGAGGAATGGGACCACTGCCAAATTTAGCAGCACCCTCTCCTGGCTCTCGGCTGAATAACTCGTGGGGATTTTGGGCTTGGAGTGGGAGTCCGAACAGGGAAAGGTCGCAGCTGTTTGTTCCTCAAGCGCAGCGTGCTCAGCTCGACCTTTCTGTCAGCGGGAGCTGCGGCTCAGTCAGAGCACGGGGTGAATGTTGAAGTGTCTCTGTTTGTCACCAAAGGCACTTCAGATCGCTCTGATCAACACTTGGGGGGATCCCCGTGCATGAGATTAAAATTGCTTTGAAACTCGGCGTTATAGAGCAGATCAGGCTCCGGGCTCCCGGACGAGTTTGGTGACACAAAACCGCAGGAAAAGGGCCGCAGCTGACCCTTCCCTGAGCTGCTCCTGCCTTGTGCCCGTCTGAGCCACCCAAAGCCGGGACATTTCCTGCAGGGAGCCGTGACCGGCGTGCTGAGTGCTGCAGCCTGGGGCACAGGCTCTTGCCCTTGTTCCAGCCTTTCCAGAGGGCAGTGTGCCCAAAATTCAACCCCCTGCCTGCCTGCACTCCGGGGTCGCCTTCTGTGGTTTCACTTTGCACAGAACTCTGCAAACCAGCAGGAAAGGTTGGCTGGGAAGAGCAGGGCTGGGAATGGGGATGATCCACTGCTCCGTGTCTCGGGCAAGCACCAAAACTGCTGTCAGGAGGATGTCCAGACTCAGCGGCTTCTGCTTTCTTTGCCATATACATTTCAAGCAGAACCTGTCAGTTTGTCCCCTTAGCATGGCAACACCTCATGGCACGTTTTCCCAAGGAATTCCAGGTGCTGCCTGGCCAGACCCCTCAGCCCATGGAGGATTGTGGTGGTCGCTGGGTCTTGGACAGGGTGATGTGCCAGGCTGCACTTCAGCTGGCAGCAGCTGAGCTCAAGCACTATCAGCATTAGCAAATGTGCTTTTCATCAGGCCTATCTCAGCTGGTGAACCATTTGATTAGATAGATTTCAAGTGTTTTTCCATGTCATGACTAAGACGAGGTAGGAACTTGAAATATTTGACCGAGCTGAAGCTCTCGCAGAGTTACCAAAAAACACACTGACTTGGCTATAAATTGAAAGCTTCCAGGTTCTTTCTCAAGCTGCAATCCAGAGGAACAGCTGAACATAAATTTTTTCTTAGTTCCTGTTCTGTATTTACTGATTTCATAATTTTTCCTTGGTTTGAATACTAGGTTTAGACATTTTTTACACCTCTGCACTACACACAGGATAAACAATCCTTTTTGCATACCTGAAATGCCACAGAGATGGATCTGACAGCAAAGAGCATAGAGGAGAAGCTCCTGCCCCTCTTAGTCTGTAAAAAGATACCAAATAATATGAAACCCCAAAACATGAAGGACAAAAGGCAGCACTGCTACAGCTGTCACCAAGACTGAGAATCTTAGTACGTGGTGAGACCTCAGGGGCAGAGTTTTGGTGCTGGTCATTCCCTGAATGAATGGGAAACCCATCTCTGTTGCTCTTCTTGCAGTGTTCAAGCAGTCACTGTTACAAGCTGTTCTCAACATCCTGACCAGGCTCCTTGGGAAATCCCCAGGCCCAGGGAAGACCTGTGGGATTCAAATTGCAGTCTAACCCCATAATGAAGATAATTGGGCTCACAGAACCCTGCCTCTGACTGCTGCTCACTCCACATCTTGGACACCATTTCTCATTAAGGAAGTATGAAATTACCAGGGTTTTTTTTTTTTTTTTTTTAAAGCAAATCTTTTATCCTGAAGCCAGGAGGGTCCAAGCTGTGTGTTTCATCCTTTCATTCCTTTTTCCCACCCACTTCCTTTTCTACTGTAGAGAAATAAGTGAACTCTTTGTGATCTCTGCTTTCAGGGGGTTTCATCGCCCAAGCTGCTCCGTGGATTATCAGCGACTTCCCAGCTAAACAGATGGCTGGAAGTGACAGCAGTGCTGCAAGGAATTAAGGAAATTATTTCCATCTCGGGACTGGTCTCACTCACTACGTTATGCAGCTTTTAAGCATTTTCCATCCACTCAGATGAGTACTTGTGTATCATTTACGGAATGCGAACAAAATCCCTCTGAAGCAAAATTTCCAACCTCAAGGCGAGTTGTTGTTTTTGGAGTCATCACTGGGGCTTGGGCAAAGGCTTGAGGGAAATCCTATCCTCTGTAGCTGGGCCAATAGCACTGCAAACTTAAAGATGATCTGTCTTTTTCTGAGCTCAAGATTAGGCAGTGAACCAGCCTCTCCCTGAGCCAGTAGCAGCAGTCAGAAAAAACTACTGAGTGTGGCAAATTTTTTTTCGTAATTGTTTGCGTTTGTCTTTTTGACTCTTTGCTCTGGTTGGCCAAAAATTCCCTTTCATGTGCAAGCATGGAATATTCTTCTGTGAGAGAAGAGCTGCCAAAACCTGAATCAGTCTTTTTTTCTTCTTCTTCTTTCATTTTTGAAAAAGAGAGGCTACAAGTTAGGAAAACAGAACTGGGAAGTGCTGAGCCTCTTCAGGGCTCAGCATTTTCAAAGAGGGTTGCCAAAGGATGCAACAGACCCCCAGAGGGGTGGGAGTGGATGGAAAGTGAAAGCTGCAGGGCTGGGAACTGCCAAAGGTAGATCCTGTTCAAGGTTACAGTGCTAAGGATCAGCTGCCCTTGTGCACATAACTGATGTCCCAACAGAGCTCTCCAACTGCACAGGAAAAGGAGGAGAAAAGTCAGGTTTGGGGGGTTTTTTTGTATTTATCAGTTTCAAAAGGACTTCATGGTGTGCTAAATAAAATCGAGAAAGGTACAGTAGTGACCAAAGTGACATAGACAAAGTGCACTCAGCCAAGTTCCAGTTTTGTCTTGTGTGAAATGACTGATGAGACCAAGACTGGGAGAGCAGGGGAGCTCTAACTATACCCTGAAAACCATTATTTACCTCACTGTTGTTTCTTAATTTGCCTCTGGGTGGGTGCAGCTGGGAACTAACATCTCCAAAATCATGATATGGGTATGTCCTGACAACTTTAATTTTATTTACGTGGCAGCAATCTTCTATTAAGCAGCATTTTGCTTCAAGGCACGTCTTGCCTCACCAGGATGGGAGATTTATGAGCATCTGGACTAGAGCAGAATGAAGCACCCACTTCCCAGAGGATGTGCAGACACCACACCCACCCTCTCTTTGGTCTGTGTGGTCTCCACCCTGCTCCTTCACCGTCCCATTTTGCACAGGCATAACGTGCACCAGGATTATTATTACTCTTTCCCCCCTCTTCATATTCCCCTTTAAAGCTTATAAATACAGTGGGCAGGAGTGCTTGCACCTCAGGACCACAAACCCTCCTAAATACCTTACAAAACCCACCAATTTTCAAAAAAAATGGGAAAAACGGCAGTGATAAGAAAGAGAAGTAGTTGTTAATGAGCTGACAAAAGGAAAATCACAGCTCATAGTGTGGTGAGCATCACTGTTTTCCATGTAACCTGTTCCATGATTATTTTTTCCCCCCTAACACTGGGCTGTACTACACAGTTCTGCTTCACCTCTGCTTTGAAAACAAAGACGAGGGTTTTGCTTGGGGGTATTTTTTGGTTTTATTTTTTTGCCAAAAAGACTAGAAGCTAAGGTTTCAGTTTGCTGCTGCTGCAGCTGTGCTGATGTGGTTGGAGCTGTGGCAGAAGTACCTCTGGCTGTGCCTTGCAGTGGGTCATTTCTGGGAGCCTGGAGATGCCACAGGTTGGCACTGCCCTGGCTCGTTTGGCCCAGGAGGATCTGCAAACACGTGTTCCACTGAGGCTGCAACCCCATTTTCTATTCCTACAGATAATAGCACTAATTTAAATGTGATTTAATCAGGTGACAGCTTTTGCATCTGCTGCAGGTTCATTGAATTAGCACCATTTAATATGTTTGCTTTTTGGGGACCTGTCTCAGATGCCTGTTTGAACTGACAGAAGCCAGAGATACAACCTCCACCATTTCATTAGTGCTGAGATTTTCAGAGGCATAAAACAGCACCTAAAATTGCAGCTGGAGCCAGGGGTAACATTTTCCTAAATGTTCTCCTTGCCCTGCTGCAGGATGGAGCTCTGGTGTCCTCAGTACAGGGTGGACAGAGATCAGAGGAGGCTGTGCAGATGCTCAGGGGCTGGATCAGCTCTGTGTGAGGAAAGGCTGGGAGGATTGGGGGTGTTAGTCTGGAAGAGGAGACTCCAGGGGACCTTAGAGCCTCTTTTGGCACCTAAAGGGGCTCCAGGAGAGCTGGGGAGGGACTTGGGACAAGGGATGGAGGGACAGGACGCAGGGAATGGCTTCCCACTGCCAGAGGGCAGGGTGAGATGGGACATCGGGAACGGGATGAATTCTCCCCTGTGAGGGTGGTGAAGCTCCACTCCCGGTGAGCTCCGTGCGAGGGGGACACGGCAGAGCTGGGACCCCACACCCTCACTGCAGTCCCGGGACCCTCAAATTTCTCACTGCAGCCCTAGGACCCCCAAACCCCCATCACATTCCTGGGACCCTCAAACCCCCATCACACTCCTGGGACCCTCAAACCCCCATAACATTCCCAGGGCCCCCAAACTCCCATTGCAGCCCCTGGACCTCCAAACAATGATTGCGGACCCAGGACCCCAAATCCTCATGGCAGCCCCAGGACCCTCAAACCCCCATCACATTCCTGGGACCCTCAAATCCCCATCACATTCCCAGGGCCTCCAAACCCCCATTGCAGCCCCTGGACCCCAAACCGTGATTGCGGCCCCGGGACCCCAAATCCCCTCCGCGGCCCCGGGACCCGCGGCCCGTGCGAGGCCCCGAAGCACCGGCAGAGGGCGCGCTGGGGCCGCGCGGGGTCCGGCGGATTTTTGGGGCCGTTATTTGGGATTTAGGGGTCCCTGTGTTTTATTTGGGGCTTAGGGGCATCTCAGTGTTTTATTTAGGGTTTAGGGGTCTATGTGTGTTATTCGGGGTTTAGGGAATCTCTGTGTTTTATTTGGGGTTTAGGGACATCTTCCACTATCCCAGGCTGCTCCAAACCCCGTCCAGCCTGGCCTTGGAGACTTCCAGGGATCCAGGAGCAGCCACGGCTTCTCTGGGCACCCTGTGCCAGAGTCTCATAACTCTCAGGGAAAGCAAACAAACCCCATTCCTTCCTTCCCCAGGAGGAAAGAGTTATGGTGGCATAGACCCAGATATGACATTTTTTGTGGCCATCGAGGCAACAGTCCCATTGAAAATTACCTGGACTTTCTAATCATGCTCATGACCCCGACTGTCTGCCTGTGGCATTTTGGTAGCACTGAGAAGAGCTGATATCATGGATGTGCTTTCCACTGATGTGCAAACACTGCCCTGATTCTTGGAGATTGCCCTGCCTTATCTCGGGGTTTTTCAGCTCAGCTGGTCCCCAGGAAGCAGCACCTGCTGAGGGCAGAGGGACAGAAATGTGCTCCTGAGCTACCAGAATGAGCATGGGAAGTTCCCTTGCTGACACCATGCTTCAGTCTGGCTCATCAGCATGGTTTGCAGCTCAGGTACTGAACACAGACAAACTGAATGTGTCTGTGAAATGAATCAGATAATTTCTGTACCTGACAAGCAACCACCTTGTTTATGACATTTGATTTGACTTTTGCTGTATATTTCCCATACCCTGGGTGGTCAGCCAATGCCTCCCTGTGATTTTGAAGCTGCCATGGGATGAAGGTGGGTAGATGAGGCACTTTGGGCTTCTGGAATAACCACACAGGCTTAATACGTCCAAAACACGTGGCAGTGTCAGCACTGTGATTGTGTTCCAGAACTGAGAGGGAGGAGGCTGCTTCTGTACCTTACAGAGCACTTTTCCTGGAGATGTGCAATGTTGTTAAAGCGCCACAAAACTGCCACAGCAGGTCCAGGTGGATCCATCCCCGACACGGAGCAGCTGCAAGCAGAGACGAGGACACCAGCGCTGCTCTCCGGAGGGAACAGCACGTTCCCTGGGCTTTCAGCCACCGCGCCAGGAAGCTCAGAAACCGGGACTCAAAAAACAGGAAAAGAAACAAAGAAACAAAAGGCCTGGGAGCTGTATTCTGGGGGATGAAGCGGCGGCAAACTTCACAGCTGCTTTGTTCTGACACAAGAAGGGTGGCACCTGCCTGCTCCACTGCGCACCTGGGAAAGTTTGTGTTTGGAAGGATAGCAGAGTGTAAATCAGTGTAAATCAGAGTGTAAATCAGTGTAAATCAGAGCATGGATCACAAACACCCGTAACTTCACATGTCCTGAGCAATGCTCAGTGTCCTGCCCTCCTGCAGCTCTGCCCTTTCCCTCCCACAAGTGCAGCAGTTACATTTTTTTTATTATTTTTCAATCTCTTCTTCAACACCCACTTCCAATATTCTTCTTCCTGCACTCCGGGCATTTAATCCCATTTCTTTACTCCAATTTACAAATGACTAAAAAAGAATCAGAAGCAGTGAGAGATGTAACTCTCTCACTGTGAGCCAGACCTAGTCAGTGAGTGTTTGCTTCACATTTCAAGCTGGTGATTATGACTAAAATCTCGCTATCCGGGCCACGAGCCTCTGGTGAAAATCCAATAGCGAACGTGCCACGTGAGGCAAGTGTTTGACATCTGCAAACGGGTGCCATCTGTTCCTCCTTGTAAGAGTATTAACTGTCTAAGAAAGGAAAAGAGATGCATGAAACTTGGTCTGAGGTCAAAGAAGTGTGAGTGAGATGAGGGGTTTCTGATTGCAGAGTAAAATGGGGGATAGATTCACCCCTCACACACACAGAGCTCTTCCTGCAAGTGGAGGCGAGATAATTGCAAGTGACGTGAAGTCACACCTCCAGATTTGGGGGAACTCAGGATGCAAAAGGAATCATACAGCCCAGACTTCTTTTTAGCGCCAGACCAAGGCCTTTTCTAAATGAGGAACTGAGTAACACCAGGAGACGAAATTTTGACTCAGCTTTTTGCAATTCTACTTCTGGTCCCACCCCCAACCCCTGGAACAGGGACCAGGGCCCTGCTCTGTGCCAGAAACAGCTCATTGCTTCTCTTTTCATGCCACACTTTGCTCCCGTGGTCAGCAGCAATGGGGTTGGTGTGTTCACTCATCTTTCCCACTCCTGGGTTGTTTCAGACCCCCGGGCTGTCAGAGGAACTTCAGCTCTGCTTGGCTCCCCTGCAATCCTGCCTGGCTCTGGCTTATCAGGGATTTAGGACTGACTTCTCTGTCTCTGTTCTTAGGTGTTACAAGCCAGCACTTATCCCGGTTGCACAAAAACTCCTCACAGTTTAAAAGCTTTACATCACAATTGGTGCAGGACGCTGGCTGGAGGGAAGACTGCTCTGTGGGCACTAAGGCAGCTCCGAGGGGATTTGCTGAGCTCTGGGTGTTGTAGCAGGACTGGTGCTGGTGTCCCGGCAGACTCTGGACTGTTTCTAGCACAGGACAGTGTGCTGGAGCACTGGCATCCCTTGACCAGCACTGAGGAAGAGATTTGCTGTGCAATTCACTTTGTTCTTGCTGTGAATGGTTGCTCTGGTTTGTTTATGCACTCAGTCTTACAGGAGAGCATCCTTGGACTTGGATGCAGGCTGTGCACATCCTGAGTGCCTTATCCCACATGAGGGGTGTGACTGTCCCCTAAAATACCCAAAAATTCCTTTTAAAATAATCTAAAGTTTGGTAAGTAAAGTGGGTAACTCGTGAAGCCTACACCTTACTGAAAATCATGTTTCCTTTCACTGGAGGCTCACAGGATAAGGCGAAGTTGTGCATTAAACAGGATGGAGAGTTTTGCTGAAGAGGGGAGGGAACTGCCTTGGCCCCGCTGTGTGCAGTAACGACACGGCACAAGAAGGAACACGAAAAGGATCAGAACTCCCTGAACCCCAGTTTCAGACTGCGGGAGTAGGACCAGAACTTCCCATTAAAGCAGGACCATGGGACTGGTTTTCCCATTTCCAGGGAAGTCACCCATTGTGTGTAGCGCCCGCACACTCATCGAGCACAATGCGCAATTACCAGCGAAAAGCTGCTGGTGTCTCACTTGAACCAGGGAAACGCTTTCAGGGGACAACAGGCTTTGATAATGAGAGGTTTTAGGCTGCAGGTTTAAATGGAAAGAGGGAACACTTTACGTGTGGCCAACCGTGTCAGAGGCAGCTATTTCACACAGCTCCCATTTGTCCGAGCCAGGTGACAAGTGTGGGCAGCACCACGAGCACCTTGATCTGTGACACGACCTCTCTGTCGCCAGTGAAATCAGCTGGGCTCCTGCTGCTGCTGAGTTTTCTCTTCCCCTTGGCAGGGTAAGGCACGTTCTGCAGGGCAGATTGCTCTGAAGGCGTTTGGACCTGGAGGCAGTGACCTGGTCTGAAGACTCACCCACAAAACCCACCTCCTGCTTGTCCACAGGGATTTACTAATTCAGGTTTGCCGGGAATATATCCCCAAAACAACTGCAGCTCAGGGAGTAGCTAAAAAATTTTGGAAGGATGACTAGTAAAAAAACCTATTTTTTTTCCCTGCCAAATGGGACAAGGAAAACCTTTCAGGGGAAAATTCCTTGCCAAGAAATCTTTTTGATGCTTTTAAAATTTTTTCTCAGGTAATCCCAGCAAGGCCACATGGTATTTCTATATGAAGGTACCGTTATGTATACAACAGCACTGCAAACTATCAGGGCTGCAGCAGGGATGACTCAGAGATCCATTACTTTGTGAGCATCGTGACATCTCTACATGCAAATTGTTACTGTCAGCCTCATATTTGAATTTGTGTGTGGCTCATACAGAGCTGTGGACACAGACCCTGACCCATCAGGGCTGCTGGGAGTGCAGCTGCAGTGGCCACACACACGGAGAGGTTTTTTTCTCTGACTGAGAATTGCTTCCATTTCAAATGAAAATACGGCAGAGCAGATTAAAAAAGATAAAAAAATAAAATTCAGCTGGACAGTGAAGGGCTGGGTGGAAGTGTTTCCAGGGGTTCCTGTCCCACTCCTGACCTGCCAGTCCAGCTGCCAGGGTGTGTTGCTGTTGAGGGTCCTGCTGCCATCTGCCAGACAGCCTAAAGCACTAACCTGAATCCAGCTGATGGTCTCATGGATCACATCCAAAGCTCTTTAGCTCACAGTCAGGGCTCTGGGTACGTGCATGCAAGTGTTTATGGATACCCTGGGTTGATAAGGATCTCTAGCTCATCCAGGGCACCTGAAAATATTTGCGTGAATGCATTCAGAGTGGGCAAACATTTATGAATACCTCAAATAATTGAGAAGCCTTGGAGGGTGAGGGGATGGCAAATCGCCTCTGTATTCCTTCCACAAGCACCAGTGAGCACAGTAATTGCCCCACGCTGTGTGATGGAGAAGAGGCAATTCATCCCTCAGTGCCAAAGCTCTGCGTGCAAACTGGCCCCAGAGCGACAGAGAATGGAGGTGCTGCCCTCCCAGTGACAGGAGGTGTCCCCTGTCACTGGGGACAAAAAGGAGCCCTGTGCTGACAGAGTTTATGATGTGCCAACAGTTGCAGCTACATACATCAATCTGTTTCCAGCAGATGATACCACAAACGTGTCTCCAGAGCATAACTGGGGAGCTGCTTCCCTGGCTGCCCTTCCTCTGCCGTGCGTGGGTTGTAAGCTGTTCAGGGCAGCTATGGCTCCTCGCTGGGAACATTTGCTCAGCTTTGGCTGAAAGGAGTCCTGCTGTTTCCACCATCTCTTGCCAAACCTGCACTGGTGCTGGGCTGTTTGAAGGCAGAGCATCCCTCTCCTGACACAAACAGAGGCAGTTTGGATCTCCTCGGATGTCCAGGGCTTTAGTCCATCTCCAACCACGCTGAGGAAGCCAAGAATCATAGGATTTCTTGGGAGGAATTTTTTTATTGCAGCTTCCTACACTGTCTTTCCTGAACTGTTTGCTCATTGCGTTGACCTAATTCACCTTTCGCCTCGCTGAGCTGAAGCCCTGAATGTTTTGGTGCCAGGGATCCCTGGCCAGTCACAAGGGCAGTGATCTGCCTGCTCCAAATAGGCTGAGTGACGACTCCTGCGTGTGGCTGCTGATCTCCTCTAATTGCTGCCGCGTCAGCAGCCACATCAGGCTGTGTGAGATGACGGCGGGACACTCTGTAATCCCCGCAAATTCTCCTCTCACCTGAACCTTTTGCGTTCTTGCCGCAGATTTGCCGACCTTCTGCGAAGAGCTGTCAGGGGATAAAAGCAGCATTAATGGTTTGAGGGTCTCAGACCTCAGCAAAGGCCTCTGCTGCCGGTGATACTGCCGGGAGCTGTTGGTGCTGTGTCTGCTGGCGCCTGGCGCTGCAGGTCCTGCCCTGGGATCAGATTGTGCATTAGAAGGGAACTGGGAAGGAGAGTTACTCTGGAATACACACTGCTCCCAAACTCCTCAGGATCCTGCAGGAATGGAAGGACCTGCCTCCACGCTGTGCCTGAGAACTTGCTACATAAAAGACTGCAAACCCCTCGGTATTGCTGAAAATCCTCCTGAGCTGGGGCAAGCCCCTCTCTCCAGGGGCTGCGGCTGCTCCCGTAGGATTGTCAAACAAGAGTGGTCAAACAGTGTCAGCAAGTGTGCCCTGCCCATCATCCCAGAATATCCAGGCTTCCAGGATGTCAAGGTTTGTATGCCAAAACTCTCTTTGTAATATATGGTGACTGCTACCTATTCTTCTGCAGGGTGAATAGTTCCCTTATGTTCTGGAAAGTTGATGTTTGATATGATAATAAAGTCTGAGCCGTGGTTGAGCGTAGAAAAACTTAACTTGAAAGGCCTTTATTCTGCTACATTTTAAAAGCTGATTATTATTTTTAGGTTGATTTTGTTTTTTAAACCATTTTTAAGAGTTTGAGCGAGGAAGACTGCTTTGGTCAGGTTCAAGTGTTCAATTACCCAACTTATTCCAAAAGTACAACCACTCTAGGCAGGGCCATCAGATTTGCTGGGTCCCATCCAGAATGAAGTGTGATGGAATAGTGGGAGATCAAAAAACTTGATTGCTTTTCAGTTTCTATGGCACGTCCAACCCACTATTTCTCATTTGAGCTCAATGTTGCTCATTCATTACGAGCAGGCAGCGTGCCAGGGGCTGATGATGGAGTGCCCTACTGAGACATCGCTGAGCTCTCAAACCAGATTTGTGGCTGGACCCTTAGCGAGGATCTAGACTTAATTAGAGCCTGTCAAAAACTGCATGAGTGATGGCTTTTTTTTTTTCTACCAAAGGCATTGTCAGGCGTAATAAATGATTGCAAAATGTTCCACGACCCCGCTGTGGCTGTCATCTACACACAGTATAGTCTTTCTTTTTATTGATTAGAAACAGTAATATAATATAAAACAGTTCTTCTCTCAAGCCAAACTGCCAAGGTTTTCAGAGAAAAAGCCATGCTCTGGCCTAACTTGCTGTGCAGAAACCAGCTGTTGCTCATGGTGGCTTGGGACAGGCCAGGGTGTCTTGGAGTACTTGTGAGAAAGGTGGAAGTGGCAGAGCAGGGACTTTGAAAACCCAGAGGACCCTAAACTGTGGAAAGGCAACATTTACAGGGTGAGTCTCTTCCAAAACTTTATCTCCCAGTCAATAAAAGGACTCATCACATGGATGTTCCCCCGAAATCAACCTAATGACACCCAATGGGGGCTGGACTGGGCCTTTCTTTACTATTTAAAGTGATTAATCTGAGTATTAATTTGGCTGGTTAGAAAGGAGAGAGGCATCCTGCAATGGGAAAGGAGGAGAAAATATTATGCATATGGGTGATGATGATGATAATAATAATCAACTTCATAGTTTGAAGATGTAGAATTATCATAGTTTGAAGATGTAGGATTATACTGAATGTGAAAATTGTAATTCTTGTAAAAATACACTGAGTTCAGCAGTTACCTGGGATTAAAGAAAGGGCTGGGGGGAGAAAAACGAATCTCTTAGAAGTAGGATCAAGTTTTGCCTTGGGAAAGAGCAGCTGCAAGCTAATGGGATTTGGAAAAGATAAACCTAAAGTTCTGTTAATACAGACAAGTGAGAAATTTTTCAAAAAGTGACATTTTCACGGAGGCAACACAAAATTGTGGCAGTACGTGACAGTCAGGTGGGGGGAAAAGTGCTCAGCATTAACCTCAGCCCACCCGACTCCTGTTCCAGAGAGGGATTGGTACCAAACTGCTTGGTCTTCAGGCAATTTGGATTAAGAATCTCAAACATGGTCTAACAGCTGTTTATTTTATGAAACCTTATACTTCAGATCCTATTTCTATTTAAATCAACATATTTTAATTCAGATTTTCCTCTTCCCTCTGCCCCGAACCCTGCCTCTCCCTCCCCCTCTACTTAAAACAGTCGTCAAAAAGCTATTTGGGAAATCCTGCCTTCAACCAAATTTTCCAGGATCTGGAAAGAGGGAGGAACTCCTCACCAAAACTCAATAATTTCCCAAGGAGAGGCTCGTTAACCCATTGCCTGGGGAGCTGCTGCTTGAAAGGCCACCAGCCCACCAGCCCTGGCTTCCAGGACAAACCTCTGCAGGAGTATTTCAACGAGAGGCTGATGGAGCTGGGGAACTACGAGAGCAAGAGGTGCAACAGGAAGACCAAGGGGTTTGCAGAGAAGCCCCCGAGCCCGTGCCTGGCCCTGCGGGGCTGCCGGCGCAGGAGCAGCTGCAGTGCTGTGCTGCTGCTGGGCCACGGCAAGGAGGGAGAGCAGCCCTGCAGCCCAGCCAACCAGCACTGCAACCGAGGGACGGAGTGCAAGGCTCAAAAGGAAATCCAGAACGTCCTCAAGCTCTACACCGGTGACTTCGTGGACCTTGTGACGTTGCACGTCACCGCTCCTCTGGAAGCATTCGTGCAAAAGAAGTGATGCTGGAGCTGGTTGTGGATTTTCGTGCAGTCCTAGAACCCAGTCTGATTTTAGCTCATATATATCAGCCTCCTCCGAAGCAGAAAAAGTGCTTGTTTTGGGATTGTTCTTGATTAACGTTGCATATATTTGTTTTCAATTATTTCCTGGAAAGAATCGGCATGATTGAGCCATAGGTGCAGCTTATAGCAGTGTTCTAAATGCATGCATGTATTACTAGAATATTTAATTTGCCTTCAAAAAAGGTGATTACTGTCAGAGGAGTAGCTTGTTTCCTGCTGTGAAGTTTGTGTTAATTAATCTGAAGAAAAGCTGTTGTATTCTGCCTCATTATTTTGCTTGTTTTAAGCCTCTTGCTTTTACCACGTCACTGTGGCCCAACTAATTTATATTCTTACTGTGACTTATTTCTGGCACAGATGCAAATAGTTGATGAGAAATTACTGATTTTCACTCATTGCCACATGTAATCACGATTACATGCCACATGTAATCACACTGCAAGAGTCTGATGCATGAAGAGGCAAACACAGACGTACGATCTACTTTTAAATATGATCAGCCATTATGGTTTTATTTGCAGACTCAAAACCCCTTGATTTGAAAACCACCACAAGGGCAAAGAGGAAAAAAACGCTACATTTAAGTTAGAATGATGGAATTTAAGTATGAAAGAAGGCTCCTTCCCTCTTTCCTACTGTAAATACAAGAACCACATAGTGAATTCCTAATGTAATTTGAACTTCAAATTGTTTATTGTATTTTAATGTTTATCATGGGCTTGTAAGTATAAAATGTCAGCTGCAGATGAGTCTTTTTACTATGGGAAATGTCACTGTTTAATTCCACAGTGAATATCAGACCCAAAATGAGGCAATGATTTTAAGCTTCCAGAAAGATCTATTACTGCCTGTGGTATCATCAGCAATAAATTCCTCATTATAGTTGTGGTTTGAATTGATGCTTCTCTCTGCTTTCAGACTTGTTTTAATGTGAGTTAACAAGTAAACCGTGCCCCTGGCTGCCCCTAATCCCTTCCAGTGCTGACTCCTCCCCACCACTTTTCCCTCCTTGTTCCTCTCATTTCTTCAGCCCTGGTGAAACTTGCCCCAAGTCCCTTCTGCAGGTCACATTTTCCTTCTTCCCAACACCTATTTGCAGAAATATTTCTTCTGCGTTGCCTCCTCAGCTCTTGGGCCTCATATTTGTGTTTTTCAGACTGTGAAGATATGAGGAAAGGGGAGGGCAGATGAAGGAAATTCTCACATCCCTCTGCCACTTCCCTCAGGAAACAGCCAAGAGTTTCCCCCCCCCTCCCAAAAAAAAGGGAAGGAGAACATGTAAGACTCATTCCACATCCTTTTCCCCATCCCAGGATCAAGATAATCTAAAGGAACTGAGATGGGATACCGAGAGCTCTCAGTCCTTTGTGTGTGGGAGAAAGCACTAAATATTTAGGCTAAATGAATTTTTCTGAATTCCCAATTGTCTTCCTGCTGGAAATGGGGGGAGCAGCCAATTAGGTGAGATTTTCCTTGCATGAAAATATATATTTTTTTTAAAGATTTAAATGAGAGTCTGAAACCCATAATGTATCAGCAGATGCCATTGAAGGGATGCATCTGGTTTTCATTGTGAGTTTGCCAGAGGTTAGTTTCTCCTCTAGGAGTGAATGCATAATAATAACATCGTATTATGTGAGGGCATAATAATAACAGAGCACGAGGGGAAAGGAACAGTATTAACGGGACACAGGCAACCTTAATTCTTTCATTTCTTAAACATGTGGCTTTGCACACTTGGATGTGTCCTTTTGAAGTCGGGTTTTGCAAGTCATTTCCGATCTACAAGCTTCTCAGAAAAGGGAAGCTGCCTGCCTTTTTGCTCCTGATATTTTAATGTCTGTCACACTGCAATAACCCCAGATTAGCAGGTCTGGAGCATCCTGAGCCTCTCTGCCATTTAAATTAACAGAGGTACGTGGAGACTTGCACTGTTAAGGTGAGACTGACATTTGCTGGCAGCAAAGGAAAACAAAGCTTCCTTAAGGAAAAAAAAAATTAGCAGCAATAAACTGTAATTAAAAATAAACCAGAAAAGCAGGTATTTTCTCTTCTGAAAGAGTGGTGGGGCATTGGAATGCACTACCCAGGGAAGGTGGTGGAGTCCCTGGAAGTGTTCCAGAAATGATTTAATGCTATGGTTTAGTGGACAAGATGGTGTTTGGTTGAAAGTTTGACCTGATGATCTTGGAAGTCTTTTCCAACCTTAATGATTCTATGGTTCTGTGATTTACCCAAGCATCTGTAAGTGGGCTATTCAAGCTGCTCAGCCTCTGGGCAGTTCCTCTTCTCCACTCAAGACAATTCAGAGCATCAGTTTTTAACAGGCCATATTTAAATTTTATTTGTTACTTTTACTGAATACCAAATGTGAAACAGAATTTCAAAACCCCAAGAAATAGACTCCAACTTGGCAGAAAGTCATAGTGTTTCCTCCCTCAGAAGAACCCCATAGACCTGAAATTTCACAGTCAGGCCCATTTATGGTGTTTTTCATCTGTAAGGCACCCTGAGGAATTAAAAAAGTTGATGTGCCTTTTAAATTGGATTTCCTTCAAAATAGTGTCATGACTTTCCTCTGAGAAGCTGAGCATCCCATGTCAGAGGTAGTGGAAAAGTCTAAGAAGATCAGATCTCCCAGGAGGGGACATATCTAGATGTTGCTGCACAGAAAAGAAATAAAGTTACAGAGAGAAAAAAACCCAAAACAAAACAGCAAGAGCTGTTAAGAGAAGAAATAAAATTTCGTCTCACAGCCTCTCAGATTGTTAAAACCTCGTGAAAAAACGGCTTGGGTTTGTTTGGAAAGAGATAATATGCATGACCTGAATTTATATAGTCTATTAACTCGGGTTTTACTGAGTTTAGCTGTTGGATGTAGCTGCTTCTTTCATGCAGATAATCTGTTTTCTCAATGTTCTTCCTTGAAACTTAATGCAGACGTTGCTTGCCATTAGTCATCTCATAAAAATATTCTTTATGCCTCTCTGAAAAATTCTCCTTTCTCCTCTTACAGAACAAGCAGTGCATCATCACTTTCCTGCTGGAGATTTATGCAGCCACTCTTTGTCCCAGTTTGGGATCTACCTGTGTGGAACCCTGAGCAGCACTCTTGGCTGGTCGTTGTTTTCCTTCTGTAAATATATTCTCTCTGTCTGACTGCAGCTTAGGCAAAGTAGGGCCCCCTAAATCAGGCAGTGCTCATTTCACTCCAAAGCAGAGCTCGTGCCTTCTGAAGGCTGCTGTGATTTTGTCACCGTCTCTCTGAACTTACCCCTGAGGCTGCAAAAATTGTGTTGGCTGACAGTGCAGAGGGAAGCTGGGGAGGTGAGGGTGGGAGGCAGGGGAGGGAAGGAGTTCTCAGGGGAAACACAACCTGAGGAGAACCAGAACCTACACAAAGTGAGGTACAACCTCAGGTTGGTTTATGGTTCCCTCAACCTCTGTGAAGATGTGGTGGGACAGAAAACACAAACCACGTGAAGCCACAAAGGCGTCCAGGATAGAGATGGGCTGCACCCCACATCTCACTGCAACCAGGATCCAAAGGACCTGAGGAATCTCTGCTTGATTAAGTGCCTCATTAAAGCAAAACATATCGTTTTCATGTATTTAAATTAAGGTATTTATTTAAAAAAAAAAGCCAAAAAACCCAATCAAAACAGTGGTTTGATCTAAATACAGCAGCACTGTGACATTACTAGGACATTATGTACGAAGAATCCAAGCAGCCATAGAACACAGAAGCCTTTATCTTCAGTAACAATCCCAAAATGAAACTAGCTTCATCAAACAATGTTAAAGATCTCCCTGGAAAGAGAAAAAAACTGAACAGACCCTCCCCACCCCTAACCCTTTGGATATTAGAATGACTTTTTTTTTTGTACAATATCAACAGCCACTAGCTCTTCTAATTGAGAACACTTGCTTTAGTTTATTACAAAAATGATCTGTTGACTCAGTTATGAAAGACAACTTTTAACATTGCTTTAGAAGTGTCTGCTCCTCTTATAGACTACAGTATTAGAAGTGCTTAAAAACATTTACTCCTGGATATGCTCTTGAAATTCAATCTGAAGGATATTCTGTGTGTGTTTATATACCAAATATGATTTTTAATTTTTTAAGCAGGTGAAAAGACTAACCCTAATATGAAACTGCAATTTTACAATTTAATTATTAGTCAGATATGGGCAACCACATGATAGTTCATGAAATCTTTAGGTCTATCTACATTGCTCAGAAACACAAAATAAAGTTTTTACAGCTTTCAGCTTCAAAAGGCTAAAATGTTCAGTCTTCTAGAAGAGTGTCCAGTGTTTTAAAAGAAATGCAATTAAGGGAGACCGCATTCAATACACATGAAACAACTCGTTTGAGCTTGCTAATTAACATATCTAACAGCTGCATGTGGAGGGATGAGAGAGGAAAACACATTTGCCATCCAGCTACTACCTGAGATGTTTCTTCTCTGGGAGTGAAATCTTCCCTACAGGACCACTCCAGAAAACCCGGAGTTCCCCTTTGGAGCCCACTGACCCTAGGCATGTTGCCCCTTTTGTTTCCACACCCAGACTGCCCCAGATCCATCTCTGAGACTTCACAAAGCACCTCACTCTATGGGTACCTAGGGAATCCTTTGCAGGCTTGGCCAAAAAAGTTGAACCAATGAATATTATTTTGTTCCCTTCCTCATAACTATTTATCTCCATCCTAAAAAACAGAGGAAGTGTTTTCATGTGAATGCCACAATTACTGGCCAGCTCTTCAGCAAGAAATGAATACTTAAACATTTGCACTGTCACCTCTTTGTCTGCTGGAGATGTCTGACAGAAGTGCAGTTTGTTCTGTTTCAGTATCTCTAAGGAACTAAGACAAACCAATAATAAAAAAGAGTCCTAATTTAGGAGAGTCGTCTCACTAGTCATGTAAATAAAGAGCAGCTATACTAAGCCTATTTCATTTAAATAATAATACAAAGAGTTGATACTGATCTGGTTTATGCACAGACTCCAAAGTGCTTTCCATTGACAGGCAGAGAGCATCCCTCCATGTTTGGGAATGGGAAAACAAAATTGCACAGAGGTTTGCCCAGGGCAGTGAATAAAAACACAGAATAGGAATACAAACCGTCACTCCTGGCTCCAATACATAAAGCAAGGAGAATACATATGTGCCAGCAGTAATATCCATGTTAATGAATAGGCAGCAATCTGTTTAAAATTGTTTCTTTCATAAAAGCCCATTTGTCAGTACACCAGCTTAGCTGATCCAACTGCAGCAGATTGTATTTGTATTATCACAGAGACATTTGGGGGAGGTCAGCCCATAATACTACAGCATATTGTTGGCTTTCACCTTCTTTGATAATTTATTTTCCCCAAAGGAAATAATTTAAAAAAATTCTCTGAACCAATTTCTTTATCTTTTCAGTTTTTGCATTTAAGGAAAACCAATTATTACCAGCCAGCACTCCAATATTATTTAGCATAAAAGGAAGTGTGTCCTGCCCAGCACACAAAAGAGAACAGTTGTTTTAAACTGATGCAGAATACTTCTTAATTTTAGCATGAGGGTGTTAGTAATTATTCTCCTTACTCTACATATTCAGTAGTATTTTAAGTTAAAGGTCGTATTTGTGAAAGGCTTGAGATAGACAATTCTGGAATCTCCTGATTTCCATGGAGCCACTGAACAGACTGATTCTTCCAAAACTCACTGCCAAATGAACCTCCCTGCATGACTGAAGATGGTCCATATGGCAAGAGACAGACAGGATGTTCTCCCAAAGAAAAATCCAGTCTTCCCAAAGATTGAATGGGAAATGCCTGACAAATGTTCTCCTCTGCACTACCTCAAGTGAATATGACAAATATTAACTGAACAAAACAATGATCAGAACTAATTGTGGAGCAGGGGTGAAAACACCCACATCTTGTTGACAATGGAGCCAGTTCCTGCAGCCACCTGTTCCATGGATGTTGGTGAGAAGCAGCAGCTGTGCTGTAGGGTTGTGCATTTATTGCTCTTCCAGAAAAGCCTGTGCAGGGAGCTCCTGACTGAGCCTGGGGCACACAGCCCTGGGTGATGCTGTCCATGCAGGCTGGGGGGATTCCCACTTGCCTCACCCAACTGTCCCCTTTGACCCTCAGAGGGACAACCTGGGCCATTCCCAGGTCACTGAAGAAACTCTGTCCCACACAGGATGACCCCAAGGAGGAACGTGCAGCAGTGTGGTACCAGCTGCCACTGCACCCCTGCTGAAGATTCACACACCGTGGGACTTCACACGCTGTCCTCCAGAGCTCACAGCCTCTGTGTCTCCCTCATCCTGCCTGTGGTTTTACCACTAATGCACGTTGGTTTCCTGTTGGTTTTTTCATTTGAGGCATGGCCACGGAAAAAGATCAACTGGATTTGAAACATAAGCAAAGAATTCAAGCTGGATCCTGAGGGTTGGGTGAATGACCTTAGGAACCAGTGTCTTCAAATTTGGGTCAGCCAAGTTTGATTCCTACTGCTGATGGCACTGTAAGCCACAGTTTCTGGGGTGACTGCAAATTGAGGTGCTATCAAGCTGTGTTGACGGAGAGCTGTTATGTCTCTGAACTGGCAGGAACCAGGAGTCCCAATCAGCAGGGCCAGGTGAACACTGTGATATTGAATTCTGCAGCTCCCTAACACTCGGTTTGATCTGCACTACCTGTTTGGTTTGATTATCTTCACACCTTTCTGAGCTTCACCAGCAGGTTTTTGTTCAGGAACAACATCTGAGTCATGGCCATTCTTGTGAAAAACCTCTTTTTAGATAATCCAGGTCAAGAGTGCACATCTAAGAGTTGTTTTGGTTTTTTTTTTTCCCTTCATTATTCCTTTGTTTAAAAAAGCTTCTCATCCAACAGTGGAAAAAAATGCTACAAGACACAAGTGAACCTTGAGACACTGCAAAAAATGAATAGCAAACACCTGACTCATGAAAGTCTGTCAACTAATTAGTGTTCATCAGACTACTCAACAAAGATTTAAAAATAAAAGGCATGCTTGCATAATTCAGGATCAGATTGCAGAAGACTTCAGATTCTTAAGAAGAGCTAAGTTTGCTCATCTGTCTATTTAAAACAAACAAGCAGATCTGAGCATATGCATTTTTTGGAAAGGATTTGGATTGTAATTGAAGAGGAGATAAAGAAAACAAATCATGGAAAGCCATGACAGAACAACTCCTTTCTACTCCTTTGTTACGTGCAAACCCATCTCAAAATTCACCTGGAATCAAAATACTCAAAACCTCATTGCAATGCTCTCCAGGGTTGCATGATGAAACTGTAAGGTTTGGGTTTTTTTTCAGAGTTCCCAGTGGTTTTTAAATTTGATTCCATGGAGCCAAGGGCCAAATGCCTGTGGAAGCCTGGCTGTGCAGGGCACTGCCTTGACAGGGCTTCAGCCCTGAGTTCTGGGCCCAAATTGCACCTGGTCACACAATGGCAGGGCAAGAACTGTGCTCCTACTCCAGCTTTGAGTGCAAGATAAGCTGAAAAAATTAAAAAAAAAACCCCAAAAATCTATCCCAACAAAAATAAGAAACAATAAAAAAGAAATCCTGCAGGTTTTGTTGACAAGAAGATCCCTAGGACTGGTCATCAGCACTTTTGATGCATTTTAAGTCTTCCAGGGCTGGGTGCTGAAATGTTCTGCTGGCCCAGCATGATAATACTGTTGGTAGTTTTGTCAGGACAGAGACACTCAAGGGATGTGGCACGAAACCTCCCTCGACTGATGGTGTTTTCTGTCTCTCCCCTTCCTCTCTCACTGCTCCAAGGAGGTGGGATTCAGAGGGGCTCCATCTCAGGCTTGATGCCTTCAGGTGCACATAAGCATCCTTTTTCTACACCACCTTGAAAATTCAGGATATCCAACCCCAGCACAGAGTCCTCCAGGTATCCAGGGAGAATGAATGCTCTCATCCTTCCAGGACTTGGCATTGTCCCCATGTCCCCACTGCCAGAGTCCTGGAGCTGCTGAGTGAGGACTGTCCTGGCTGAAAGGAGAGCAGGACAAGGCACAAATGCTGTCATTCACTGTTGTCCCTAAAATGTCATCCACCACTCGTAAAGGCTGGTAGCATCTAAAAGGTGTAAGACCAGCTATAATCAACATTTGCAATTTGTTCACCAGCTTTCAGTAAGGGATTTGCTGGCATTTCTCAGTACTGGGAGAGGGTGAAAAATGAAAATTTTACTCTCCACATGCCAAATTAGCAACATCTCTAAAATCCTGCATCTTATACAAGATCTGCAATGCCACCAACTGACATGGGAGAATGGCTGAAGCCTCAACCCCCTGTCTTGACTTTTCTCTGTCAGCTGCTCCATGCAAGTCCCTGTTCTGTCTCTCTGTCTCACAACTTCCAGCTGCTTTACTATGTCATTCCCGTGTGTTTTGCACTCAGGGATTTGCCACTATGAACCTTGATCCTTTTCCCTCTCAGCACTGGCCACACAGAACATACACATGGCAGTCTAATGAATTTTGGCTGTTAAGACTCCCACATTGCTTCCTCAGACCTCAGGGTAGCTCCACTGCTGGCTAACAGGATTTTAGACACACAGGGGAGGCTTTCAGATGTTTCTGACGACCCAAAGGTTTAAAAAAAATCATTGTAAAGAGCATGGGGAACCAATACACTCTACAGAATACTTTGGGCTGTAGAGATCCTGCCTGCAGCTGGGGACACAAAGGTTTTCCAATTCCTGTGGAAGGGAAGTAACCATATTTTTGATCTGGTTTTCTTAACAATAATAGTGAAACACGTGAGAAGAGCACGATTCTGATGCCTGAGGTACTGCTACTGATCCTGCCTGATCCTGTTCATCCTGGTGGGGACAGAGCTTTTGTCAATGGCTAAAGGATCCTGGACAAAGAATGATGGAGCTGGAAGTGGGAGTTATTATTTCATACTGGCATTTTATTCAGTTGAAGATTTAATTGAAGGGATGTGCCAGGGGGTATTTGCATGACACACAGAAGTATTTTAAGTGCAGGCACAGCCTGTAGGTTCTGCTACTGCCCAAAAGCATCTCAGATCCCACTCTGAACCTCCACAGCTCAGCTCTACAAAGCTGTCACAGATCTCATGGTTGGCACAAACCAGACTGCTGAACTTCTCTCCTGCTGCCTCTTTGATGTGGGCAGCTGTGGAAAGACCTTGGCCTTCTGCAGGATGGAGAATGCTTTGAGTTTTGCTCTCATTTCAGCGGGTGCAGGTTTGAAGCCCTAGAAAAATAAGTGGACATTTGCTTTCCTGGTCACCTCTTCCTCAGCTTTGTTCTACCTGTCCTTAGACACAGCACAAACGCCAGTGGAGGAAAAGAGCTGAAAACAGGGTTCCCTTTCTAACTAAAAAGCCTTTGATGGAATAACAACATAAGTGCAAATCTCAGCTGTGCTGGTCCCAAGACATCACAAACCCTCAGCCTAGCAAGTAGCATTCTTGAATGCATCAAAATCTTGTCTTTTAGCATTTAATGCGAGACATTACAAACTAATGAAGAGGAGAAATGTATGCAGTGTTGCTGTAAACCAAATATACAGATGTAAAATAATTAAGAATAAACTGTTCCATAAAAATGCTGTGTCGATAAACCCCCGTCTGATAAAGTGATTTATGAAGAATTTTCTAGAATTGCTAAAAAGAATGATTTTTCGTTTGAGGCTCTGGAAGTCTTGAGTCACATTTTGTTTCTTTTAAAAAAATGTCTTAAAACACATGGCTTTACAGCTGCTGCTTGGAAAATATACACCTCCAAAGTCTGACTTTCATTTAAATACAAATGTACAAAATGTAAACTGAGACAATAGAGAAATTTACAAAACTTTTCTTTAAAAATAATAAAGACAAAATTCAGTTCTAGTATGATGCTATTTAAATACGTGCAAGTAGTCATGTTCATTGAATTTCTATTGCAATGTTCTAAAGAGACAAATTTGATTCACACAGTCTTGAGTGCCACCTCCAAAAACAGACCTGAGTGGAAATTTCTTCTTAAAATGTGAGGCTCCACTGGAAGGAATGGATAGGAAAATCTCCATTTTGGGAGATCCAGGTTTTCTTTTTTTTCACTCAACGGTGGAGGCTCTCTCATCCACAGAAGCTCCAGGGATTATAGTGGAAGGATACAACATGTTGCTTCATAGGACTGAGCTGGAACTAGCTGCTTCCAGTGGAGTTTGAACTTACGTGATTTGAATTTATGTGATGATTTAAACTGGCCTTCGAATTTGGAGAACTCTTTGAATTGTTCTGATGCTGCAGGAAGAGGAAGAAAATACAATTAGATTTCCTTCCACAATATGCCACTGTTTTATTTTTAATCCAACATTGTTCATTTTGTGGTACTGACTGGACTGCAAGATTCTTGTTCAAAGATGTTTGGATGCAAAATATTCCCCACTTTCTTACCTGCAGTCTCTCTAGGTCAGCAGAACCATGGCAGTTCTTGAGGAATGCAGCAAAGAAGACTCACTCGAGCTCCAGGAGCCAAATCAATTCACTGCAAAATGTCAGTATCTGCTAAATCTGACTAATACAGAGGATACCTGCCAATGCTCAGGCATGGCTTTTGCCCTACAGAAACAGACCAGTCTAAGAATGCTATTGACATTTGCAAGTGGTGCCATGGTGCCTCATGAAAGCTGCACATCACGTTTTATCCAGGCTGCTCTTTTCTTTATTGTCTTGGTTTCCTGCCACAACTACCTTCCTCAAAATGTGCATTTTTCTTTATTTATTTAATTTTTTTAAAATACATAAATCAAGGATTTTCACAGGGAACTTCTTAAATCCACAGAACAGTTTCAAAAGGCATTTCAGCATACCACTGAAAAACAGGTTGGGTAAGAAGTTTTCAACTGCTGGAAACAAAACTCACGAGCAACACCGGAACTGCTGGTGGCAAAAAAAAATCACACTAGGTAGATGAAAAGCTTGGGATGTGGAGGTAAATGTGAGAGCCAGCCCTCTCTAAGATGCACTGCCTCTCTCCAAGCAGAAATATCACCAGAACAGGACTGTGAAACCAGGCATCTACAGGAGTTTCCTGGTCTTAGTCATAAAAGATCTCACCTGTCGCTTAAATATTCTCTGTAGCAATCCTTTCTTGGGTGGCTCTGGGGGGTAGCTTTTGTTTAGGTCTGGTGAAATAGTACCATTTGGTCCAAATACATTCAGCTCCTTGAAGCACTCTGTTTCTATCATCTAGTGGAATATAGTGAGAGAGAGGAAAAAAGGAATTATTCATCTGCACTAAATAAATTCCAGTAGTGCTAGGTTCTTCAAAGTCAGCAGTGTGTGAGGAGAGTTAACAGTCGAATTCCTGCTGGTGTCTGTAGATAGAAAATAGTGTATGAAAAACAGAGGCTGAGTCTGCTCTGTGTGTTTGCACATCAGACTTGTCAGAAGCTGCCCCACAAGACTTCCTGTTCTTTCCTTTAGCATTGTAGAGAATATCAGGCAAAGACAAGCACTCTTACAAAATCCCAGTTATTAACAAGATCCCTCTGCCCAAGTGGATATGCTGTTTGATGCAGAGCTGGATTCTGAAATCCACTGTTGGCTGTGTGTTGGTATCAAACAGAAACAAAGACCCAGACATAGAAATGCTGGAGGACTTCAGGGTCCAGAATTAACTGCTGCAGCTGGGACTGTGCAGACAATGGGGAGGATCCTTCTCTTAAGGATTTCCCATTGTACCACAGAAGGTGCTGAGAGCTGTCGAAACACCTCTGCAGAAATCCAGGAGGAGGAAGTACAGTAGGACCCTTGCCAATTGACACAAATACACAGAGCCAACAGATACAGTCACCTGAACCTGACATCTGTGGTACATTACAGATCTTGAAAGAGGCCATTTGTAACTCATGAAAGCATTAGGGTCTGGCAAGTTATCCAGTAGCTATATATTACTGGAAACATAGAGCTCCTCTTAAACCATCTGTGTTACGGGGTTTATTGCAGTTATTTTGCTATGATACATCCTTACCTCATTTTGCCACGGAATAGACACTGATCCTGTGGAAAACTTGGAATAGAAATCGTCATCTGTTTGGTCCAGGTTAACTCCTTTCACTGTGGAGAATTGCTCAATGTCTAACACATCCTTGCAGTACACTGCTCTGGGCTATGTCAGCAGAAAAAAAAAAAGGAGAAATGACAAGAGGAAAAATATTTCTGAGTCGGACCATGTGCTTTCATTCACAGATTCAGTCAAGTGAGAATGTCTAACAAGTGTGTGTCTGCATCCTCCTTCTCCAGACTTGCTCTGCCTGCATGTTTATCATCAAAGGCTGACTTCACTTTAAGCACATTAAGCTTCCTATTCTGAAGTCCTCAAAGCATCAGTCAAAGTGGGTTTTAGTCATCCACGTACCATCTGGTTAAGAGGTGAGAGCAAAAGGACAGAAAGAGCCAGAAAAGAAAAATGGAACCCCTCAGTAGTCTTTTCATTTAGAGAGGGAACAGCAGAAAACCAGAATATTTACGAGTGGCACACTGGAGAGAGCTCTGCAAAGAGGCCTCAGATGGAAGTGCCCTCCTGCCCAGATAGCTGTGGGGTTTGCAGCTTAAAAATGTAAAGGAATGTATCTTAATTGCTAAAGAAAACAGACGAGGTTTGGCATTTATCCATTGTTTTTATTAATAGCTCAGCTGCTGGAAGCTGCCCAGAATTTACCTCTATTAACTCTTTTAACTTGGCTGCATTTCTTCAAAGAAAGAGTCAAACGGCTTTGCCTTTTCGAACTGCTTAATTTTCTGGGATGACAGAGACAAAACTGTTTGCGGTGACGCAACCTTCAGCTCGTATTCCAGCAGTCAGTCCCGGGGAGCAGAAAGAATCACCAGTGGCTACCTCTCACAGGCAGTGTGTGTGCCCAGAGATCCCCCATCAATGGCACAGCCACCCTTTGGTGTGCAGGGATAACTGAGGGGTGCCTTGTGCGACCAGCCTGACCTGCTGAACCCCAGCACGTGTAGAGTCCTACTGTCTGTCTGTGGCACCAAGACTGCACAGCCCAGGGGTTCAACTGTGCAGTCCCTTATTTATCTAGTTCTGAGCACTGTGACCAAACTAATTGACCTAATTCCTGACAGAAGTCCTATTTGCTGAAGGCTGTATCCCTCTGCATTCCTGACAGCTCCAATCCACAACATTTTTGTGGGGATGGAGTAACATAGAAGAGGATGGAGGAGACATGGTTTGGATAACAACCTCTGCCGTTGGCTATATAGCTTTGGGTGATTCAGCTGACTTCAGTAAAGACTGGGAGATCTACGGATGAAGTGCCAAATAAATTAAATTAGGGGCAGCTCTTGAGCTCCCAATAAATAGCCATAAAAATTTATGTGCCTTTGCTTTTGCAAATATGTCTCTAAGAGGTGCCTTCTAGGCCTTACGTGCTACAGCTTTTATGCACTCTGGCAGATCCCAAATTTGAGCCCAGAATTTTATTATTTTCTACATCAGAAAGAAATAGTAGCTTGTCTCTTATTTCTTCCCACTAAAGCAGGTCATAACACCACAGGCTAATTGGCAGGAATAACTAGGCCGCATAGTAAAATGTAAAGCAAAACCAGAGCAACTAAAGCAAACTTTTGTAGCATTCAAACCACTTTGGTTTGGTTGAGCTTGCAGCAACCAAAGGCAATGGGAGCTGCCAAGATGTTACTTTCCTTAATATGTTAAAATGGCAGTGTTTACTTAGAACCATATGGGGACTTCAAGGATAGAAGCTCCAGCCAGAAAGAGAGCCCTGCAGGAGGGAAATAATCAGATAACTCTGTGCACTGGGCTAGAAACCGACACCAATAAAGGGTGGAAAAAGTTTTGTTGTTGCCAATGCAACAAAGACTTTCAGTATGCCAGCCAGTGTGTAAATCCGAGCAGCGACCCAGTGTTGGGTTCTGTGCCCCATGAACACCAAAAATCTCCGAATGTTCTCTTAGGTCCAAGTCACCTTCTCTGCTTGAGGCAACACTTAATAGCTGAGCCTGGCCCAGATGCTCTGTAGCAAACTACTACTCGTGATGATCCAGTTCCACAGAGCTCTGGACTTAGTATTTCTGGTTCCACCTCCATAAACCTGTATGCAAACATGTATTTTTGGTTCCACTTCCATAAACCTGTATGCACACATGTGGCTTTCACTGCTGATTGTCCCCAGCACTACCTGGTTGTGAGCACACTTGTTTTCACAGCAATACCGCGGATAAGGGAATACAAAGGTCCCCAGTGCCTCCAATGTCGTACAGGAGGGCTGTGGCAAAAGGAGTAGGAATGGATCAATCCCCAGATTGCCAGCCTGCATCCATATGCCCACAGAGCCCTCTCTCCTCTTCCTCCAAGCCTCCCCACTCCAGCCCTGCCACTTATCACACCTTCCTGGGGTAGATACCCGTGCAGACAGCGATAGCAGTCCTGAGAGAGAGAAGCTGTTTTTGACATAAACCTCTTAAAAGAGGCCACTGGGGGTTCTTGCTATCAGACTTACATCAGGCACAAAGGGAGGGTCCAGCATTCCTGCTTCTAACCGCTTGAAATTCATGCTCTTGAAGAAGGGGTGTCTCTTCACTTCTGCTGCACCTTCCCCTTGACATCCCAGCCGCTGCTTCACGTCTTTGGTGAGGAGCTGAAACATGCCAACAGGAATGATGAGGGTGTCAGAAAAGCAAGAGCTCCACAATGATATTTTTATCTCCACTTGTTTTCGAACGTGCCCACAGGGAAGTACAGAGGGGAGTTGCAACTGCTGTTACTTAAAAGCTGAAGTTAAATGGATTAGGACTGCACTGTTCTACATGCTAGTGAAATCCTCAGAAAATCACCCTCTGTAAAGTATTTACAGTCAAAATAGAGACCATTTCTTTTAACTGCTTTCAGTGAACGTTTTCAAGAGGAGGTCTGACATACCCTACTAGCATATAAAGATGCACATCCCTAAGTTCCACGTGTTTTGTCTTAGTTCTTTTGGTTTTGTTTTTTACGTTTGTGAGAATAATTTTCCCTCAGAAGAACAGGTGTTTAGGAAAAACCAAAAATACCAAACTGTATTTCCCTCACCCACTGCACTACATTCCAGTGCATCATATGACACATTGAACCAAACCTTTTACAGACACAGGCTTATCTCTCCTGAGCTCAATGGGAGCTCCATCCACGGAGTCAGTGCCCAGTAATTACGCTCAGTTCTGCCTTGTTTGTTTTCAGAGAAGGGCAGTGCACCACCTCTACCTGCTACAGCAAGTCCTGCCTGTTTCCTGGGTACCCATAATGGAGCAATGCCCACCAAGTGAACTCAGCATCTTTGGTCTGTCAGATAAACAAGTCCATGAACAGAAACACCGTGATATTTACAGGGGAGACTCTACAGCACCTTCCAGGGCAAGAGAGCTGGAGAGGGACCTTGGATAAGAGCATGTTACAAACAGACAAGAGGGAATAGCCTTAAACTGAAGGAGGGCAGGGTTAGATGGGATATTAGGAAGAAATTCTTCCCTGAGGCTGATAGGGTCCTGGCACAGGTTTCTGGGAAGGTGTGAGAAGGAGACTTTGAGTTCTCATGGTCCTGAGACTAGGATTTTTGTTGTGAGGGGCTTTCGGTGGTGTGTGTGCTTGTTTGTTTTTTCAATCTCAACAGTTTTATGCTCTAGCCTATTTGAAGATGGTCACTTTGGAATTTCCAGTCAGAAGCTGTGAGAAGCTCACAGAAGCTGTGGCTGCCCCATGCCTGGAGCTGCCCAGCTCCAGGCTGAACAGGGCTTGGAGCAACCTGGTCCAGTGGAAGGTGTCCCTGCCCAGGGCAGGGGGTCAGACCTGGCGGTGTTTAAGATCCCTTCAACATAAACCTTCCTGCGATTCCATCAGTGATCCTGAGCCGCCCGGGCGGTGCCGCCGGGAGGCAGCAGAGGAAAGGGCAGCAGAGAAAAGGGCAGCAGAGAAAGGGCAGCGTGGCGGGGTCGGACGGCGATCGCTGCCCGGGGAAGGGGCCAGGAGCGGGGCCCGGGGCTTTTCCCAGGGCACAGGGGATAGGAAGGCTCCCGCCGCTCCTCCGCCGCTGTCCCCGGCTTCGCTGGCCCGCAGTCGGGCCGAGAAGCAGGGCTCGCCCCTGCCCGGGTGGGCTGTGCACGGTGATGGCACCGAAAGCATCAGCAAAGCCCACGGCACCAGGGCGGGCAGAGGTTGGGGTTGGGTCTCTGAGCTCGGGCAGGCACCGGGCCCGCGGGAGCACCTCCGGGAGAGTCCCCGGGACCGTCCCAGCTGCGGATGGTGGGATGCAAACACCTTTGGGAAGGCTGGAGAGTAGTCCCGTGTTCTCGGGTGCAGCCAGGCAGGAACAGGACCGGGAGCCAGGGAGGCTCCCTGCTGGGGCAATGCTTCCTGGAGATGCTGCCTGTGTGCCCAGCTCAGGACTTATGGGCCCAGCTCAGGGCTTGTGTGCCCAGCTCAGGGCTTGTGTGCCCCAGCACCTCCTGCCTGGGCTGTCTCAGTGGCTGAGGCAGCAGCCCAGCTCAGCTACCTCACCTCACCGAGGGGGAACTTGGAAATTGTGTGTTGTTAATGTCATGTTGTGCTCTCTCCTCTGGTGCCTAGCTAGAGCAGGGGTTTCTTGTCCTTATCAGGGATTTCCAGTGTCACAGCTTTTTAGGCTTTTCTGATCGCTCTGTTACCACTGGGGCATTTCTACCATCTGGGCATTGGTGGTTTTCTTATCTGACTTCCAACAGCCACCTCAGCTCTGCTTTGTGTTGCTGGGGGCCTCATTTCCAGCCTGAGATGGCAAATGGCTTTGGCAATCCGTGTGCCCCATGGGTACAGAGGCCACCCTCCAGCCAGGCCTGAGAAAGCTGCAGGGGCAGCAGCCAAGCCAGAAATGGTTGTGAAGGGGTTTGTAGACATAAGAGTTTTTTGCTCAGGTCTTTCTGCCTCAGCAGCAGCAGCAGCAATAGCAGGAGACTGAATGGTTGGAAGAATGGGTTTAAAGCCACTGCTACTGGCCAGAGTAGCAACCTTCAGCTTCCAAATAGCAACATCTCTTTCTTCCCCACAGTTTCCTCTGCCTCTGGTGCTGTCTAGGTGGTGACATCTGGGCTGACAGATCACAAGTGGCTGATCCATAAATGTAAAAAGACTTGAGGAAACATCTGTATGCCTTGCCATGCTCTGGGCAGAGAGATTCACATGATACTGTACCACATCCATCTGGCTCACTGCAAAAGATCTGTCTCAGAGCCCTTCTCTGGACTCTGCTTTCCCTGCTAGAAGGAAAGAGGGATGCTTTGCTTTCAAATAATTGCATTAGACTTTGAGTTCTCATGGTCCTGAGACTAGGTTTTTTGTTGTAAGAAGGTGTTTGGTGGTTTTTTTGTTTGTTTGGTTTGTTTGTTTTTTGTTTTTTTTTTTTAATCCCAACAGTTTTATGCTCTAGTCTGTTTGAAGAGGGTTGCTTTGGAATCTCCAGTCAGAATCGGGCTTGCTCTATTCTGCTTGGGCAAAGAAATCAAAAGTTCTTTTAATCTTTTATTCTCATGTCAATAGACTTTCCTGATGGATGGAAAGAAGAATCTGAAAGCAGAAAGACCACTTTTAGTACCCATGGCTCTGATATACTTTTGGAAATGATACCTTGGACCTTTCAGAACAGCTGAGGAGCAAGTGGTGGTAGGAAGGGGTAGATTTGGACTTGCCTGGAGATGATACAGGAGACCCCTGCAGCGTCTGCTCTCAAGTCAGCTCTGAAGGGATGAAAAGGGGGTTATTTCCCATCTCCGCAGTCTGGATTCTGGACTAAGTGGGGAGACCAAGCTGATCTGTGAATTTGCCCTTGTCAGGCTGTAGGATGTTTGGAGTGTGCGGTCAGAGAAAAGGGTAGCTGAGGACAGAAAAAGGCTGCCTGGGGATTCCTGGGTTCCTCCATGACAAACAAGGGAGTATTCAGTAACTTCAGATGCAAGAAGGAAGTTTCTGGAGCATGAATGCAGTTGGTTGTGGGTGGCTGGCCACTGCTGGCTGAAAGACACAAAAGGGAACAGGCCACTGGGAATAGGCTGGGACTGAAAGAACACAGAAAGGAGAGGATTCTCCTGCAAAACCCTGCTGCGGGGGAGCAGCTGCCAGTCTCTTGAGAGTCCCAGGAGAGTCACAATGGAGAAAAATATAAGAAATAAATGGAATTTGAAAAGCTGTAGATGCAGCCAGCTCTAGAGGTGGCAACAGGTGAAACCAGACATTCTTCCAGGCCTTTGTTGTGGATATTAAGACATAACATCGACTGGAATATTTTCCAGAAGGGAGAATTCTTCCTTTCACCAAGGAATAATGAGTCTTTTACCATTTCCTGCAGCCTCAGAAGCTTTCTGCAATAGTAAACCTGTGCAAGAGCCTGAAATATGCATCCCATTTGGGAATCTGACATGGAAAAGAAAATGGAGATAACAACAGTATGTTGTAACTCATCTCTACACTTTTGTTTAATTCAGTTTCAAAGGGGTTATTTAACATGAATAGAGAGCAGAACAAAAGCAACTCCATCAGGCTGATGACAAGCTCTCCTGGGACAGCAGTGCAAGGGACCCCATTGAACACAATTTAAATGTAATTCTACAGTAGAGGCTGCAGATAGTTCAGAGAGTTTCAAACCTGGAGATGGCCTGGGCCACCCAACCACGCATGAAGTTAAACAGCAGAGATGTGTGTTCTGGTAAAAAAAGGCTCCAGCTGACACTGGACATTTAGGGTTTAGATTGCAGAGTTCATGGGCAGAGCATGACTTGAACAGAACTTTTAAAGAGACTCCTGAGTAGCAGCAGTGAAGATCCATCAAGATCTTGATATAAAGAGCTCTCTGATACTTGCATGTCACTGTTTTGATCCCCACTGGGGATTCAAACTCTGTAGTGTCTGAGACTTTTTTCCATTACTTTGTTTTGCTTCCTTTACAAAAAAGAAACAACTGTTGTGAGGATTGCTAAAAAAAGCCCAAAGTCCCCAAAGCACTGTTTTATCTTCATGTGATCAGTCAGTTCATATCCAGATCATACCATGTAATAAATAATTCCAAGTTCTAAGATGTTAGTCCTAAAATAATAGGAGTAAGGAAAACAAAAAATTGCCACTCATGAAGGGAGACAAGGGGAATGCTAAAAGCATTTCCATTGACCCAGCTGATCAAGCAGTTCAAGAAATCATCTAGCTGAAGTTCAGCCCTGACACTGAAGTAAACATATTATTTTAAGTGATTTTTAGAGAATAGAAAAGCAACACTATGGTCAATTACTAAGTGAGAGAAAAGAGATGAAAGAGCAGTTATCCTTGGGCACTGATAAACTTTAAGGTGTCATAATGTTGATTTCCATGGGATAAAAGCAGCAAGGAGGGATGGCAGCAGGCAGGAGTAGCTGCATGATGACAGAGCTCCTGATGGTAAGTGAAGAACAGGAAAAATTTGCTTTTAAGGAAAACAGAACCCATTATCTTTTAGTTGGTTGCAGGGGGGCACTTTGAAAAGGGAATGGAGATCAGAAACATGGAACAGCTGAGGCTGGAAGCCACATGTGGACACGGTCTAGTCCAACCCCTCTGCTCAAAGCAGAGTTTCCTAGAGCAGGTTGTGCCAGGCTTGTGCATTTGAGCTTTGGGCATCTCCAAGTGTGGAGATTACACAGCCTCTCTGGGCAACCTGTTCCACTGTCTGGCTACCCTCACCGGGAAAAATGTTTCCTAAAATTCAGAGGGAACCAAACTGTTCCTGAGCCTCAGTTTGTTTCCTTGCTTCCTGTCCTGTTACAGGACATCAAACCAAGAGTTTGGCTCTGTCTTCTTTACACCCTCCCATCAGAGATCCCTTGTGTAGGGTAAAATGGGAGCTGCAGGGATAAAAGGCACCAGGGAAGACAAGTCTGTGGGAAATGCAGACAAGCAGGGCACTGAGAGAGTGACAGAGGAGCACAGCAATGTGGGCCCATCCAACACTGCTGACTTGAATGCACTTCAAGTCACATCTCTGGATGCATGACTGCACTTGTCAGGGAAAACACGCATGTACATCAGTGAAGTACGAGGCACAACAACAACAAACACGGAGCATTTCCTAGAAAGACTGGATTTTTTTCACAGAAAAAAACACACCAGGAGCAGCTATGTTATATGGGAACTATGGGTTGGGGAGCTTCCCAGAAAGCCAGCTGCCCCTGTTCCTAATTATTTGCTATTCATCTCTGCTTCAGTCCAAAATGAGGTCTGATTTATGGGAAATTACTTACAAAATGAAACATGGAAATATGGGATGGATGATGATTAATGGGAGCTATGATATGTGCCTGCAAAAATGCAAAAGGGCACAAACATCCAGGAGGGGAGGGTTGACGTGGGGTGACACTAGAGGGTTTTCCTAGGAGTACATGAATAAAGACAATGCATTTCCTGGTGGTGATGCTATTAGGTCATGAAGTAAGCTCTGAAGAGAAGTTTGGGCAACATGGTGGGAAACATTTCCTCACTCCTGCCCTGAAGAGTCCACTAAGGGGAAGCCTTTGGTGCTGAAGGCCCAAATTTCATTTATGTATTGCAACTTTTTGTTTCATTTTGCAGATATGATGGGTACTTTATTACTCCTTTGTTTCCTTGTTAAGATGCTGATGCAAAGCAACAAAGTTCTGGCTTCCAATACAAAAAGCAAAAAGAATTCGAGAAAATATGTTTGAATAATGGATTTCTTAAAAAGGATCACTTGATAAAATAAATTGCTTTTGGATGGGAAACTACAAATGCCATCACACTCAGTATCAGGACACAGACTCTTCCTGCCTCAAGATATTAATGCTCAGAAAGGGAAAGGTTATCTTTGGATCCATTAATAGTTTGCACAAACCATCTCAATAAACATGCCACATGATTGGACAGGGAAGCAGCAGTGATCAGGTTTTCAGGAATGATTTATATATAGTCCAAGCTTCCCTGAGGCAAGAGAAAGAACTGGATGATCTCCTGAGGTTGCGACTCCCTGAAACCAGAGTCTCCATGGCTGGAAGATGAAAATGACCACTACAGTGTGATGACTGTCTGCTGTCCTGGGAGTGTGGTGGGTCATCTACAGCCCTATCCCATCAATGCTACATTTAATTCTTCTCAGCTTTAAGTTCTCAGGGTTATTTTCAAAGTATTATGTTCACTCTGTTACGCAAGGGACATAAAGAGTAACAAGAAGGGCTTCTACAGGTATGTCAGCCAGAAAAGGGGGGTTGGACTGTGTGATCTTTAAAGGTCCCTTTCAACCCAAACTATTCTGATTCTGTGCCTCAAGCAGCAAGGTAAAATTTTTGCCTCACATCTCCTTTTCAGATGAACAGCAGGACACGCACAGACTCTCTGCCACTCCAGCAGACACTGCTGCTCACCTGGTGAGAGCTGAGATGCTAGCTGAGGAGAGCAGGCAGCCTGCTGGGCACATGGGATGGTCTGTGAGAGCCCATGGCTGCCCCACATCCTCCTGTGTCAGCTTCACTGGGGGCTCTGCCTCACCAATTAAGGGCAGTGAAGGGCCCGGAGCATCTATCAAGAGTGATGTCAGTTAACTACCACCCCGAGGATTCAGCAATGACTTGGTGCACTGTGAGTTAATGACTTCCAGGCACGATACTTGGCAGTGCTACCATTATTATTTTGCAAGGAGACTTCAGTGTCTCTTCATGCAGCCAGCCAGCCAACCAGAGTGTTGTGGATCTGCTCTTTGCTTGCCTGTTGCACAAGACATTGGTGAAACCCTCCCTACCTATTTGTTGACCTTTCCTCCCCTTCATTCTCTCTGTACCAGCAAACACAGATAGGTCATTGTCTCCAAAGGAGACTTCACTCGTTAGCAAACAACACCCAGAAAAAGGCCACATCCTTTTCCAAATTACAATTCAGCCTTCTAAAGATGGATGTCAACAAGACATTGATGAATTCAGACACAGCTTTGTGATTTCTCAGAGGGATTGAGGATTTCCATTGTCAGACGTGGCTATTGTGCTATGAAAATGACTCCCAGCTGAAGGAGTGAGAAAACATTTTGAAGAACAGTTCCACAGTATTAAGAAAAGCTGGATACCCTGGCACCCCGGGGGAAAAGCTGCTAACAAAGTTAGTGAGATGGGCTGGGACAACATTTGAGTGTCACAATAATTTCATTGCATAATCTTTGTCCTGCTTACCCCCAGCTCTCACCAAAGACAATGGAAGCGTGGGGTTTGCAGTTCCTTGCAGGAGACAATCAGGTTCTTGCATCATCAAGCCCTTTTTTATTTTTTTCTACAAGGTTATAAAAGACAGAAATGCATTCTTGACTGCAAACTAACATTCAAAGTCTCATGAGAACAGATACCGCTCCCTTGGCCATAAAACTGGAGAGGGCTCAGGATGACCGTGATGAATCTCATGGAGAAACAAGCCCAAATAAACACAGTTTGAATGAACAGAGAATGCAGTCATCCCATCCACAGATGAGCTTGGTTAGTCCTTGTTTCTGCAGCCCCTCTATGGCATCCTGTTACTGCTCAGACTGTCAGACACGGCTCGTTAATGAAGCTGCCCCACTGGGCCTTCCAGCCCCTTACCATTTTACAGATGGACTTGGCCTCCTCAGAGAACTTATGGGAGTACACCTCCTCTGTCTCCAGCACTCTTCTGTCCACTTCTTCCCTCTTCACCTTCTCTTTCCTTCCACGGAATGGCGATTGCCCAGCAATCATTTCATAAATGAGACAGCCTAACCCCCAGTAGTCAGGGCTGAGTGTGTACCTCTGGTTGTTCAACACCTCTGGAGCTGTGGAGGAGAGTGAGATGCCTTGTGGAAATGCTTGGGGTTTACATAGGCAAAGCACTTAAATGCCTCGAAGTTTCATTTTGGTAACTGAATACACATGCACGGAGAATGGTGGGTAAAATACAGAAATACCTCCTGATTTCAGTTGAGGGAATTACAGGAAATGCAGCATGCTACATGCCATGGTGTTCTCTCTACATGCTACATGCCTTGTGCATGCTGTCTTCTGACTCCTCTATCAACTCAGTCCAATTAAAAATTAAAAAAAATCACGAAATAAGTTGGATCTAAATATTAAGCAGAGATGTAATTTTAAGAGCTCCTCTAGATTTCTCCATTTAGGGAAGAAATGAAATGCAAACACACATCCTGTAAACAGCCGTGACATTTCTTCAAAAGCAAATTCTGTCTCTTTGGTCAATTCATAGCTTTTCGTTTTGCCCTTTGAAGAAACCTCCAATCCATTAATTTTCTGTTGCAACCACAGACAATGCTTTTGGGCTGAGAGTCACTGTGTTGCAGGCACCCTCACCCCCATGCATGGGTACAAACACACGTGCTCACAAGCACAGAGCCTTAGTGTGCACGCAAACTTACACTGGGATAACAAAATTTAGACATGACAACTGATTTGCTTGCTTTCATTAAAGTCTCCATATGGTGTAACAGTGGTTCACATCAGCTAGTTTCTATTCAGTCAAATAAGCATAAGCAATTTTTACTCCAAGAAATATGCCCACCCAGAGAATGCATGAAAATAATGACATTGAGTTTAGAAAACAGATCTAGTTAAATAAGGGAGTTTAGTTTTTTGGTTTGTTTGTTTGTTTTGGGTTTTTTTACCAGTGTACAAATCTCTACTCATCTTTTGTGCAGCCTTCCCTGCACATAGAGAAAACTCAAGATGACCCTGGTCCAGATGACCATAGGTGTGGACTTACCCAGTTTATCATAAGCAAACAAATACATCGTAACTCCTATACAAAGCAGCAACTGGAAAAAAACATTTATTTTGGCACATAACCCTCCTAAAATGATTCTACACTAAAATCACTAGAATCCCAGTTGCTGTCTCTCAATTTTCTTTGCTGATTTAAGGTTATAGACCAGCCTCACTTAGAGCTGTAGAGTTCCAGCCTTTCACCCTCTTCTGATTTTCACTAGCAGGATTTCAGTGGGAGTTGCTGCATGGAACTGGACCCAGCTGAATGTGAATATTTTTTATTCTTTTTCTTAAGCTTACTTGGCAGAAATATCTCTAAAACTCAGGTAATCTCAGCAAATTTTTAAAAATATGAGCTGTGGAAGACTTACCCATATACCCTACTGTTCCTACTCTTCCACGGATTGATTCACCCTCAGGGATTTTAACAGCTAGACCCAAATCAGATATTCTAATATGGCCTGGAAGGAAAAAAGAAACAAAACAACACAAAGCAGATATAAGAACATGACCCAAATTAGTCCAAAACTCACAACTGTGGCCATTGCTAAAATACTCCCGCAATTTACTGCTCAGACATTTTTAGAAAACAGTGTTCTGAATCACTGAATTGGAGCAGTTGCATTGATATGGAGAAGAGGAATTATTAAGGGCACTACAACACAGTGAAATAAATGTTAACAGTAAGGCTGCGGACTGCAGAGGATTGTATTAGGTATTTTAAAGCCAATGAAAACAGGCCAAGAGAAGCCTGCCGTGGGGAAGTATCTTGAACTGATCACAGAGGATGGATGGGCTGACACAATCCTGTAACTCTGTGATGGCAGAAGAGGCTACATCTGGTCTGCAAGTCAGCACGAGATTTGATTATTGCTGCCTTCAGCAATGAACGGGTACCTGGGTCTGCATAAAGCCAGACTTGGCTCAGCAGAGGAGGAAAGTACTTTCAAAAATGGAGAGGGAAGCGCAGAGTTAGAAATTAGAACTCCCTTTGTGTTGCATCAGCCTTGCAACGAGGATGGAAAAACAACGAACGGCAGAGAACCCCAGCAGTGCCGAGCTCTTGAGAACAGCCCCTGCTGAGGGCACGGCTGCTTCCTTCCATCTGCGCACCGAGCTCCAGCAGCTCACCCACCCCAGGACAGGAATATTAGTGTATGCTGAGCCTCTTAATCACCTCAGAGCATTATTTGTCTTTGTACAATATATATCCTAAAACTAACTTAATCTACTTTACTGTGAAAGCATCTCTGTAAACCTCTGAGACTTACCATAATCATCCAGCAGGATATTTTCTGGCTTCAGATCTCTGGAAATGAAAGATAGCAGTTATGGATATGAAGCTGGTTTTGATAACATAACCATACAACTGAGTGAATGCATTTATTACTCGCAATAAACCAGTCAACTCAGGCAGCAAGGAACTCCTGAAACCAATACAACCTTTTAAACTCACTTCACAGATAGACTGAAACCATATGTCTTTTTCTAAACTGGAGTTATGATTTTTCACTAAGCCAAGCTTTTAGTTCTTAATCTACCCTATAATGGACTCATCCATCTAGTCCTGTAAACCCTGTAAAAGAACCCTACAGTCCTCTGTGCTGTTAAATCTCTAACATTTTCTGTTATAAAATCTTACATTAAAAAAATAGGTTTTACAATACTTTATTTACATGTGAAAATGGAAATAACAATTTGTTGGGCTCAAATTTTCTATGTCTGGCATCTGACTCAGACCAAATATGTGAATGTGTGTCCATGCACTGGCACACATGTGCAATAATTTTGTCGAGTTTGGAAAATGTGGGGCAGAGCAGAGAATGCTGTGCCCAGATTAAGATTCTTCTTACAAACATTTGTGAAACTCTAGTGCCTGTGTGGTTTGGAGCAATGCCATGAAAATTGGCAAGGTGGTCAATCTGATGTCAAAGGTGTGCCTTTTACTGTTCCTGAAAAAAAAAATAAAAAATACCCAAATCTGGGCAAGGATAAACTTCTGAAGTAAATAATCTCAGTTTTCATATATTTAGCAGAACCTTGGCAGATCATTCTTCTGAAAGCTTTGTCTGCACAAAACCTGCTCCACCAGCTGCTGCTTTGAGATGCTTCCCAGCCCAACCACACTGTCCCCTCCTTGACCAAGGCTGTTTTCCGAACCTTTCCAAGCTCAGCACAACTCTGCTGCCATTCTTGGGCTGCTGTTGGGGTGGGAGCCAGGCAGGCTCCTTCCCTTCCTGCTTGTGCAGAGTGGGAATGAAGCCAGCCTGGGATATGGGACCAGAGGTGTCGGAGGGGAGAGATGGACATGCTGGGCAGGGAGTGCCCCAGAAGAGCCCCAGGACTGGGCTGTGCTGGCTCAGGAGCCTGAATGAGGCACGAGCAGCTGGGTGAGGCACGGAAAACAGCATTGCTTCAATTCACCACATCATGCCCTGGCTTTTATCTGAAGACAGTGCTTAGCCTGGTGCAAATCCAAGCACTGCTTGGCCTGTTCTTTTTGTAAGGCCTCCTTGCATCTGTGAACCAGCTTGGTTCTGTTAACTTCCCAGCAAGAGGCATTTCTGTGCAAAGAGCAAAGAGCGGGCGTGTGCAAGAGAAACCCTTGCACCAGGGAACAGGGCAGAGCACAGAGCCTGTGCAGGAGCCCACCCCACCACTCCAGCTGTACCACTCCAGTACCATGAGTTTTCCTCTGAATGGGAGGGATATTTTACAGTTTTGACAATGCCAAGATTGGAATTTCAAAACTTGCCTTGTTTTTATTTAGGATTGAAAGCAAGAACACAGAGCGTTGTGAGTAAACTCCTCTTCTGGCTTATTTCAGACCTTCCTGACCTTCCTGACCTCATCCAGTGCCCAGTGGTACCAAGCCTACTTTTCAAATAAACAATGCTGAAATATATGAAGGGCAGCCGAATACTGAGGAGAAGCTGTGATTTTGTTCAACATAACACTGTGGGCTTTCCCTGCCTATCAGCAGAAGGTTTCCAATGCTGCAGCAGTACGGTCAGGAGCATTATCTATTTATTTTTGAAAACGTGTTCTAAATCCTGTAAGAATCATTTCCTCGAAGAACTCAGCCTTCATCAGTTACTTCATTTTCTGCTCAGCAATTATTAGTCCCACTTAAAACTGTAACTGGGGGGCAATGATAAGAATCTTATGGGCAATTTGGGTAATGCTGTCTCTGAATGAGAAAATGAGAGATTCCACAAGGACTCTGGGAACAGTTCTTACGGTCCTCTGTGATTCAGGGCAATTAGAGGAGGATTTCCTCCCCTCCCAGACATCAGCTGTCATTCCTGTTTTCAGACTTCTTGTTCCTCAGGATCAAGGCTGGCTTCTTTTGTATGGCCAGCACTTCCAAGGGCTCATGACTGAAATGTCCAGGAGGGATAAAACTCCCTGGTGGACATACTGACATGTAAAGCTGCTTCCCGAACGCTCAGCTTCCCATTAGTAAAGTAACCTTGCCCAAACATACTGAAACATAAACCACTGGCACAGTGCCCACGCTCAAAAGGCAATTGTTTTGCTGTGCAGGAGAGCCTAAACAACTCAATTAATCACTGTGGACAAGGCTTTACCATGTATTTGTGCAATGCCTGGGACAATGTGAACTTGATGCTGATTGGAGCTTCCAAGCATGGCTATAGCATAAATTTAAAAAATTACATACATAAACATATTTTTATGAAACAAAAAAAAATTTTTTTATATATATATATACACACAAACATATAAAAATAAAACCAAATCTATACATACATAATATAAATAATGCGAATAATATAAATAAATCATATATATATATAAATAATTTGAGGAGAGCGAGCAGCTTTTTACATTTGCTTTCCACGAACAACCAACCCGCTGACCTTTACTAACACGATGCAGTTGAGAAATGTAACACAAGTGCCATGTTTGACAAGGGAATTCTGAATGAGATAAATCTGACTCTGAGCCTGGTTGTTCTCCCAGGTCACGTCTGCAGCGTGCGTCAGCAGCGGCCCAGGAGATGGGGATGCATCTTCCACTGCTGTGATTTACTCAGGAGCATTTTGTTTATAGAAAATGAAATTAAGTCTGAAGAATAAGTGTTTTGTGATGAATTATTCGCCTTGAGAAGGCAGTAGCATTTAGCTGCTATATTTTATTGACCTATATAGCACTTCTCACGGGTCCCACAACACGCTGCGCTCTTACAAATGAGGGGTCTCTGCAGATGCTCCTGAAATGCTGCTAGAAAATGTCACCTACAAGGATGTAGTATCATTCATCACCAAAATGAATGTGCCATCTGAGGTGTAAAGTAGCAGCTCTTTTAAGAGTAGCATGAAAGCTCCTGCTTAAGGAAGTAAGGTGCCATTTCTCTCAGAGTCATGCACTATTTTAGGTGGCCAGATCTAATTTGTCCTATTAGAAAATGGCATTAGTATGGCATTTTATCAGCCATGTTGTGAATGCACCAGTCATTTTTTTCAATAAAATATGATTGTGAAACACTATACTACCTCCTAAAATGCGGTAGGAGGTTTTCTAAGGGAAAAGGAAGCCAGACACTTTCACTTACAATTTGATTTTTCAATTGACATTAAACACTTAGTACCATTTTGTTCCTTGGGGAAAGAAAAAACCTCCTTCTTGGGCAAGCACCAACTAAATCAGCATGATATCTGTCTGCCCTCTGTGTGCCAGCTAGCAAGATAGAAGGCAACCAAGTGTCATTTTGTTAGAGATCTCCAAGGAACAACAATATTGCAATTTCTATGCATACAAGCACATGCATCATATGTATTACACACAGGCATATCAGATGATTTAAAGCGTGGCTTGGCTTTTAAAAATAGCATCTTATTGTCTATTAATCATTGTCCTTGAAAGTTCTTTCATCAATTTACAGGCCCTCTTCTGCTGTGAATGCCAGCAACGATGATTTCACAAGCGGGGACGATGAAGACAAACATTAACTGTTGTTTACAACTACAGTGGCTGTTGATTAAAAAAAATAAATCCTCGTGGAGTCACAAGAACTCTGTCTGCAATATGCTTGCTTATCCAGCCTGCCCTGGAAAAGTGCTTGTGTAGAGCTGCAAGCCAAACTGGAAGCTGAGAACTTGGGATCTGCCCTCCTGGAAGCGGCAGCGGCGGCGCCGGGCAGCGCTGTGCCCGCTGGCTGCACCCAAGGGTGGTGGGATGCTGCCAGCAGGATGCCTCTGTGGTGTGGCTGGGAATGGGCCCCGTTCCATGGCTGGCACGCCAGGATCACCATGATCCCATCTAGCTAATCACACTCACAGCAGTGGAGATCCATGCCCTCTGTCTCAGACACCCTCTTGGGACTGCACGCCCTCTGCAACAGAAGTTTGGCCACATCTGACGTGCTGCAGCCCCTTGTGCAATATAACCTAATTAAAATAGAGGCTTGGATGGAATGATCTCCATCCCAACTAGGAACTCGATTCCTTAATGAAATCCCTTTAAAGGAACTTCCACCATTTCCCTATGTCACCCAGTGCACGCTGAGGTAGGGTTTGGGGAGCTTTGTGCTAGTTCTGTGTAATTTAGACAGGATGTATTTAGGGAAGCAACTGCTTCCTTCCATGATTACTGTATCATGCTGTATTTATACAAGACTGCGAAATTTCAGCCAAAGCACTCAGGCATCTCAGCTGTACAGCACCACGAAAAGAAGGGAGGAAGCAGACAATTCTTTCCTACACAGAAAAGACATCCTAAGATTCTACAGAGAGCTCACCTGTACACAGTATTTTCTCTGTGTAGGTCTTCCAAGCCACAAAGAATCTCTGCTGCATAAAACAAAGCTCTTTCCTCCTCGAAGCCTGGGTTTCCCATGTTGTAGATATGAAACTTCAGGTCACCTCCGTTCATTATGGTCAGAACTAAACACAGTGCGTCCTTTGTTTCGTAGGCATAGGCTAAATTGACCTAGAAAAACATTTGCAGCACAGTTGTGACAGTTCAGATGGCTGCTAAGTAGGAAGTGCTAGCTTTTCATTAAAGATTTTCTCCAGAAAATGAAAAAAATACATTTGATTTGGTATGGGCTTTCTTGAAATGGCAAACATGTATTTTAAAAGTACAGAAAAATCAGATGTCAGGATTCTACAGATTAATGTGTGGAATCCAGCCTATTTATCACCAGAAACCTTCAAGGCTCAGATGGCTTCAGAGGCTGGACAAACATACTAATTCCAGGCCTATTTTCCCATGTATGAGAAATTTTAGTAATCAAGGGAATCTACACCTCCTGCTGCATCGTTTTGCATCTCAGTGAGTTCCCTGGAAGGCCCAGATATCCCAGTCCTGGGGTGATCAAATGGACCATCACCACCAAGGTCAGCATTCTTCCTGAGAGGCTCAGGTGGGTGCCCAAGGAAAAATCAGACCAGCCAAAATCTACCCATCACTTTTAAATATGTGCCATCCTCTGGCAGAAGCAAGTAAACATGTAAGCAAACACCTTGCATCTTTTGTATACACAGTGTTTCCTGAAAAAAGTATAAAGAACATGACAGATGCTGACATAACACCTTTTTTTTTTTTTTTTTTATGTGAGGCAAGTTTTAGAGGAGGCACAAGAGCTGGTGTGACTCAGGAGAGCCCTGCATCAGGCTGAGCTGCTCCACCTCACTGTTTAGATGCCTCTGCAATCCAATCTCATCTGACCTGTTTGGGGTGAATCTCCTTCAGTCTCCTCCAAGCACCCCTGTCCCAGACGCTGGGAATTCAGGTAATCATGCTGGATAAGAACAGCTCATCCTGACACTGTGATGCAAGCCAAGGCTGTAGAACACACCATGTTCCCATGGCAGGCATGGGCCCCTTCACTGCTGCATTTCTCACAGATCACAGACTGACAGGAGACCCAGCAAAGGTACATGAAGCAGGGCTAAGATGCAAAGCAAAGGGATTCAGCTTCTGGCACCTTTCCAGGAGCAGGAGATGGAGGAGGCGCTGGATTCAACCAGAACAGTGCTCAGCAGGTGAGCAGGGAACCACAGACTTCAATACTCACTACAAACTGACTATTGACTTTTTCTAAAATCTGCTTCTCGTTGAGCGCCATGGATTCGCCTTTCCTGTTCTTTATCCTCTTCTTCTCTAATCTCTTGCAGGCGTACATCTTCCCCGTGGCTCGCACTTGGCAGGCGCAGACCTGCGAATTGAGCAGAACAATTGCCGGGTAATTCGAAGCAAACGCCGTGTCTGGGCCGCACTTTACTCCTCACCATCTCCTCTGATTTAGTCCTTTTAAGGCCACAGACGGCGGCTTAGCGAGGCGGGGGCAGCTGAGGGGGGACTGACTACTGTTTCCAAACCTGCTGTGGAATATTGGTTTAATTATTTCACTTTCCTCTGCCTGCTTCCTCTCCCACCTCCTTTTGTCTGTGCGGATTGTAATCTCTCAGTCTGCACCTCCCCTGCCTCTGCTGCCACCTCCAGACACCAGGAAAATACAAATAAGGGTGTGACCCCCAATTCCATTGTGAATGCAACAGCCGAACACAAAATACCTCTCAAAAGAGTCCTTTTGAGATTACTGTGTCACGAGGGGTTAAACAGAACTGTCAGCAATTAATGAAAATCAGCCTCTGTCACATCAGGCTCCTGTACCTGCAGTGTCCAAAAAGGAAAAAACACTCTAAAGAGAAAGTCTCAGAATTACTCACCTCTCCAAAGCCACCTTTCCCCAGTACCCTGTACTGCCGAAACGTGTTTTTTGTTACTGGTTGCCTGGAAGAAAGAAGGAAATAAATAAATAAACCCCCCACCACACTATGCTTAATGCACTCCCTGTGATTTATTTATTTCAGAGCATACTTTTGAAAAGCAAAATAGATAAATATTACATAATCCCATTATTTCAAGGTAATCATATTATATAATATAATGTATAATTATGTAATTATATTACTTCAATACTATGTATGGCTTGAACTTTTCAATTCCAACATATTAAGCTGTAATAAAATACAACACATTAGTGAGTCATCAATATAATTTCTGCTAGCATCTTAGGACCAAGGAGGGTTCTGAATCTCCATTATACAGCTTTGGCTTTTGTTAAGCAAAGAGGAAGCCTGAGATCTTCCAGTAAGATATTAATTCCCATGACATATAGGATGGGCTAACACGCTGCTTTACTTGGCCAGCAAGATGAGAAAAAGAGATCCAAAATTCAAATCACCAGCAAATACTTCTGTTGTGTTAAACAAAACATGAAACTTGTACGAATCAAAGGCAGAAACAATCCTGGGAGCAGGAGAGGTGGATTTATGTGACATTTGCAGGCTGGGAGAGCAGGAAGATCCAAGCCAGCCCATTCCCTCTGGGCTACGTGCTTCTTGGGGGAGCACCACGGGCAAGAAGGGAGCAAAAGCTAAATTAAGGTTAAACAAGTCTATTCCTGAGAGCAATGCTCCCTGTCACTTGACACAATCCCTATACAATCTTCCAGCCTTCCCACAAAATCTACTCCACCAGAACGGCTCCAGCTCTACACCCAACTTTTACTTTGCTACTGTAAAAGTTTCGTAACATGACAGAAGAAGAATTCCAGGTTCAGCGAGATCCCATCTTGCGCCCACCACCGAGGTTTTACAGGGATCCCAGCAGTGGACGGGAATATTCCTGCTATTCTTGCTCCCCTCTGGCAGGCAGCCAGCCGGCAGAGGGAGCACAGTAACGTGGCTGTTCCCACCACAGGGATGATGAGGTTGATGACAATGAAGAATAAATGCTGAAGTGAATCCTTTCATTAATGCCCATTATTGTTTTCCAAAGCAGGGGAAGAACGGTATGCAGACAGTCAAAACTAGGAGGGGAAAATATGTTATTTTCAGTATTCCATCAGGCTGCTGCAAATGCTTTTGGGTTTAAAAGCAACAATTAGTAGTGATAACTACATGTTCAGCAATGTCCCTGGAATAAATGGACTTTGTGACTGCTCCTTTGGAGCCAGCAGGCTGTCAGAAGGAGCTGTTGATCATTCCACGCTACTAACATCTCTTTGCTAATCCTGAAAACAATTCTCCCAGCTTCTTAAGCCAGGCATATCCAACAGTTTGTCACACTTGTTGGGGGAATGGAAAAAAAAAATCCTCAAAGCATTGCAGAAAATTCCTTATCCCTAATGTGAAAATAGATAGGAAATAGCCTGGCTAGAGATGAATCACCCGATGTTTTTTTAATTGAAATGGAAGAGTAAATGCTGGCCTCAGTAAAGATGGCATGTGGAGCATGTCTTGGCATGGAATGGCCCTTCTCTCTGCCCACCCCTCTTGAGCAGCAGCTTTGCAGCTTTCCAGGGAGAGGAACTGGCACAGCTCCTTTGATCTGGAGGCGTCCTGCTGACACGCACCGCTCATGGATCCGGCCCTAACTCATCCGCCGTAATTAATTCCATTTGTGGAAAACGAGGCTTCTCTCAGCTCAAGGTCACTGTCACCCAGCAGTGACCGTCTGCTACAGCACTCCCTGACAAGGGAAAGGCACAAGCCCCTTTCCTTGCAAATTAATACCCACGAAGGCTGCCTGGTTATTAAATGGACTCAGGAATGTCCAGCCAATAAATACAGTGAGAGGACCTATATGCCACATTTTTTCTCTCTTTGGAATGATTTAATAACAGTGACGACTGGTCCAGACAAAAAGTCACCACATTCAGAGGGTAGCTAAACAGATAGACAGATGAAGTTGCTGAATATACATTAATCACACCTAATATGTTTAATGTACCTAAGGCTATTAAATGGTCGAGCACTTGAGCTGTAGAAGGAAACATTATCTCAACTGTCAGATTTTGAACATATCCACAGACTTTGCATGGAAAGTAAAAAGAAACCTTTTTATTGATTTTTATTTTTAAAAAAGTAAAACTCCTGTGACACTTACCTTTCCAACCATTTCCACTGGAGAAACCTGTCGAAGTACATGCTGTTTAGGTACTCTTGGAATGGTTCCCCACTGAGGTGGTCAAGGACAGATCTATCTCAGATGAAAAGGATATATAAGCATTTTATAATCCTGAACTTTGAGCAAAAGAGAAACAAAACAAGCGGAGAAAAATCCAGACTTCTTTTACTGTAGGATTATGTTATTTCTACTTCATTTTGTACTTTATTTTGTACTTTATTTTGCTCACTGTTTCAGTATAGAAACAAAGTGATGTGCTTGATGTATTTCATAACAGGAGTCCTCAGACAAGCTGAATACTGGTGATGCTTGCTGAAAATCATCAGGGCAGCTCCTACTGGCTTTTATGGACTTTTACAGAGGTTGTTAACCACCAGACAGTGAACGTCATTGCTTCTGTTAGTAAACTGAAACAACACCCTCAGGAACTCAGCTCCTAAACTTTGAGGGATGTTTACATCTGGATAGAAAATTTCTGGCTGAAGCCCATTTCCATCAGAGAGACCATCGGAGGTATCATTTTGAGTAAAAAGATCAGTTTCAATTCCTGCTATATAGAAGAATTAGTACATGTGACTGAAGTCAAGGGGATTTCCTAACAGCTATGTGCTTTGCAGAGTAAAACAGAGGAAGGAAAAGTCTGATCAGGGATGTGGATTTGCTTCTGGATCAAGAAAAGGATTCTGGGGCTCACGCAGTGGATGCAGTCTTCTGCATAATGGAAAGAATAAAGAAATAAAGTCAGTCTGCAAATGTGAGAAGAAAGTCTGTTGCTTGTGACAGGCAGCAAACAGCCAGAGAGCATCAGGCATCCCATTAGAAAGGCCAAAGGTTTGGAACTACGTGAACATGGGCTGAGCTGGGAGTTGTCTAAAGTGAAGGTGGTCACGCTGTGTAACAACTGCTGGTGTTGGTTCTTGCTTTGCTTACTGGGGCTCCTGCATCCACCTCTGCTGCCAGCACTGGCAGCACTGGCAGAACAGAAGTTGGGTTTGAGTGAAAAGTGCCCAAGGAAATGAGCATTTCTGTCTGGATGTAAACAGACACATTTGTGTCCGTGTCTAAGGGCATACAGACACATTTCCAGATCTTGCTGGAGGGAGGAAATCCTCTCTGAATGACTGCTCTAGTCTGGGGATGGATAGTCTACGTCTTACCCTGGGGCAGTTCTCTGAGCAAACAAGTCACCATGAGTAATGTGTCTCCTCAGTTTAGTTCCTCCCTGTTCATGAGCTAGTATTTTTGGAATTTCTCAGCTGTTTCACCATTATTTTTTTTTCTTTTGCAATTCTTGCACCATCAGTTTGGAGAAGGGAGGTAATTGCACATGTTAAGAAGGCACAAGTCAAATTGTTGCTTTCTCCATTAGCTTTGACTGGACATAGATCATAACAGTTTCCCCTGATGGATTAAAAACTACAAAACAAAATAAAAATTAGTCTTAATTTGATTTAACAAATTTACATTTCGTTAATTTGCTTTAACAAAAATAACATTTTTGCTTAAATGTCCAAACTCAACATCAGAATTCTAGCTGAAGTTAGAGGAGGGCAGGAGCAGTCAATATTAAAGGCAAAAGCAGAAGTTAAGTTATACACACATTTTGCTTGCAGACTGATTTTTATCTATGAAGATGTGAATGAAACTCATCCCATCTCTGCTCCTGCAGGACAGTAGGCTTTCATATTTGTATGTCTGCCTCCCTTTTCTGGTCTGACTGTGAACCCTTCCAAAATTAACATCATTCAATACCAGTAAATACCAACAGCAAGTTCTTAAACTTCCTTTTGACCTCATTTTAGTCCGTGTGAAATGATCAGCATATTTATTACCAAGGTCCCAAACCTGGCTCATTCCTGAGTTTCAGCTGGGGTGAAGGAAGGAGCCTGCATTAAGTGGTGTCCAATGCTCGCCCTTTCCATTCAGTTAATTAAAAGCTGCACGTATTTTAAAAGAACAATAGCTGCCTTTCAGCAGTTGTTTGCTTTTTAGTTCCCCTCTTTGGCAACAACAAAGTGCATTTTAGAGGGAGCTGTCAGCTTTCAAACCGATTTGAGAACTGGAAACAGGCACCAGGGGGGTTTGTGTGGAGCACAGCTCTGCCTTTGTCACTGGGACTGGCACCCACAAGCGGTGCGAGTTACAGAGCATCTCTACAGGACACCAGGCCAATGCAAGGAAACTGCCTGTGCTGTAAGAGCAGGCCAGAAATAACCCACAGCTCCTACCAACGCAAAGAATAACTGGAACCAGAAAAGGTCAATGAAATGAGTCAAAACAATGAATGACAGCGGAGCAAATTTTACAAATCCCCATTACATCACAAAGGGAAAACAAACCGCGCTCGGCCAGAAACCGCATGGGCCCGCGTGCCATGATCCCTCCTTTTCGTATTTTTATTGGTTTATGATCTACTGGCATGGACAGGCTCAGGGCAGGGTTTGCAAAGGCAGATTGCATACCTGGAGCTTTAGCACATAATGGCACAAATCGCTGCAGAAACTGATAAGCCTTTTCCCAGACAAAGGGCGAAATAATGCACGTTCGTTTCAACGCCACAGACAGACAGAAAGCATTAAAAAAAGCCCCGTTCTCCTGGTGAAGACTTTCTGGAAAAGCCATGCGGAGCAACTTTGCACATTCCTCTGCCTAAATGGACTGTAGAGCCACTTAATTTTTATTCCCTTTGAAACAGAGATGTTTTCTTTGGATACATTATCATTGTAGCTCTTTTCACACAGCATGAAATCCACGGCTGGTTTGCTTGGCTAGAACACTCTGTCAAATACCTGAAACAGTAAGTGCCTGTGTGCCGCGTATATAATGGCATGGAAATATTTATTATATTCTGCTCAGATGAAATGACTTCACCACTTGTCAGCTCTGCCTCTAGGATTGTGAGCAAAGATACCTGCCTCAGGTTCAGACTGAAATGTCTCTCTCCACCTGACGCTCCTGACAAGCTGCTGGCTGAAGCTCTGTGATCTTTGGGTGTCGTGTTATACTTACTTTGTACAGGGAGAGAACAGCTCTTTGCAGGGGCTGTTTTCGAGTTTCTCCTCTGTCTGTTGGATAAGTTCTTGACTGACTTCGGGAACATAGGCTGGAGACTGGGGAGAGAAGAGAGGGGCACATTAACTCCCTGATGAGGTGCGGATTCTCCCCTCTTCAGGTGTGAGAGGCACATTCATTATTTATGCCCCTGGGCTGCTTCCATTCAATTTCAGCGGTTGTGCAAAAGCAAAGAAGCTTTACGACAAAGAGCAGTAAAATAGGATACCGTGGCAACTCGCTCCAGATTCCACTCTATCCTCACATTGCTTTTCTGCCTTCTCCTGTACTTTCACCTCCTTGCCCAGCCTCATGAATATGCAGGACCCACTCCTTGCCAATTCTTTGAACTGCTCCCTTGCATCCCATGAAAAATGTGCTGGCCTGAACCGTGTACAGGCCATTCTATTAAACAAAAGAGAATTTGCCCAGTGTTTTCACTTCATGGGTGATTCATTGTGCTGTCTGAAAAATCCATCTTTTTTTTTTTTTTTTTTAACCAGCAAAGCAAAACAAGAGCAGAGCATTGGTACTTACTGATATAGACTTACACCCATCTATATATAAAAAGATGTTCACAAAAGTATTTGGACACCTTAGTCCATCCTTAGAAAGACAAAAAATAATTCAGCAGCTTTAAAATAATAATTTCAAAAAGGAACTTTGCCAACCAACCACATAAACTCTTTTCATCCTCTCCTCCCTTTGGAGAGAACATATATCCAACCCTGCAAAAACCCCTTACCAAAGAGAGGTCTCTTACAATGTGCCTTGATGGTTAACCAGTTTAGGACTTTTGGGACTAATTATCTAAAAGGACAGTTATTTAGGCAGTCCACATTCTTACACATTGACTGTATACTGTAATTATATCACAAAGTGTATATTTGTGTGTGTGCACCTATTTATAAGCATTTCTCCCATGTACATGAAAGTCCCTTTACATAACCAGTTGGATTTGGGTATTTTCAATAAACCCAGCCACAGATGATAAAATCCTCTTTCTTTGCAGGAGCCTTAATGCTCAGTGAGGTCCCCCATCCATGCCCAGTACCACCAGATGTGCTGAGTGGGTGGGTCACAGAGCATCATCCCTCATTCCTGGCCAGATGTTCTCATTAACTCACCCCTAGTTAGAGATATCTTGGCAGGCACTGAAATGCATTGCAGGCAGAGTTCAAAAACACTGGGAATGAGGACAGAGGAAGGGGCAGAGGTGGAGCCACAGAAAATCTCCAGCATACTGAAAGCTGAATTGAGTCTTTTATCTTTTCCTTCCCACTGCTGAAATGTGAATATGATCCTGGTTGTGACATGAAAAAGTAAGTTTGTTCCACTTGAATGTTTTTAAATAGGAACATGGTTTACAGAACTGTCTGTGCATGCTGTGCAATGCACTCTCACTGCTCAGCCTTGACAGACAATCTGCAGAACGTGCTGGGGACACCTCTGACCTCACTGAAATATTTCCTCATTTCCTCAATATATTCCTCCTTTTATTCAATATATTCCTCCATTTCCTCAGTAAAAGATATCTAGGGAACACCCACTTTTAATCACAGACAGAACAGATTACTAATAATTAAGAAGTCTCATGGTTTCTTGAGAGGTAGATAAGCCCCTAATGTTATCATCTAGAAGACAGAAACTGAGACAAAGCCAGATTTTCTCAGCTTGATTGACCACTGAGGTAAGTATACATGCCCACAACAAAATCTAAGTCCCAGTTTTAGTTCAAGAGTAAGCAGAGGCAAGAGAGAAACAATGAAAGAACTATGAAAAAAACTCAGAAATCCTCTTTTCCAGTCCTACAGCGCTGAAAGTACTGGGAGAAAAGACAGAAAAGCAGATTACACCAAAGGCTTCTAAAGCAATATTCATATATGAACAAAAGCCTAACGATTAGCAGTATTTCAGCTGATTTTGGCTGTAAATCAGATGAAGGAATACCTTTAATGTACAATTTATGTACTCAGTGGATACACATCTGCACACACATGCTCCCTGGTTGCCCAAAGCTGGTAGGTGGCTGTGTGAATCCAGTGGTCCAAGCCCTGGTTCAAGATGATCATCTCTCTGATTTACAGGGAACAGAAACACCCCTGAACTCCACATTTTTGGGACTGCTGTGGACCAGGAGTGTCTTTTGATGTGAATGGAACAGCACTTCAGTAAAAGCCATACCAAGGCCTCTAACAGAAGTTACTACTGACTACATCTGGAACTTGTTCTGCATTTAGAGGTCAAAACTGGAATCCAAAAGCTAAGTACTGAACTGCATAATTAGTCATTTAGACCGAGTGACCTGATTCTTACTCATGCCAGGCAACTTCATCTCCCATTGGGAGTTCATTTCCCAGAGGAAGGTAAACTGCCTTGAGGTTAATGTTGAAGATCATGCCCATGACACATTACTAGAGCACTAATTCCATCAAACTTCGTCTGAGATCAAAGTACACTTAAAAAAATAAAGTATAAGCATCAGCTAACTCTTATTCATAAAGAGGAAATTAAATTCTTGTAGCGAAAGGGGGGAAGAATGGGCAAAAGAAAGAGTAAGTAAGACAATGTGGGAAGTATTTAAAAATGACACAAACTGTGATTCCTCTCTCCAAGTCTGTGGGAGAAACAGTCACCACTTGGTCTTTCAAAACCACTCATTGCTGACCTCTGAGTCTTTACTTCCTCTGCACAAACTGGGAGCAAGGCAACAATATCAAGGTAGAAAGACACGAAATCTTGGGTATGGACTAAAGCCTTAGAGTGCAGGGCAAACACTTCCCTAGACCACTCCATTTTCTGATCATTTCCAAAGCTTCTGTAGACGCAGAAAAAACGTTTTGTGTCATTCTACAGCCTTTCACAGAGTTCAGGGCACCACACTCCTGGGAGGAACATACCCAACCCTTTCCAACTCTGCCTGGAGCTCCAGGGAGCCTTTGTATGATCCTTCCTGAGAACCTCCTTGAGACTTCACAGCTCCCACTGCTCCCGTTAAACAGCCATGGCTGCCATTTTCCCTGGGTGAATACTCTGCATACCCACAGCCTTCAGGAGCTCAAACAAAGCCAGAAACAATTTACAAACCAAAACCCAACCCACCAACCTACTTTTGCTCCCCTGGAGAACCATTAGGTAGCACAGGTCATCCATGCAAGGAAGCATTTGGATCGCAAGAGTGAAAGCTTCCAAAGGTAACACTCTGGCCATTTACAGATGAAAAAGTTGCTCCTTCCCTGGAGGGGTGCAGAAGATTTCTGCAGCCACAGTGAAATGGTTATTAACACCATTCTCCTGCTGCATTATGGGCAATGGCTGTAAAAGCAAATTTGGCTTTTACAAGGGAACAGAGACACCTTTTCCAACATATTAAATGTCCTGTGGCAGCTAGGAGAGCCATACACTGTGATTAAGACCATTACATCTGAGCTTGTGACAAAGAATATTCTGCTAACTCCTCAGAAACACCTGCAGAAACCAGTTACACTGGTTTCTGGCTTTCAAAACAAAACACTGGGGCGCTATAACTAGTTCCATATTTCCCCCAATGGCTATTCTGTTTCCTGAAGGCAAAGAAAGAGATTCTTGATCTCACTTACAATAATGTAATCAGAAATTATGCCAGTCAAATCAACTGATTAACACCAGGGTAAGGCTGATGGAACTGAAGCAGATTCTTGGCAGCATAAGATGTGCTTAAGTTGATCCTTAAAATTTCTCTCATCACATTATCCTTATTGATCAGACATTTTAATAAAACTCCAAAAGTCCACCCTACTTTTAGCAGGTTTTAACCAAAACCTCCTACCTCCTGTACCTTCTCTTTTATGGCCAGAAACTGAAAACCTTTGTAGAAATGTTTTGCTGGCATAGCAATAGCTCAGTTTTATGATATTCTCCCATTTAATTTTTAAGAAAAGAATGCAACTAGGAATTGTGTTAGTGGTTATTCGAGAAACAAGAAATGGATTTTCAGTTACTTCTGAGGGCCATTAGCCCATCCTGAGAAAAGTCTCCACTTCTAAATTTTATTTTTTTCTGTCTTTATAAGACAAAAGAGTTCTTCTCAGATGCTCTTCCCTTTCCATAAATGGCATGAGAACAGCTGATACGTCTCACGCTTGCTCAGGGTTAGTTGTGTTCACATCCACAAAAAGCCTGGATGCCAGCAGAGTCCTGTCCAGCAGCAGGATCTGGTGCTGCCCATGGCCTGGCAACCCACTGAAGTACTGAGGAGTAGCAAAGTCTACTACAAAATCAGGTGAAAGCTTCCAGGCTGTGTGATTCCCCATTATCTGTTATTTTGAATGTCATGTTTCATCGTTACACTTTAAGACACGGCCTCTCCTTTTCTGACATCTCTGTAAGTTTTGCTACAGGCTATTTCACTCAGACCTCCAAGACTCAGCCTTTGCTGAGTTCACTGAACAGGACAGCCATCAAAAAACCTTCTCCTAAAGTCATCTCTATATTTTTGCCATGAGACTCACAACGTATCTCAGCGTTTCCCTTGCAACTGTGTGGGGAACACCCGACCTTTTGTTCATCTATCAGGAAATCAAATTCTTTATCAAACAAGCTGAAGTGCTGGCAGTACCAAGGGAGGCATTCAGAAGAACTTCTCTTTTATTTTTTCATGAAGATGTGTTATTTGTTCTACCTTTTCTTATGAGATAACTTCCAAATGTTTACTGTGCATGACGTCGGTCAAGATGTGGTGCGCTACAGGTGCTGCCTCCAAGCCTGTGGCAGTGAAAGCAGGCAGCCAGCAAGCAGAATTTGGCACTTTCAAGGACCAAAAGCATGTTCCTGGCAGCCCAGCAGTTGGGGTTCTCACTTTGGGAACTGAGGTGTGGTGAGAAGCAGGTGTCCCCAGTTATTCCCAGGGCCCAGAGCAGATGCACCCACAACACAAACCTCCCTATGCAGGGTGGGTTCATTGTGTGGAACGCTGCTGTTTCCCTGGGAAAAGTGCCCAAATCACCAAGTGGACTGAGAGGGATGTGCTGAGGCTCCAGATAAAGACATATCCAGCTGAAGTCACCACCATTTGAGAAACTTATAGAGGGCTGACAAGAGCACCAAGTGCCTAGAGTGTTGGGAAACACGCTTGGGAAAAAAAGCCCAGAGGAAAGCATTGAGGAACTAGGTCTGTTTAGTCTGGAAATGCAAGGGTGAAACTTGATAAAGGCCTTTTAATATAGAAATGTTTTTAATAAAAAGGGCAGGGATCAATTATTCTGCATATTCTGCTCTGCTCTAGGGGAATGATGTGAAGAAATCCACTTAATTGGATATGAAGGCTTTTTATTCTAATTTTTCACACAGGGAAGCAGAAGACCAGGCCTATGAATATTGTGGAATCTGTTCTCAGACCTCCAAGGGCACTCAGACATCTGTTGATCATCTAAGTGTATTTGATCTCTGTTCAATGCAAGAGGCTCTTGAGCCCTTTCCCAGTCCTTTGTACCAATGATTTTGCAAAACACTGGGCTTCATAAAGCACAGGCACATGGCATGGACATGAGAACAGATGAGGAAGAGAGTTTGTTTGCTGAGTGCTCACCAAAGGAAACCTGTAGCTCTGAGTAAAGGAATAAGAATCTTCCTTGCAAATTAACAACCCTGCTTCAAAGACTTGTCTCAATCATCACTGTCTCCTAAAAAAATAAATGACATGACTTGCAGTTCCCTGAACTTCAGACCAGAAAAAAGGAAAGCATTGAGTTTGGCCAGACTGACTTTGTAAGAAACAGAGCAGGTCTGTAGTTCAAAGGTAATTCTTCATCCTTACACAATGACTTTCATCCAAGAACCTCAAAATATTAAAGCTTCATTGCAGGATTAAGTCTTCATGAGCTAGGTGGCAATCTCACAATATTTTACAGAACAGTGAACAGGAGGTTAAGAGATGTGTTTTCCGGAAGATTTGATCATCACCTGTGACTGAAATCAAAGAAGTCTCACTGAGATAAATAAAAGCTAGAGATGCTCAGATTCCTCAAATCAGTCCAATTGTCGCTTGCAATTAGTGAATAAAGAATAGAAACCTAGAAGTACAGGCTTTCATTTCGTACCAACTCCTGCCAGTGGATGTGAGTCATCAGGGTGTCTTAAAGCACAACTGTTCATCACTACAGAAACTATATGAACCAGAAAGATTCCACACTCTTTAGATTGAATAGACCTCATGCAAACTTCTGTCACAAACACAACTGCTTTCCTGGCAAGTTTCAGGCATGCAGCTGATACTGAAACATGATGAGTTACTTTAGAAGTCACTTGCGTAAAATAAATAATGTGCAGCATATGTTATGTTTCAGGTTATGAAAACATTCCACAACAAACTGGCTTAAAACAATTAAAAATGTTTCAGTCAATGGACAAAAGTTCAAGCTGCAACATTTCTGGAGCTGCCTCTGCTTCCAAGCATTTGTCTTCATGATATGTGTATTTTCAGATGTTGACAGCAATGTTCCACATATAATCTGTTTAAAAATCTCCACACAGATTTGCTACTAGTAGAGACCTCAAAACTATGACAGAAACAGGCTAAAATGATCTTTTTGTGTGAGATGATGCATGATCAGACAAGAAGAGTTCATACACAAAAACCTGGAAATTCTGGCTTCATCCAGCAGTCTAAGGCACAGCCAGGGAAGTTCCAACCATGCAGCCAGGGACTGACTGAGGGAAAGTGTGAAGGGGCTGACAGGGGGAATCCAAAATCCTTTAGGCTGGGAAAGACCTTTAAGATCACTGAGTCCCATCAAGAAATTCAGAGGAGAGCAGTGGATGAGGAGATGGAATGTCGTGGTTGTATTTCAGTTTTAGGAAATCAAGGTTGGGCATTCCTGGTGAGGGAAAGGACCCCAGCACTGTCACAGCACACGCAGTCTCCTGATGCCTTTTGGTGTTACACACAGAAATGCTGGAACATTCTTTTGCCTTTTCCTGTGTCTGATCTTATCTGTTCAGTTTGAGCTGTATGTGCAGTAAACAGCCAATTCTACATCAGGAGCAGCTGCAACACTTTAACTAATCAACTTCTGCATTTTCTTTTCACTGTTTTTTTTTTGTCCTGCCACAGTCATTCGGGTCTGTATGAGGCGAACCAGTAAAGCAAAAGGCTTCATAATTCCAGGATATTTGCTTTGAGATGACAGATGTAGGAATTGGCAGTGAGGTGGATGGGGAGCATGGAAGGCAGCTGTGTTATTAGTAGCAATTTATCTATTACAACAGTGTGTAGACATGACACCTAAGAATGGGGGCCAGTAGTGCCAGGCACTACAGACACGTCATGAGAGCCAGAGCTTCCAAAGCAAACCAATCTCACCAGCCCTGGGACTGGGAGCAGGGGCCAAAGATATAAAATACCTCATCAGGATTACAGAGAGAGTCAATGGCAGAGAAAATATTGAGCCCAATCCCAGTACCCAGGGCAGGATCATTTGCTGTATCTGAGTGAAGCAAATCAGCAGTGCCTGTCAGCTGTGGGGTTTGTTTTGTAGCTGCAAGCTGATCTGGAGTCATGACAAATCTGTTTTCCCTCATATGCTACTGAACTATCAAAACACATGTTGACACACAGAAAAATACAATGACTGCAGACAACAGAGCCCTCAGCAAGCAGCTGAGCATGTTCTAGCCTGGAGGGGTTGTGCCAATACTACACAAAGGGCCACACTATCACCTCAGTTCCTGGGGTAGATCTGAAGTGGCTTCAGGTTTCCTCACTGGCCCTGGACTCCTTGGGGTACTCCTGTACCTCAGCAAGGCCAGGAGCAGAAAAAGGACAAGTTTCCTGCCTGGGTTCCCAGCATCCTTCCTCTTTGGTGTTGGGATACAAGCTGTAGTCTAGAACCGTGCCCTTCCTTGGAAAACCAGCAGCCTCTGAGGTTTCCTTTCTGTGCATAGGAAGTATATGAATTATGTCTTGGCTCTCCTGTCAGTCAGCAACAGGGTCTGCTATCTGGCTACACCTTGTTTTTCCTCTTCTCAGTAGACATTTTTGTAGCTGCTCCTTTCTAGAAACCACATTTCTGCTCCTGATAGTGGCAAACAACCAACTGCCATGCAAATGATGTGAGTCAACATGTTTCCTACATAAAGCTTTTCAGTCCAAAGTGTGGTTACCTTGGAATGTTGACTTACTTGATTCAGAGAAATCTGGGGGCATAACGACAACAGGAGTTTCAGAGCAACAAAGGGAAGGACTGCCTGGGCTCAAGAAAGAGAAAATTCTTCTGGTTCCTATTGGTGACCAGAGCTTAAACACCCAAAGTCCCATAGAAAGTAATTTTGAAATAACAAATTGTCCCATGAGACAAAATTTAGTTGCTTCATCATCTCCTTTTGCAAGTCCAGTGAATCAGCTGCAGACTTTATACTCTTCAATTAAACAGAAACACTCACCACAATCCCAACCAGCTACAAGGTTTTTGGTACAGCTTATTTTAAGAATGTAAACTGGTCAGCACAGAAGATATGCTTTTGACTTCAATTAGTGAGAAATTTGGCCTCACAAGAAGTGCTTGGCAGGATATTTTTCTGGATCTTCCAACCCTACTCCTTCCCTACCCATACTTTTAAAATGATTCTTTAGAAACATACTCATAGAGGTTTCTTCACCAAAGAAACACATTTTTCCTCCTTTCTGTAGACAATAGGTTTATTGGGGGGGGTGCTCATAAACCAGCCAGCTGAAATTGTTTTAAATAAACTTGCTTTTAAAACAGAGGAAGGGAAAGTTTTGTTTTACTTGTTGTTGCCCTTTTTCTGCCTTAAAAGCATTTCGCACTCAGATTAAAGAATGAAAACAGATGAAACAACCTGTACCTGTAGCTGTCAGCAGGATGAGGAGGGCAGCTTAAGGGACAGAGAAGAAAAGGTTTATATCAACCAGGATTTTCTATCCACCCCACTGTGAGGCTGCTCACAATCCTTTGGAGTGTCACAGAACCACTTTTGTTAGCAACCCAACAGAGCCATGGCTACAGAACGCTGCTACAAGCACTCAGCTATTTGATAAAGCTTTTTGGGAGAACCGTGTATTCCCACTATCACTAGCAGCAAACACGACAGGACAATTTTGAAAGCTTCTCTTCTCAGGAAGTCTTTTTTCTCTTGTCACATGTGCTTAATAGGTTTGGATAACATCCAGTGTCCAGCCTCTTATCAAGACTTTCCTACCTTTTAACATCCTCCTGCACTGATGGATGGCCTAAACATTAGCAAGCAACCTTATGTTGCAACAGTCATGGCTTGGCTTCCTCTGGTAGACCAAATGTCATTTGTTCCATTAAAAAAAACCAAAAAACCAAAAACCAAAACAACAACCCCTAAACATATAAACACTCATTTACAACTTCAACCTTACTGAATGGCTTTCTTGCAGGAAAACAAACAGATCCCTGCTTGAATTCACTCCTGAGACACAAGGCTGGAAACAGGAGTAACCCTTCCATTGCAAGCTGAAGCCTAATCCCCACTGAGCTCCAGTCAAGGGCTGTTTGGCCATCACTTGCAGGGGGGGGGTTCTATGGAATTTGCCTTCATCTTTTTCCATTAGCACGTCAAAATCCTGAGGAAACACTTGAAGGAAAAAATGAAAATCCAAAAGAGAGTCCAGGAAGGTCTTGAAAACAATTAGGAAACGAATTAAACAAACATCAGGCAGGGACCAGTGGCCCACTCACAGAAAGACTGGAAACACCAGGAAGGCAAACAAAATCACTGCTGGAAACAGGGCATTTCCATATCACCTGGATCCCACAATCCATTAGCAATCATATGGTAACAGCCATCTGCAAAGAGCTGAGAGGGAAGACATTTATTGTAGGGAATGACATGCTGTTTACAGTGGCATATTCCACTCTTCCTTGCTTTTGCTTGTTGGACAAACAACATCAGTGCAAGGATAATAAACTTGCTATGTGCTTGATTTTTGACTCAGTTCAGAGTCTGACTTGGTTAAAAAATAATAAATTAGCATACAAGCTAAAGATTGGCAAGCAGCTTAAATGACTTTCTTCAGTGTTGTTGGACTACTGGGGAAAAAAATATTAAACATGAATAGCTCGAAGTGTCACATATCCACAACTTTAATATGCTGATTATTTCTAAATNAAAAAAAAAAAAAAAAAAAAAAAAAAAAAAGAAAGAAAGCTTTTAAAAATCACACTTACTTAGCAATATTTTAAGGAAATGAAATTTTTTTTTCCTGTGAAATTTAAAACCCTGTGATTCCTGGTTCCAAGTTAAAATAGCACACTCTACCACTTTACTGATTCTACTAGTTGCATCATCCCAGCCAAAGGTGTCAGCCTCAGACATCTCCTCTGAATTTGCCTGACCCATTCTTGTGAGGCTACTCAGATGCTGAAGTCTCCAGATGTTTTTCCAGAATCCTAATTTCCTATTACAAGGGAATCAGGTGAGGAATAAGGTACGATTAACCTCCATTCTCACCGTGTGCCTCTTCATTCTCTTCTTTGTTGGGGTCAAGCATAGGGTTGCCTGTTACTGCTTCTGAGTTTAGCACAAGGAATCTTGAGCTCAGGGAGACATTGGTTGGTCCATTATGCTTTTAGTTTCAGAAATCTGAAACTGAACCAACCAGCAAAGTTGCAGCAAGTGGGGGAATGGAAGGACTGTGAAGGTCAGGTCTTCAAAGGACTCCTGAACTATTGACAAATTGTGCACAGAAACCCGTGTGGGTATGCCATGCAAGGTAATTTAATATATTCTGCATTGCAACTAGCATGGAATTCACCTCATCACACTTTAATCATCTAAAAGCTGAGACACTCAGAGTCTCCCCAAGCTTCCTGTAGCCAGTGGGCAGAAAGAGTCATCTCATCTCTCCAATCCAGATGCCTCCAAGGCTGAATGCTGGGAATGCAAGAGGCTGGACTCACCAGAGGTCTATTTTAATGTCATTCTGTGCAAACACACAAAAGCCATCTCCTGCAGATTTCTGGATGTTTTGCAAGTCAGTGTTCCAGACAGCTGGAAAAGGCTGATTCCTTTTTTCCCATGTGAGCAAAATTCTCAGGCAGAAGAAGCTGTTTCTGGGAAAGCTGAATGGACCTGGAAGTCTTTTAGAATTAACTTCTCTGGCCACTGGATAATCCATACAACCCAGATATAAGTCCTGAGGGGCATGCAGAGGGGATAGGGAAAAGATGACCCCTGAAAAAGGGAGGAGGAAACTATAATTAGCATATTCATTAGCCAAGGGCAGGCAAGTACAGCCTTCCTGTTGCCAGATAATCCTGAGCAGATCTGGTCTTTGTTTGCAGAATCCTTTTGGATGGGCTGGCTGCTCTCCGAGAGGAGCTGGAGCAGGCTGGGGGGCCTGCCCTGCCTCACAGACAGATGTAAGCCAGGTTTACATGTGCGGTTGACATCCATTAGTGGAAATGAGTTTCCATTTTCCAAAGGGTCATGTCAGAGTAATTCCAGCAAGCACAGGGAAGCCAGAAGGCTTTTGCCCAATGACCAAGGCATCCCAATGCTTTTCCTGACTGAACACGACAAACAGTTACAGGCATGTGCATTGGGGAGTGTAAACTCTCCAGAAAAACAGGAAAAGAGAAGCAGAGTCTCAATAGCTCTGATGAGCACAAAACCAGTGGAGCTAATGAGCCCAGCCCAGACCTTCTACCAGTGTGAGCAAAGGCATTGCAATTGCAGCCCTCCCTGAGTCTAAAGGACCACCCAAGGACCTATTCTGGGGTAGCATCATCAGGACAGGGCAGGCTCCATGTTGTTTCCACAGGCTCTCCTGCAAGTTTGGCACCACTGCAAGAGACAGAAGCCCTCAGAAAGTGTTTAGTTAACTAACATTTGTATTATAAACAGTGGGTAAAGGATGAGGAAATGGGACTTGAGCAAACCGTGAGAAAAAAGCCTTTTTGTCTGAGACCACAGCAAAGGGACTCCTCCTAATCAAGGCAACACTGATTTTTCAGATTCTCTACCACACTACTTTACAGCCCGGCTTCAGTGGCCAACAAACGTTTATTAAAATAAATTCTGACTAGAAAGCATTAATTTGAGTAACACTGTTGCCGTTCTGCCGCTCAGATATTTTCCCAGAACTGAACTTTGGAAAGATGAGCTTTTTCAGAAAGCCCACTGAGAAGGTACTTTCCTGGACTCAGACACAGTGATCAGCAGAGATATTGATCGAGCTGTCTGTGCAACAACAACAGGAATTATACATTGATTTCTCCAGAGACTGGATTATGTATTGATTATGCGAGCTGCAAAGCAGAGGCCTAAGTAATGCTATCATCTCTGGCTAAAATGGTGCTCGTAGAGTAGTGGAGTCAATAGAAAGGGGAGATGAGAAATCCATTGAGGCAAAGGGCAAAGTCCCAGGGTAATTAATTAAATGGCAAAATTCTCCTGGCTCAAGTGATGCCAGGATTTCTACTTAAGCATTTAGCATCCTGAAAAGTCTCCTAACAGGAGCCCAAAGGACGCAGTGAATAACGCTTTGAGCAAGTAAATAATTCTAGCCCATCCCGAGTCCATGTAACACACTGTGGACAGACAGGCACTTCATTCATTGCTTACTTCAATTGGGTCATTAATGAAATGCATAGGGTTTAGAAAAATTTGAAAACTAGCTGTGGAGATAAGTCCTGGACCAAGCCTTAAGGGGCCATCCACTACAGCCAGTGAAAAGAGATACTGTGCTGGCCTTTTATCAGCAAGATAATAAGCTTACAGGGGGACAGAGATGACTTGCTGGATGTAAGTGCCATAAGCTGAATTTGTAGGAGGAAGATAACAACGTAGAAAACAGTCCCTGAAGGCTCACCTTTCAAAACACAGAGCCTCTGTCTCACATTAAACTCTGCAGATTGCTTTACAGAAGCTTAATGTTTCTATCTTCCACTGCTTCCCTTAAGAGTGGCATTCAGCTTTTGTTCTGGCCATCCCAAAAACGAATTATAACATGTTCCCTAGGAGGCATTTAGTAAAACTAAACAGGTAGAGGAAGAGGTCTCAGGACTTAAATCCAATTCTTGGTATGGTGTGACCTGCAGGATTCAGCCAGAATCATTAAGAAGTGATAGATGAAACTTCCCTTCTGGGAGATGGAAGGGCTTCACTGATCAGCAAAGATGACTCACCCAGAAGCACAAGTGCTGAAGTCTGCTTTTATTTCGGGGGGTTAAAATAGGAAGGAGAGTAAGAAATCGCAAGGAGAGAGGCAAAGGTCCTTGTTCTCAAGATCAAAGCAATGGCCAAAAGGAAACTATTCTGATGGTGCACAGAGATGGGAAAGGAGTCTGTGAGCAGAAGCCTGACTCAGCTGCATGGCCTGGCCCAGCAGAAGGCCTCATGTGTAATTTTAATTTCATGTCACCCATCTTATGGAGATGTTTTCCTCTCCATAAACAACTAATTTGAGAGAAGGGCACATTTCAGCCAGTAGACAAGTGGAAGGCCATGCACTGCTGATCAGCCAGAGTCCCTTTCAAGGGACTTTTCCCTCCCTTCCTTATCCTATAATTGTTCATAAAAACAAAGACATTGTTTTGTTTACCAAAATCCCCACTGATAGCCTTAGACTGGAGTAAGGAGGTTATTGCTGTGCCCAGCTAACCTCTTGCAGCAAAGAAAGTGCAAACATGGCCTTTATTCTGTGCATTTCCTGGAGGAAAGGGTACTGGACAGGAATTCAGATAAGAAAATTAATGCTGTTGCAATTCTTCATATTCTGTGAAGTATTTTAATGGGGATAACAATACACATTAGACATCCTGTTCAGTAACATTTTTAGTACCCAGCTGAGTCCAAATATAAACTATAATGGCATATGGAGACTGTCTTAAGAGCCATTTCAAATCAATTTAGTTTTATATAGCATCTCTCCAAGTCTCTCAAGGTGATTTACAGTGAAAAAGCAAATAGTGGGATAGTGATTTAGTAGAGTAAGGCATGGCAGCTGTCAGGCAGGAAGGCAAAAATGCTGCATGGAGACGTAAAACTCTGATTTAAAAGCAGTACAAAGGTAAATATATCTCTTTGCTCTTCCAGTACAAGAAGCAGTCAGGTAATGAAGCCAGACTGGGTTCAGTTTAACTCAACAGTTCAATGGAGCCATTTACAGATGGAACTGGACCTAAAACTGAACCTTTTCCACTCAACTGCTGAGATTAGGAAAAAAACAGGGAAGAAATATTTGTGACCAATTCATTTTAGCAGTTTTACCATCATATTTCACAACCTCAGAAATTTCAGACTTCCTGTGGGTTGGACTTCTGCCCTAGGGGCTTATGAAGTCAAGAAGGCGGCTTTAAGTGCCTTTTTCATGGAAATTATTAAAGTCTTTTTTAAAGAAACAAGATTCTAGTCAAGAAACCTTGACCTGGCTGGTGTGACAATTATTGTGCTGCTCCTGAGCAAGGAGAAGGAATATTCCTTCAGAGAATATTTCCTTCAGCTACAGGACACCTTTCCTGTGGGTTTTTGCCCTCCTGCTCACCCCTCAAGTGGAGCTGCTACAGAAGCCATGAAAACACTCATATTTTGGTGTTCTTAGTGTGAAGATCACATGTGCTCCTTACATTTGCCACCCACCAAAGGGTTTAGAACAGGCTGTTGGATGTGGCTGTGGATTTAGCAAACTTCGGGCAAGAGAGAGGGAATACTACTGTCTTCCAAGGACCTGAGTACACACAATCCTGAGCCAGCTCAGCGTGGAAGGGACTTACGAAGATCATCTGGTCCAACCTTTCACAGGAAAGGGAGCCTAGATGAGACGATCTAGTGCCCAACAGCACCTTGAAAACCTCCAGTGATGAGTGATGAGGACTCCACCAGTCCTTAGGGAGGTTGTTCCTATGTACTTCTTCTTTGAGAGGCCTAAACCACCCCTGCTTCCTTCCACCCAAACTACTCATGTTCCCTTCTGGTACCAGTATTCGTCAGGATTTGTCACTGCTGCTGCCTGTAGGTCAGGGACACGGTGGAAGCCTGAGCTGCCTGCCCAACAGGACAAAGATTTCATTCCCCCAACAAGCTGGCAGGGGCTGTTCAGGATGCCAAAGCTGCAGAGAGCCTGAATTGTGATCACTTGAAAAAGTACCTCCTTGCTCTACATCCTGGCACGTGCAGGGTTTGTTTAGTGGCCTCAGGGCAGATATCTCAAGGCAGTGACTTTGTGAGTCACACGGGGCTGGGAGTTCTGCTGGGATGCCTGTTCATCTGGGAAAGTACCTTCTCTTCCTCTCTGCTGTGCAAGAAGTGTATGTTTTATTAAATAAAGTGCGTGTTCCCTATGCAAACGAACGCCCTTTGGAACGGTGATACACTGACACGTTGTATGTTAAATATGTATGCCCTTTAAAAACAGAAGCAAGAAGTAAAAATCATTTATGAATATTAAAGAGCAAGAAGTCTACTTTTTGTTTTCACTGTGCTTCTGATCCTGCACTCTGGGAAAAACACTCCTCACATTATAAGACTGAATTATCTGTCCAAGAACTAAACCTATAATTTTACTCTATCAGTCAAGCTGTATGTCACGCTATTTTTGTATCAAGACAATGAGGTTCTTTGAAGCACAGACACACACCTACTTGAAAGAAGCTTTCAGCTGAAAGCAGAAGACTCCAGAAACAGCAGCAATTTGTACCTTTCAAGGGACTGATAATTAAATAGAGAAATGGTGATCCCAATGAAAAGAAGGTTTCTTTGCTGGCCAGGATGATGTTCCATTACGACATCTGGGTCCAGATTCATCTGTTTGGACTGCAGACATCAGTCCTTGAATCATTGACTTCTAATGGCTTCAAATGTGTCCTTTGGAGATACTTATTTCTCTTTCTTGACAAGAAAGGACAGTAGGCCATCAGCACTCCTAACCTGACTACCTTAGTCAGGTATCTAAAATGAAATTAAATCAATCCAGGCCTTGCTCTAGTTTTTTTTTTAAGTATTTGTTGTATGAGACACCTATTAGAAAGTCTAGTATTCAACCCATTGTTACAGCACAGTCAACCTTGCCTCTAGGAAATATTTTCTGCTATGCAGGGTTTCTACATCCCTCTGGGAAGAAGCAGAAGTTTCTCATTAAAGAAAAAAAAAGTGCAGCAAGACCAATGCAGACATTAAAGCACCACCACCAGGGAGGCAGTTTTAGGTTACAAGTAAAGGAGAGTAGCTCTGTGTTTCACAGGATCACAAAATGGGTGATGTTGGAAGGGACCACTGGAGGTCATCCAGTTTCCCTCTGCTCAGAGTTGTTAAGGTAACTTGCAAATACCAGGAAAGTCTCAGGACAGACTGTAAATATGCTGTGCCAATTTTACATACTGAGAAACCAGGTACACAGGTCAAATAAGAAGCACAGGGCACGGCAGAGAATGGAAACTCCAGCTCTGGAGTCCCAGTATTTTTCCCTCCTGTAACACCACCGTTCTTTGTTGATGAAGAAGCAGCAGTTTTCAGCTTGGTCTTCACTTCACATTCCCTAAATTATTCCATGTGCTTCTGGCTGCACCATGGATGGCAGCAGAGCCAATGGACAGCAGTGAAAGGCTTTTGGAAACCTGCAGCAAGACTGGCTGAAAGGAAGCAATGCTATCCTCCCCTCACTTTACTAGCTCTGCTATCAGCAAAATGCCTTTCTCCCTTTCCAGATGGGAGATGGAGCAGTGGGAAATATTTTCCCTCAGAGTTTGTTGCTCGTTCCTCTGTTGACAGAAATTTTAAGACAAAAGGTCATTTTGGTGGATTTAAAAAGCAGTGGAACTTCATGCCCCTAATGAATGGGCAGCAGGAACTCATACTGGCAGTGCTCAATGGCTGCACATGAAACTAGCCAGGCTCAGTAAGTGAAACCAGATCCCAAAATGCAGCCTGAGATAACTGAAAGTCTGCATCAAAGTTTATTGGAGGAAAATGACTGAGTGGAAAAAGAGTGGTCTGCTCTGCCCCTGCACCTCCAAAACATATTGTACCATTTAAACCCTCTAGAAAGACATCTGCCAAAAAATGTGATTAACTGTCCTGAAGGTCAAATGTATTTCTTCTGTAAAATGGTTGAAGCAGCATTGTACGTCTTTGATTACTCTTACGAAATCAACTTAGGAAAAAACCTAGGATTGCTCTTGTGTTTGAAGCTGGATGTTTACTGCTTACTGGCAGTGACTCGTGTAGCAAAGGTGAAATGTGGTCAGGAAATGATTGTAACCCCCTTCAAAAGGGCTAGTCCCAGAGCAGCCCGTCCCAAATTCCAGCAGCACATCCGTGCCTCTGTTTGGAGTGCCACCCTGTGGACACGGCTGCTCCCATGAGCTCCTCTCCTTCCCGCGGCCAGGAGAGGCAACGCTCAGGACCCACCGCGGTGGGCACAAGGATGGGTGACAGCACCTCTGAGCTCCCAACCCCACTGTCCCCTGTCAGTCCTGCCTGTCCCTGCCCACCCTGGGGAAATGGCGCTGGGGGAGGAGTGGGAATTTCTGTACAAAATTCAGTGTCTGTTATGAAAGACCTTTTTTTCCTGTGCTTTCTACACAACAGGATGTGAAATGCCACCACCACTTTGGAGCTGGATAGGAAATAATTGGGGCATCTGCTGGTAACAGCTGAGTTCTCTTGTATTACACCCCCAATGCAGAGCTTTGTGCACTGAGAAGAGACCAGAGAAGCCCTCTACCCATCCACAGATGAATTAAGCCCCTGGTAAGTCAAGTTCATCCTTAGAAGTCAATTTCTGGATTGCATTATAATTTTTTTTCTCCTTGACAGTTTGTGTAAGACTTGCAGGTTTATTCACTGGAGATTGCCACCATAAATTTTAGGAGTCTGGCTTACAAAGCCTGTAACAACCTTGTTTAGTCAAGGTGTGCCTTACAGCATTCCTGCAGTAATGCCACTTTGGCTGCCCCTTACCTCTGGGGTGAGGTATTTCATCATGATTTCCTTGCCTTTCTCTCCCAGCTTTTCATCTGGAGCAATTTCATATTCTGCCTGGAACAGACATATAAAAAATAAAAGTCAATATTTGCACCCATATTTCACCATTATAACTTCATTTTGGATGTGGCCTTAACAGAATACTCTGTATGAAAAACTTGAAGGACAAATATCATTTTCTGGTGGAAGTAAAACCTGTACACACAATCTTATTAAAAACCTTCCACTATATTTTGACCAGACCCTAGTGGTACATCTTCTGGGGCTTTGTCTCTTAATTAACCCCAATACAATTTAATTAATTTATATTTTATAACCCTGCAGAGCCAGTTTTCAGACAGCATTCAGTGACAAGCGACGTCAACTTCATTTGGTTTTGCTCAAAAGGAAGGTGGACACAGAAGATGAAATTATTTCTCTGAGTAGTAGAGAAAGTGAATGTTTGTTAACCCTTGCCACAGTGGTATTTCAAGTTCCAGGTGAAAAAAAAAAATAAATATATATATACATATACTCTTCAATATATTGTCATTTTTGTTCAATGTGTCTTTTCTATGTATTTATGCCTCAACCTTGGTCTGACACTACCTGTGCAAAGCAGAGAGGTCTGCCCATCACTATTAGTGATCCTTGGCTCAGTCTCTCCAGAAGACTGATTTTTTAGGTGAATTTCTCAGGACCAAGAGGAAACAAGAGAGACCACTTAGAGGAATAGACACCGTAAACAAAATTCTCTTCAGCTTCCCTGGTGCATGAAAAAAGGGAACATCCCATCCTCACACACAAAGTCTACCCACATTTTAAAATTCTGACTGTTCTAGCCACTGAAGCATTACTGACTGTTGAT